>OY728145.1:2125215114-2126465114 GCA_963277665.1 Viscum album
GGCGACGGAGCAGCTAGCCTCTTTGCAGATAACCTTCGTGGATAGAGATAGAGCATCCTTCCTCCAGTCTCTCATAGTCACCCCTCCACTACTACAGCGAGTCAGGGAGGCACAGCGTGGGGACGCTGACTGTGAGACACGGCGAGCACAGATATCCTCGGGACAGGCACCTGATGGTTTCTCCCTTGGAGCAGAGCACGACATCCTTTTCAGAGGATGTACCATGGTGCCAGTCGCATTGTGAGAGGAAGTACTGAGAGAGTTTCACACTTCTCCTTTAGCGGTACATCCTGGAGTGGCGAAGATGTACCAGGACCTCAGACGACAGCACTGGTGGCCGGGCATGAAGAAGGCAGTAGCAGAGTTCGTTTCTCGATGCCTTACCTGCCAGCAGGTGAAGGCAGAGCATCAGGTACCAGCAGGCTTGGTACAGCCCTTGGAGGTTCCGGAGTGGAAGTGGGACAGCATATCTATGGACTTCGTGACAGGACTTCCACGCACTTCCAGAGGTCACGACTCCATCTGGGTGATTGTTGACCGACTCACCAAGTCGGCACACTTCTTACCCATCAGAGAGCAGGGCTCAGTAGAGAGCTTGGGACGTCTCTACGTTCAGGAGATTGTGCGGCTCCACGGCGTACCATCATCTATCGTCTCCGATCGAGATGCCCGCTTTACTTCCCGACTTTGGAAGGGGTTTCAGGAAGCGTTCGGGACACAGCTACGTCTGAGCACAGCCTTTCACCCTCAGACGGATGGTCAGACGAAGAGGACCATTCAGACTCTCGAGGACATGCTCTGTGCCTGTGTCCTCGACTTTGGTCGTAGCTGGGAGGACCACCTACCCTTGGTGGAGTTCGCGTACAACAACAGCTACCACTCCACCATCGGGATGGCACCGTACGAGGCGTTGTACGACCGACCATGTAGATCTCCTTTGTGCTGGACAGACCCTGGGGAGTCAGCACTGGTGAGACCGGAGATGGTCCAGGCCACGACCGAGAAGGTCCAGGTCATCCAGGAGCGGATGAGGACAGCTCAGAGCCGGCAGAAGTCATACGCTGACAGGAGGCGGAGGCCACTGGAGTTCGAGGATGGCGACCACGTCTTCTTGCGGGTCTCACCTCGACGTGGTATTCGGAGATTTGGCCGTGGCGGCAAGTTATCTCCACGCTTCATCGGACCCTTCCAGATTCTCAGCAGGATTGGCGAGGTGGCTTATCGCCTGGCTCTACCACCTCAGTTGCACCGGGTGCACGACGTCTTCCACGTATCCCAGCTGAGGAGATACGTGCACGACCCGACGCACATCATTGACCATGGGGAGCTTGACGTTGACGATGGGGAGACTTTTACAGAGGTGCCGGTGGAGATAGAGGATCGACAGGAGCGGGTCCTGCGTGGGCGATCGATTCCTCTTGTGCGCATCATATGGCAGCACGGGAATCTCCAGGAGAGCACATGGGAGCGGGAGACTCAGATGCGTGCTCAGTACCCTCATTTGTTTCCCTAGTTTTTGATGTATCTTTACGGGGACGTAAAGCCCTGTGGTGGGAGTAATGTAAAGACCCGTAAAATTCAAGGGAAATTTTTTCTTAATTTTCTTTAGAATTTTACAAGAGCGCGGTTTCAGACGGCACCTGATTCCGAGACCCGGAGTGCCCGGAATTAATTTCCGAAGTTTGGCACGGGTACGTTCAGTGAACGAGCGAGCGGGAATTCCTAACTTTTGTTCCGGTGCTCGGAATTGAAATCTGAGGGCACCGATGAACTCGCAGCGCCGATATTCGCTTAAAGAGACCTTTTCGGGAGTTGCGTTTGTTGCGGGTTGAAAGTTAGTTTTGGGGTTTTTAGTTTGAGTTAAATAAAATTGTGTAGAACAATTTTATTATAACTTGTTAAAACCTATCAAAGGAGGTTGGAAGTGGGACCCACACCCACTTAACCTCCCTTGGGAGGATTAAGTGTGGTGGGGCCCACACGAACCCCTAATCCTTTCAAATTCTCTCAACTTGCTTAACCCCTAATTAAATGACTTGAGTTACTTTTAATTATGGGAGTTAAACCTTTTGAATTTCAAACTTTTGAAATTCTAATGTGTTATGTGATAATAAAATAAGATGTTGTCTTATTTTATTTTGGGGTTATTTGTTTGTCTTCTTGAGAGGTGGAGAGCTTTTCCTTCTTCTCCTTCAACTCTGACGAGGAACTCGAAGAACGTTAATCTTGACGAAGAACGTTCAAGCTCCGATGAAGAACGCCGCACCTCCATTCTTCGTTTACCGTGTCAACGAAAGGGGACGCCACTTCTTCCTCGGACAACCTTCGTCGATGTACAAGTTTCGCCAACGACGTGTCTCTTCGAACGCATCCCTTCGTCATCGGATTTGACGAACGGCTACCGCGACGCCCGACCTCCGCGACGTCGTCTTCCGCGGAACGTTCACAATCTTCGAACCTTATACCCGAGGTAGGGGTTGTTGATTTCTTTTTGGTTTCCTTATTTTATTCTTGATCGTGAATAGAAAGTCTAACGTGTGGCTTGAATTATTTAAAGTTGCGTTATTGTTTTAACGTGAGGGGGCCGGACCGCACGAACACGGCCGAACCCCCCTCCATCGTTCTTGTTTATTCTTGCGGGTGGAAGCAAGTGGCGTGGTGCCGTCGCACCACGCGGATGATCGTGCAAATATTTTTACGCGGCGCCGTCGCGCTACGCCGAGGAAGAATCTTCAAGAACGCGACGCCGTCGCGCCGCGTTGAATGGAATCAAGGCACGGCGAAGGGGCGCGGTGCCGTCGCACCGCGCCGGATGACGAACGCCGCAGCCGGTTCCGGGCCGCGGCGGGACGAGGAGACCGCGGCCGGTTCCGGGCCGCGGCGGAAGAGAAGACCGGCGGCCGGGCCGCCGGCGTCGAAAGCCGAAGGGGGGACCGGAATTTCCGGTCCCGTTAGAGAAAACCGGCCGGCCAGCTGGCCGGCCGGATACCATTAAAACCGGGGGAATTAATCCCCCGGCCACCTCATAAAAAAAACCCCCCTCTTTATGAGGGGGGCGGTTCATTGAAGGGAGGGGGGCAGCCGGCCCCCCCGGTTCCGCACCAGCAGGCCCCCCCACGTGAGGGGGGGCGCTTTTTAAAATAACGGCGCGGCTATGCCGCGCCGCCTCTTGAAAAGCGAGGGATTTGATTCCCTCGCGCGGCCTCCTTGCGGCGACAGCCGCGTGCGGCCCCTCGCGGCGCCAGGCCGCCGCGGCCCGCCGCGCCGCCGCGCCGCCCAGGGGGGGGTCGGGCCGGGTCGGCCCGGACCCGGACCCCCCCGTTACGAACCAGAATCGGTTTTTGGGCCATATCTTGAGCCTCGGACCTCCGATCGACGAACCGTCAGCGGAAACGCGATCCTTGGATCGCGACGGTTGTTTCGGTATATCGCACTCAAGGTTTCGGATTACTTTGAGTTCGGCCGGGTTGGTTCGTTCACGAAACCAACTGGGCCTTAGGAGCGGAAACGCTCATATCTTGAGCTACGAACGTCCGATTGACGCGCCGTCAGTCGCGTTGTGTTCCTCTTAGTGAGACGGATCTTTTGGCATACTCCGCCCGAGGTTTGGACGCAGGTGGAGTACGGTCGGGTTGGTTTAGCCTTAAAAACCAACCGGGCCCCGGAGACGAAAATGCCAATGACTCTCAGACCGGGCGTCCGATCGACGCGCCGTCTGTTGCGTTGAGTTCCTATTGACGATACAAAACTTTTGGATACATCAACTCTGGTCTTTGTGACAGTTGATGTATCAGCCTCTCGGCTCGTGGAGCGGACCCTCCGAACGAGCTTGCTGTGTGCGGGAACCCTAGTGCTGGCTGCGACTGTTACTGCTACTACTACTGCTACGACTGCTACTGTGGCTGCGACGACGATAGTACAGAGATCCTGTGTGGATTCGACGACGACAGTACAGAGATCCTGTGTGGATTCGACGACGATGACTACAGCACTCAGCGATCCTACGTGGATCAGTGCTATAGGTCCTGTGTGGGCCCGATCCTGTGTGGGTCCTTGCGCTCAACGGTTCTGTGTGAGCCAGCGCCTACAGGTCCTGTGTGGGCCCGATCCTGTGTGGGTCTTTGCGGGGGTTAGTTACCTATCGATCCTTCATGGGTCCGACGACTTAGATGGATCAGTGATCATATTTATCGTCCTTGAAGAAGTATACATGTGTGAGCTGAATCCTATTGCTTTCCTGTGTGGATTGTGTTGTGCAATCCTGTGTGGATTACGTTTTGCTTTCCTGTGTGGAATACGTTTACTTTCCTGTGTGGACTGAGTTGTACTTGGGCTCGGAGGTTAGAGCGTATTTGAATTGATGACTTAGGTATATGTATGGGCATATACCTAAGCAGTGTCAGTTGTTACTTCGTGATTGTATTTTTCTTCGTGGTTTATCCTTTGTGGATTTGAGAGACCTTCAGGGGTCTCGGGGTCCCTACTGAGTAGCTTATACTCACCCCTGCACGGGCTTCGCCCGCACTACGTTGTGTTGGTTGCAGACGACGGACATCGTTGACCTTAGCTGAGGCTTGTAGAGCGGGACGGTACCCGGAGGTGGACCACTGGGCGGGACGTGCACGGAGCGGACGGCGGGACCCGTGGAGCAGAGGAGCTATCTGTACCCACCCTTCAGGTGGGATTTCCAGTGGACAGCTCGGTGTAGCAACTTTTACTTTTCAGTTGCTGTTTTCCCTTTCGAGTTGTACTTTACTTTCAGTTTGGGTTTGTATTCTGGCCCATTTACTTTTCCGCACTTTCAGTCGTACTCTGCTATTGTTTAGTGTTTACTTTCCGCTTGTTTACTCTGTGGTGTTTGTTTACTTTTCAAAGGCAATGCCTTCCCTTTTTACTGGGATTTACGCCTTGGTGCTAGTCGCCAGCCCCTGGCCTATGGAAGGCGGGCTTGGGGTAGTCACGGCACGGACCCCGAGGGCGGGTCGTGACAGACAATTCCTGCCATGTGTTATCTGGGACAGTTTGAGGTGGGGGCATGTTATATGCCTAAGGGTGGGGGTTTTCTATCTGCCAGAGGGATGAACTTGGGCATGGATGAGTTCAATGGGCTTTAGGCCCACCAGGTTCATTACATGTATAAACATATAACATGACTTTAGCACAATCTAGGGCTAACTTCCAAGATTTTCTCACATAGTAGCACAATCCATGGTTAACTGACAAGACCGTCACACATAATGTCTCATTAGACTCAACTTTACCCAACGCATAGGATAACTATCTGGGCACACCCATATTAGATTTTCGTGAATATTTTTTCCATATAAATAACAATATACAATATCTTACATAAATATAAGGTTTACCTATAGAAAGAATTAGGTATCACAATCATGACATAAAGCATTACAAATGGGCGTATCATAACAGTGTCCATAAAAGAATGAAAATAAAATATACATGTACATTCATAAGGTATAATAGGATTTTATCATTATAAGTAATTTCATGTAGAAGTGACAAAACATAATAAAAGTATTGAAGAAATTTTAGTATTAAAATATTTTTGTGCGGTTTTACGGAAATTACTATAGAGCCTTTAAGATAGAAAAGGGAAAAATCCTTTATATAAAACCAGAAGTGAACCAAGAAGGTTTTTATAATAAGAAATACTGATTCTATAAATAAAATCGTGGCTTAAAATAAAATATAGAGTGAACTTGAAATCAGGTATGAATTCGGGAAGTTCCCTTAAAATATATTTTCTTATCAGGGTGTATTGAAAAGGGAGTCACTTAAATACATGTATATACCTAAAAAATAATGATGAAAGGGTATTTATAAATGAATTTGGTACATTAAAATAGAATTTATAAGAATCAAACAAAAATAAAATATAACTTCATTTTGGTAAAATGAAGATAATCCCACCCGAAGAAACAAAAGAGGTTTTGGTAGAATCCCTTACAAAATATCGGTATGGTATCAGGTGTACTTAAGATGGATTAATGAGAGAGAAATGGGTTTCTAATAACTTTTAAATCATGATGGAAGTATGGTGGAGGGTAAAAATCAAACCCCATCATTAGGGAATATCCATAATAGGACGTAACATAGAGGATATTATTGAATAAATTTGAGAAAGAGTGGATCTATTACCTTATGTCAGATGGTGTTAACCACTTGATATTAGTGACCAGAATAATTAAATTAGGTTAATTAAGTAATAATTAAATAAAATATTATATACGTAAAATATTTATTATAACCTTTTTAAGTTCATTTATATCCATTTTGATAGGTTATGAGGTTCAATTTTATTATTCGGGTATGTTTTCTTCCTTGGTTTTAATGATCAATTTACATATTTTCATGAATGGAGCATCAAGTAAAATGGGGATGGTTTTCCAGAATTATATTTATATTTTATAATTTAACATAAAAAGGTTTAAATGGTTTTAAATTTAATTTTTTTACTTTGACTAAAGTTGAATCATTATATAAAACATTAATGATAAACACTTGAATTAATTTGGTGATTTTGCTCATAATTAACTAGTTCTGTATTATTATTTTACATCATGTGTGAAAAAGGATTACAGAACATCACATAATATAAAAAATATATATTATTATCTGGACCAACCATTAAAATGGTTTGATGAACAGTCTATAAGATGGTAATGGAAATTGAAAACTCGTCGTCCTCGAATGTGACAAATCAACACATCTCAGACAATATTTTAATTTATTGAATAAAAAGAAGGGGATAGAATGTGATAAAATATCCCATTATCATAATATAATTACAATAAATATATTCTATTTTAGTTATCATACCATTTGGGTGAAGTGACTTGGGGAAATAATCAAGAAAACAAAAGAACTTGAAAAAAAACAATCGAAAAGAGGAATTTACCTCTTATGTTTATCTCCTTTGAGAGCCAATTACGGGGAGAGGAAATGGTATTTTTAGGAGAACAAGGGATTTTGGACATAAGGGAGGATCATTGGGAGTGAATTGGGTAGAACATAGGGAAGTCTAAAGGCTTGAGAGGAGTGAAGAGAAGAGGGGAGTGTGGGTGGTTTTTATAGTGGAGGGGTGGAGGGTTTTCTTAATATTTAATTCCTTAGTTTATTAATTTACCTCAAGACCAGAAATATTAATGATTCCATTACCAAAAATAGTAATAATTTCATTTTATTTATAGATTTAGGTTCTTACATCACTTATGATGCCCAGAATAGTTGATTTAAAATATAATGTTTTTATATGGTTAATTAATGTATTTTACAATTCACCAAATATTCTTGTATTTTATAAAAATACCAAAAATTCACCATAACCATTTTCCAACTTTTAGAATCTAAAAATTAACTCCTTTTTTAAAAAATAATTTTCTAAATATGATTAATTTAATTTTTAATTAAAATCATAATTTACTTAAAAAATATAGATTTTAAAGCTATAACTGATTTTATAATGCTTCGAAAATTAAATAAGGTCTTATAAAATGATATCAAAACCAGAAGAAATAATATTACTAATTTATGAACAACTTTTTCGAAAATAAATATTATTTTAAATTAATTAATTAATTGTAATTATTTATTTATGACTCGCAAAAATACCAATACTTTTACTATGGTCATAATATCACATATAAGATGTCTAATTTTTATTTATACATTTATGGATTAGGTTAATATTATTTTGAACAATTTATTATTCATAAGGGTCATATTACTATTCATAAGGGTATGTTACTATTCATAAGGGTAGGTTACTATTCACCAAAAATTATGTTTGTTCCATTAGACTCTAAACATCTTTCTAATCTCAACCGTGTAAATCAGATTTTTAAAATTCAAATCACAGAGGCAAAAATATAATGTTTAAAGGTCACATATCACTTAGTAGTTCATTGTGTTATAATATCATGTGATTATATGACATAATTCTATGAATGTAATTTCCATTGATAAAACATTGGTATGTTACATTATTCCCCCTTTTGAAATTTCACCCTCGAAATTTCATTTTGCATTCTAAGAACTAATTAGCTATTGGAACTTTTCATTCATTGCCTCCTCAGGAAACCGTGTTGCCTCTTCGTACTTATGGTTCCACCACATTACATTGAAATTGTGAGTAGTCTTGTTGCATAGAACTTTATATCTACGATCCAAGATCTACACTGGCTGCTCCTCATAAGAAATATCATCCTCTAACTATACCAATTCTAAAGGGAGTATATGTAAAGGGTCTAGAATGTACTTATTTAAGGGGGATACATGATAGAAATTGTGCACTTTGGTCATGAAAGGTGGAAGTTTTAGTCGATAGGCCACATTCCCAACAAGATCATGAATCTTGAAGGGGCTGTTGTACTTGGGGCTTATCTTTCAATTCTTCCCAAACCTCATGGTCTTTTTCCATGGAGATATGCACAGAAATACCATGTCTCCATCTTCTAACTCAAGCTCTTGTTGATAATTTTGTGCATAATACTTTTTTCAACATTGGGCTTCTTATATGTGTTGTTGAATTCTTTTCCACTTCTCCACCATCTCTTCAACCATTTAAGGTCCTAGAAGTTTACTCTCACCATCTTTAACCCAACACGCCGGTGTTATTAACCTTTTCCCATAAAGGGATTCATATTGTGCCATTCAAATGCTCAAGTGGAAACTATTGTTGTAGGACAATTCCACCAGTAGAAGATATTGGTCTCATCCTCCTTTGATATCCATTAAACATTCTCTCATCATATCATCCAATGTCAGAATATTTCACTCATATTGTCCATTATTTTGAGGATGACAGGTCGTACTAATGTTTTATTCAGTGTTTAGAGCATGTTGGAGACTTTTCGAGAACATTGAGGTGAATCTTAGATCTCGATCGAATATAATAGATAATGGTACTCCGTAAAGCCTTACCACCTCTTTGATATATATATATATATATATGTACAAGTTGATCCAATGATAAGTCCTATCGAATCACGATAAAGTGAGATATTTTTGTTAGACAATCCACAATGACCCATATAGCATTTTTTTCCTCTGGATGTCCTTGGAAGTACAATGACAAAGTCCATGGTGATGTTCTCCCACTTCCATGTTGGTATGTGTAGTGGTTGCATCATCCCCTTAGACTTATGTCTTTCTGCCTTCACTTGTTGGCATACCATGCACTTTGATGTATACTTAGCAATTTCTTTCTTCATACTATCCCACCAAAAGTTATCTTGTAAATCTCGATACAACTTTTTTCCCCTTTCTTGAATAAAGAATGTTGAGATACATGTGTCATTCAAAAGATCCTTATTTATATCTAAATAGGATGGTACAATTTATCATGTCCCACATCATAAAAATCCTACCTCATCATTCATGAACTTAGAGGATTCCCCGTTTTTAATGTCTTCCACCATTTTCTTAATTTACACATATTATCTTTTAGCATCCTTTCTTTTATTCATTGGGGATAATTGAGCAATAATTTGAGAAATTATTGATCATGGTCCTCCATTAATTATTCCCATGTATATACTCTACAAATATATGAAGATTGGATCCTTTTCAATTATCATTATTGATAAATATGAAGGATACTTTCTAATTAGAGCATCTGCCACACTGTTTTCCTTATTGGGATAGTAGTGGATTGAGTAGTCATAATCCTTGATGATCTCTACTCATCATCACTGGAATATATTAATCTCTTTTTGTGTGAATATACAATTGAAAATATTTTGATCCGTATATATCTCGCACTTCTCCCCATAGAAATAATGCTGCTAGATTTTTAATGCAAAGATCACATCAGCCAACTCCAGATCATGCATAGGATAGTTTTTCTCATGGATTTTCAAAAACCTTGAGGCATAGGAAATAAATTTACCATTATGTATCAGTAAAAAGCATAATACCTTCTTTGAAGCATCACTATACACCATAAAGAGTTGTCCACTTTTTTGGAGTGTGATTACTGGGGTTGTGATTAGCCTATTTTTCAACTCCTTAAAATAGTCTTCACATTCTTGAGTCCATAAAAACATTACTCCCTTCCATTTTAGCATAGTAATTGGGTTTTACAATCATCCAAAAGTTCTTCAAAAATCTATGAAAATACCTTGCAAGACCAAGAAAGCTACGGATCTCCATTACAAATGTTGGTTTAGGACAATCTTTAATCGATTTTGTCTTGGAAGGGTCTAGAGAAATCCCTTTTCTGGTGATAACATGCACCAAGAATTATACTTCCTCAATCTAGAACTCAAATTTATTGTACATTGAATACTGATACTCCCTTCGAAATGTATTTAATATAGTATTAAAATGCTCTTCATGTTCCTCCTTTCTCTTGGACTATATCAGAATATCATCGATAAAGACTACCACGAATTTGTCAAGATAGTATCTAAAGACTCCATTCATTTAATAAATGAAAATTGCTAGAGCATTAGTGAGTCCTAAGGAAATCACTATAAAATTATAGTGTTTATACCTCATTCTAAATGCAGTCATGGGAATATCTTCTTTCCTCACCTTTAATTGGTGATATCCTGATAGAAGGACCACCTTAAAAAAATAACTGGCCCCACAAAGCTTATCAAACAAGTCATCTGTCTTTTGTAGAGGATACTTATTCTTTATCATGATATTATTGATCTCACGATAGTACTTTCCGAGGTTCATTTAACCATCCTTCTTCTTCACAAAAAGTACTAGCACACCCCATGGAGAAGCACTTAGGCGTATAAAACCCTTCTCCAGATTCTCTTATAGCTACTTATTCTTCTCTTCCAGCTATTTAGAGTCCATTCTATAAGGTTTCATTGATATAGGCAGATTTCTAGGAATAAGTTCAATTTATAACTCAACCTCTTTGCCAAGAGAAAGACCATACAACTCTTCGGGAAATACATCAATGTAATCCCCCATGAGGGGAATGTCTTAAAGCATGATTCACTCCTTTGACTCAATCATTTGAGATAGAGATTCTTTCTCATATGTAATTAATATCTACACTTGACACACTAATTATAATGGATATTCATATTCCTCTGTACACTTGTAATGAATTGGAGGATGCTTTGGGATGTGAGGAGTGATCTCCCTTTCCTGACTGTTTATGTTGTATTTGTATAAAGATAGCCAATCCATGCCCATGATATGGTTGAACTCCCCTAAAGTAAATGTGATGATATTTTTTTGGGAGGTTCAGTCCAAAACCATTAACCAGGGAGTAGTTATAAACACTGGACATAATAATTTCCCCATTCTTTGATCTCACAGATAACTTATCCTCTAAATTTTTAGGTGTTTCTTGAATATTTCAACATAACTTTCAAGATATGAAAGAATGTGTAAAACCAAAATCAAATAGAATGTTTTATATTATTAAATTAATAACTAGTGTACTTGTCATCACATAGTTTTTCGACTCCACTTTAGCAGTAGTGATTTGATAAGCCCTTCCTTGTTACCTTGGATGTTGTTGTTTATTTCCTCTAAAAACCCTTAGCATAGATTTTTTTTTTCATAATTCACAAGTTCTTTGTAGTTGTAACACAACACCACTGGCTGAAAATTTATCTAAAACTTCTTTTAATAATTTATATTAGCAATATTTTTCATATTATGTCGGTTGATTTTATCCATATTTCCCAACTTTTCACATTTGAATCAATTATTAGTTCCCTTTAGACAGTTCTCATGATACTTCTTCCCACAATTTTTACATGTGGGATGATCGATCTTCTTCCCATCAGGGAATTTATTTATGGGACCACCCAAATGAGATTCCATTTTCCTCTTCTTCTATATAGGCCCACGATACCACTGAGATTATCTAATCTCCATTTCAACCTTGAGGTCACAACAGACAATATTTTCATAGCTATCGAAGGCTTGAATCAACATCACTTTTCATAGACTCAATATTAGTCTTCTAAATAAGTGATCCACCTTGATTTAAATGTTCATGAAAAAGCCAGTACTGTACATTTAAGTCCTTGTAAATTTTTCTTCATATGCCCCAATTGAATCACCTTCCTTCTTCTTGAGTCTGAGGAACTCTCTTTTCCTCTTGAGACGGATGGTTCAGAGAAAATATTTATTGAAAACTGTTCCTCCCATACAAAGAAATCAATTTCCACCATGGTATTATTTTTCTTTATCTGTGTTAACCACTGATCAATTTCTTCATAAAAATGATAGACCACTAGTATGACTTTATCTTCTTCTAAGCACTAGAGGATAGATAATATCTTTTAAATGGAGATAATCCATTGTTCCGTGAGGAGGGGATATGATGATCCACTAAAGTGGGAGGCCTTTTCCACATGAAGGATTCAATGTCAACTCTCTCTTTCCTTGTAGGAGTATAGTGTTCCACATGATTCAAATTATTATTCATAACATGAGCCAGCTATGCAAGTACTGTCAATGTTTTGAGAACCCATCCCATCACATCTGACATATCATTTGGGAAATCTTTACATTCCCAATCACATTGATTATTTTCATGTTTTATTATTTTTTCCTTCCATTAACTAAGAAAAATAACTTGCAATTAGAGGGAATGAATACTTAGATATTGAGCATAAAAAAGGAAACATTATACATAAGAGGATAAACTTTTCAAGGAGAAGTATATCCTAACTTGTGAGTACCTATGTTTTGATCTAGGTTATCCTTGATCAATTTCTTAGATTATATTCTTATGGGATCTTTTTTATTCCCTTAATAATGGTTTGTACTAAATTTGTGAATTTACCAAAGTATATCCACTAAGAGTGTCAAACCAATAGTACATCAAGGCCTGTTTCCGTGATCCAGTTCCCATTCGAGTCTAGCTCAAAGTGGTGTTTTCAGGGTTTTTCCCTAGATACATCATTTCCAGAGCCACCTCTACCTATTTGTTTCCATACAGGGATGTATTTTCTTAATAAACCACTTACTCTATACTTTTCAAAATGTGGCGGTGTTTTATTATACTAATTCTCATCCATAAGGTTCTCACTAAATTGACCTTTTCTTAATATCCAAAAATAACTTCACCATCCTATGATACCAACTATACCAACCCTAGCCTTTTATATATAAAATTACATTATTTTAGGCATAATTAAGCCTCAGAGTACATGCCAAGGATCCTAAAGTCTACTATCTTTGTTGATTAGGTACAAATAACATAAAATATAGGAATAAAACAAATCACTTATTTATTTAATCTTCATAAAGAGATATTAAATTTATTTAGGCCCTTATATCTGTATAGGGTACCCTGTGGATCACATGAACTAAATGATGATCTAAAAATCCGAGTAAGGGAATAGCCATAAGAACAAAGCATTAACACATGGGATAGAAGGTATGACATGATGATATAAAAAGGAATGCAACATAGGAATCATAATATATAAACATGGGATCATATAAAAATGGAGTCATAGTAGTGTGTCAAAAACATAAAACATGAATTTAGAACAAGCCAAGTCTAACTACCAAGACCGTCTCACATGGTAGCACAACCCCATGATTACCTCCAATACCGTCACAAATATTGTGTCATGAGACACATATTTACCCAATGAATTATACCAAATTCTGGGGAAACCCATATTAACTTCTCATGAACATGTTTTCCACATATATAATCATACATAATTAATCATACATAAAATTAAGGGTTACCCATAGAAATAATTGGGTACCACAATCATGACTTAAACCATAACAAATGGTCGCATCATCAAAGCTCCAATGAAATAAAGAAACTAAAATATTCATGAAAATTCAAACCTAATAATAGAAATTTATCATATTAATTGATTTAAATTATATTTGACAACATATAAGAAAATATTTTAAGAATTTTTATCACTAAAACATTTTTGTGTGATTTTAAAGAAAATACTATTGAAACATTTAGATTGAAAAAGGAACACTCCTTTATATAAAACTAGAAGTGAACCATGAATGTTTTCATAACAAAAAATACATATTTTATAAATAAAATGGTGGATTAAAATAGAAGATATAGTGTACTTGAAATCATTTAAGAATTAGGGAAGTTCCCTCGAAACAGGTTTTCTTATCAGGAAGTTTTGAGAAGGGAATCCCTTAAAAACATGTATATCCCTAAAAGAGAATGGTGAATTGGTATTAATAAATGAATTTATTTCATTTAAACAAAATTTTGAAGATATAAATAAAATTATAATATTTCTTCATCTTTGTAAAAGGAAGATACGTCCACCTGAAGTAATAAAGGATGTCTGGGTAGAATACCTTATAGAATATTTCCCTGCTATCGGGTGTACAGAATAGGGATTAATGAGAGAGAAAGGGGTTTATCATAACTTTTATATCATTAGTTAAGTATGGGGAGGTTCTAAATCATACCCAATAATTACGAATTTCCCATAATAGGACATAACATATAAGAGATTCTTGATTAAATGTGAGAAATATAGAATCCCTTACCTTAAGTCTGTTGTTGTTCTCCACTTGATATTAATGACCTGAATAGTCAAATTGTGTTCATTAATCAATAATTCCAAAACCTTTTAGTTTTGAAAAATATTTATTATAACCTCTTTAATTTCATCTATCACCATTTTTATTGGTTATGAGGTTTAATTTCATTTTTTTGGGTTTGTTTGCTTCCTTCATTTGGTTGACCAGTTTACTTATTTTAATGAACATGGAAACCTGTAAAATGGGGATGGTTTTATAAAATTGGAGTTATATTTTATTATTGACATAGAAAAGGTTACTTGGTTGTAAATTTAATTTATTTACTTGTATTGAAGTTGAATCATTATATGAAACATTAATGATATACAGATGAATTAATTTGGTGATTTTGTTCATAATTTACTTGTTTTTTTATTATATTACATCCTTTGTGAAAAAGGAATCCAAAAAAAAAATATAAGATAAAATACATATATTAAGACCTGTTTCAATAATTAATTTTTTTTCATGACCTGTCTAGAATATGGTAATACAAATTTAAAACGTGTCATCCTTGAATGTGATAAATCAACACATCTCAGATGGTATTTTCATTTGTATAATAAAAGGAGGGGGTGGGAGATATTATAGTAAACTATCCCCTTAGAATAATATAATTATATTACATGTATGTTAAGGGAGTTATAATTACATTCTGTTGAAGGGATGTGAGGAAAAGAACACGAAAAAAAAATAACTTGAAAGAAAATAAAAGAACAAGAAATGGGAATTTACCTCTTGAGTTTATCTCCTTTGAGAGCCTCTTAAGGGGAGAGGATTTGGTCTTTTGAGGAGACCAAGTGCTATCAGACCTGGGTCAGGATCTTGGGGAGTGATTTGGTATGAACATAGGTAAGGAATAAGGCTTGATATAAGTTAATAGAATAGGGGAGTGTGTGTGGTTTTTATAGTAGAAGTGATGAGGGTTTTCTTAATATTTAATTCCATAGTATATTGATTTCCATAAAGAACAGAAATAGAGATGATTACATAACCAAAATAATAATAAGTGAATTAGAGTTTCATATTTGGGTGCTTACATCACTTATGATGTCATGAATGGTATATTTAAATTAGAATGTATTTACACAGAAAATTATTGTATTTTACTATTCACCAACAATTCTTGTTTTTCAGAAAAATACAAAAAATTTACCCAAAGCATTTATTGACATGTAGAATCAAAAAATAAAATCTATTTTTCAATACAATATATTCTAAATATGATTAATTTATTTTTTAATTAAAATCATAATTTACTTGAAAACTATAGATTTTAAAACAATAACTGATTTTATAATGCTTTAAAAATTATGTAAGGTATTATAAAATTATATTAAAACCAGAATACATAAAATTGGTAATTTATTAACACCTTTTAGGAAAATAAATTTTATTTAAAATTAATTAATTAATTTTAATTAATTATTTAAGGCTTACAAAAATACCAATACTCTTACTATGGTCATATTATCACTTATAAGATGTCTAAATTTTATTTATACATTCATGGATGAGCTTAATATTGTTTTAGATGATTTACTATTCATATTTGTAATATTAGTATTTATAAGGATATGTTACTATTCTTAAGATTGGGTTACTATTCACACAAAAAATTATGTTTGTTCCATTAGACTCTAATCATCTTACTGATTGCAACCATGTATGTCAGATTTTGGAAATTAAAATCACAGAGGTGACAATATTATATTTAAAGGTCACCTAGCACTTAGTATTTCATTTTGTTGTAATTTCATGTGATTATATGACATAATTAATAAAATGTAATTTCCATTGATAAGACAATGGGTTGTTAAATTGAATCATTCTAAAGTCATGTTTTATGCTACTTTCACATTCTTATGATTCCATGATTATATTATCTCATGCATTATATGTTGTGATTCCTTTTGTTTAATCAGGTTACATTCATTTTTTATATCATTATGTTGTGCCTTATAACCCATGTGATAAGATTCATTCTTATATTTGCTCCATCACTGGGATTTTAGCTCATCCTATTATTCATGTTATCCCCAGGTTATCACATGTCGATGTAAGGGCTCAAAGCCAATAAGGCTCTCTTTATGAAGATAAAATAAAATATGCTCTTATTTTGGGATCATGAGGTTTAATTATGTACCTATTCTCCATGGAACTAGAATTTATTATCATTACCTTATCATTTAATATTTAATTTTACTTAAAATCATCTAATTTAATGTGTAAAATTATAGGGTTTCTACAGTTGGTATTAGAGGAAAAGTTTAGTTATTTTTTGAGATTAGTAATAGATCACTTTAGTAAGAACCTTAGGGATAAGACTACATATAAGAAAACATCCCTAAATTATTGTTATTATAGACTATGTGGATTATCAAGAGAATACATCCCTATGTGGATACTAAAAGGGGACATGTTTTTAGAATAGAATTACTATGAGTAATAACTCTACCAAGGTGTTCCGGTCCTAACATAGGGTAAACTAGTATAAAACAAAGGGCCTTAATTAATACTAGGTTTTATGCTCCTAGGGGATATGATTTGGTAAATTCATAATCCAATTACCAACCATTATTATGGGAATAATGAAAATTCCCATAAGAATATATGTTAGGAAAAATATCATAGATAACCTATATTGAAACCTAGGGAATCACAAGTAAGGATATACTCTTCCATTCAGAGTTTATCCTTTTTCATTTAAAGTTTCCTTTTTATGATTTCTATATATGTATTCATGCTCCATAAGTATACTTTATTTTTCTAAGTTAATGGAATGAAATAGAAAAACATGTGAGAATAATCAATGTGATAGGAAGTATAATGATTTCCCTAGTGACATTTCAAATATTATGAGAAAAGTGGATTAAATCTATTGAAAATATATTATCTATCCTCCAGTGCTCAAAAGAAGAGAAATTTATGTTGTCGGTCTATCGTTTTGATGTGGAAGCATATCAACAGTTGTCACTAATCAAAAATATGAATTCGAAGTAGGAAATGGATTCCATGGAATGGGATGATTTCATGAAAATATTTTTCAATAAATATTTTTCCCCAAACCCTCCATGTCAAGATGAAAAGGGAATTCATATGATTGAAGAAAAAGGAAGATGACTATATCGAGGCATATGAGGAAAACATTACAAGGATTGAAATATAGGCCTTGTAATTTTTCATTAAAAACTAATGTAAGGTGGATCACTTCTCTAGTAGACTAAAGATGAGTATATGAAAAGTGTTAGAAAATCAAGACATTGATAGTTAAGATAAGATTGTTCATTATTCCCTCAATGTTGAAATGGAGACCAAAGACTCTCAATGGTCTCGTAGGCCTGATGTAAAAAATGGAAAATGGGGTCTAATATGGGTGGATCAGCAAATAAATCCCATAATGGGATGAATATAAAATTTACTATGTGTCAAATTTATGGGAAGAAGAATTCTGGGAACTGTCTAAAGGGAACTAGGAAATACTTCAAATGTGGAATAATGGGGCTTCTGGCTAAGAACATCCATAGGGACATTGAGAATACCACTAATGTGAAAGAAGAGAGGAATTTTCATATAAAAACTCAGCCAACATTGTAGTGTTTTAACTACAAGTAATTTAGGAATTTTTCAAACAAACTCCATAAGATCAGGGTTGTCATAGGAAATCAAAAAAAACCTCTATGGTAACTAGGAAAGGATTATGCTATCACTACTGCTGAGGTGGAGCCTAAAAATGATTTGGTGATAGGTACACTATTTATTCATTCAAGAATAGTGAATATACTATTTGATTCTCATTCTAGGAATTCTTTAATATCTTTCAAAATTAGTAGAACTATTCAAACACCACCTCATAATTTGGAGGCTGAGTTATCTTTGATAACAGAAAATTGGGAAATTATTACATCCAAAGAATATAACTCCTCCTTGGTTAATGTTTGTGGACTAAACCTCCCATAAAATATCATTATAATTCCTTTAGTGGAGTTTGATGATATATTGGGCATGGATTGGCTATCTTTATACAAAGCCAACATCAACTGTCCGGAAAGGGAGATCACTCTTCACATCCCAAATAATCCTCCAATTATGTATAAGTGTAAGGAGTCTGATGAATCTCCTATAGAATAATTATCAAAAGTGTGGATATTACTTCCATAAGGGAAAAAATACCGTGCTCAAATTATTGATACAAAGGAGGTAATAATGCTTGAAAAATGCCCATTGTAAGGGACTAAACTTATGTATTCCATGAAGAGTTTCATGGTATTAATCTTGGATATGAGGTTGATTATTTGATTGAACTTATTTATGGATCTTTTATAATATCAACGACACCTTATAGAATGGACACTATTGAGATGAAATAGATAAAGAAGTATTTTTAAAGAATCTAGACAAGGGTATTATATTCCTGAGTGCTTCAACATTGGGTTAAACATTCCTTTTTTTAAATAAAAATTATAGATCAATGTGCCTCTTCATGTATTATTATGAGCTCAATAAAATCACGATAAAGAACACGTATCCCCTTCCATGGATATAGGATTTGTTTAATCAGCTATATTATGCCAGTTATTTCTCTAAGGTGGACCTTCAGTCGGGATATCACCAATTAAAGGTGAGGAAGGAAGATATTCCCAAGAATTCCTTTTGAACGAGGTATAGATACTATGATTTCCCAGTGTTTCCTTTCAGACTCAATAATTCCACAACAACTTTCCTGGATTTAATGAATAGTGTATTTGTATATTACCCTGAACAAATTATTTTAGTCTCAATTGATGACATTCTGGTATACTCCAGGATATATGAGGAATACGATGAGCATTTCAATAATATTTTTAAGACTTTGTGACTGGATAAACTAATTTGAAAGTATAGTAAATGTGATTTATAGATGAAGGAAGTGAAATTCTTAGATATTTTTATCACTTGCAAAGGGATATTTGTAGTCCCTTCCAAGACAATGGAAATTGAATAGTGTCCTAGGACAACATTGGTAATGGAGAAATGTAGTTTACTTGGGATTTCTAGTAATTACCGAGGATTTTTGATGAACTTATCATGATATTCAAATCTAAAATCGAATCTGACATGGTATAGAGTGATTTTTATCTCGACTTAAGAATGTGTGGAAATATTTAAGGAGTTAAAAAAGAGGCTTATCAACACGCCATTACTCACACTCTGAACAAGTGGAGAACTCTTTTTATTTTACAAAAATTCTTCATATAAATTATTAGTTTATGTAATGATTCAAAATGATAAATTGAAAGATTGTGCCTCAAGGCAGTTGAAAATTATTAAGTAAATCTATCTTAAACACGATCTAGAGTTGGCAGCTATTATCTTTGTGTTGAAAATATGGCGGAATTATCAATATAAGGGGAAGTGTGAGATATAAACTGATCAATAGAGTCTCAAATATATATTAATATAGAAAGAGCTTAATATGTTCCAATGAATATGGTTATATCTCATTATCAATTATTAATTCTCAATCCACAATCATTCTGGAAATGAAAATATGGTGTAAGATGATCTAATTAAAAAAGGATAATGCATCTTTATCAATGATGATAATTGATAAGGATACAATCTTATTACACTTACAAAGTATGGACATGGAAATAATTAATGGAGTAAAATCATCAATACTTTATCAAATTATTGCTCAACCATTCATTATGTATAAAATAAACAATGCTCAAAAAAATTTTGTGGAAATTAAGAAAAAAGAGGAAGATGCCAAGAATGGGAAATACTCTGAGTTCAAGATCAATGAAGATGGAGTCATAGGATCTGGGCCATGAATATGTGTACCATCCAATCCATATATAAAGAGAGAGCTTATAAATGACACACATAGCTCAACCTTCTCTATTCACCTAGGTAGAATAAATATGTATTAAGATGTCCAGAAGAACGTTTGGTGGGACAATATGAAAAATGATATCACTGAATATACATCAAAATTCCTGGTATGTCAACAAGTGATAATTGAAAATAAATATTCCAAAGGGATTATGAAACCATTACCCATACCAACATGGGAATGGGAAAAAATCACTATGGACTTTATCACAAGACATCCAAAGACATCTAGAGGGAACAATGCTATATGATTTATTGTGGGTCGTCTTATGAAGACATCTCACTTTACACCAATTAGATAGGAATTATCTTTGGATCAACTTGCATGAATATATATCAAAGTGGTGGTAAGGACTCATAGATTACCACTATAAATTGTATCTGATCGAGATCCAAGATTCACATTGAAGTTCTGGAAAAGTCTCAAATATGCTCTATGAATTGAGATGAACTTCAATACGTCCAGTTATCCTCAAAACAAAGGACAACATGAGGGAACTATTTAAACACTTGAATACACGTTGATATCATGTTATATGGACATAAAACGAGGATGGGATCAACTTCTACCTCTAGTTTAGTTCTCTAACAATATTAGTTTCAACTTGAGCATCTAAATGGCTCCATATAAAGACCTTTATGGTAAAAGGTTTAGAAGACCAACATACTAGGATGAATTTAGTGAACGTAAGATTCTAGGACCTGAAATGGTTGAAAAATGGTGGAGAAGGAGAAAAAAATTTAGCAGCACATCAAGTCTGCCCAAAGTTGACAAAAGAGTTATGCATAAAATCATCGATGTAACCAAAAGTTTTAGGTTGGAGACATGGTATTCCTCTACATATCTCAAAGGAATTTTATCAATAGATTTGGGAATATAGGGAAGCTATGTCCCATGTACATTGGCCCCTCCAAGATTTTTAATCATGTCAGAGGATTTTCCTATCTACTAGAACTTTCCCCTACCATGTCAAAAGTACATGATGTATTCCATGTATACCTCTTACAGAATTACATACCAGATTCGTTACATGTACTCACTTTAGAGGTTGTATGGTTGGAGACCGATCTTTCTTAAGAGGAGAAACTAGTGAAAAACTTGGATCATATAGATAAAGTGCTATTACAAAAGACTACTCACCTGGTCAAATTACTATAAAGGAACCATAAGTAAAAGGATGCAACATTAGAATTAGAGGAAGTGATAAAGGAAAATTACCCACACCTATTTTCATCTTAGAATGTAAAACGAAATTTCAATGGTGAAATTTCATAAGGGGGAAATAATGTAATGACCCAGAATTCTATCAATGGAAATTCCTTTATTATAATTATTTAATGTAGTATAATCACATAAAATCACATTATGAACACATTACAAACTTTATATATGAAAAATTATTGAAATGAAAGGCATTTCTAGAAGTTAAGTAAAATATTCCAAAATAATACTAACTTGACCATTGGAAGAGTAACATGACCCTTATGAATAGTAAACTAGACAATTTAATAGTAACCACACCAATGAAAGAATAAAAAAAATTTAACATCTAATAAGTTACAGTATAATATAACTATATAAAATTATAAGTAAATTATAATTTTAAAAATTATTAATTAAGTGTCGGTATTATTGTAAGTAATAAATATTTAATTATAATTTTATGACTATTTTACTAATTTAAAATAAAATTTATTTTCATAAAATGTATTTTTAAATAATAATTTTGAATTATAAGATAATTTTATGATACCTTAATTAAATTTTCAAAGTGATATAAAATCAATTACCACTTTAAACTATGTATGTTTCAATTATATTAGGATTTTAATAAAAAACTAATTTACTCGTATTTATAAAAAAATTCATAAAACAGTGTTCATTTTTTAATTCTATTGGTCAAAAAATGGTGAGGGTGATTTTTTATAATTTTTCTAAAATACTTGAAATTTTTGTGAATATGAAAATACGGTAACTTAAAGTATATATACATTATAAGATAAATACACTATCCCTTGAGTCATGGATGGTGTAAGAACCATTGTTTCAATACCACATGATCTAATTACTATATTTAGTCTTAAAAATCTACACTATTTCTAGTATTGAGAAAAGTAATAAACTAATGAATTCAAAAATGAATAAACACCCCTATCCTCCACTGTAAATACCATCCATCACCACCACATCTCAACATTCCTCTAAAGACTCAATCCTTGTCCAAATTTTGTTCAAATGTCTTCCCAATCCATTAACCCACTTCCAAGATCTTTTAGTCTTAAAAAAAACCAAAAACAATCCCCTAAAGAGATTCTCAAGAAGAATTAAACAAGAAGTAAAACCCTCTTCCTTTTCTTTTAATTTCATTTCAAGTACCTTTATTTTATTTTTATATCATTAACTCCCATCATCCAAATGGTATGATAACTCTATTATCTTAAATATACTAGAATTTTTTTTATAACAATTGAATAATTAATCATCATCCCTCTTTCCCCCTACTTTTATACTAAAAAATAAAACAGTGTCAATGATGTGTTAATTTATCACATTCAATGATGCTGAAGTTTTATATTTCCATTAGGGTCATCAAGGCTGGACATGAAACCATTTTTGTGGTTGAGAGAGATTATATTATATATATTATATCTTATTTAATGTTATGGATTCATTTTTTACCCATTATATTAATTTATAAAAAAAGTGTTTGTTGTGATCAATAACTTCCAAAATAAACCCAAATGATTATCATTAAATATTTATCAAATGATTCTTCCTCATGATATAAGACCAATTGATAAATAATACTAATATAACCTTTGTATGTTAATAAAAAACCTATAACTTCAATTATGTATAATTACCCCAAATTTAATATGACCTTTCGTACATGTATGCAAATAAACCAATCATGAAATCCAAGGAAACCAACACTCCAAAACAATGAAATTGATCCTATTAACCCATCAAAAAGGCCATAAATAAACTTAATAAATTTATACTAAATCAAATAAATATAGAATTTTTTTAATTATTAATTAATGAATATAAATTTATTATCCATGAAATTAAGATCATTTGAAGAACACCTTCAGACATAAGGTAAGGGATTTTACTTGAACCTCCATTATTACTTCGAGATACTCTTTGTTTATTTTCAACCAAATTAAATTCCATTTAATTTATATGTAAATATAATAAATTTTGTTTATATATTCCTAAATATTCTATCAACATCCACTCATCCTTATTATGAATAATTTTTTGGTCCATTCTTGGTTTTATGTAAAAGATTATTCTTTTTTTTTTGCTTTAAATTATCTCTAATATTTTCCTTAGACCACACAAAAATGTTTTAGTTCTAGTGTTTCAAAAACACTATTTTAAAATGATTTCACTGAAATTGGACACAATTTATCTTTATATATTCCTATTTTCCTTTATGAAAATTCATGTATGTTCTAAATGCAATATTTCATTGAAACCTTTATAATACGCCCATTTATTATACTTTATGACCTGATTATGATACTCAATTATTTCCCCGGGTAACCCTTATGTTTTCCTTTTATATATTTTGTATGTTTCATAATGTAGAACACATATTCATGAAAAAATTATGTTGGGTGCACCTAGATATCACTCGAATTAGTTGGGTAATTTTTAGTGTCACAAGATATTATTTTCAATGGTCTTGGTGGCAAGTCTTGACATGTGATCCATGTGCAACAACCTCAGTAATTAGCCTTTAATAATTATACTCTATGTAAAAACATCCTTTATTCATTCTAAATCCATGTTTTATGTTTCTACCACATTACTATGATTCCATGATTATATTACCCCATGTTCTATATGTTATTATTTCTTATGTTTAATCATGTTCCATGCATTTTTTATATCATCATGTTGCACCTTCTAACCCATGTACTAAGCTTTATTCATATGTTTTTTTGCCTTTATCAGTTTTTAGATCTTCCCTTTGTTCATTTTATACCTAGGTTATCCTATGCTAACGTAAAGGATAAAAGTATTTTAGGTTCTCTTTATGAAGATTAAATAAAAGATGTTCTTATTTTGGAATCATGATGGTTAATTAAGTACCTAATCTCTAAGACACTAGCCTTTATAATCCTTGGATTTTAATTTGATGTTTAATGATGCTTAAAACCATGTAATGACATTTTAAAAGGTCAGGGTCACTATAAAAAATTTCTAACACACTTAATTAAAATTACATGAATCTCAAAAACTATGAAATATCTGAATATAAATTGAGTAATAATGATGAAAGAAGAAAAACCAACTTGAAATTGATTATGGGAAGACCAAAACTATCTGAAATGATTCACACTCAGAGGAGGATTCAAAAACACACATGAAGGAGTTCAAAGAGATGCACCAAATTACCTAATGACAGAAGAATAAGAAAATATCTTGTCAACCCTAACCCTAGGGTTCGGAAGAATAGAAATTAGGTGATGAGGAGAATAAAAAACACTACAAAAGGGAAGAAGGGGGAACCATAGACCATACATTAAAGAATCATAAGAGAAAACATAAGCAATCTGGTTGAACTCGGTGAAGAATAAGAGTCGCAGAGGTGGTGTCACATGATCCTGTAAAGGAAGGGGAGGGGGAAACATGGAATGAAATAGAGGGAGATATATATAATTCGGTTTAATTTTAATTTTAATTTAATTTAACTAATTTAATTTATTTAAAATAAACACAATTCATGGTTTGGATTTCACGGTTATCCAAATCATGCCACAATGGTGTGATGAATAGTGTGAGTATAATGCCCATTTGGCACTAACCATGTAGGCTAGTCTCATTGTTTTGGTACACCATGTGAACCCCATGTGGGGTGTTTCTGATCCATTTCTACAACATAATGGTTTGTTAATAAGGGAATCATGGTTTCAGATAGACCATGTGCCCTCTATAGAACACCCAAACCTTATATTTTTGGGACCCGATGCTCTCAAAACATGAAGAGACACTGGGGGAACCTTTAGACCCTTTCCCATTTCTATAATCAACACTCATATGTGTTCCCAAAATTTTAATTATATTCTGAATCTTTGTTTCAAAAACATACCATCGAGTAAATACAAAACTTCAAATTCCTTTTAATTTTCATCCAGTTCAAATCACAGGTCTTTACAACCTCCCCACCTTAAAATTTCAAATCCTAAAGAATCCTTCAGAAAAAAAGAATCGCCCAACCTTTAAGGACTAAAAATTCCCATTACAATGGCTGAGATTAATTTCCAACACCCAACACACCTCAAACGCCTTCTTAAGAATACGACACTTGAATTTTCAAAACCAGAGTCAACAATATTTTTCAGAACTAAGCATCAAGACAGAGCATACTCGGGATCATTTAACAAGAGACCTAATAATGTTATTTTTTCTTTAGACATATGGCTGATGGTTCTCCCCAACTCAGGATATAACATCATAAGGGTCAAATTCTGAACCAAAACACTTCTACCATATGGATTTCATTATAATGAATTCCCTTATTCATTTTAGTGATGCTCTGGCGTTATTTATCGAATAGGGAAAACATGATTACATCAAATGCCATAATGGATACATCACTGAATGAAATGGTCGAATTATGATGGACCAAGATGATACTGATCATGAAATATTTACATAATAGATACAACCGACCTTTATGTCACACTTTCCAGAACCCAGTGACATTCTTAAAATGGTTCTTCACCAACTGAACTCATCAAACAAGATGTAAAACATGTCAGTAAAAAGCTAACTGACCATTCTCAAGACACTCAACATAGAGGGTTGGTGTAATACAACCCCAAAATGAAATGACTCCCCCATGGTATCTTACGTTCATAATGAACATGTTGACTGATGTCCATACCTGACTTTCGGTGACATTTCTTGACCACACCACTACCTGGCCATTTAAACAATTGTGCCTTACCACAAGCGGGATGTGTAACCCAGTTTCACCCCACATGGATCGTTACCCTTTAAAAATCACCTCCAATATTGAAATCAAGTCATGGGTAACCTTGGATTCATTAAACTGGAGTCCTAGTAACTAACCAAGTTAGTCCAAACTCCATATTCATGACTGGGATGTTGGTACAAAGACACAACAACCACATCAGATTATTGACTCGGCCTAGTGCGGCCTCTCCCTGGCGTTCAAGTGGAAGAAGAATGGTAGGTGTCCAAGAGTCTATACAAGGTGTTCCTACATGGGAAACTAGGTAAAACTCATTTATAACCAATCTATTAAAAAAACCACATGCCCAACGTGAAAGGCTATGAAAACAACCCAAAAAAACCAATGACTTTTAAGACATTAGAACATCATATGATTGATTCTCTCTAAGTGAAACAAGGAAGACATCAAGGTAGAGAAAATTCTCATCGATAAATCATCATACACTAATAGGAGACAAACAAAGATATAATGAATAATGAATGGTTGAACCATTACTGGATGAATTCCTTTGAAAGAAGCTTGAATTATCCTACCAATGAAGCAATATTAACCAAACAATGATAACATCACCATTTGATGAATTCCATGATATTAAAAAATTACCAAAAAAAGTCCAATAGAAGACCAAAAATGATTATCATGGGTTTTATACACACCCAAACACATCAAAGATATGTTTTCAAGTAATCAATGACATGAATTAAACCTGAAATCCTAAAACAAATTTGAGAAAAACTGACCATTTTCCCAATGGTCCTCTTTGGTTGTGCCCATTCTACCCAGTGAGACATATTTTCACCATTATCGGTGCGATGAACCTCAAATTAGGAGTGTCTGATTATTTAAAAGAAGCGAGAGAGACCATACACTAAAAATTTAACTAGATCAAAACTGCCATAAACGTCACTGTTTAATCAATTGGCCTGAAAACCAAACTAACCTGCATCTTAAAAGACTAGAGTGTCCATGAATTCCTCCTATGACTTAGGACATACTAACTTATTTATCACCAAGGAAACTCTACTATGGAGATGATCTGAGAACATACTCAACAACACAAGGCTCTACAATTTCACTTAACTAAAATTGTTTTTTATTTCATTTATCACATGATGGGAACAACATACATGAACACATACTAAAAATAGGTCTCAGAGACAATACACCACATCTTAGATATTATCCATAGGTTTACATCCCTACGCAGTCATGTATCAGATGGGACATACAAGATATTTATCTCAAAGTTATGTTACCCTAGATGACCATTAACAAAGATGACGACATGCCAAGTCACCCTTCATTGAGGAAAATAAAGGTTCAAACAACCTATGAAGTAGTTGATCATGCCCAAGTCATGTCTAACCAGCTAAAACTGAGCATTACTCAATGATAATTCCCATAATAAGGATAAGGAAAACCTGAAAAACCATCCAAAAAGGGTGTCATTAGGAATCTAAAAGTAAAACTAGGGACAATGACTCCCAAATGGTACCAAACATCATCGAAACTCATGGAATTATAAAGGAATTTAATCTCTAATGGTGATACCTACCATGGGATAGCCCATTAATAAATAAAAACTTCGACGATATCACATGGTAATGCCTCCCATAAGTCACTGGGATCAAAATCCTATTATTAATAAATTTCTATGAAAGGAAAAGGCCTATAGAGAGTTCTCCCATTTCCATTCCAAAGCTACTCAAAAAGAGACACAAATTTCCATTACATAAGGGTTTAAACAGAGGACACCACCTAGGGTTCCATTTTATGTTTTCATGTTGATTCACATTAAACCTTATAAACCCTGAAAAGTTTTCAAACAAGACACCAAGGAATATTGGAATGTTATAACAAACTTATTTTTTATAAATTATTCATTTATTGATATCCCATCAGAAGTTGGGAAATTTATCATATAAATTAGATTTTTAACGAAAGTGGAGACCTATGAGGGTCCCGATAATCCAACTTAGCATATTTATAAAGAAAACTAATAGCAGTTTCTTAGTTATAGAAATTAAAAACACCCAAAAGGTCAACTCATAAAATACACATCCCATTTAACCTACTTGGGTCCATTTGAACATTTTATAATGAAAAAAATTTATTTCATATTATAATTAAACAACTCTTACATTTGAATCATTTCATGATATATGATGGTCATATAAAAAAGTTAAATTACATGGTTTTCTAACACACCTATCTATAAAGTGTTCATACACATTATAGAATTATTTCTAGTTCCCATTTAATCGAAACAAATTTCATTTCAGAATTAACATGCTCATATTTAATTGTCTAGTTAAATGGGTGGCCATCAACCAATCAATAAAGAACCCATATAATTTATATTATGGAATTTGGATCCCATTAATCATAACCAATTAACTTAATAGTTTGAAATTTAATAGCCATTACATTTTTACAAATGGTTATAAATATGTATAAATCTTAAAATATTGTTCGAATACATGGGCCACCTTTTCCCAATTATATGGATACCATAAGCATTATAATTGAAAAATGGTTATTGTTTAATCTCAACAAATTAAATTTAATCCATGCAACCAATTATATATCAAAACATATAAAATCATTTTTTCATAATTTGTAAACACATATAGCTTTATAGTAAGCTCTAAGGCATGATATATAAGTAAGGAAGAATGGAACACACAAGGATACATGATAAATAATTACCTAATAAGATACAAACTAAGCATGTTGTGTAATCAAGAATACTAAAGAAAATAAAAACAAGTAATAGAATATGACAAGGATTATAGAAAACATACCAAAATTGGTATACTAACTAAGTGTGACATACACTCAAGGAATGAAAAAAAAATTAGCTGAAAAATCTTAAAAATAAACTACATTACTTGGCATATGCATTACATGTTAATTTTATGTGTTACTATTATGATGGATGTAATGATTAATCCTCGTCATACCACATCAAGGGAAGAATACTAAAAATTCATAAATCAATACAATGTTTAAGGTACACTAATCACTCAAGGTTAAATCATATCAACACTAACAGAAAATAGCATGAACATAAATCCCAACCCCGACCACTCTGTCATTTCCCCGTGGGTGGGGTGATCGGTCCCAGAAATGACTATTTAATAAGAACTGACACATTACTAGTCTCCTATATATCATCCAAAAAGAGTATGAAAAATGAAAAAAATGAAAACTCGTACAAATTTATAACATCTCGATCTGAATAAACACAAATATAGTAGCCAGAAAAGTGGGTCAAATGCACTAAAGCGCAAATCCAAACACACTGGAGGCTTCTGACTAGTAGTGAGGGTGTAAGGTGGTGATAGAGGGGAGACTATACCCAAATATCAGAGTATAATAGTGGTTTATAAGACAATAAATTATAGAAAGGTTCAGATGTAGTAAATAATGAACGACAAGAAGTAAAAGAATAAAATAAACTCACCTCAAAATATGGTTTGATGGATAATTATAGTAATTCATCTATGATAAATGATGATACTGGTATGAGAAGAAAAAATTACAATATAAATACAATGTAGAAAAAAAATAACTACCCAGTGACTAGTTCCATTAGATCTTAACCACTAGCTCGGTCATCTGCTCCTAACTCCCATGAATAATATAGGCAACTCAAGCACCTAGTATAATGGATGCATAAATAGGGTATGAGATATAAATATTAGCAGGTCAGAACCCATGGTGTCTATATCAATCCATTTTCTATGATATAAATTAAGGACTGTGCAGGTAATATGAATAATAAAAATTACTTAAATAATAAAATTTTTCATCTCAGGTTCCAATCAAACACTTAGAGGACTCTACGAGCTTTGGATCACTTGTGTAACGAATTTCTAATCATGTCAGTCAATATATATGATTATTAATACTAATATATATATATATTAGTTATGTAATGAATCCACCTATATGAACCATGTGAGTTTGGATGCCTAATGGTCATATACCACGAATACTATTGTCGATTGAACTAAGGAATAACTCATACTTTCCATGACCATTCTAACGAACCTATAAGATCAAGTCAAAGGGTGCATGACCTATATCCCAAGAGAGTGATAGATTCAATAATAAAACACTTGGTATGGAGAGTGAGAAACCATATAACACTCTAATCATGGAAAACAGTGACTCATCCCAACATCAATATAGTATCATTGTTGTGAGATACCATCCTCAACACCCGATTTAATGGATTTTGATTATCCGCCAAGAATGAAACCCCTTAAAATCATTAACATCCTATGAATAAATTTAAATCATTTATAATATTATAAATGAGGTAAAACCACTCATGAAACATATTTATCAAGACTATATAGTGGAATAATTATATTTAGTATACAAGCCATGAGGCAATACCTCTCATGATTTTAATTTTACATAACCCATTATAATCAAGTGAATCAAATTTAAATTAAATCATTTAACAATACATAAAAAAAGTTGTGGCCTTTCCACCCTTTAAAATTTTAATTTAATTCATTCATGAAAGTGAAATCTATCTTTCATGTCCATTGAAATCAATACATTTCATTTAATTAAACAAATCATGAAAATTCAATTACAATGATTAGAGAGTCACTTAAAAGGTGCTCTTATCATTTAGAAAATTACCTATAGGGTTAATCCCATTTAGTTTTTAACTAATTCATACACCTAGAAGGTGTAATGGTCTAACAAACACTTATAAGGAAAGGGGTCAACATCATTTAAGATAAAAAAATAGGTCATGTACTGGTATTCCACAAATTAAACTCTAACATGAAGTTATAATAGAAAATCCAAGATATAAAATAATAAAGATATAAATAACAAATCATTACTTTCTATCTTAAGACAACACACCTAATCAAAGGGGTTTTATTATAAAATCATGAAATTGTTCTTTAACAATTTTTTTCTTCATATTAAGTCATCCATTCAAAAAAATGTTTCAATTCAAAAAAAGAAGTATTTATTATAAACTCATCTGGAAATATTTAATAACGAAGTAATGTGATTAAAGAGATATATTAACACATTATTAAATTTAAAGGGAAATGGAAAGGGATCCTACTTGAATAAGAAGAATAAGACCAAGTCGAACACTTTGGCACTTGAAATTTTCTTTGACGACCAGTCAAAGCTACTCATCCCCCCCTGCCTCAAGAATATTCACCTTCACATATACATAAGGGCACATATCCCCCCATGTACATATTTACATGACCATTAATATGTAAAATGGGATCCTTATATATATTCTAGTATATATATACACCCATTTCTACTTATACATGTATGCATTTTTCAAATATATACATAAGAACACCTAGACATATATATATATATTTTCACTTACATGGGTGGATATACATAAAATTTGGGAAATTACATAAATATACTCCTACCAATGCATAAGCAGTAAATCACCTATAACTCTAATGACTCAAACCCACCTCATGGATGAATGAAAATCAGGCTACATGGAGAATAAAAAACCACTAAAAATGGAATAATGGGGAATACGAAATGAAACCTTGAAGAATCAAATAATAAACTAGAAGAAATATGGTTGAAATCAGTGATAAAAGGGGATATGTAGAGGTGGTGTTGTGCAGAACAAGAGAGGATGGGGGAAGGGATATGTCACATGAAATAAAGGGGAGGGGTAGACTTATGTTTTGTTTTAAATTTAATTTAAAATATTATTTAATTAATTAAATTTCTTTAAAATAACCACAGTGCACTTCTTTGAATGCATGGTTATCCAAACCGTGGACCAAACATACAATGAAAAATTTGATCATACTATCCATTTTGAATTAAATATATTGGTAAAAACACTACTTGGGTAAACCCCGCATAGATTGTATTGGGTATTTATACTCCTTTGATGTTGCTGCACAATTTTCTTACTGAGGGATGTACAGTTTTAGAAAAATCATGTGCCATGTGCATACAAAAAAACATTATATTTTTAAGAGTCAGTGCTCCAAAATCTCAAAGAGACACCCAGGGGACCCTTCGTACCATTACCCAAGTCAAAAAATACACAGATTTGTTCCAACTCTTGAAATTTCATTATGAATCTCGCTTTAAAAAAGATCTCATCCAGTAATGGAAAAAAGATAAAATTCCATTAGATTCTCATCTGGTTAAAAAAGTGCATTAAATACACTTATTTACATATATATATTTAAAAGGATCTATATGAATACTTGAGTGAAAGTTATTTTTGAATGAAAATTCCTTAAAATAAAGGTTTTGATCCAAACCACGTTTGAAACCCATATAGACAACTTTCAAAATTTCATTTAAAGATGATTGGTCCTCTAAAACTAACCATCTATCTATGTATGGTTATATGTATTTAAACTTAACTCTATATCTATAGATCTTCATGAAATTTTTACAACATTGAGGTAATCCTCAGATCCCGATTAGATACAATAGAATGCGGTACTCCTCGAATCTTTACCACATCCTTAACGTATATTATAGAAAATGATTACAAGAGAAATATTTTATGATATAAATGGAGTGTTGTAACTTTTAAAGAAATAAACTATGTCCTAATTAGATTTATGTCTTTTTATTGTTTAGGGGACTTTGATGAAAAAATTTATGGTGATGTTTTCTCATTTCCATCATGGTATGGGTAATTGTTTTAATTATTGGATTTTGTGCCCTAGAACCAAATTAAATATACATCATGGTGAACTATATTCATAGTTTTGAATATTAATAAACTCTTTATCACATCATGATTTTTTATGCATAACATAGTATGTGACAATGTCCTAATAGTAGTTGTATAACTAAAACGTCACAGTAGTTCCACACTATCATAAGAACCCAAGTGTTCTATGACACTATTCTAAAATATATGTACCATAGTCGGATGATATCATCCAAGGGAAAAAATGATACAGGCTATCACGGTGGAGACTCATAGTACATTTAGGCACCTTCTCATGGTGTGTGGACTTGTTAATATCTAGTGTGTGATATTATGGGAATGGGACAATCCAGTAAGAAATCCACATTTATATGTGCCATTGTATTTTACTTTTTGTAGATGTGTGTATTGATCCTTATACATTAATATTATTATTTATGATTATTATAGGTTACATACTTAAATGTATTTACGAAAATCATGATGGTATATTTTCCCAAAAAGGTAGGATATGTTGGGTGCTTTATAGGTAAAATTTCATTAATGAGTAATTCAAGAAAGTATTTTCCCTTACTTTTTTAAAAAAGATTATATCTTATGCCATTTATGGAAATTATATAGAATAAATAAGTCCATGTCCATGGGGTTCAATATGAAAATTTTATTTCAAGTAAGTAAAACGAAGATACATCAATCAGATAAGTTGATGGCTCCCACATGCAACTAGCATTATAAGAGACATCATGTTAGTGGGAGTATACTACACGGTGAACATACATATGAGGTATCATGTTATTTAGGAATTAACTTCATTATGTATGTGTGACATGGTGTGTTTCTAGATGTTAAACTTGGATTTTAGGATGCTTCGCCTAATGCCACTAAGAAAGAGGCCTAGAGGGTCACACACTAAGTGTGTCTAGAATATCATTTCAACAGTATATTATTATTTATTTTTTAAAAACATGAATAAATAATATTCCCACATATGGTCTAATAATTATTCATGTATACCTAATCTCATATATTTGACCACCAGTTATTCGAGAGAATATTATGTTAGTAGAATATTTGATAAATATTTATTTTTCTATTTAGTCATTATAATATTTACTTATTTATTAGAGAATAATGCACTCATATTAATTTATTAGATAAGTATTCCTTTTTCGAGGCCTGATAAATATTGTGGAGGAATGGCGAACCAAGTTTTAAGCCTCATGAAAAATAATATATATCGAATATTATTTGAGTAAATAATATTTAATTTAATTCACATGTTAAGAACATGTGGAGGAAATATTATTATTATTGTTATTTTATAGAGGAGGTTCCATAAGGGATTAAATAAATATTGATGGGTACTTGTGAAAATATTTATTTCTAAACCCTATATGTATTTAAATCCTATTATATTATTTTCCAACATAGCCTATACATTTTTTTTCACAACAAATCCAGAGAATACCCTCAAGCCCTAGAGGTATCTCTTCTCTAAGAATAATCCCATGAATGTAGTGAGATCTTCTTCCACATACCGTTGTCGAATCTAGAAAGATAGAGGAGATTTTTTTAGAAGTGATTCATGTTTCTATCAATGAAACATGATGAAAGTGATATTATCTATCGTGCTAGATTATGGAGATTACTAAAGAGATGATCACAGTTTTGTGGAATAGATGTGGATCACCAATACAGGTAATCTACACTTGATTATGACAACATAATTATGGTACAACATAGACCTGTTGTCAGATCCATCAACTAAGAAAAAAATATGACCAAGGAATTCTTTAATTAATTAAATTAATTATAAATAATATGAAATGATCCTAAATCTGGTTCTTCCATTTTATATATTTTATATTCTATTATATTTTATTCCATTTATCATAGAGTTTCTCATCATTTAGATCCCATATTAATCATTGATTAGGAAAAAAAGAAATGTTGGGCATGAACCATCGCATAATTTCACTGTACCCGAATCTTACAAGTGGTTTCATAGGGGTCACATAATTATTTATAATCATTTAATTATCATTGATTGATTAAAAAAAATTTATATATTTTTAAATTCATATTTAATTATTATTTTAATCTGAATTGTGAGATCTTCTTATTTAACTTTATTTTCTCATTGATCTAATATAAATGATTAATTTAATGAATAAAATAAAACAAAGAACTCATTCAGATATACTGAAGTTTTTTTTCCAGAAAAAAAAGGAATACTTGTTGTGTATCTAGATTTAAACATTGTGTACTAGTATTCGAAGCACGAGAAATTAATTCAGAATTAATTCAAACAATGTATATTGAATACATGTGGTGAATTTAATTTCATACACCCCATTTTAACCAGTCCAGTCTAGAAAGTTTTCATATGGTGTACATGTTGTGTATCCTACAAACATAGTGTGTAGTCATTTTAGTCACAGATGGTCCATGTATTTCTATACATAGCCAACCTGATAGGTGATCATGTAAAATTTAGACCACAATCCATGCCACACTTTATACATGTCATGTACTCTAATTTTTCCAAGGCATGGTTTACATGACAAGACTCTAGGTTTGTACCCTAGATGGATGGTGAGACACATACACCCTGCGTATCTCACTTGTACACATTTTGTGATTATACCAAATTACACAAAATTGAAATTAATTTATTACACTATGTGAACCTTATCGACATATGTTTTTGTGTGGGCATTAATTTGATGGAAAAAACTTGTGATGGGTTTTAATATATATACATGCGTGTGTGTGTGTGTGTTTGATTAATTTGTGTATAATTTTCATATCCTCACATCATGTGTGATATGTTTTATAATTAATACTCAACGTAAATTGAATCATTACACGTGACAGAAAAATCATGTAATTAATGTAATCATTAATATGATAGTATATGTCAATAAAGTAAGTTACATTCCATTTATTCCATATGTTAGAAGAGTAAATAGTATATAAGTATAATACATGTTGGGTATATTCGGATGGGTATTCACTGTTTTTACTCCAAAGTACATTTATGTATATATTTAATTTTAAATAAATATATTAAATATTTTTAACAATTTGATGGATGAGAATCTAAAGGAAATTAAAATGAAAATTTAGATAAATAATTGACCAATTAAAGAATATAATTATTTATTTTGAGCACAATTTATCTTTAATAAGAACAAATAATGATTGAATGAAAGTTTTATTAAATACGTAATTTTTTACATGCATGTGAATGACCATTAGCATATACTGTACTTTTTTATGTGATCGGTTTAATTTAATTTATTATCTAATTAAATTTATTGTATGTGTGTCCTCTCATTATATATGAGATTGTGTGCCCATGGGTTAAATTAATGTAAACCCTTTGTTTCCCCCACCCACATGTGAGTAAAATCATATGTAATGGATGGAACTCCTAATCTATTGGAGGCAGTTTGAGTTTGGATCTGATGTGAAATCAATCAAAGAGGGATACATAGTTGGATAAGTTGAAAGTAATAACAAGAACCTTAATTTGTTCAAGGTGTATCCCCCCTAGGTCAATGGTTAGTTTATCGACCCCTATATAAAATAACCATTAGTAGAATCTTATGATCATAACACTTTGTTATTTTATTTATCTTAGGTTTCATGGTTATTTTATTATGGATGTTTTACCCCAATCACATAAATTAATTAATTTTCAAGCACCCAACATAGAACTAAAATAATTGCTTTATGAAAAAATATTATCTAAGATGTGGTTAATCACTTATGTATATCCAATTAATATTAACAAGAATTTAATAAAGATAAAAATTGTAAATTTACACCTAAAGGGATAAAATACTACAATTATATATATTAACTTGCAATAACCTTCCACTTCTTCAATTAAAATCAAACCATAGTTCAATGTTCTTGACCTGGAAATATTGGGGTGATTTCCATTATTTGGGACTACTAACATGAATTTTTGGGTTGGCATAACTTATTTCAGATCCAGGATTGGCTGCCAAAGTAGGACTTGGTTTAAATGAGTTCCAAGAGTTGATGAAATCTAATTTAATTATGATAGGACTGTAGATTCTACTCAACTGATCAGGGAACTTTGAGTAAATGTTGTTGGAAATTATAATACCTACCTAAAACAATTTAAATTTCGTGGAAAACAAAACATTGGGTAATGTGAAGGGTATTATGGATCTATTACACAAGAATGTCCAAGAAAACAGATATTATATACTCTAATGGAGAAGTCTATTAGTTTGTGATAAAATAGCAGGAGATCAATAAATATAATTAATATTTATTTCTCTAAATTTTACAAGATAATGTACTAAAATTATGATCATATTATATGAATAATAAAAAAATGACTTCAAACAAATCATTTTGATCCAAACTTGATAAGGATAACCTTATCACCAACACAAATTCCAATAGTGTAAAAGGAGCTTATGTGTTACCCTTCACCATGAAAGGAAATTGTATGTGCTGGAAGAAGCAATTTTTGATGTGATTGGAATTGAGGTCAGTGATGGAGAATTTTCTCTATATGAGAAAAATTTGAATGATTATAGAGAAACTCAATTTACATAAATTATCACTATATTAACTTTTTTGAATACTTGAAACATTATACAAATAGACACCCAGAGACTTTATTAGTCTACTGCCCTTTGAAACATGGAAACATAGACAGTAGAACATAAGTGAGCTACATTATCTCCCACTAGGTTCTTCTTGTCTGGCACCATTTTTAGACACATCAAACATAACACATATCTTCATAACCTGGGAAATGAAACATAAAAGGTGGAAATCTAAAATTCTCATTAAGGGTAAACAAGAGAGACCTGTAAGAGTAACCATGAGAATAAGGGTATGATAACAGGATCAAGAAAATAAAATATCATACCCTGTATATCAAAGACCATAAACATGAATCATGCAATAAATATTTGAATTTTATAAGACATGAATCAAAAGGAAATAAATAACATAAACCATTATATCATATCATAAAAATAAAACATGGAATTGTGGTAAACACACATGAATATATAATGATTTCCATAGTAGTCAATACAACACTACCAATACCATTTAGTGGAAAAAGTGCTATACTAAACTAGGTTCACCCCTCCTTCTAACCATATATTACTAAATTGAGTTCACTCCTTGTTCCATACCTACAATACTGAACTGAGTACATTTCTCGATCCATCCATGTCTATCTCATGAGATATTAATATTTACCTAATGGATTGGATAAAGATATAGGTCTCACCCATACCATAATAAAATCACACATACATGTTCCGCAAAAATCATATAAAATTATATCATAACACATGAAATGAAATGGGTTTCAAAAACATATAATATTTTCCTAACCTATGAAAAAAGGAAGGTTTCATAGTCATATCATTAAATAATAACCCATGAAAGGAATAATGTTTCATAATAAAATAAATCATGAAATAGAAATAGGTTTCATAAATATACAACCCGTCTAATATAAATGTGTTTCATAAATATACAACACATTCAAGAGAAAGGGTTTCATAAACATATAACATGTGGAAGAGAAATGGGTTTCATAAACATCATGTCATAAAAAAAAACCATTTAGATGAAGAATATGAATTACTAAATTGAATAATATCTCCCATAAATTAATGATTAACCCCAATGGATGTCATCATATATGGGCATTGATTTTGAAATTCCTTTTAGAAACATTTCTTTTGAAAAATATATATTATTTATTGAAATGTTATTTTAAAAACATAAAAAAAATTAAGACCTTTTTCTTTGAAAATAGTTTTTAAAACATATACATGAAGCATTCAAAACCAAAAAACATTTTTAAAATACTTTTTCCTTGAAAAAAATCTTTAAAAACATTTTTGGAAACATGATTTTTGAAACAAAACAGATTTCCCAATGAAAAGAGTAATGCAGTAAGATTTTTTATAAAAACATATTCAAAATTATATTAATTACGAAAGAATGGGAAAATGGTCATAGTACATGGGGATATCCTGAGTAATAATATTATAATAAAACTCATTAGTTTTGTTAAGATATGGGTCATAATATTTAATCAATGGAATCATAATCATAAACAATATTGATAAATGATGAGATTATTTCAATAATCATTTTATCACTTGGTAACATTGAATGACACTCCTCATGTATGGAAACGAAATTGAATCAAGCTTAAAAAATCATTAATATAAATAAATTCATGATATAACATCTCAAATTCAGTATATACACCTCATGAAAAAATATTGGTTCATAACATGGCATAGGTCTCAAAGAAGGAAAATTGAGACAAAATCACATTACCATTTGGTAACATTTGAAGCACAGTCCCCATAAAATAAATATAATAAAATATATATGTAAATAAAATTAAATTTAAGTATATGACTCATAGAATACATATATGGGCCCAATAGACAACACACAAAAGGAATAGTTTGTGAATAAAGCATTTTTCTCATCGAAATAATAATTGAGATGAAATTCACTTACCTTATGTCTGGAATCTCATCATACTCATACAAACATCCTATATAATAAATATGAGCTTATTATAAATAAAAAAACCATATTCTTATATCTAATAACATATATGGTTTGATTATGACTTTATATTACCCTCTTGTTAAAATTTATATGTTAAGGTTTCACTTCAGGTACTATCTTCTTTGTTCCTAACATGTGTCTTAATTTGTTCTAAATTTGGTCCTTATACATATATAATGATTTATATAATTAAAAACGTGATATAAATTTTATGTTTATTCATTATATGTTTATTATAATAATCTATAGGATATATAAGTATGAAATGGAATACACCGTTCGTGGAGATGGTTGGTTATACATATGCCCGAATGTTGTTTCTATTTACTTTTCATATTGAAAAAAGAACATAAATGACTTATATATATATATATATATATAAATTTCTAGGTATATGCTAGAATACTATTGTTTTAATTCTCACAATTCATTCTTAATTATGCATAACTATGCTCAATTATGATTTATTAAGATACATTGTGTTTAATTATTTCTTATTATAATATTGAACTATTGTGTAAGTGTTTATATCATAAGACATGTGAACATATTTTGGTTTATTGTAAGTCATCTATGAGTTTAAGTCACAAATATATATGATTCACTAATACATATCTAACCGTTAGTCAAGTCACTGATACCTGACTCACTGATAACGAAGTTATCGACAATAGTTTTACCTACCTACCCGCGACCTACCGATGCTTGACCTTCCAAAGCATGACATATTGATGCCCGACCTTTCAACATCTGACCTACCAATGCCTGAAAAATTAATGCCTAACCTACCAACATAATGACCTACTAACAGACTGACCTACTGATAGTCTGAGATACTGAAAGACTAAGACACCGATAATCTATATCTTATTTTTAAAATTATTACTAACGGTCATATTATTGAAACATAATATTTTATATTTTATTAATGAGCTTGTCTATATTTTGTAGAAAATATTAAATGAAGTTAGAGACTAGTTCAAGGTACTAGGTACATGATCTTGTTTTGGTTAGTGTATAAAGCACATATCCTATAAAAAAATAATGATTGATATACAGTCCAGTAGTGTGATCACGCGCCTATGAAAAAACTCAAGAAATTCAAACTGAAGAACCATGAAGATATTAATATGAAACTAAATAGAGAAAATTGTTGTAGAAATATTCCATGGGATTAGAAGAGATAAAACTGCACATCATTTTCCTCACAGGAAATAGTAGACAAAATATCACATGATACTATGTTTTGCTGTCTATTTTTGGAAGCCTACTCCAGCATCACTTATTCCATATCAATGGAGTCCAGTAGCTACAAAACACATCACACAGAGGCTTCTAAACCCTATTCTCATTATATTCCTCTACCTGTGTACATTATATACCTTTTAAGAAGTGTGGGTTTTTATTTTATATAAACATGCACTGACTACTATGATAAATAGGAAGATACATTGATATCTTCACCAACCTATCTTCTTAAACTTTACACTCACATGGATTATAGTGGGAGAAGTTCCTGTATATCCTGTCTATTTGTTTTATACTCCCATGAACACTGTGGAAGAGGTGTGGTGACCTAGAAAGTCATATTTTATTGTGTACCCTGATCCAGGGTCTAAATCGTGTTTATTTTATAAAAATTTCTTGGTGATAGGTGATCACCAAGTAGAAGGATTAGGTATTAGCTTTAGACTAAATCCTCAGGTTCTAAATCCATTGTGCCTTTCAAATATATGTTTTCACAATTTTATTTATTCAATGAAAACATTATTTCACTTTGATATTTAATCTTAGATAGTGTTTATATTACAATTTGATTTAGTATATTGATTTCAAAAGTTGAAATAGTAGTCTATATTGTTTTAACTGAGAACTAATCACTATTTTATAATTCTTTCAAAAGGTAAAAAGTTTTATAAATCTGATACTTTTTTTAACTTCATTGTATTTTATTTTAAGTTGGGAAACTTTTTAATAAATTTTTTTGATAGAAATTTTTATAGGAACTCAATTCACCCCCCACATGAATGTATTACTAAAACCAACATTTGGTATCATGGGTGCTTTAAAATATGTTTGAAAAACTCGTTTCAACTATGATTTTAGTTGGGATTTTAAAGATCTCTAAATTTATATCAGTTCTAAATTTATCATTCTTCAAAACTCTATTTCATTCATTAATATGGATAATTTACAGAAAGGTGCTCATACCAATATGCCTCCATATTTTAATGGTACTAATTATGAATAGTGTAAAAAAAGATGAAAATACATTTTAAGAGCATTGGTTTTGAAATATGTTCTTCAATTGTTGATAAATATAACATTCCTACTACTGCTAGAAACCCTTGGTATTATTCCACTATGGTAACCTACAATAATAATTGTAAAGATATGAATTAGTTGTTCTTCTCTTCATGGGATGGAGAACTTCATATGATTTCTTCATGTAAAACATCATTTGAAATTTTGGATACACTAGCTATTTCACATGAAGGAACCAGTAATGTAAAATATATGATTCATAAAACACATACCATTAAATATGATAACATTAAAATGAATCCTTATGAACCTATCTCTAAAATTTATGTTAGGTTCAATGATATTGTAAATACCATGATCTCCTTGTGAAAGATAGTCACTAAAATGGAAAAAATCATGTGAATTCTAAGATGTCTTCTAGAAAGATAGATAGGGATATTATTATCCATTAAAGAATCTCGTGACATTGATTCAAAACCTATAAAGGAGTTGATAGGTAAGCCAATGATGTTTGAGTAAGAAATGAAGGTCACTAGTGAGGAATATGATGAACTAAAGAGAAATTCAATGGATTTCAAAACCAATGCATCCAAATAGGAGGAGAAAATTCAAGTTTATGAAGAAATTTATAGCAATAAAGAGTCATCAAGTGATAGTTATTAAAAATTTCCCCATCATTCCAAAACATTAAAAATGTTATTTAGAAGGAAAAAATTCTTTATAATGAATTGCAAAAAACGAAATTATGACAACATGGTAAATGGGAAAAGGAAATGGAAGGGAAATGAAAACACTAATGAAATATTCTGATATGAATGCAATAAAAGAGGACATTTAAAAGTTTGATATCATGTTAATGTATAAATAATAAGTATTGGGACAAGGATAGAAATTTCAAAAAGGAATTGAAGGCCACCTAGAATTCTTCTAAGGACAACTCTAGTGAATCAAAATCTTCACATGATGAGAATTCTGACAAATCCAATATGTGTTTCATGACAAACAAATCTGAGGTAGCCATAGAATCCCCTGTACAATATTATTATTATTATAGAGAATAATATGAATCTGATGATGTGAAAAATGAATAAATGTTTGAATATTGTAAATTGATTGAGGACACATCCATTGAACTAAATTATAAATATATGTCTCTTAGAAAATAGCATTCTCTTTCAGTTTAAATTAAATATGAACTTAATATTGAAAACAAATAGAATTCTTAGTTTCTCAATAAGAGTACAGAATTTAAAATGTGCAATGGTAAATTAAATAAGTATCTTTTAAAGTTTACCAATTTTAAATATTCCTTAGTATAAATTATCATCAAACAAGTTTCTAATAATTATACTACTATTATTGGGTACCAACATGGACAACAAAATTTTGTTAAAACCAACATTGGAGACAAATCTGGAAAATATAGTTTTCTGCCTAAATCTGATAAATTTTCTTCAGGTTCTAGCCCTAGAACATCTTTTACTACTTCTAATTTTTATGGTTCCAGTAGAGTTTAATTTTCTAATACTTTACAAACTACGTATATAAAACCTATAAAACAATGTTGGGTCCCCAAAGCATTGATTATTAATTTTACTGGACCCAAGAATGTCAAGGTACCAAAGTCTTTTATTGTTTGAATTGTTTTTGTAGGATATATATTTGAAGAGTTCCTATAAGTGATTATGGTACATGAGTAGTGGGTGTTCAATAAATATGATAGGGGACATCACTTTTTTGAATACTCTTATAAATATTGATAGTGGGCATGTCATCTTTAGTGATAATGTAAATAGAAAAATAATTGTCCTTGACCAAATTGGAAACACTAACTCGATTTTAATTTCCAAATATTTTTTTGTTGATGTTCTTATATATAATATTCATAGCATCTAAAATTTATGTGATTAGGGATTTTATGTTAAATTTGAAAATGATTCTTGCAATGTGTTTAATTCTAATACTGATTTAGTATTTACTTTTTTTGGAGACGAAAATGTTTATGTTGTTAATTTGTATTAGTTAGTTTCTCAAAATGTTTCTTTCTTGAGTGCCATTCATAAATAGTCTTCGTTCTAAAATATAAGTCTAGGACACTCTATCATTCACTCCTTTAGAGAGCTTACTAGAAAATTATCAATCAAGGATCTACCTATGCTTGAGTTTCCAAATTAAAAAGTTTGTAATCCTTATAAAAAAGGAAAACAACACAAAATATCTTTCAAACAAAATAAAAAATATTCAACTTCTCAACATCATGAGTTGGTTCATAGGGATTCTCCTAGACCATCTAGATTTTCTTGTTTAAATCGAAATCACTATTTCTATATTCTAGTAGATGACATTTCTATATATATTTGGACATTCTTTTTATCTCACAAAAGTGAATCTTGTTATTATTTCACTAAGTATTCTATGTCCATAGAAAAGTTAAGTGGAATTAGGATCAAAACCTTATGAATCGAACATGGATATGAGTTTGAAGACCCAAAATTTGAATCTTTTTACTCAAGAAATGGCTATAGTAAAAACTTCTCTACTCCTAGGACACTTGGAAGAATGGAGTTTTAGAAAGTATAAATAGAACATTACAAGTGATATCCCAAACTCTTATTAGTGAATATGATCTACCTATTTATTTTTGGGTATAAGATTTGAATACATCTTGTTATATAATCAATAGGGTCTTAATTAGATCTATTCTTAAGAAAACCCCTTATGGGATATGGAACAGTAGAAAGACTAAGGTTAATAAGATTACTGATTTAGGTTGAAAAATCTATATCCTTAATACAAAATATAATCCTTAAAAAATTTCATCCAAGAGTGATGAAGGTATTTTCCTAGTTTATTCATCCTCTAATAAACCTTATATAGTCTTCAATAAAAGAACAAAGTGTCTATGAGAATATATAAATGTAAAATTTGATAAAATAGATCCTCATAAACCCAAAACCTCCTTATAAATTCTTGAGGGATATCTATCCAATTTTTATATAAATCCCTAACCATATAACTTTGTTGTTAAATAAGAAAAAATTATGGAGAGTCCCTAGATTCTAACTAAAGATAATCGGAATCTACAGAAGAACAAGACGTGACTAGACTTTCATTTTCTAGACCTGTTAAAACCCTTATGAATCTTACCTTAGATTCTATTGTTGGAGACTTAGATAAGGGAACATAGAATATAGGTTCTCTAAAAAATTCAGTTGAACATCAATCCTTTTTTTCACCACTTGAACATAATATCATCAATGAAGCAATCAATGATGAATTCTGGGTGATGGCTATGCAAGTAGAATTAAATCACTTTTAAAGGAACAAAGTTGGTAAACTTGTTGATAGACCCAATGAAACCATAGAAATAGGCACTAAGTGGGTGTTTAAAAATAATGTAGATGAATCTGGTACCATATTTAGGAATAAGGTCAGATTAGTTTCACAAGGTTATAATAAATAAGAAGTGATAGACAATGAAGAGACCTTTGCACCTTTTTCTAGGATTAAAGCCATTAGAATACTACTAGATTATGTATCACATATGAATTTAAAACTCTATCAAGTGGATGCTAATAGTGAATTCCTAAATGGTTATATGTTGAGAATTTTTTTGTTAAATACCCCCATTTTTACGAATACTCATTTAATAAATCATGTTTTAAAGTAACAAAACATTAGTGTTGTTTAAAACAGGTTCACAGAGCATAGTATGATAGGCACATTAATTTTTTAATTTCAATTTTTTTTTTCAAAATGTATAGTTGATCCTCGTATTTTTTATAAGAATATCTAAAGGTGTTTTACTTGTTTAAATATTTGTTGATGATATTATTTTTGGATCTTTAAAAAATTATATATGTATTGATTTTTCAAAAATGATGCAAAATAAATTTGAAATGAGATTAATGGGTGAACTAAAACTCTTTCTTGGAATTCAAAATTTTCAGATTAAGGAAGGTATTATTTTAAATCAAAGTAAATATATTAAACATCTTTTAAACTGTTTTGAATTGGATTGCACTAAAAGTGGTGATAATCCAATGAGTATCCCATGTAAATTGTATCATGATGAAAATGGAATGTCAATGGATCAACCCAGTTACAGACGTATGATTTTTAGTATACTCTAATTAATTTCAATTTGACTTGATATTATGTTTAGTGTGGGTATGTGTGATAATTTTTATGAAAATTCAAAAGAGTCACACCATCTTTCAGTTAAAAGGATTTTTTAATACCTCAACAATACTACAAACATTGGACTGTTCTACCCTAGAGGAAAACCATTTGACTTAGTTATCAATTATTCCAATAATTTTGTTGGTTTCAAGTTAGATAGAAAAATAACCAGTAGAACATGTCAGTTTTTGGGAAGGCATCTAGTTTCATGGTGTAGTAAAAAGAGAAATTCAGTTGCATTATCCACAATAGAAGCTGAATACATAGCTACTGGTAATTATTGAGATCAAATTTCATGGATGAAAAAAACATTACTATAATATGGATATCAATTTAGACATGTCCCTATACACTGTGATAACAAAACTAATATTAAAATTTCCATGAATATAGTTTCTCATTCTAGAACAAAACATATTTATATAAGGCATCACTTTTTTAGAGATCATTATCAAAATGGTGATATAACTCTTGAATTCATTGGAATAGAACATTATATAGCTGAAATTTTTTCTAAGCCATTAAATTACGAGAGGATGAGTTACATCAGACATGAGTTAGGAATGACAACTATGAGAACTAACAGTTAAGTGACTCACTGATGATGTCTCTCTGATGTGACACAATTATGATATCTCACTAATGTGACACACCAATGATGTCTCGCCGACGTGACTCACTGATGATGTCTCACCGACGTGACTCGTCGATGATGTATCACCGAATTAACTCAACGATGATGTCTCACCAATGTAACTCACCAATGATGGATAAATTATGTGACTCATCGATGATATCTCACTGACTGGACTAACTGATGATGTCTCACCTATCTGACTCATTGATGATGTCACACTAATATGAATCACCGATTGATACTTAGTTATTATTTATCTCGAACATAAAACATAATTTTTTTTATTTCATTTTATTTTTAATCCGCATTTAATATTTTATGATTTTGAATCCTTAAATTGAAAAATTAAGGGTCAATTCAACACTTTTTCTTACTCTCACACTCTTGTTCTCACACTCTTGTCTTCATATATTTCTCTCCTGAGCTATTACCTTTCTCCTATGAGCCTGAAACCTTCGAATATCACTTATGGACTGACATAAATGTGTTTCTAAGATATGTGAGTAAGGGTCAAATCCTTCTAAGAAAGAAAATAGTTGAATCTAGTCAAACTAAATCAAAACATGTTCATAAAAACTCACAAACCATATGATGACCCCTGAGAAGGAAGTACATTCAGAAAGGATATTGAAAATTAAGTCTCTTTTGTTGATTTTGTTACAAACAAAATTTTTGTTGGAGTGGTTCTCCAATAATATGATGTGGTATTATTTGAGGTCGGTGCCTGATTTTTACCTGTATGCTAAGTATTTTATTGAAAGATCAGAATTTTTTTGGATAAAATCCATAATATATTTAATGTGAGTTTATTTTTCATCCAATCAATGGCCATAATTCTTGAAGGTACTGCATGGTGGTATGTTTGATGATCATCATAGATGTGCACCTCCACCTAGTGATATTTTCAACTTTGTGGAATCAATAGCTGAGCTTACTAGGAATAGAGATCATTGAAGGCCTATTTCTAATGATCATGATATTGAGATAAGTCTCTTATTTAAATTCATCATGCATCAATTATGTCTCGTGAAAGGGAATTTTTCCTCACTCAAGTACTAGTATGTTTATTTATCTCTAAGTTGAAGAAGGTTCATAAGGTAAATTTATTTAGAGATTTTATGGTTCATATAAGTGATATGATTAAACCTTATTGAAAGAAAAATTCTTTGATTTACCAAAGGATTATCTATTTTATATTGAAAGATAAATGTTTATTAAGTTAATGTGAAGAAAGAGTTTCAGTTTTTGATGGTTTTTTCCCTACAAAGTTAATTTGAAAAAAGTTGAAAATCAATTGGAATCCCTGGAAGAAGATATGGGTTGTGGATAATGACAAACAATATGAATATTTTAATCTTGTTGAGCATCCCTCTAGGCCATAGAATGTGGTTAATTATGGTCTAAGACTAGATGAAGCTGGTAAGTTCTAAAATGATAAATATTTACAAGAGGAAGATCAAGTAAATGTGTCACCTATTGATGAGAGAAGCGTTCCTGATATTGATGAAATCCCAAAGAGGATAAATTATGGTCCTACAAGTCCACCTAGACCACTACCATCGAAGAAACTACTTCTAGATGAGAATGATAGTGATGAGATAGAACTGTTATAAAATGTTGTGATTGAGATAAGATTGAGTAGTAATGAAGACTCTAGTGAAGAATAAGGATGTATAAGTGAAGAAGAAGAATATATTGATAATGATAGTGCTAAGGAAGACATTGAGGGATCTGGTGAATATTATGGAGAAGATAGAATCGAAAGAGAAGTTGTAGGACGTGATGAATCAATTAGTGAATCAGATCATCCAGGTGATGAAAAAGGCCCTGAATTAGAACCTGTTGGCACTGTCTTAATAGATCAACAATCAGTTGTGAAGTCTCTTGTGGATACAGGACAATATTTGGTTGAGTAAAGGGCTCCTAATGCTCATGTTTATGTTGATGTTCTTTCTTGGAGGGAATTCTCTATTACTCTAGTAAAATAATTAGTTTATTTTAGAAAGAGGGCATCTACAGAGAGAGAGAGACATGCTAAGAGAGAAAAGATTGATGTACATATTCCCTTGGATGAAATTGTTGTGTCTAGATGGACAAGAGACCCAGGATATGTGAATTTTGGGTTGGACTACTCTGATTCAAAGGATAGGAATCATGCTCATACTCTTGCTCCTACTCCAATGGTTTCTCCAAAATATATTTATTATGTCACCAAAAAATGATTTCAAAGATTTTAAAGAAAAAATATTAGCTTTGGTTAGACCTATCACTCATAATCAACATGCTTCTATCTCAAGGCTCAGTGAAATAGATAAAGATATCCTCATAGAGAGATTTGTATCTTAGGTTAATCCATGGTTGATCTAATTGTTGGAGTCAATTGTCACATACAATAAGAAAATTATAAATGAGTTGGTTGTTATGGTTTTATCCCTTAAAAATTTTAAAATTGAGTATAAAAAGATTTTAGATAGAGTTCTAAAAGTGCTAGGTGATACCTCTTCTGAGTCTTCTGAGGATGATTCTACTCCTCCTCTAACTCTTGATCTAGCCATTTTTAATTTAGTATTCAAAGATTCAGTAAATGATGCTTAAAATATAGCTACTCCTCTATATCTGTCCCTTTATTTGAATTAATTAACATCAGATATATGATATATCTTTCAAGGTATTTCCACCTCAGGTGCTCCTTTTTCTCAAATTTCTAATGTGGAGATGTTCATAAATGGGATTAGGTAAGAACTTCAAATGATGATGGGTGGCACTATCCTGGGAATCTATCAAATATTAGGTATAATTGGGATCATATTCAGGAAATGGTTAGGATTTACACCAAAGGTGATACCAATGATTAGGAAGAGATAAACAAGAAGGCAGACTTATATTTTAGAGGGTTTACACCAATCATCAGCTACAAATTCATTTCAAATATTTGGTGGAAATTTTGAAAATACCTCTTGTTACTCAAGACATTAAGGAACATGTCAAGAAACTTAATGATCTCACTCCTACCCTTGAGAGGTTTATAAAGAATAGGAAATATTTTTAAAAGGATAAGGATTATGGTTGTAAAATCATTAAGGACTTTATCAATATTCTATAAACATACATGTATCATCAAAGAACAACCATTGTTGTCCCAGCTACTTCTCCTATATGGTTTGTCATGAACCCACATACCTCAACATATACCCTTCTTTCACCTTTGTACCAGACCCCTACTCATGATCTAAGCCAAATCAGACATATCATCAAATGTGAGATTACATGACCTACTACCTCTTCAAGCCCGAGCCTAGATCCTTCTGTTTTTATAGGAATTATTCTTCCTTACCTCTCTATATACACTAACACTCCTACCACTACTTCTACATCTCCTCCTCCTACCTCTTATATGTCTTCTAAGGGTAACGAAGTGGTGAACTCTGAGAAAACGTTTTTTTTCTAACTCTTTGATTGGGATCTATGATTCTATTTTTTGTGACCTCTTATACTGATTCTCTAATGATATATTCATCTCATTGTTTTTTTTATTTTAATTCTTTATTAAATATTTGATAATCACAAAAGGGGGAGAAATTTAATATGGCATTTAACTTAACAAGAGCATATGCGTATGGAATATACCTCAAGGGGGAGATTTATGAGATGCCATCAAATTTTTCCTTAGAATACGTTTATCTGATCAATTTATCTCTCATAATCTATATGATATGTTAATAAGACCTTACGTTGATCATCATAAAATCAACTATTTTTCTATATAATTCCATGATTTTTTATCATAAAAAAGGAGGAGATTGTTGGCCTCCTACAGTTTTAATTCTCACATATCCTGCTTAATTATCTTATTTATGCTCATTTATGATTTATTTTGATAAATTGTGATCAATAATATCTTCTTATAATCATAACCTCTAGTGTAAGTGTTTATATCATAAGACAGGTTAAAAGATCTTGGTTATGTATAAGTCACGGAAGATTATCAGTAACCGATAAGGATGAGTCACCAATACTTTTCCTATAGATAGTCGAGTCACTGATACCTGAATCACTGATACATAAGTTGCTGACAGAAGTTTGACCTACCAACACCTAACCTACCGAAAAAATGACCTACCAACAGACTGAGACACCAATAATTTATCTATTAAGTTAAAAATTATTACTAATGGTCATATTTATGAAACATAGTACTACTTATTTGAATAATTAGATTTTCTATTTTTTTAGAAAAAATATAATGATGTCAGATACCAATATGAGTTACATTGTACAAGCTCATGTCTGGTGTAGTGTATGGAGTGCATATATGATAAAAAACATAGATTGATATACAATATATTTGTGAGCTCGTGCGCTTGTAAAAACGTCAAGAAATTAAAACTGGAGAACCACGTTGATATTTATATGAACCTAAATAGAAGATATTGTAGTAAAAACATTCTAAGATAATATAAGAGCTTATCCCTCACATCAAATACCTCATAAGAAACAGTAGACAAAAGATCACATGATACATTGTTTTTCTCTCTCCTTCCAGAAGTCGACTCTAGCTTCACTTCATACATCTAAAAGGTGTATGGAAGCTACAAAACACATCACACAGAGCCTTATAAACCCTATTCTCATAAAATTTCTCTTCCTATGTACATTATCTATATTTCTAGCAATGTCTGTGTCTATATTATATAAACAAACACTGACTCCTGTGCTAAACTGGAAGATACATAGATATATTCACCAACCTATCTTCTTACACATTACACTCCCATAATTAATAGTAAAAGATATCATTATGTGGAATCTCTATTGGTTTTTTACTCCCATGAATATTTTGGAAGTGGTCTAGTGACCTGGAAAGTTATATGCTTTTGTATACCTTGATCCATGGTGTGGATTAAGATTATTTTTTACAAACTAATTTTTGGAAGGTGTTCACCAAGTGGAGAGGATTAGGTCTTGTCTTGATACTGAACCACTTTTTCTAATTACATTGTTCCTTTAAATGTTTTGTTTTCAATATTTTATTTATTCATTGAAAACATTACTTCAATTTGATAGTTAATATTATATGGTGTTTATATTAGAATTTGATTTAGTTGATTGATATTAAAAGTTGAAATCATAATCCATATTGTTTTAAATGAAAACTAATCAATATTTGAATAGTATTTTAAAATATAAAATATTTTATAAATCCCCTACTTTGGTAAACTAGGCTGTATTTTATTTTAAATTGTGTAACTTTTTAATAAAGGTTTTAGACAAAATTTTTTATTGGAACTAAATTCACCCCCACTATTGAGTGTCCTACTCCGACTAATAGTTTATATCATTATTATAGTATAATTATTAAATAATATATATAATATAATATCAATAAACAAATATTTAATACATTACTTGTAGTGTTTGAATGAATCACATCACTTAGAGGGGGTGGTAATCCACAATTCCTCAAACAAAATTATCATATTTACACTAAATGGAAAGTATAAAGATAAGTGTTTTAAAAGGATTAAAAAAGCATAAATACATAATAAATATAATATATAACATATATAAACTTGAATTTCATCATAACTTCGACCATGAGGGGCGGTAAAGGAAAAATAAACAATCATTGTTTAGTAAGGTGGTAGTTCATCATACACATAAATTATATGTTTGTAACCCATTAGATGGATGTGTGTGTAAGTGTAGGTATAACCATTAGAATAAAAAAATCCCATAATCTTAAGGATACACTTTTTTAATAATAATGGAATAATATTAATTGAGGTGGTGGAGAAAAAAATAAATGAAATGATCTTGAGGGAGGGTGTTACCTCTTAATTGGGTAACTCATTTTGTTTTCCACCAAAGGGATTCCTAGGAAGGCTTTCTAAAAATAGGGACGCCTCAAAGAGAAAAAAATGGATGTTTAAGGGCTATTTTAGTAGATCCTGGTTGAATGAATGTGTCATGAGTTGTATGAATAAGTGGGAGGATAGGAGGAATTTTTAAAGTGGAGGAGGAGTGGCACTGTTGTAATATTTTGAATAAGAAATTACACACACATTTTTCACATTCTAGTTGGGTCCATTAATGGAACCAATTAGATCCATGTGAGGATTTTGTGGAAATATTTCTACCCAATGGCTCTATTACATGATTCTAGGTTGTTTTTGGTATTAAATTAAAGGTTTAGTCCTTAGTTAAGCCTAATTTTACATTAATTGATGTAATTAATTTTCATTACCTTCCCTAAGAGTTTTGGTAAACAAACAATTTGACATTATAAGAAATTATAAATTATTCTAATTAAAAATATGGAATCTATTTTTCCTAATTAAAATCATAAAAGTGTCAGAAATAAATTTAAAATTAATTCCATTGAGGGGACAACATTGTTGGTTTTTAACGTAAAAAATTATTAAACGTTTTCTATGTTTTTATATCCAATATCAATGTGAAATTGGTTCCAATGACCTCAATTGGATTAATTAATAAACATATTATCTAATGAAACATTGATACTAATTTAAAATAAATATAATTTATCCTTATATTTAAATTATATGAAAAATCATTTTGGAATTATAATTCTATTTTTTCATTATTCATCCAAAAAATGATGTTTTTGAAAAAATCCAAAAAATATGCCCTAAGATAATTTAAAAATTATAAATTCAAAAATGTTTTTTAATTTATCAAATACAATTTTTAGAAGATTCTAAAATTAAATTTATAATTATTTATAGAAGGACATGAAAAGTAGTTCATTTGGGAAAATAGCATTTTTAGACATATAAGGACTTTACCAAAAATTATACTTTCCATTGCCAATATGGATTATTTATATAAAACCATTATAAAAAAATAAAATTAGTTATTACTATATATATTAATAAGTTTAAATGATTGGTTATAGTTATCTCATTTAAATTATTATAACAATAAAATAGTGTTTCATAGAAACTCAGTGTTGCGTGTAATGTACACCAAAGTCAGTGTTGTGAGTAACATATACCAATTTAGTATTGTATGTAATGTATACCAATTATTTCTTGTATACACTGAGTGAGTTACATGTGAAAGTAATGTTTGAATTAGTGAAATGAAAGACATCAATGAAAATTAATTCATTCAAAGAGAAAAAAATGGTCCATCAAAACTATGGGTGTTACACTAATGTTGTAGATGTTCATTATTTTTTGCTATCATCCAAGAAAAATGAGATTTTAAAGTAACATGAGAACATGGATTCATATATAATGATGTCCCACCTTAGGGATCTCTATCAAGATACTATGAGAATCGATTGATATGAGATCTCCAATGACTTTTTACAATTAATCTTGGAGTGTTTGTGACAGCTGGGTATCATGTAGTCAATATTATGGGCTACATTGAACACTTACACATATTAGAGAGTAAATACCCATATTATTTTCATATATACCTCATAATTGTGTCACTTTCCAATAAATTATCCACTTTTATTGTTAATTACAATATGATCAATAATGAGAAAAGTCTTCACAAACTTCATACTTTAATTCTCCAAGTGGATAAGGATATGGGGTGAGATAAACATATGGTCCTTAAAGTGAATAAGAAGAGGAATAAAAAGGATAATAAGCCCTATACTCATAGAAACTAAAAATATCCTAATCACCACCCTTCAATGAAAAGTAATATCCAAAGGCAGGGCAAGTAAAACGAGGTTGTATGTTTTTCATGTGGAAAGAAATGCCACTAGAAGAATAATTTCACCCAAAAGCAAGGGGAAGATAATAGTTCCTTCATTATTTAGTGTATTATTTCAATATAAACATATTAGGTATTAGATAGACGTTTTAGTTCTCACATATATATAAAAATGATGAAACCAAGTAGATCCCAAAATAATTCAACAGGATAGGTGGATTTTTGAGCTACGAATGATGTGTGGTCCTCTTCTCGAGACATTGGTGACTACCACCCTTCATTTCCAATGGGAATGAATTTTATTTAAAAGGATTTTTATTATGTACCAATTTTTACCAAGAAAATAATTTTAATATCATGTCTAGAAGAAGATGGATTTATATTCCAGTTTGGAAATAAATGTTTTTTCTTTTATAAATAGAACATCTGTTATGGTGTGTCACATTTAAATAACCATATTTTTGTCTTAAATTATGAAAACCATGTGTTGGAAATTGATAATGAATCATGTTATAATGACTTATATAACACTCAAATATGGAATCACTACCTTGGTCATGTAAATGAAAGGAATTTAACAAATGTCTTTCATGGACTTATAGTAAAGGAAAAATCCATCAAAAGTGTTTGGAAGATGCTAATAACATCACATAGAATAAGTAGGACATTAAATCAGACAACATCCAGGATATTCCAAAGAATTAAATTGAAAAAATTCTTAAGGAATGTTTCTTAATCAAGGCCTCTAAGGAGGATGCACATAGAATTTTCAAAAGAACGCTACACATTGATTTGAATGAAGTAAAATCCTATTCGATTGAAAATTAAAAAAGGATTTTGATACATGGATTCAATGAGGGGAAAATGATAGGGGAGAATCTGCAGAGAGGGGATATGATATAATTCCACTTCATTGATCTCATTAAGGAAAACTTGGATATGGAGGTAACCTCCATTGAATGGAATCTATTCAAGGTAAGGCATTGAAATTGCATTAATTTTTTTTGGAATGGCATAAAAATTTCTTATGAGGTTTGACCTTATCTTTTTTCTTAACCTATATATTTTCCCATATATTATTTAAAAGTTATTTATGAAATAAAAATATTTTATTTGGTAAAAAATTTCTATCAATATGCTTATTTAGACTCGTCTGATCAAAAAGAACTTAAAAAATGTCATGATTGTTTACAATGAAAAATGACTAAACCACTATACATTGGGTAGGGTAAAAATTCAATATATCTTATAAGATTGGTATGTACTTGTGAATGTGAACCATTTCTATTAAAAATAAAGGTAATTATTTTTACTTTATAACTTTTTAGGATGATTTGAGTAGATATGGTTCTTTATACTTGACGAGGTATAAGTATGAGGCCTTTGAGAAAGTCAAATAATTCTAGAATGAAGTAAAGAATAAACTTTTAATGAAGATTAACAAAACATTTATCATACTGAGGTGGTGAATATATTAAAATTGATTTATTGACTTTCTATGGGAGTTTGGGATCCATTCCAAACTCACCCCACCTTACAAAATATAATGCAACTATGTTTGTGAAAGGAGGAGTTGTACCATGTTAGTTATGGTATGGTCAATAATTATTCCTAGAGATCTTCCATCATAATTTTGGTCATATTAATTAAAAACATGGGTATACACATTAAACCATGTACCAGCTAAAGCGGAAAATATAATTCCCTTTATGTTTTGGAGTTTAAAGAAGATTAACCTATCGCATACACATGTATGGGGTTGTAAGGTTCTTTCTAAGTCCATATAAGGAAACAAACTACAAACCCATGTCACAAAGTGTATCTTTATAGGGAATCCCAAGGATACAAAGGGATACTACCTATACAACCCATCAGACAAGAAAATGACTATTTTCAGAAAAGTCATCTTTCTTAAGAGAAAGAACACCCTCTAGTTGGTAGAGGGAGAAATATTGGATTTGGTTAAATTGATGCTCATGATACACAATATTTGGTACGAGAATAGGTTATATAGGACTCAATCAAATAAGTAGTTCCTAAAACACATGAATTGTGTCGTAGCAGAAGAGAGGTAAGAGAACCAAAGAGATATGTTTTTCTAGTGACTGAAGATGGTGACACATTATTAGTTGACAATGAGGAACCTATATCCTAAAAATAGTTACAATAGAGATCAAAATATACAATATGGAATTAATGCTTGAATTTTGGAATGGATTCCATGTTTCAGAGATGATTTTGGGTCTTGTTGGATGCACTACTTGATGTAAATCTTCATGGGTAAAAGTGGGTATTCAATAGAAAACCAGACTCAGAAGTAAATGTAAATACCTAAAAATAAAGTCTTGTGGATAATGGGTTAAAATAGTGTCATGTAATTCACAATATTGAAACCATTTCACAATTTTCCATGTTTAAATCCTTCAGAATTCTACTTGTTAGAGCATCTTACCAGGACTATTAGATTTGGAAGATGCATGTCAAAACTATACTCCTTAATTAAAAACTTTGTAAAGATGTCTATATAAAACCACTATAAGGGTTTTTGACTCTAGGTGATGCCAAAAATATTTTCAATTTTTATAGATCTATTTATAGATTAAATAAATCATCCATTTCATGGAAAATTTGATTTGATGAAGGTGTAAAATAATTTTTTTTATTTAAGAACTAATGTGAGATATGTGTTTACAAGAGGTTTAATGGATGTTCATTAGTTATACTAGTAGTATATGTTGATGACATATTACATATTGAAAATGAATTTCTAGTCTTATAGTCTATTAAGGATTGCATAAGAATATTTATCCATTATGGAATTAAGTGAATCATCCTATATTCTAGGGATTAAGTTAATTCATGATAAATACAATAGGAAATTTGGAATATCAAAATACATATATTGACAAGATACTAAAGATATTTATTATTGAACAATCCAAGAGGCGATTGGTTCCAATGTCACATGGTTTACATATTTCAAAGAACATGTGTCCTAAAAAACAATAGGTGAAAGATAGACTGAGTAAGATCACATATTATTTATCGATAGGATGAATCATGTATTCCATGTTGTGTAATAGACATTATATTTCTTAGGAATTGAGCTTGGTAGTGATATATTAAGACAAACCAGGGGAATAGAAATGGTTTGCTGTTAAAGATATCCTTAAGTATCAGAGAACAAAAAAGGATATGGTCTTGGTGTAAGGAGGAGATAAGGAGTTGTTCATTAGAAGTTATACTGATACTACTTTTCAAATAGATCAGAATGATTTGATGTTATAGTCAGGATATATTTTCTCAATGGAGGGGTTGTGTACTGGAAGTTTTCATGGAATCAGCTTTTTTTTTTCTGATTCTGCAGTAGAGTCCAAGTATATAGAAGATTATTATGCAGCCAAGGAATCTATTTGGATACAAAATGTTTTCCAGGATATTGATGTTTTACTTAGAATTAATGAAACTATATTATTGTAACATTATAATACTCTAGTGTTGGATCTTGAAAATAAGATAAAACCACACTAATAGTCCAAGAATATACTCCATAAGTAGCACCTCTTGATGGATTTTTATCAAAGGGTTTCATTTTTAGTAAGAAGAGTACCCAAGAAAAAGCAGGTGGTGGACCCACTGACTAAATTCTTCTCAATGAAAAAAGTGAGTATCATGTGAAAGATAGAACAATGAAGGTTGTTAGTATTAAGATCTACTAAAAGTGGGAGTCTATTAGTGTTGGTCTCCTAGAACCAACTTATATTCCATATGTGATAACTTGAATTCATATTATTGAATATTAATAAAATCTTTATCACATCATGATTTTTCTTATATGTAACAGAGTATGTGATAATGCCCTAAGTGTAGTTGTCACATTAAAATGTCCTAGCAGTTCACTGTTATGATGAAAACCTAGAAGTGATATGACAATATTCTTAAATATATGTTCTATTGTGGGATGATATAATTTTCAGGGCACAACTTATTTTGGATATTAGGTGTAGAGACTCATAGGAATTTTAAGAACCTTCTCATGGTGTATTCCCTTGGTAATATCCAGTGTAGGATTTTATGAGAATGAGACCCGCTAGTAAAAATACTCATTTATGTGTGTCGTGTATGTTCCTTTGTGTGGACATGTGTATTGAAACATAGTGTTACAATTAGTATTGATGATAATTTTAAGTTGTAAAATTTTATGTATTAATAAAAACTTTGATGACATATGTTTGTAGTGAGGTAGGGCTAGTAGGATGAATCATGAATAATATTGTATTAATGAATAATGAAAGAAAGGATTTGTCACTTATTTTTTTAATGGAATATGATAGCTCATGTGATTTCATGGAAATGATATATGCTAAATAAATACATTTCCTAGGTTTTCTATAGGCATGTTTCATTTTTTGGAAATCAATTAATAAAACATCGAGCACATAGGTTGATGGAACCCACATTCCACTTGCTTGATTAGTGATATCACCTTAAAGGGATTATATTACACGGTGAACATCCATTTGGGTTATCATGTATTGGATACATTAAATTCTTTCTCTATGGGTTCCTTGGCATGTTTCTAGATTCTAACCTTCGAATTTAGGATGTTGCAACTAATGCCACTAAGAAAGAGGCCTAAAGGGTCGCACACTAAGTGTATCAATAATCTTTGTTAAATAATATATTATTATTTGTTATTTAACAAATTTAATTGATATTATTCCTTCATTTGGTTTAATAATCATTCTTGTATGCTTGATCACATATATTCCATCACCATTTATTTAAGAAAATATTGTGTGAGTGGAATATTTAATAAATATTTATTTTCTATTTAGTGAATATAATATTTACTTATTTTTTGGCGAATAATGAATTTATTTTTATTTATTAAATAAATAGTCACTATCTAATGATAGATAAATACTTTAGAGGAATGGAGGACCATGTTTTCAGTCCAATGAGAAATAATATATATTTAATATTATTTTACTAAATAATATATAATTTAATTCACAAGTTAAGAATATATCAAAGAAGTAATATTACAATAATTATTTTAGGCATGGGGTTCGGTAAGGGATTAAATGAATATTAAAGGTAAATTTTTAAAATATTTATTTCTAAACCCTAATAGTATTTAAACCCAATTATATTAATTTTTTTATAGAGTGAAATATTTTTTTTTCATAATGAATCTAGAAAATCTTATCAACACCTATAGACATACCTTCTTCAAAAACACTCCCATGAATGGGTAATGATCTTCCTCCACCTCCGACTATTGATTCTATATAGATAAAGAATAATCCTTTGGATGAGATTCTCATGAAGATCAAAATATAACGATGCAAGTGATAGGATATGTCGTGGCAGCACCCTGAGATTCATATGATGATGTTGGATATTTTTGGTATATATGTGGATCACTGCTAGAGGGAATCTGCTATTATTTCCTCTGATACAAGGATAATACAACACAGATCTATTGTTAGATCCATCAATGAAGAAAGAATCATAGCCAAGTAATTATTTAATTAATTAAATTAATTATAAAAATTACGTAAGGATCCTCTCTTTGGTTCATACATTTTATCAATTTTTTATTTTTCATGATCTGATTCTGTTGATCACAAAGTTTATCGTTGTGTAGATATTGGATTGATCGGTGATCACGATAAAAAAAAGAACATTTGGGAATCACCCATCACACACTTCTATTGTACCTATAAGATATTATAATTTTCCATTATTCTTAAATTTCTTAAAATTTACATACTAAAATTCTAGATACCTAGATACACACTTTTCTAATTTCCTTATCATATTATCCCACTAGATATTATATTTTAGATATCTACATCTCTTCATACTTCTAGGATGAAAACATAGTCCTAAACTATAAGCCTCATTCAATAGCTCATTCTTTAAATATTCAACTGAGGGGACATATACTTAGTTCTTGGACTATATTATTCTATCGTAATTATGCACTACTGAAAAAACAGATATTTTTGATGGGGAATTTGCGATTGTAACCCGTTGCAAATGGACTTTTATGACAGGGTCCAATCACAAATGACTCGTTGTGGAAAATGGAATCATAAATATTACCTTTTACAATGGTCTGTTGCAAAAAATAATTAAATGCGATGAGTGGTGGTACTGTTGCAAATGGGTTCGTAAGGTTTTTTTAAAAACCTATTATGATGGGATGGCTTCCCATTGCAAAAAGTAGGGAAAAAAATAATATAATATAAATATAAATGAAATAATAATAGTAATATTAGTACAATAAAATTATTTATAAAATAATAATAATAATAATAATATTAATTCAATATAAATAATCTAATAATATTAATATTAGTAAAATAAAATTAATTATAAAATAATTAAATTTTATAATAATATTATAATTATTAAAATAAATGAAATAATAATATTAATGTTAATAATATAATAAAAACCTTAGTATTCACAAAAATATAATAATTAATAATTAATAAAATAATAAATATAATAAAAAACTAAATAAATAATAAAAATTTTAATATTCAAAACAATATAAAAAAAGAATTTTTTAAAACATTAATCACTTAATATTACAAAAATATACATTCAAATGTTTCATTACAAAATAATATTACATAACTGAGGGGGTGGATTATATGGAGGAGATGGAGGTGATGGTGGAGGGAACTCCATCCCTACACTACAAGTCAAAAATCACATGTATTCAATATACCCCTACTCCTGCTGATGCCGCCATCGATGCATCTCATCCAACATCACTTGCTACTGCTGTTGTCTTAGGAACTCTTCCTACTGTAGTTGCTGCCACTAACGCATCTCCTCCAACTCCCTATGCATAGTCTCTATAAACTCACTTTGAGCTTTCAATTTATCATGATATTGTGCCTGAGATGATGATAAATCTCTGAAATCCCCTCTTAAGTTGGTCGCCAACAACACAGAGGTTCCATAAAAACACTCAGGGGTCAATCAAGAGTTGAAACCAACAACTCGACCTTTCTCGAAGGCATACTAGGTCGCCTGCATCCATACTGCCTAATCAAATCAGGGGGCATTGGTCTAACAATTAGTCTCAGCCCGAGTCTCACTATGTGTCTGAGAAGTCAGGACCTCATATGAATCATTCGATATCAATTTAAAATTTAAATAGATAAAATATTATTTGCAATTAAATTTAAAACTCAAAAACAAATTATACTCACCAAAATTTGATTCTGGTGAGCACCTCTAATCTCTCCAGTGGATGGATCACTATATATCCTTCTATAAACATAATACTCCATAATATTGGGCTATACGACTGACTATATTAATAAAAAATAAAGAATTTACATTTAAAATTATATTCAGTATTTAAAAAAATTTATGTACCATATACTCTCTACGTGTACTGAATGTGCAACTAACAGCTCGATGTGTTACCTGTAATCTCCCCATATTTTTCCAAATTACTGATGATCTACTCCAAAACCACCAAATCATAAAGTGTGTATATAATACATTTCAAACCTTAGATGAAAAATAATCAGGTCAGTGGACATGACATGTCTCATCCAACTCTCTCACTCCATGTTTCTCTAATTCTTTTCATTTCAAATTGTAAAAAAACTAAGATCAACTCAGACACATAGCTCCATGTCATTCTTTTTAGATATCCTCAAGCATAATCTAATGAATGGGATACCATAAACCCTACAAATAATTTATATTATCTAGTTATTAATTAAATTTATTTCAAAATAGATATTCTTTGTTTAAGTATCGTCCAATGCTCGTACATTTGCTAGTGAACATCAAAAGGAATCAGATCCCATGAAACCCAAGCATCAGAAAAATAATTGGGCAATATAACACTCCTCTTTCCAATATCTATGTGTGTAAATCTATGAAAAAAATGAACAATTAATCGAATAATTAGAATATAAATAAATTAATTGAAACTAACAAAAATACATAGGTAAACAGACATCTATATGTGTGGATCGAACCCAATACGAGGACGTTGCTCGAGGATAGGGTTGAGAGTCATCAGGAGAGAAAGACCACAACCCCTCTAAGTGATCAATGGACCACCAACAATCTGAGGATCAGATGATCTGACATCTTTCTCTTCCAAAGGTATATCAGCCTCCTGTAATAGACGATATAGATCCTTGTCCATCTAAAACATGAAATCATTTTTATTAGAAAAAAATTGAAAACAACCATTATATATAGATATATATTATATATTATTATAACCAAAATTTAACTATGTCAATGTCCAGCTTCAACCTCTTCTTCAAAGCTGTCGGTGTCAATGTATTTATATTCTTCCTAAGCATCATCAATTTCCATATTAGTTTCAATTCTATCATCTCTTGCCATTTTAAATTCAGTTGTTACATCACTAACATCATCATCACTATCGGCCCTTAACTATGGGGTTTCATCAATGATATATGTGTATCTTCATGAAAAATATTGATTCAGAGTAGTCTTTTGAATAATTTAAATTCCTTCTACATCAGTGATACCACATTTACTTTTAGTAAATTTATTCTCTTGAGATTTAATTGTTATTATGCTTCACCAATCACCCAACTCTTTTGAAGTAGAAAAATATTTTTTATAATAAATTTAACTTTCCAGGTGAGATAATAAAAATGGTTCACGTACTAGAAGAATATTTTTATTTATAATATCAATGATTTCATGGACTGGATGAACAGACAAGCCTCCCTCATTATCCCACCACTGAAATTTCAACATTGTTATATAATGTTGTCCTAGATAACATAGTTCAATGATTTATTCCAGCATGCTGTAAAATTCAACTTTAGTTTCTCTGTGATGAGATCCTCTCTAGAAAACACCAACATTCATTGTTTTTTTTTGATTTCCCATATGCATGTGTTTTAAATTAATAACCATTCACCACATCTGCATTATGATATTTAACCATTTAGGACGGTGAGTTACTCAATACATATAATCGATTATCAATTTTATCAGAAAGTTGAGATACCTAATTTTTTTTAAAAAATTACTACTATAAAAAGTATTAAATATATTTTTTATGTGAAATTAAAAATAATTTATGTTATGAGTTTTTGAAACTGATAGGAATTTTTTGAAAAAGTTTTTCAAGAGATGCTACTATATTTTGTGGAAAATATTTCTTGATATGATTATCATATAACATAGATATAAAATAATAAATTGCTATTCTATTTCAAAAAATATAGAATAAATGATAAGAGAAATTGTAGTACAAATGGTGTCATTTCTTCATAGTTGAGAAAAATATATGTATGAGCTCTGTAATGATAATCATCTGAAAGCCATCATTCTTGAACTCTACTGAAGACATGTTCTGGCTAATTGAAAACTGATAAATGATTTCTCATTCCATCGTCAACATTTCCCTCATTACGACCAATGTGTTTGTGTTTTGAGGGATATTCAGATTCAATGTAATGAGAGAAGTAATATAAATTTCCCCTCGCACATAATCTTATGAAATTGATCCTTATACTGATGCTTTGTAACCTAATTTTTTTCAATTTATAAATTCATATATTGAATTTTAAACCCATCAGAACTGTACAAAAACTCCAAATTTTGTTTCATGTGGCACATGTGATATCAAATGATCCATTAAGTAAAACAAATTCAGTGAGGAAATTTATTCCAATTTATATAAAATTAAAACAATATCTTCATGAAATTTTCTTACTACATCATAGTCTGTTGTCAATGTAAAAAGTATGAAAAAAATTGATATTTATTTTAGAACATAAAAAATCATAGGATTTAACAAACCACTCAATCCGGTCGACATAAGTATACCCATTAAAATTGGACAATCATGATTTTTCGAGCCCATAATATGACCATTTCTGACACATATACCCAAAATGGAAGCATAACCATCTGGAAGTCATAAATTTGAAATCCACTAACAAAATAATAAACAAATATCTTTGTACAGTGTATAATATGCTTTTAGATTCATTAACTTCTATGATCTGACATTTTCCAACAGTTTAAGTTCCGATCGATTGAAAATTTTGGCAAGATATAATATTTCATTTGCACTATATTTGGTCTTATCTGGTGTATCCAAAACAATATGAAACAAATAATGAATACATTTCTTCTCAATATTTCTCACATCTAACATGTGACTGAACAAAGAATCATACCAATATAGAAAATACCAAAAAATTCTCTAGTTTATCCAATTGTGCCCTTTTCTAAACCTATCAATTTTCTGTTGGCTTATTCTTGGTCCAAAAGTGATGAGAGGTAATGAAGATAAATTTAATTTTAAATCTTTACCTGAGATCATTTTTGTAGGCCCATCTTATTCAACTATCCTTTTTCTGAATTAATATTTGTTTCTTTGAAAAGGATGATCAGTTGGAAGAAAACTACGATGACTACTAAAAAAACAAGTTTTTTTCCATTGACGATCATAAATGATTTGATGTATCTCATATAGTATAAACATGATTTTGGACCTTGTGTACTCCTTCCAGATAACATTCAATATTCTAGGAACTCACTAATTGTCCACATCAATGCATCTTTTAGTATGAAGTTTTTTTTCCACTACAACATCATATATAATAACATCATTACTCCATAGATAATTTCACTAATCATTCTATTATTTCAAATAACCATCAATATTATTTTTAGGATGAACTATAATTAATAAGGTCAAAAAGATATATGGATCTTTCATCAACATCCTTGGATGTAAATTGTAAGATATTATAAATACAGGCCAACATGAATACGGAATAACGTAAGAACCAAATGGATAGAAACCATCAGTATAAAGACCCAATCTCACATTTTTAGGCTTCTAAAGAAAAATACAGATTCACTTGGTCAAAATGTTTCCATAAACCACAATCATAGGGATTATTTAATCTTTTACCATTTGATATATTGGTTTTGGGCCACGACATCAATGCTACTATGCTTTGAGATATAAATAAACACTAAAATATTGGTGTAATAGGGAAATATCTCAATTTTTTTAGAAGAATAAATCCATACTTCCCTACTTGAGCATCTTTATACCTAGATTTCCCAAATGTAGGAAAACTATCCAATGAATAATTTTCACTAAAATATAAGATACAATCATTCAAACTTTCACAAATCTTCTGATAACTAAGACCAATATTTCAAACCAGCCTCCTGCTCTCATAGAAATTGGTAGGAAACACATTTCTTTTAAGTAGGAGTGTTTTTAACAAAGGGAATATCTAATCAAAACAACTATTTAATATTCCATTATCTGAGTTCATAGCAATAATTATAGCAATTTCTTCAAACTTGGTTATCTTGTAACCAAGATATAAGTCATTCTCAATAGACCTCTACAACACATTCAAATGAGATGGTTCCAACTCAAGAGTTAAATCAATATCATTCCAAGTTTCGGTTTTTTGAAAAGACGAACTAGCTACATCAGGTACAACAGTTTGAAACTAAGCTAGATCTGGAACCAAATTATTAGTATCTTTTCTGGAACTATGTTCACCATGTTAATATAAAAAAGCATAATCTTGTTGAAAACCTAAACGTAATAAATGATTTATTTTGTATAATTGGAACCATGTTCACCATGTTAATAGAAGAATAAATCAACACTTCCCTAAATGAGCTCATTTATTTAATAAGGATCATCTAATAATGAATTTTGACGACTTCCTTGTTCCATATTTTTCTAAAAAAATTAAATAATTAGTTAATTTGTATAATTGGATATTAGATAAACACTATCCAAAACATATATAACAATTAAATTTTCTTTTCTAGAAATTTATCATAATTTCTATAATTTTATATATATTTATAAAATTTTGAAACTTTTATACTAATCTAAAATAATTTATAAAAATTTCTATTAATTACCACAAATTACTAATAATTATAAGTGTTTTTATTAATTATTGTTAATTATCGATGACACAATTTCTAGCGAATTGGCTGTAGTTCATTTTTTGATGACTCATCCCCTTCTAACTTTCTTCAACTAAAATCATTATGAAAAGTCTACTCCAGCATAATAATATCCATTTTCATACATTGAATCATACTTTTCAAAGTGAAATCAATGAGAGAAGTTCCAAAGAGTTGAATCATTGGGAAAATGAGCCTCTTTTGTCCAACGTCTCACCCCCACACAACTTTCTCCGACATAAATCACTATGAATAATCTACTTCGATGTACATCAGAGCATATTTTTTATATTGATTTTTGTTAGAGAAAATTACAAGGAGTTCAGGAGTTGATCAAAAGCGGTGCCACAATCCTCTAGAAACTATGGGATTTTATCATAATGTACTCAAATTTATTCTAATTTAATCCTATTTTTTATTAATTAATCCTAATTATTAATAATTATTCCTAATTAATCTTAATTCATCCTAATTAATATTAATTAATCCAAATTATTCCTAATTATTCATAATTATTCCAAATTATTTCTAATTATTCATAATTATTCATAATTATTACAAATTTTTTCAAATTATTTCAAATTATTACTAATTATTACCAATTATTACTAATTATTTCTAATTACTCTTAATTATTCCTAATTATTCTAAATTATTTCTAATTAATCCTAATTAAAACTAATTAATCCAAATTAATCCTAACTAATCCTAATTATTGCTAATTAATCCTAATTAATCTTAATTAATACAAATTAATACTAACTAATCCTAATTAATCATAATTATTCCCAATTAAACCAAATTATTCATAATTATTCATAATTATTACTATTTATTCCTAATTCTTCCAAATTAATCCTAATTATTCCTAATTACCCCTATTTATTCCTAATTATTGCTAATTATTACCAATAAATCTTAATTATTACTAATTAATCCTAATTATTACCTATTAATTCTAATTATTACTAATTAATCATATTCATTACAATTTAATTCTAATTATTACAATTTAATCCTAATTATTAAAATTTATTACTAATTATTACAATTTATTACCAATTATTACGATTTTTTACTAATTATTACAATTTATTACTACTTATTACTATTTATTACTAATTATTACAAATTATTACAAATTATCACTAATTATTACTAATTTTTATGAACTATTACTTATTATCGCTTATTATTACTAATTGTTACTAACTATTGCTAATTATTACTAATTCTTACTAATTGTTTCTAATTATTACTAATTATTCCCAATTAATCTTATTTATTCCAAATTGTTCCCAATTAATCCAAATTATTATTAATTAATCCTAATTAATCTCAATTAATCCTATTTATTCCTAATTAATCCTAATTATTATAATTTATTACTAATTATTACAATTTATTTCTAATTATTACAATTTATTACTAATTTTAGAGAATTATTACGAATTTTTGATGATTATTACTAAATGTTGATAGTAATTGCTAACTCTTGATAAATATTACTAATTTTTATAAATTTTTTCAATTTATTACAATTTATTACAATTTGTTACTAATTATTACAATTTATTATTAATTATTGTCCTAATTAATTGTAATTATTCCTAATTATTACTAATTAATCCTATATATTAATAATTAATCCTAAATATTACTAATTAATACTAATAATTACTAATTAATCCTAATTATTACTAATTAATCCAAATTATGACTAAGTAATCCTAATTATTACTAATGAATCCTAATTATTACTAATTAATCGTAATTATTACTAATTAAACCCAATTAATCCTAATTATTACTAATTATTGTCAATTATTACAATTTATTACAATTTATTTTCATTTATAACAAATTATTACAATTTAGTAATTATTATTACAATTTATTACAAATAACATTTACAAAAAATTTAATTGCATCTAATTAATAAAAATTATAAATATTGAAAAAACAAATATCTCATACAAATTTAATTTAATTGCATTTAATTACCAAAAATTAAAAATAATTAAAAATAAAATAAATTAACTAAATAATAAAAATCAAGAAAATACCTTCAAACTCTAACTTTTGAAGTATAAAAGCCGCAAATTATGCTCCGATATAAAAGTTTAAACTATGAAAATTTTAAGAAGAAAATTTTTCAGAAGAGAGAGAGCACAGGGGAGAGATAAATTGGAAAAAAAATAGAATGAGAGGGAAAGCAGATGAGGTATATATAGGTTGTATTATTTGTTACGGGTTTATTTGTGATGGGACCCATCACAAATACTCACTACCTGCATTAATTACGGTCGGTTGATGAAAATTTATTTGTGAATGGACCCATTGTAAATAAGTACCTGCCGAGATACTATTTGCGACGGGGTAAATATCCCGTCTCAAATACTAAAAACTTCCATCGGGCATTTTCAATGGGAATATGAACCCGTCGCAAATACATATACCCTCGATTTGGCGCACATTCACGCGAAACCTTTTGCGATGGGTGCTTACTGCCTCATCGAAAATAACTATTATTTACAACGGGACTATTGGACCTCACAAATAACCTGCCGCAAAAGGTAATTTTTCATGTAGTGATGGTTAATCTTAAGAACATTATCCATCGTCTTCTATAACTACACATGTTCTATATGTTCTTACATATTCCTCTCATGGATGGATGGTTTGGCATTTATATGAAAAAGGAAATATCATTCCTCATTACTCATTATTCCAAAATCAATCTTCTCTAAATCTATAAATATTGGGCTTCTTTTAATTCTCATCTTTGAAAAACTGGCATGGTCTTTCCGACATTGAGAATTATCCACCTTGTTTGCATACCCTGGGTTGTAATGTATTGAGAAATCATATTCTTTGATCCACTATAACCATATTGTTTGGTGTTTATTCAACTCTTTCAATAAAAAAATATATTTCAGAATCTTATGATCATTATATATATCACACAATTGACATAAATTAAATTATTGTACATATTCAATGAAATAATTACCACAGCTAACACTAAAACATGATTCGGTTACTTTTACTTGGAAATTTGTAATTGGTGATAGGTGTGTGATATACAAATGTGATTATGCATGAGGAAACAACCCAATACCTTGTTTTATGCCTTGCTATATATCAAAAACCCTTCCCCACTACATGGCGATGACATCACATGTGTGTTGAATGACCTTCTCTTCAGTTCTTTACAACTCCCTTCATATTCATCTGTCCATAAGAACTTAAGCCCTTCTAAGTCAAATTTGTGAGTGGATTATATATTCAAGATATATCTATTAAAATGCAACTGTAGTATCTAGAAACCTAAGAACAATATAATTTTTTGTTTTATGGTTGGTGTTTGATATTTCTCTATACCTTCTATATTTAAAGGATCCAATGATAAACCCTCTTATTAGACTATATATCCTAGGAATGAAAATTTCTAAATCCAAAATTCAAGGTTGAAATATTTATCATAAAAATACCCATCCTTAGGGGCTTCAACATAATTATCAAATATTATTCATTCTCTTCCCTTCCCTTTGAATATACAAGAATATCATTTATAAAGACTACCACAAACTAAACAAGGAATTTTTTAAAGTAGTTATTAATTAAATCTGCAAAAACATAAGTTTCATTCATAAGTCTAAAAGGAATTATAATAAATTCATAACAACAATACCTTATATGAATGGTTGTATTATGTATATCCTCCATCTCGATCCTTAGATGATGATATCCAGATTGAAGGTCTATGTTGATAAAATATAGATCACCTCATAATTGATATTAAAAATAATTCATGTGTTCTATAAGATACTTATTCTTAAGAGTGATATTATTAAGTGATTGATAATCAATGAAAAGATGATTTGACCAATCTGTATTCTCAATGAAAAGAATAGGTTCAACTTGTATTGAAGATCTAGGCTGAATGAATCCCTTATATATATTCTCTTATAGTTGCTTCTTAAATTATAAAAACTCAATCATGGATATTATATATTAAGTCTTTGAAATTGGTATAGCACTAGGTAAGAGTCCTATTAAAAATTCAACTTCATGATTCAGGGGAAGACTATAAAAGTCCTCAGAAAATACAACATCATATTCTCAAACAATAGGTGTATTTACAATGATGAGTTTCTCCCAAACCATTTGAGATATATATACTAAATTAATAAGTAGAAAACCCCATATAATTGTATTTCTTTTCATTGGGGGTTTATGTTTTCCTTCACCTTGATAGAGGATTGAAGGATGAATCAGAACAACAAATGTAACTTCACTTCCTCAACAATTGATAATGGCTCTATACTGAGAGAGTTGATCTATACAAAAAATTACACCAAATACAACAACAAGAAGAATAATAATATTTTAAGGATGTTCATTCCCACAAATTTATACTAAAGAGGAGCTACAAACATGAGATATGGTAATACTACAATTAAATTTTTTTCCCACAAACTCAACAACTTATCATTGAGGTGGTGATGTTATACCCTTATAGAAGTCATTAGAAATAAAAAAGAGGGTAGAAATAGAATCAAATAAAACATTTAAAATATTATAGTGAATTATATGTTTACTTTAGTCAACATAACTTGGAACTTCCACTTCGACAGTAGAAATTTCATAAGCTTGGCCTTCTCCCATTAGATTATTTTGTGGCATGTTCTCTTGATGTTTTGGTAATTGGTTGGAATAGTTCCCCATCTCCTTTTAGTTAAAGAACTAAAATTTTATGGATTATCCCTTACCCTTGAATCCATGATCCTGGTGTCCTTTTTCTCAACACCTTAAGAAAACGAATTTTTATTTTAAGTAAGTACGAAGGTGTTTTCTTCCACAGGTAGCACATGTTGAAAAAATTCCATTTCTATTCTTCCCCTTAACCATATTTGGTTTCTCCATCCACTTCTTATCTTAATTTCATTCAAACCACAAACACTAAGATAATATTAAATTTTTGTAGTCAATACATGATATTTTATCCTTATATGATGAAATTTTTGGGATACTAGTTCTATTTGAAGGATTTGATTAAAACCATCAAAGAAAGATTCTATATTACTATTTATATTATGTATATAGTTCATAACATGTCTTGATTTCCATTTAATTTTTTCTTCAAACAAAGTAACATTTTCCAATTCTATTTATCCTAATCCCGAGAATTGTCTCTCTATATATTCATATTGTTCATTAGGAAAATATTTTCCCAATAAAAGTACCTTAAAATAATTCCATCTCTTTCTCATTATTTCATATTTATTAATAGTTTTTTAAATCAATGATCATCACTGATTTGTACCCCTCATGAGAAGATAATCTACCAAGAAAATGATCTCCCTTTCATTACTTTCCAAAGATTGAAATATCATTTCTAAGGAACTTATCAATTACTCATCTATAAATGAATTTTTGGTTCTCTATAATGAAGGTTTTTTATCACACAAAACGATCTAACATTTTAACACCATATTATAGATCATAGGGATACTCCAAATGGAAAATGTCCTAGTTTATAACCCAAGACATTTTACACAATATATTTATAATTTTTTGATTTATAGCTCTACCACAAACTTCATTATCATTCCTAGGAGGGAAATACCAACATAGATTATGTTCATTAATATACTTTTCATTCCATATTCTTGGGAGCATTTCTATATAATGGAATATTAAATATTTCAACATAACATTTTGAATCATAATTTAAAATTTTGAAACTAGTGAAACACTTAACATAAATTGAAAATTTTGGCATAACTAATATGAGAATAATAAAAATGGTTTCATTGAAAATATTATTAAATAAGAAAAATATTTCCAAATATTTCATAACTCTATATAAATAAAATTTTAATTACCCCAATAATATTTCCTTAGAGTTTCAATCCAGGTTTGTATTAAGGTCACACTTATCGTGCATTAGAATAATGTCCAAGATGTAATCAACAAAAACTTTTGGGAATTATTAACCGTAGATGAATCTATTACTAACCAAATTCCACATGTAGTATCAATTATGAGATATATTTCTATGAAATCCACACACTCTCTATCATACAAAACATTTACTATGTTACCTTATACTTAGGATTATCCTCAAAATTAGTCATAGGGTTATATTCTCTAATCTATATCTTCATAAATCTAGTTCCAAATTTTTCTACTCAATGTTAAATAATATTAATCATAAATAACTCAACCCTAGTTGCTAAAATTTAATGGATAATTTATTAAATTGAAACTAGATATAATTGATAACATCTCAAAGTATTGAATATTTTAGTTGTCTTGGAAAACAAGATAAATACTTAAATCCAACATTACAATTACAAAAATAAAATAAAACATAGTATTTTCATTGAGAAGATCATCATTACCTATAAAAAATTCATTCATTAAAATCATAATACATAATAGAATGGAAAAATAAGAAATTTGTGAGATGAATGCTCATAAATGGTAAGTGTACAGATAAAACAATAAGGAATGAATAATACGGAAGGAATAAATGATGATAAAATAATTCCATAAAAATAATCACATGAAATTAGTACTTATCCATGGATTTCAAAACAATTAAAATAATCACATCTAAATCAATAAATAATTTTATAATGATGTAATTCACAATGCCATACTTCTTAAACATACTATCAAGGCCTCATACTAAGGAATTATAAACTTTCCCCCAACGAATCTTGTCAGGACATATTACAAAAAGGGTAGGGCCATGTCCCAATACCAAACATGTTTAATCTCATGAGACCTGCAGAAACATCAAGGCGATATGTAATTTAATAATCCACTCTAGAAATAATAAACCCAATGTGTTAATCATATTTATAAACAATACAACTTAATCAGCTTACCTTAAAAATCAACAATTATACGTATTGAAAGAACATGAATATAGAATGTCAATACATTCCCCAGTCAAACTGATTATTAAAAATCCAGATAAATATTTTGGATGGTATAATTATATTACATCCTTATTATATTATAAGATTCAATAATTGATATGGACTTAGATAAATATATTTTTAAATTGTAACTATAAATTTTCATGAAGATAATACCATTTTGATTTTGAAATCACATATTTAAAATATAAAGTTTCAAAAAATTTAAGGAAACCATTTTCTTTGAAGAAATTTTGAAACATATATAATAAGATATTAAAAATATTTGTGGTCATGATGGAAGTAAATTCTATTCAGGTCATTTATGTTTTACCAAAATTCTATTAACATTTTCAATAAAAAGTCATAAGAATTATTTTTGGATAAAGAAAAAAATATTTAATGTAATGAAATTTGTAAAAATTAAAACATGGATAAAAATTTATTCAATAAATAATTGGATACTATTAAAAATATTTTTATAACATTTTTAGTAATATATGGATATTTAATAAAAATAATCTCAAACAAGTATAAAAATAATATACACTTTCCCTAAAGATATTATTTCGGTATCTTGATTACTTAAAGTGATGAAAATTGAAGGAAAAATTGTAATTAATAGAAATAACTCAATGTGTATAAAATTTATTTTTTTAATATATAAAGATATAATAATACCCAATAGATATAATTAAATCTAAATACTCTTGTATAATGATGAGATTATGAAATAAACCCTTACCTCAAGTCTTCCTGTGTTCAAAACTCATGTATATTAAATATATATTTATTATTTATATATTTTAAAACCATAAAAATTTATATAATACCATATATTATTTAATTATAAACTTTAATAACCCATTCAGTAGTAAATATTTATTAAAATCACTCTTCCGGGTGATAAATGCTTAGTTTTTCATGAATATTTTGGTTCAATAGTTTTGTTCCTTGTACTTTGATTAGGGTTAAACAATATAAAAATGATTATCATAATAAAAATATCATATAGATTATGTATATATATATATATTTATTATCATTCATTGAAGGTAGAGAAAGAAAAACTAATTACTTCATTCATGGAGACGATAAATCAAATATACGCATGAATGTTGTTTCTATTTATCAATTTCTTGAATAAAAGAATGGTTAAAAATAATTAAAATTTATAAATTCATAATAATATCACAAATATAATATAGATTATTTCAATCCATACTCATAACCATCCATTTAAATTGGTTATGAAAAATGAATTACCCCACTACGTGGAGACAGTAAGTCATACGTATGAATTAGCTTTGTTTTCCCATTACAAGTGATCAAAAAAGGTGGATAGTGGTGGTTTCATAATAATATTAAAAAATTAATACATTTTGGATACATAATTTAATATTTTATGATAAATAAAATAGTTTTATAGGAGGTAAAATGAGGAGTAAAAAATAAAGTGATCAGTAAAGGTGATTACCTCTTATTTTAAAAAATTATTTCAGATCAATATTAAGGGCCCTATGATTTTTATTTGGGAAGAAAAAACACTTATAATGTAGGTAAGTATGTTAGGGAGTGTTTTAAGAAGATTTTTTTCAATAAAAGGCTTATTAATTATAGATAAGAGAACAGAGGTGGTATCATTTTATAGTGGAGGTAAAGGTAAAACTTGGAATAACATAAAATATTAAATTATATATATATATATCATAATCATGTAAAGTGAAACCAAGGGAACCCAATTTTGAATTAAATTTATGATAGGGTTAAAATAAATTCAAACAATAACTTTTGGTCCTCTTTTGGATTTATTTTATGTTGTATCTTCTAGTTAAAAAACATTAAACTCATTTTAACCTTAACCATTATAATTTAATTTTTTATCATGAAAACATAATTATATAACAAAAAATAAGAAACATTATAACCATATTTATAAATTATAATTCAAATTTTGAATCTATTTTATTACATTTAATTTAGAGAGGGTAAGAATTTACTTTTTACATAATAATGAAAAATGCATAAAAACAATTTTTGGAAATATACATGATTTAAGGGTAAAAATCATTTAATCTTAAAACAGTGAAATAGATATATTTACATTACTTTTATTGGTTAAATAATAAATTATTAATCTTTTTTTACTTTTTTATCCTGCTAAAAACGAATGTAATCTTCCAATAAGTTCATGAAATGCAAATATTCAAAACTAGTTTTAAATTTGAAGAAAATATAATTTATCTTCTCAAATGTCAAGCTTGGGTTCCATATCCAAATTAATTTTTTAAAATAAATTATATAAATGCTTATATATATATATTTATATTGAACACTACTCACGAAATTGGTTTGAATGAAATTTTTTATGTAATTTTAAATCTTATTTCATTAGTTTAACCCCCAGGTAAATTTATTTTAACCTCAACTATGGTTACATAATTTAACTATTTTTATTATCCATTATTAAAAAAAATATGTTGACAATATTAGATATTAATGATTTCTATAATTCCAAATATTTCATACATTTATCAAATTCAATTCAATGAAGAGAAAAATATTAATTTAAAAATAAACCTAAAAACAAAATGAAATATGGTTTTTCATAATAACTACTATTAAGTATAAAAATTTCTTTATACAAATTTTAAGTATAATATTTATCCAATGAAATTAATTACATTATTTTTAATCATAATTAAATAATAAAAATTTCAAACTAATCCAAAACATATTGTGAATTTGGAAATACTTAAACAAAAAATAAAGTTTTCAATAAAAATCAATATTTTTGTAATCCATTAAAGAATAAAAAGTTTAATAAAATTATAAAAAAATATTCCTATGATAATTTTTCAAAGATTGTTGTAAAAAAATTTCATTTTTAACAAATCTAATTTCTAAAATAGAAGAAATTAATTATGATATTTTTTCATAAAAAGAAATAAAAAATATTTCTAAAGAAAATGTACTTTTAAATCAAAAATTTATTTTACTAAAAATTGAGTCTTTATTTATCAATATAAATTCTATAAAATTTTTACATAGTTATACCAATTTGGTTATTACTTTTCATACATCAAATTTTAGCTGCTAATTTATAATGATCAAGTTTAAATAATAATTTTTTAATAGTATATCTTGGTTCTTTTTAATTTGGTGTTTCGTGTGGCACAAGCTATCAAACAAATAAAATTTAAAGAAACATATTCTAAAATATTGGAGAGTTATATATAATTATATCCCTTTTGAGAAAATTATTCAAATATCAATTAATAAGAAATATAATGTTTAATTTTTTGAAACAAAACCCACTCAGGAACATAAAATATTAGGGAGACAAGAGAGAATATTCATGGAACTTATTGCTATGGATCATGAGGTGTTCCACTCTTAATAATGTTATTTTTTTCAAATTATTTTTAGTCTATCGATCAAAACTCAAAGCTCTCACTTTGTGAGAGTATATTCTCATATACACCCAATCTGTATTTCCCAGTTACATTAATTAGGATAACTAGAAGTCAATTTTAGTGTCTTTATATGCTGAAGATGAGAGTTTAAAAAATGAGGTTAATTGTGATGAGTCTTTCATCCAATTAAAATATAAAAATATGAATACCCAACCTATTAATAGTGTCGATGATAACAATATATAAATTTTCTATAAATTTTAAGTAGTTCACTTCCAACTAAGAATATTTTTTTATAAGATGGTTTTCCAGTCAATGAACATAATAATTATTTAGAGATAATGATAATTCTTATCATGATTTTGATAAGGGGAGGGTTTTTTATTGAAATAAGTGAAGAGGTTTCAATAGTCTATGAAACATAATCTAATATTTTAGCTTCCCCAAGTTTGGGAGTGCACCTTGAGAATGATGTTGGCTGACTTAAAGTTTTGTCTCAAAATTTATATTCCATTTTTCGTCTATTTGTGTTATATTATTAATTAAAATACTTGTGTATAAAAATATTTTCCGATGTAATTAAATAAATTATAGATAATATCTATAGATGATGGTGATTTATAATTTTTTTTAAAGAAAACAAAAAAGTTTCTCTACAAAATTTTAATTTAAGAATCATTGAAAAATAAAAAAAAATAGTGATCATGGTTAAAATTTTTGGGAGAAATTTTAGTTTTTGAATATATAATTAATATTTCATTAGAGGTAACACATGGTTTCTTATAAGTTTTTAATTATATTTCCCTTCACATAAAATCCCATTAACCTGTACTCCAACATGCCCTCATTTTCCTCTAAATATTCATTGACATATACTCTCAATATACATGTTTTTATTTTTGTATTTTAAATGGATTTTATAATGTTAATTTTTTTAATCATGTAAGAACATTAATGTATTTGTTCAGTATAGCAATAAATACTATTGATGATGATGAAATTCTTCCTCTATTTCAAAATGAAGTAGTAATTTTTTAGGGGTGTCACATTTAAAATTCTTTATCATTATATTCTAAATTCTAAACTTTCCTAACTATTGTAAACATCATTGAATATTGTTTGTTAATATGTATATTTTTTAAGAACTAATCATCGATGGCTTTTGATATGAATTGAAATTTTTCTTATCTTTAATTGATTAAATCCATATAAATTCTATAAAATTTCTAATCAATTATACTAGATTCATAGAAAAATATTTCATGAATTTTTTGTTTCCTTGAATCATAATTTTAGAAATGATGGAATTAAAGTAATTTTTAAACAAAAATTGTTTTAAATTATAATCTTTCCTTTAAAGATTAATATTGTAAAAATATTAGGGAATTAAGGGCGGTGGATGTTTCTTTCCTAATTCTAAACTACATTTAAATTTTTTTTCATATAATAAATATCTATAATTTTTTTTAAATTTATTTTTCTCAAACATTTTTTTACATCTTCATTGGTCATAAATTTTTATTGAAAATAATTTTTTAAGACCGTTTCTGATTAATATTTTCTATTAAATCATGGAATAAATCAATTGAAAACATTATTTTACTCTATTTATAATACTTTATTTTTTCAAACATTATTTTTATGTTTTAAATTTTTAATTGAATTTGATATTCTTAATCCTAGGTTGATTTTAGTCTCTTTAATATAATAATTTTTATAGCTTACTTATAATATTTTAAATTGCTAATCTCACTCATATATTCATTTAAGTATAATTATTCTATGAATAAATATGTTTCTTTGTTCACCATAGAGAAAAATTGAAATTTTATGGGAAAATTAAATGAAATATTAAATTTTCTTTAATATTTTTATAATATTTAAATTAATATTTTTTGTAAAATTGGATACCATATTTTGTCCTATATAATTTCAATAATGTTAGAAATCATACATACATGATAAATTACATGGGGTAAATCATTAATGAAATTCATTTCTTTTTTTTTTCATTAATATCCATTCACTTTTAATATTAGTTTTTCTCCCATTGAATTTGTTTATTTTGGATAAAAAAATATTTATGTGTGGGGTAATTTTATGTGACATGATTTTGATAAATGTTTCCACGTATCTTTGATGAAATAATCTTTCTTTTCATGTCAAAATATGATTTAATTTGTAATATTTTGAATCTTGTTCATTTTGTGTTGAAATTTTTATTCATTAAATATTTATATGAAAATTATTATTATGGGATAAATTAATGAAAAATTTATTTAATTGGATGTTCCTATATCTTTTGAAAAAAAATATAATATTTTCTTATTTCAAATTGAAATATTTATTTATAAGGCGAGTTAAAAATGATTGAGTATTGGAATTTATTGTTTAGAGGTTAGACGATTTTACCAAAGAAATACATTTTATGGAAATTTTTTTTTTTCTGGAAATTTGGGAAATTATTAGAATATTAAAATTTTATATATTTCCATATGAATTTTATAATTTTCATAAGACTTTTATAATATTCATATGACTCTAATAATTTCAAATATGTCAAGTAGTTCTTAAAACATTATCACCACAATCTATATTCCTTTATAATTTGTATGACATATCTCCCACAAGACTTTGAATTTTATTTTCAAAATACATTGAATGGTTTTTGTATGAATTTTTTAACTTCATGTTTGGAAGGTAATTTCAATATGAAAATAAAATAACTTTCATATGAATTATGGGAAGTGAGTATGGATTGGAGGGTCCTTTTAAGACATATAGACACTGGTATATGACTTTATAATTTCAATTTCTTATTTTCTCTTCCTATTGAATTAAGACATTCAAAAATAGAATGAGTTTTACCCACTGAAGATATTGATCTCACTTGAAGTAGATATAGATCAAATGTAAAGTTAAGTACCAATTGAAGAAAAAATATAAACCCCGGACATTCAAATATTGTTCAGTACTAACATAGACCAAATATTTACAATCTAGAGCTTGATTTCAGAAATGGTAGACGTCTTAGCCTAAGGAACCCATGTCAGGACTATCTAATACCATTTTAAGTAGAAAAAATCTACTAAAATAGAGTGAATATTTATATTATTGGAAATAACATGATAATTGATAAATATCAAAGAAATAATTATATAGGGGGTAATATAACCTAAGGATAATTGATGAACTGATTAGTGAGCTAATCAATTGATTATTGCAATGATATGAAGAATAAAAATTCAAAATAATAAATTTTTACAGATAATGGTATATGATTTTGAATCAAATCTATGGGATCGAAGTCTATTGTATTCTTTGGTTTAATTTTTTTATAAGATTGAATTAGAGTTTTCTTTACTACTCACTCATGTTACATATCTAATGATAAATAAATTACATTTCACCATCAAGATAAATTGATTTAGTGACTAGAATACTAGAGGATAAGTGTTTCCCTGAACCCACATGCCCAAATCTAGTATAAAAAAAAATCCTTGAAAATCTTATTTGATACCAACTAAACCATCAAAAAAATTACAATCCATAATTAAAAATTATAAAAAAAAATACTGAGTCACTTACTTATCTAATACCTTTTAGATTTTGAGCTTTAGAGAATTAGGATAATCACATAGCCAATAAAATATATAACTTTGTAACCAAATAATCAATTTTTCTACTATTAATTTTTTTTCTTATTCTATTTTAATTATTAAATATCTAACAAAAAATTCCCCCAAATATTAGATTTCTAGAAATATCATTTTTATTACACTTATTTATAACTATGGAAATGAAAATATAATAATGTGTGAGTTGAAATGATTAGTAAGGATTTGGTAGCAGAATAAAAATGGACTGATAAATATCACAGTAATAAATAATAATAAAATATTACATAATAACATGTGAATCAAATATATCCATGGATATACTTCAAAAATAAATAATCATATGGGAATTAATTACTGATTTCATAATGATTCAATTTATATTGTTTGATATCACGCACATATAGTTAAGACTTCAGATTCCTTCCTTGCTATTATTTATTTGTAGTTGGGGATTGGCTTAGTGGTAAGCAGCCCGTAATCCTACATGAAAAATGGGGGTTCAAAACCCATTGGGTGCAGGCACTGTAGCAGTAATGTAGCGGTACTATAGTAGCGGTGACACATTTCATCAGCGGGCACTGTAGCAGAGGTAGGGCACTGTAGCGGAGGCGGTACTGTGTGGTACTGTAGCAGGAGGGTTACTATTCATAGAATGTGAATTGGGCCAAAAATCTGGGCTTATGGGCTATGTAATGGGATATAAGGCCACTGGGCCTTCGGGCTATGTAATGGGTTTCCCTCTACCCAGTTAAAAAGATGTATTTGATTTGATTTAATAATAAATATGAGGATTCAGCCCAATACTTTTGAAAAAAAATGCACATACAGTTAAGGCCTTATGGCAAGCCATTTTAAATAATTAGGAAACGTATACACTGAATACCCAAACTAGTTTTTCTAATGAGTCATACTGATTCCTCAAGGGGATATATAATTTGGTTTCCTAGAAATTACATAAAAATCCATAATTAAATAATCATATACTAAATGATCAATATAATAGGTATTATTCAAGCTTAATAGGCCTTCGAGCCATTGTGCATTTGAGGCATCAAGAGGGTGGTGATGCAGACAATACGTGGGAAGGTGGTGAAATAGACATGTTTAAGCAGGGTATTTGGTCTATCTAAAGGTGGGCCTACGTGCCATGTAATTAGGACATTTGGGCCATGTAATTGGCTTCATTTCCATAAGACATTTAAGCTAAATTTAAAATGTAATAAAGTAGATGGTTCAGTGGGTTATCCCTTGGGGGATATGACCTCCCTTTATTGACTATGTGTGTATGGGGTGCGTGTTTTGTAATATAATTTTTACCCAAGAACCTAATATATATATATTAAACTAAATGATCTATATTATTTATTTTTAAATAATATCCATATTAAAAAAACTAATAAAAATATTAATATTTTTCGAATCAATGGAACAAATTTCTTATTAAGACATCTTTAAATAACATCGTATAGAAAATGGAGTACACTTAAGAATATATTTATTTTTTAAATATATATATGACTAAGAAAAACATGGACATTAAAGAGAAAAATAGAGTCAAAATAATGATGGAGAGTGATATAGAATATAATTAAAAGGACGTTAATGGAGAGAGAATATTTCATGTATGGAACATAAGGTATTTAAAAATAAAAAACTGATGAAGGGAGGCCAATAATTCATAATAAATGATTTTTTTAGAAAAGGATCTTATTTTAAGAAATAGAGTGGGAAATGGATTAAAATAATTTGAAATAATTTTCTTTAAAAATTTTATTTCATTGCAATAAAAATAAATTAATAAATAACTTATAAATCTCTCTTCATAAGTTTTCAAGGATACATTTTAAAAATGTTTTTTAAATTTATTTACAGGAAATTAATTTTCAAGGGAAACTATTATTATGAAATCAAATATATAGTTAAAGAAAGAAATTCACTTGAGTGAAATTAAATAATAAAAAAAAATATTTAAATTACATACTTTTGTATATATAAAAATTAAACATTACATGAATCATGGTACTTGTTTTTAATTTATAAAACTATAAAAACATGTCAAGGATGTTCAATCATGAATAATGGTGGGGACGTTAAAATTTTAAAACAATTCCTTTTATGTGTTTCAAATTTGAAACCAAATTCTATATAAATTTTCTATTAGGAATCATTGATGCATAAAATATAAAATTCATTTAACAGAATAATAATATGGAAATGAAAGTGAAATATCACTGACCCTAAAAGATGAAAATGTTTAGTTTTTCATAGAAACATTAATTCAATGGATTTCAGTTCCAAATATTGTACAAATGTAAAGAATAATTGAAAACCTATAAATAAACATAGGATAGGAAACTTTATGGGGTTTAAGAAATAAATAACATGCAATAACCTCCACATAATGTGAAGAACAAATAATCCAAACCAAAAAGGGAGATTGTAAAATTAAACCTCACATATTTGATAACTCCTATATAAGAACCACTTGAAATAAAGAACTTGAAAAATAAAATCAATTACCATTTATAAATTTATAATAATGATATATCAAATAATTGGGTTAGTATATATAATATATGAATGAATACTGGTGCATGAAATAAAATATGCCTTAAAGAATTGAATTTTAGATAAAGAACCCATACCTTGCTTTCCCATTTCATTGGAAGTGTTCTCTTATCCATAATAATAAAATTAAAATTTTTAAATTCATTATTAATAAAATTTTCAATCTATATTTTACTTATTTATTTTTATTTAAGATCATATCTCATTCATTTATTATATAGTTATTTATTTTTGTTTATCACTTACAGATGTTCGGTTTATTTTTTCCAAAAAATCATAGGTACGGTGAATTAGTTAAAATTGTTATAAAATAGTTCCATTATCTTAAAAATTTTATAGATATTTATTAATATTTATTCCACTATCAAAAATAAAATTAGTTCTATATATTATCAAAAATAAATTCATATAATAAATGGTCTTGGTGTGCAGATTTATTTGCGGTGAAACATAAAATAAAAATATATTGTTAATATTATTAATATAATGATTTATTTTCATTATAGAACCTTTATGATGTACTAAATATTATATTTATTCATTAAATACACTTTTATAACCATCCATGTAAGGTGGTGATTGAAAATGAAATATCATGGATTAGGTAGCTTATAAGTATGCATAGGTGGTAATTTATTTTTATAATGAATGGGGGGAGGAAAGATATATAATGTATTATATTTATAGATTAATAATTATTTCATAAATATAATTTTCATTATTTAAATATATCTTTTAAAAACATCCATTCAATTAGGTGATAAAAAATAAAACACATCATTCATAAAGATGGTAGACTGCATGTACACTCTAGGAACATTATAAATTTTAAATGAAAGGAAAGGATGAATGTAATTTTGTTCCAAAATAAAAAAATAGTATACTAATGATATAAATTTTATTATAATATTATGATTACTATTTTTTTAGAGTAGGTATAAGAACAAGGAAATAAAAATTTACTTGATTAAATAATTTACCTCTTATATTGATAACCCCATATGGATTACATATTAAGCCTTATTAGTTTTTTATTTTGGTGATACTAGTACTTCTAGGATATAATAAATACATTTTACGATGGATTTCTCTAGAGATGTTTTGAAAAAAAAGTGCTAATATACTATAGATATTCAAGGAAAGGAGTGTTCCTCTTATAATTGAGAGTGGTGTCACATTAGTAAATACTAAAATATAAGTACGTAAAATTACTAATATAAAATCCATTTTAAAAGATTCAATTTCTATGGGTGGTAGAAATTACTTTAAATATAAGTATGTAAAACACAATGAAAAATATTTTTTTTTTGAAAAAATCCATTTTAGAAAAAAAATAAATCTATATAAATTATACATATAATTTATCTATATAAAATTTAATTATTTGTTAATTAATAAATTAGTTTAATGTGAATTTAAAACCAATGTAAAACTGAATGTAACATTGTAAATATTTAATTAAAAAAGGATCAAAATTAGCTCTTTTATTAAAATAAAATAACAAACTGGTTTTAAAAAGCCAGGAATGGGTTTTTAAATTCAAAAAAATATTTTTAAATGTTTTATTTTACTAATTAATTTATATTTGTTTTATATAAAATTATTCATAATCTTTTAATTCGATATATTATTATTATTATGTCCAAAAAGTGATAATATTTTCAAAATAACTATATTTTCTCTATTCACCCAAAAATCAACCATTTAATAAAAAACCCAAACAATTAAAGCTAAGATCATTTCAATATGATGAATTATATTTTGAATTTTATTTCCTTAAAAGGAAATTCATAAATTCATAAATTTATATTTTAATCAAAGAAAACAAATATAAAGAAACTGTGTTTTCATTGAAAAATGTTCATTAGGATTTAAGTATTCTTCATTTTACTTCATATAATTTAAAAATTCAATAAAAATTAATATATTTAAATATTTAAATTCATATTTAAAATAATATAAATATATTATATTATGGTACAACAATGAACTATTTAAAATCAATTTTATGAAGAAAAAAATATATTATTAGCATTGATCAAATTCAATCATTCTACATTAATTATTTATCCTTAAATAATTAAATTTATTCGATAAAAAATAAAATGTAATGTATAAAATAATTATCATAATTATATTCACTTTGAGTATCTATATTTATTTTAACATCATATTGATGTTTCATGTTGTATTCTGAAAATGTATTATACTATAATATATAGTGACTCATTTTAGAAAAATGTAGTGTGTAATATAATCTATCAAAGATAGTACTATTTAAAATAATATTACATTTTTAAATATTAGTGGGTTACAGTCTCCCCTATAAATTAATTATATCTACACAATTGTTATTTTTATTACAAAAATAAATTTATCTTGATATGGTATAATTTCAAATGTATATTTTATCAAAGAGAAAAATTATATATTATTTCTAGGAAACATTTTATTTACTAAATAAATATTTCTAAAACCATATATGTACCATGATAAGACTCATACTTGTGAATGAGTTCTCAAAACCAAGTCTTGGTAGATAATTATCTATAGATTTACCATCCTCATACTTGATTTTGATGAATTTTTTTACCATCGCGATAGAGAATATGTGAGAATAGACCTACTTAATTTATTTTTATTCTTTGGTTGTGTTTTGATTAGTTTTTACATCTCTATTATCTCATATTCTAATTGATGAATGACTATCATGATTTTATCAAGCCTGAAGAATAAAAATCAAATGTTAATGGATAATAAAATGTATAAATGATGACTATTTATTCCTCCGATCTCTAGAAATTTTCTAAAACCCCAATGTTTATCACATGTAATGAAAATACCCAAAATTAATAAAACTTCATGTAAAGGAGTAATACATTAATCTTAAAAACCTAAAAAATAACTCCTAAAGTTTAACAAAAACCAACCCATGATAACTAAACCTAAAACTCATTAACATTTTCTTGACCAAATTTAAACCCAAACAAACATAAATATTTAATCACATATTTTTTGAAAAAATAAACATAACTTTTATCTTAGACATTGCTGATCATCAATATTCATTAAAAGATTCTCCAAATCACTGAAATCTATACCCCTATAAATTTTTGATTCATCTTAAAATAACTTGAATAACATTAACATCTAATTACTTCTCAATTATCAAAGTTTTCCATACTAATCTACCTACACTACTAAAATTAATTAAACCATTTTACCCTTAATACATTACCCTAAGATCAAATATATAGAAACATACTCAAATATTTCATATTGTTCTATAGAGATTATATTAACTTAACCAAATTATATCCCCCAAGAGTGCCAAACTAGGTGTGAAATTAGGCACAATTTATATAAACCATGTTAAGATCATGTCAATACACCACAAATAATTTTAAACCTAGCCTAGTGGTAAAGGATACCCTGTAATACTGAATCATCATGGGTGTAATCCATGGTAGCCTCATAATTTTTAGATTTATTGTGGTGGTGTGGTGGGGTGGATCGGCTAGCATCTTTTGATTTTGGGGTGTTTTAGGGCATAAAAATGTTGGATTCATGTGGAGAGGTGATCCCAGTATAGAGGATAGTAGGTTGGTTAAAAAATTAGGCTATTCAGGATGCAGGTGATCTTGATAGATGGAGGAATACTGCTTTACTGGCAGTGGTGGGATGCTTCAGATGACATTGGTGGTGTTAATGCAGAAGGATATTGGTTGGATACTTGTGGTGGGCTAGTTAGGAATGCGAACAGATGAGGTGGTGGTCCATGGGGGGGGGGGGTAAGTGGCAGGGAGAATCACCCAAGATAGTGCATCTACATTTTTTTGGTGATTTTTTTTCAGGTCTTATCCATAGTGTAGGTCCATAGTTTTTCCGAGCACATGTCCCATATTTGAAGGGCTACAGGATCAGATGAATGTGAAGTTGTGGAATCTGCCATCGAGTCCAGGTACCATACATCTTTATACATGGAATTTCTATAGTGAATCCAATAAGGTTTTGGGTTCTTGGTAAAAATATATATTAATTCACTAGGTGATGTAAAATTATGTGGTTGTAGGTTTTTCTGGCCTTCTAGGTCAAGTACTAAGGTCACGTGCCTCTGGTCTTATGGGTCATGTAATGGTTCCACATGAACCCATTAAAATGGGGTATAATAATAATATATTAATATCCTTCCGGTTTGATGGTAGTGAATACCCAAAAAATTATTTTATGGTTCTTAACCCAAGTTTTATTTTGGAAATATCCTACATCGACTTGTATGTATCCCGATAGGGTTATTTTTTCTAGGAAACCACACACTCTTTACTTTACTAAAATTCTAGAAAGTTTTTCTATACTTATAATTATCCCTCTGGTTTTCACTGATCATTCCCATATTAATCCCTAAACAACATATAATCACTTATTAATTAATATTAAATCATATTACAAACTAAAGGGTTATCTAAACTTCTATAATCTCTTATAATTGCATTAATCTCTATAAAAAAGTCATATAATAGCATAAAAAGGTTATCTATGCCTTTTTAATTTTGATCATCCTTAACCAAATTAACAAATTATGGTTTATAAATAACATAAATTATCTTCCTCTAACAACATCATTACCATTAAATTAATATAAATTCTGATTTAAAACCAACTGTAATAGACAAAAACCCCTACACCCAAATCTAGTGTTAAAAATATATTCTTCACTCAATTTCTTTGGTTCTTAGTTAAACATTCCCAAATTTAACCATTGAAAATTTAATACTCAATAATTAATACCAACTCACTTATATATCTATGACACTTTTATGTTTGGATCACTATATAATTAAAATAAATGTTTAACAAAAAATATCCATATCTTTCTTAACAAATAGAAATGTTTTCCACTATACCCATATTTTCTTATTCCATATTATGTCTTAAAAATATCCCATGGAATTACACATGTAATACAAATATAGAAATATCATTCTTAAAACCTGTATTTATAACCTATAGAAATGAAAACATAAAATGGGGTGAGTTTCAATTATCAGTAAGGGTTATATTACAAATAAATCTATCTTTGAATAATCGAGACATGATAAATATGTAAATAATACATAATAATCCAATATTACATAATAAATTGTGAAAGAAATATATACATTTAGAAAAATACCATGAAAATAATGACATATGAATTAATAGCTGATTACGTGGTGATGGAATGCATAATTGTGGACATCTTATTATTACCATCAAGACCACATTTATATACATTTTAAATAAATATGTTACACATATTCTGAATACCCAAACTATTTTGTCACATCAAACCTAAAAATGAATAAAGGGGATATATAATTCCTAGACACATCCATAACATTCGCATGTGATGTTAATTTCCAATTTATTTAATGATTAATACAATACATAATCAATATATTGTATTGACCAAAAATATCAACATTGAAACAAGTATACCGATTATTAACATTACCCATTCAATGGAATGACAATATTAGTAGTCTTACATTAACTAACATAAATCACAACAATGGGTATATAATTAAGGAAATATTTAGTTGATAAATTTCTCTATTACACTGAAGAACATGGATATTAAGGATAAAAATAGATTCAAAATTGCTGGAGAGTGATAGTGAATGGAATTAGAAGGTGGCGAATAGAGTAAAAATAATCCTTATACCCAGATGAGGTATAAAGAATAAATAAATAAGGTATGGGAGCAGACTATAAATTTATCAATAAAGATGCTTTTTAATAAAGGAAATTATTCTTAGATTTAGAGAATAAAATTGAAACGAATAATTAAAATGAATTGTATTTAAATATTTTAAAACTATTTATTTTTAAAAATGAAATTATAAAAAATTTCTAAATATATTATCATGAGCCATCAAGGATACTTTTTAAAAATTATCTTTACAATTATTTAAAATAATTGAATTTTACAAATATTACAAAATTTTAAATGAAATTATAGAGTGGAAGACCAAAATGTATAAGATTGAAATTAAATACCTTTCAAAACATTTTAAGAAAATAATATCCATTTATTTTAATATAAAAAAATTAATATAATATTCGGAATTGATACTACTTTGTTAAATCATCAAAATGTGTAAATATTGCTAAATCATGAAGAATAGGGACGATGATGAGAATGTTGGTTCATATGGAAAACATTAAAACGGGATTCTTTATACAATATTATAAAAAATAAAAATGACTTATATGGAAAAAATTACAAATATTACATTTAAAATTTTGAATAAAAACTAAAAATTTAAAATAACTAGGAATTTAGAAACCATTCGATTGAATAATAAAACACTCTTGAAAACAAAATAAGAATATGGACATGGAAAATAAACAATCCCAAGAATTAAATAACAATATAGTAATATTTTCATAAAGAAATTTTCTAAGTTTATTTGAATATTAAACATATGAAATGTAAAACATAATTAAAAACCCCAAAAAACTATATGTGAAGAAATTTTATGAGATTAAAGAGAAAAATAACCTTAAATAATTTAAATAAAAATTAAAAGAATAATAATAAAAAAACATATATTGTAAAATTAACTCATGCGACTTGGTAACTCTTGTATCGAAACCCCTTGGATGATGTAACCTATAAAAAAAATTTAATACCATTAATAAAGATATAGTAATTAATACTAAGTAAATGAGGTAGTATATACACCATATAAAATAACATAAGTACATAACTTAAAATATGCATCAATGAGTTGAATTCGAGATAAAGAAACCTCGCCATGGATAGAAAAGTTTGATCCCCCTCCATAATAAAATTAAATTTATTAAATACATTCTTAAAAACATTTTTATTATATCTTTTTAATGGTTTACTTTTCATCATGTGTCATTCATTCATTGTATTGTTTTTATTTATATTGATCACTTGATGTTTTTTACAATTGTTTGTAAAAACCACTTTGATGTGTCAACAATGGTAAAATGTGTTATAAAATAGTTCCATTCTCACCAAAATTTTAGATATATTTATTATATATTATTCTAGTTGCATAATGTTTTTCATTGGAATTTATTTTCAAAATTTAATTGAAATTTAGAAATTTGTCTCAGAATGATTATTTTCTCATGATTAAACATACATTAAAAATTAATAGTTAATATTATTAATATAATGAAAAATTTACTATTAATTTCTTTGAACAAGATCATAAATGTGATATTTATACATTAATTATAATTTATAACCATAAATGTATGGTGTTTGGGAAAAAATAAATACGTAGTTCATGGAGGTGGTAGTCATCCCATACACATAGGTCACATTTTAATTTTCTAATGAAAGTGATATAAGGAAGGATGATAACTATTTATGTTTAGAAAATTATAATTTTTTTGTAAATATAATTTTGTATCATTAAGTCAATATTTTATAAGAAGAAATATAAGGTGATGATAAAAAATGAAACTCATTGTTCAAGGAGGTGGTACTCTGTACGTGAACACAAGAGAGATTTTTAATATTCATTAGATGGAAATGATTAAAATATTAGTTATTACCTCAGAATAAAAAAAACATTACAAGTTACTAATTAATTTTATTTAATTAAACTAGAATGGTAATAATTCATTTAGAGGAGGTGTAAGAGAAAGGAAACTCAAATGTACTTTGTTGGAATATTTTCAACTTCGTTGGATGTCCTCCATTGGATTATACCTTAAGCCTTATTTGGTTTGTCATCTGGGGAGATGAAGAATAGTAATTTATGGGAAGAAGATTTGGGGAGGGTGTATGGAAGATCTTGTAACACATAAGGTTCCAAGGTAGAGTTGAGAAGTGAGTATTGAAGGGTTACTTCATAAGTGGGATGGCTGGCATTTTTGTAAATAATATCTACTATTAAAATAATAATAAAGTTATTTTTGAAGTAATTTGTCTCTTATTCATCCCAATTACCATGATAATATAATTTAAAATTAAATTACACAAAATAAATTAAATTATGACATTTTTTATCATATTTTAGGACATATCACTAATTTTAACCCACCCTCCTCATTAAACCTTTTAACTCTTACCGTGGTAACTAACTGCTAATTTGGTAACAAAATTTTCCGAATAAAAATGAAGTTGAAGTTTTAAAAAAATGGATAAAATGATTCCAAATATATATTTTATTTTACAACAATTAGCTTCTATATTTACTAAGAAACAACTATATGTTCAAAAAATGAAATTAAAAAAAAGTTTTTTTACAAAAATTCATTTTAAGAAGAAAAATAAAATTTCAAAAAAAATAATTAAATTGATCCTATTGAGATTTATTGGTTTATTAATAAAATATGAGAGTTATTTTACTTTAAAAACAATCCAATATAGAATTTAACAATATAAATAATTTATTAAGAAAGAAAAAAAATAAATCCTTTAATAAATAAAACATCACCTTGGTTTTAAAAAGTAAAACTTAGGTTTCAAAATTCAATATAAAAATATAAAATTTTCTATGTAATTTATTAAATATATATTATCTCTTGAAAAAATGATTAATAAAAATTTAATTAATTCTTATGTTTTGATTATGTCATAAATTTCACAATTCTTTAAAAAAAATTTATAAAATATTCACTCAAAAAATCACCATTTTATAAAAATCTCATAAATTCACCGTAATCAAATATCTAAATGATAAACTAAAAATAAATTTTATTTCATCAATTTAAAATTATAAAATTCATAATTTTACCTTTTAAATGAAAATATAAAATATAAATAATGCATTATTTTTTTTTGTAAATGGGTAATTAAGAGTTAATTATTCTTAATATTAATTTAAAAAACATTAATAATAAAATAAATTTTAATATATTAATATGTTATATATATTATTTTTAAAATAATTGGTTTAATTTATTAAGATAGATTACACAACACTATAAGAATAATTATTTGGAAAAATAATATCCTTTTTTAACAATTAATAAATTTAATCATATGACATTAATTATTTAACCTCAAATAATTAGATTTATTTAGTCTATAAAAATATATAATGAATAAATTATTTTCATTTTTTTATTTAAATTTATGTTATACACCTTTTTTAATTTCATAATGATGTTTCACATTGTATTATAATAATATATTTTAATAAAATATATTGGGATTCATTTTCAATTGATATTATTTATAAAAAAAGAAATTTCATATAGTATTATTTAAAGTAGAATTTCATATTGAAATCTTGATGAGTAACAAGTTGATTTTGTGATGATGTGAATCTTCATGAGGGATTTGTGGAGTTAAGACTATTAAGATTGGATTAGACTAGATGTTGAATGAATGATTCTCAATCGATTTTTTATATAGGATTAACTAAGTATCACATCTACACAGTGAGTTTTGATGGGTGAAAAGTTCGATCAATAAATAATGATGAATCCTAGCCTATGATTTTGGGTTATATGATTAAATAAGTGGTCTGGTTTGAGCTAACCAAAGATGGGGGTCGAGTTAGGATGAGTCAAATCAACCTCACCCATAGTCCATTAGTTAAAAAAATATTACTTCCTACTGAAGGAATTCAACTAACAGTTAATGCTCAAAGGAGTTGAATGTATTTGTCGTAACATTCACATTTTCATTAAATATCTTAAAAATAAATTAAGAATAAAATGTGGGTATAAAATAATATGTTGACATTAATACCTTGGAAGTGATGAACAATATTGAATTTAGAATGTTGATAAGGTGGAATGAATGTTGGTGGATTATTATTTTACATTCAATGAATAATAGAATTAAATATGACATCTTTCATTCTCTAAGTAAAATTCATTTGGACTAGAAGAAGGGAATTATTTGGGTGCAAGGATCGATATGACTAGTAGCTAGGGACTGGGGAGATATCAATATAGAATCCTCCTAATCACTCATGTACGGGAATCGAGATAACCAGTAGCTAGAGAATAAGGATATATCAAGATAAAATCCTCATATTTTTTCTTCTCCATTTTCATTTTTTTCTTTTAGTGTTCATGAAGTATTTCTTAAATTTATTTCCTTCTATTGACATGTGTAATTAAAATTATTAGTCAATCTAGTTTTAAATGCGTTTAAATTTATCATTTTATTCCTCAAGTTTCATATTTGTTGTATTCTTCTCTTCTTGGATTTTATTTCATTTCCTTTTGGTCTAGTTCTCTAATGAAATATCATCATATGAAATTAGTGATAAAATTTTAATGCTATAAAAAATCATTTCATTATTATCTAATAAAATGAAAAATTGAAGTTAGGTTTCTTAGGAAGAGTGATTCTATGAAAAAATTATTCCATGTATAAATTTTATTCTTCTAGATCATTATTTCTACACAATTATATATACCAACTGGTGGTGGTTGTGGAATTATTTCTTTTATGTAACTACGAAAGTACTTATTTTGGAAAAGGTAGTTTCTTATCTTCTCAATCATAGAATCACATTTTTTTGATGAGTATTAGTTGATAAATTAGTTATTACAATGAGTTAATGGAAAAAAGTTGATAATCGAGAGATAATGAGGTGATTCAACAACATTATTTTATAGATTTTCACAAATCTATTTAATTTTAATATAATAATTGAATCCAATTTTTTCAACATAGATCTATACGTATTTCCTTGAATAATTCATTATTCACACATGTTTTACCAGTTTCAATTTTTATCATTTATTGAACTTTAGCACTAATTCATATCACCTTCCATTTCATAAATTATCATTTTACTTTCATTATTTCTTCCTCGTTTACCTGTTTTTTATTTGAGTTTTTATTTCACACATAATTCCATCCCAATGGTTCAACTATGCTTTCCACTATCTATTATTATGTAAGTTATAAATAAATTTATCTGGGTGTGTCGAAAATTAACCTTCCACCCTAGTTAGGATTCATATGGGATAATATAATCATGGATCTAGTGGAATGACATGTTTAATGTGTTGGAAATTTTCATGCATAGTTTATATGGAGTTGTTTAATGGAATCCATATGGTGGGGACTATACAATTGTATACGGAAGTTTATAAGCCTCATTGTGGGTGAATTTTGATGAACATTGAGGATTGAGTTACTGGTAAATGTGGAAAAGGTTGTGATCTATGTTTCATGCTGGAACTTATCTATGATTTGGTTGGTCACAATGAATCATTTTTTTAAGTAATGGAAAATATGTGGTATATAGAGATCTATTGTAGACCAAAAAAAGCATATAATGATGTCACAAATCATTGTTTTGAGAATTAATTAATGTTTTTTAGAGTAGGGAATAATAATTTGGTAAGTGGATGTTAACCGGAATTGTGATGTGTATTTTGGTTGCTTTTTAGGTTTGGTGATAGTTTGGGTACCGTTTCATCATAGCCAAAGTTAGTGACAAAAAATGAGTTTGTTCATGCATTAAGAATCGATGATTGGAAAGGGTTATGGAATATTCATGAGGATTCTTCCAAATGAGATGTTTTAAGAATATTAAATTAGATCAAATTTTAATAGATTTTATCCTCCCAATGTATTATGAGGTGTAAAGAGGCCTAAAAGGTGTTTCAAGAGGTCAGGTAAATGTCAGAGTAGGGTCAAGAAGACCCCATAGTTGAATTGTGCTGCAGGTGGCTCATCATATTGAGGAATTTGAGGGCCATATCATAACAAGGGGATCATTCCATTCTCAAAGAGGTACCATGGATGTAATATAGGGAGTCACACACTGAAAAGTTAATGTGAGGTAATATGGAATTTTTTAGCATGTTTTTCATAAAGGAAGGAGTTTTTTATATGGGTTCCATGCTATAGAGGATGGTCTCGTGTTGTGAAGAAAACACTTATATATTGTATTGCACATGTTTTGAGACCCTTAAATATAGAGATCATATTTTATTAAGTTCTTCCACATTAGGATCATAACACTTATGTATTGGGTTACCTCTATGGGATGAAATATTCTTGCCCTGGTAGAGGATGTCACACTGTGATGGTGAAGTTTACGTTTATATTTTCATGGTGAGTAAATACTTATGTATTTTTTATTAGAACCCTTATATTTCTCTTTTATGAATTCTTAGGAGGGAGGTTCTCATGTCAGGAAATGTGGGTACTAAAATAAAGGTTTCCTCATAAGGAGGTGTCTGGTGGGGAGGGTAAATGCCACAAAGTAGAATTTGAAATCCATTCTGTGATGAAAAGAGTACACAATGTGAAGACTGAGGCCTCTTTATTTTTTTCTACTAAGAGGTAGGGATTCATGACATTAAAAATTAGTCATTCTATTATGGAGACATTCTAGGTGTTTGGGCCCACTACCTAGGGTCTGTCAGGTCATAACCCATCGGGGCCTTGTTGTGGCAAGCCATGATGTGGGTGTATTATTTTACGACTATGAGGGCCACAAATTATTTTTCATTTTTTTTTTGTTTTTGTGCCAATTCAACCATATAATGGTCAAACGAGGCTGAAATGATGGGGATTTTATTCTCCATGGCTAGAAGATATCACATGAAGATGAATACACTTTGTTATATGAAATTTAAATGAGTATATTGATCTCATTAATTTATATAGGTATTTTCTTAGAAAATTTGGGTTTAATTATCCTATGATTTCATTATTTTAATTAGTTATTTTTTTAATCATAGGTTTCGGTTAATGGTGGGAGTGGATCATAACCCACTTCTTCGGGTTTTGGCATCGGTATTCTAATTGGTGAGATTTTTCTTTATTATTACCTATATAATAATTATGGAATTTTTATTTGTTTAATGTGTATATTTTTTATAAGTAGTTCATAATTAATTTTGATGATTATTGAAGGTGTTAGAGCCGCATGTTGATTGTTGATGATTAGTTGAACTTGAGTGATCCTAAAAGATTGTATTTCTTCTTTTCTTAAAGGGAATAACTTTGAATAAGGGAGGTGGTCCCTGAGAATCGATTTAAGGTTTATTCATTCATTATGTTGCATGTGATATATAATATCTCAACTTTATTGGGATCCACCTTGAATTGAAAATGAATTTTTACTTCAAAATTCCCATGTCTATAAAGGAAGTACCTTTTGGGAACCTACCTAATCGTCTAATTCTAATATGACATCCAATAAATGATTGAAGAAACAAAAAATTTTCCACCTATAAAACTCCCTTGATATGGTTTCATGGATGATAGGAAGACTATTCACCCTACTCATCTCCCCTAAGTCAAACTCATACAAGCTCAAGAAAATCCTTTACTCACAGGCCATTCCATATAAGAGATAAAACAACAAAGAACGAAAAATGATTTATTTATTATTTAAAACATTATATCCTGCATCCATGGGTGAAACACAAGTGTATTGCTTTCCAATATGATGAGAATATAATTAAAATCACTTTTTACTTGTAGAAAATTTAGATCACTAAGTATAATTAATATTAAATAGAATCATTTCACAACTGGTATCTTTCCTAATTATTTGACAGGTTGAAACCAAACCTTGGATTATTATGGAAAAATTATTGTCTTACCATTATACAAACCTGGATGAAACTATTATAGGATTTGAAAAAGCATTGTGATAGATGACTAGGAACACTGATAAATAACTGTAATTATAAGGACTTATTTTAGCCGCATGTGGTCATAGTACTATAACTCTACAGACTTCCAACCATTGATATTGTAGAAACTTGGACTTTGGTGGTCATATCACTATATAAAAATAGAAATTCTATATGAACACTATAGAAACATGGATTACAATCCATAAAAATTCTTTAGGTAATTATTTGAGCTAATGTTTTTTATACTATTTAAATTCACCATGTAATTTTTCTCCCAAACATTGTGAAGTGATTCTACCTCCCTAAAGATGTAGGGATTATTCTTAGACAAATTAAATCATTGTGACCCATGTTCATGTTCTTATTATTCATAATTTTATATTTTTACTCCCTTTTATTATTTTTTTTTATATATTTCATCATTTCTACTCATTAAATTTTCAAAACACTACTTATAGAAAGTTCCATCCAATAATCTAATTTTTTTAAACTTTAATCTCATTAATGTTCAATAATTGATCCAAGAAGCTTATCGATTAACAGTAGTTGTCTTCACTTGTCCACTATAGTCAATGAATAACGAAACATACCTCTAATATTTCTACAAAACTATATAGTTTAACATCATCTAAACATCATTTGACCCAGTGAGTAGTGTGCACACTCTCATATGATGATACTATTATCTCATAACTCTGCCACTATTAAAGGGATTCTGATGACATTTTCACTAAAATCAGTCTGAGTAGAATTATGTAGTTCCTCATTTTAGTGGGTTATGTCAATTGAACTAAAATAGGATTCACATCCCATCAATATCACACTTTAATATTACTTTAGGGAACCTTAATAAACTCTCTAAAATTTTGTAAAATTCTTAACCCTTTTAATAAAACATAAGTCAATGTTCTCTATATCCCTCTATTAACCCAAGTCCCACTAAAGAAAAGTGTTGCTTCATATTTTCATACACTAATATCATAGTGAAGCTTTCCACTTGATTTTTTTCCCAAAAATACTTAAAAAATTATAAAGTTTTCATCCATTAGTTTCTCGATAAGGTGATATTTCAGGTCATTATGCTTCATGCTTGTATGAAAGACTAGATTCTGTGGGAAGTGAATTACACACTAACTATCACATAATATCAATACACCTTCCTAGAATCCTAAAAGTTCCCCATGAAATTATACCAACCATATAAGGTCATTTCTATAATCAATTGTTGATAAGTACTCAACTCTTGTTGTTTAAAAAGTAACCACTCATTATAACCACAATATATTGCTAACAGTTGTTCCTTTATAGGTGAACAAAAAAACCTATGGTGATATTCAACTTATATGAATCCCTAGTGAAAATATTATCAATGTAACCACATATTAGATATTTTTTCACAAAAAATAGGTTTGTATTTTTTAATCTCTTCAAGTACTAGATGATCCACTTAATATACATAGAGTGATTATATTTTATATTAGACATGAATAATCTCAAAAATACCATAGGGAATTAAATTTCATGATGATTAAATATAATGGTGTATATCATACTTTCTATTGGTGATGAAAATATAAATGTCTAAATAGATGAAACATAAAATTCTACTTCAGGTGCCTTCTCTATGGAAAACATGAATTGTCTCACTAAGGAGTTGAAATTGTCTTGCATTCTCTCATCCCAAATTTTTATATGAATATCTTGATATAGTCCCTTTGATTTACTACAAAAGTCAAAAAATATTATATTTCTCAATCGTCATTTGAAATATCTTCTTTTCCTATATGAAATATTTCATCTCAAGTTGTATGTATATATCATTATTTAGCATCTAAATACTTTTAATGTGTGAACCATCTTGAAATTTTTCATCCACATATAGGAAAAGTATTATTAAATACCAAACACCTGAAACCATTAGTTAACAATAATGATCTTCATTTAACGACATGAAATCATCTTCAGCAATAAAAGGATAAAACATATGATTTCACTACCTTGGAAAGTCATAGAGGTTTCTCTTCATCTAACACATCAATCCTACATTTTTATTATCCTTAAAATCCATTATTTTCTTAATGTAAATATATTCCTCTTAATTTAAATTATAGAATTTCTTTTTTAAATCCATCTACTATAGATGAACATTTTCAAATGAAACTACACTCAACACCATTTTCAATGTAACATGATTTTCTACTAATGAAAAAATCTATATAAAATTGACTATATACTCCTTTTGATGTCCATTTATCATTAGTTATTACTTATACTTATTCCTTCCATAAGTTTCCACCTTTAATTAGAAAACCCACATATTCTCAATCTAGATTTTCCCCTATGAAATCTCTATCATCTACCACACTCCATTAGAATCCAATGATAAAATTTCAACATTCATATTTGACACTCAATTTTTATAGTCCCTGAGAGAGAAGAATATTCTAGGACTTTTGGTTGACCCTTATCCATTAGAAGTAGGTAATTAAAGTTATCCCCAAAACTCTAGACTGTCCAACTTAGTTTGGAAGATCTTTATAATTAAACTTATAGATCTACTCTAACTATATCTGTTAAACCTCCATATTTTAATGCTTTAACTATTGGATCTTTACATCTGGACTCACTATACATAAATAATTCTAGCACATATTATATTGGCCTCGCATCTACAATAATTGTGATTACTTCTAAACTCAAGGAAACGTGATCCCTTAATATCTCCCAATTCAGGTCAACTTGGACTTGGTCATTTGATCCCCCATTATCATATTTTACCTCAAGAAAGATTTTTTTCATTCAAAAGAAACATATAATTGAAGAAAACATATTTACTTCTGATGAATTATCATCAGTCATCATCCCATATTTGAAATACAAATTCTTTATTTATATATCCTAAAATAACACCTTTCTTATTATCCACCTAAAGTATATAACTACCCTTATAATTAACATGTATATTGAAAATAATGCAAAAAACATTGAGAATGATTTTTTTTGATCGAGTAATATTTACTTGATAACTATATACACCTTTGGAGTGGATATTCATTAATAAAAAATCATACTTTAATGTTTACTACTTTCACCCAAATTTTCTTGTGATTTTTTTTATTAAAATCATATTTTTTGTACCATTTTCATTGACTACAAGTGAATTTTCTCAAAAATATGACTCTAATATGGTGTACAAGGAATAATTAAATCAATTTTGATCCCTATATTTTGATAGTTGTTCTAGAAAATCATTCAATATTACTCTCCACTATTTTTAAATCTCATGCATTTTAACTTTTTATAGGTTTACCACATTGATATTCCCTTACGTTGGATGAATTTTGGAATGAAATTAGACATTTTTTTGATGAATTAAAATTATATTTTTGAATAATAAATAAAATTCAAAATATTAAATAACCATCCATGAGATTAGATTGTGGTAGGTCCCCAAACATTTAAGTAAACTTTTTCAAAATAATTACTTATGGGATTTCATCCATTCAATTTGAATTTCCCCCTTTGTTCTAAGAAAAACAAATTCACAACTTCCAAAATTAATGTGATAAAACATTAGCCTTTATTTTTTATTTTTAACATTAATGTTAGTCTCATGAAGATATTTGAGCTACCGATGACCTAATTTCATAATTTTATACATCATTGATCATGTAATTATTTCCTCATACGATCATTTTTTAGATATAGGTTCTCATATTTTACTCCCCATGAAACCACTGTTTATCCTCATGTCACCTACCAGAATCTATTGGTGATGTTAGTAAGACAACCAATATTTGTTATCTATCCAAGGGAAACAAGGTTCTTCCAAAGTCGTGGGATGTGTATGACTTCGTTAAGCAATGAGAATCTTTTGTTCTTAATACAATAATTAATATCTCCTTTTCTTATAACACCTATAGCTTTTCTTTTTCTGAATAAATTTTTCTAAACATCCTAAACACATAATATTCTCCACACCTAGGATTTTTTACTGAGTGTAACGATGCTCCAAATCCAATAACCCATGAGTTCACTGAAATATTGACACTAAGAGATAATATATTTCCTCCCACAATTATACTTACAAAATTTTAATATCTTAAATTCGAATCCATTTCAGATTTCTCTTTTTTATTCTTGTAATTCCTTTAATGATGCAAAATTTTCTTACAGTGAAAGTATAGAGGGACAAGTCAATATTCTTTAGATTCTCTTCCATGACATACCTTTTAATTTCTTGTTCCTAATTCTTTTATAGGGTGAAAATAATAGTATGTCTACTTTGAGTGTCATTTGGGATGGTTCTTGGACTTCCCCTATTCGGAGTTCCTCCCACATGATAAAATTATTAATATCTTCCAATAACAAATGGGGTTTACCATAGGAAATACTCACTATAATTACCATCAAATCACATTATTTTGGCAATGAGGGAAATATTTAATGATTCCATACATCATAATAAAACTTCACTTTCACTAACTCGAGCTACCCTCATATCATGCCTAAGTATATCATGTGATTTTCCACTATTCTACCTTATAATTGTTTCATGTTGAATAATATTTATATTAGGAACAATTTATTATGTCTCATTAGCTTCACATACATGTCTTCCATGTCCTTCCTAATATCAATTTCGGTCTTCACCTCTTGGATGTTAATGACCAGGCTTCTTGAAACTAAAATTATGGTTAGACTTCGTGAGTTCTTATCCAACCATTTGATTTTTTTATTCCATATTATTCGAAAAAACCCATGTTAATATATTATCCATGTCCTTTTTGAATAAAAGGATACTTGATTTTGAATCTATTGAAACCAAAATATATTCTATTAAAATTATAAATATATTTCTCAATTTTTTTAACTTCCATTCCTTTTGTTAATACTAAAACCCCTTAAAAATTGAAAAAATTCATGTTAAAAGTGAGTGTTACCTGGTCCACCATAAATTTATTTTGCTGATATATCACTTAACCAATTTTTTATTCCACTTTTTGGAATTTGTTCACTACCAAATTCTCATAAAATATCCACCAGATGATAAACACCGCAACATACAACATTCCCAGAATAATCCCTCAATTAAGTGTGTTAGAATATAGGTATATAAAACTCTATAATAAATGTTCCATGTTTTCCTGAAATACACTCAATAAAACACTTAACCCACATAATATTCAATATAAGTGACAAAAAATCATAACGGGAATGAAAACATTGGATTAATATGGTTATTAAAATATGTCCAATGTTCATGGGAGAATCACTATTAAATTTAATTCCAACTAGAAGATACAAAAAATTAAATTCACCAATTCTAGTCAGTAAATTAAATCCCTAATTGAAAGTAAAATTCAATCTCTTCATTAAATGCATACTGGTGGTACCATTTACTTATAGTATATACAGACTGGTTATCAAAATTTTAAAACCTATGATATTTATATACATCCAAACATTGATCCATGGGGACTATTTATTTCCAATTTTTATGATCACCTGGCCAATCTAGCATATAAATATTGAATTATACCAATCCCTTTGTCAAAAAATTGTGGGGACTAAGATCCATTGAACATCATCTAAACCACTAACTAGTACACATGCCAAAATATGATGATATCATTGTCTTCTCATTTTAAAACTACTGGATATATTCAAATTTCATTATAGTTGAGAATAAAGATGAACTAACATATCATGTTCCTCTTTTAGTACACAATGTTTTTTGTATTGAAAAAGGATTCACATCCCAATAGTACCCCATGAAATGTCGTACACTTGAGTACTATAATAATACTTAGATAATAATTGGTTGAGTTATTATTTATAAATATGTGATATATTGTATAAGTTCCCTAGAGAGGTATAAATTGAATAGATAAAAAATAATGGAACTTCAAAAAGTGAATTTAGTCCTCCTTGAATAAGGGAGAGTAATAAAATTAGAATGGTTAGACTTTGAATAAACCATATAAAACACCAAAATGAATGAGAACCTTAGGGTTAGATGATTGGGTGTGGAGTGAGTGTTCCTAATACTCTAGTGTGAGTGTATATTGAAGTAGGGATGACATAATAATATTTTATATGTAGGTTCTGTTTGTAGGCCAGAGTAGTTTGGTTGTGATAGAATATAAAAGTTATTGTAATCCCTTTTATTGATTTATATATCCTTTCTAGAGATATTTGTTGGTACCTGATGTGAAAATGGTTATGTTGGGAGAATTTATTCTCATGAGATATGGGATTTGATGCTAGAGTTTGAGGTTGAGATAAAGGATCATGTATATGGTGTCTGGATCAGGATGTGACTTAAGAGGACCATTGTGGGTGACCTAGTTTCTTATTAACTCTATAGAATCATATTTTATATAATAAAGTATGGGATGGATTATTATGAATTCGGTGATAAGAATATTTTAGATTATTGAGAGGCCATCAAATGTATTTTTTTTGGGATTGGGAAAGTGGAAACTCATATGATTATGTTTTATAATGGTTCCAATATGGGATATATCCCCCTGTTTATATAATATATGATAGTTCTATGGTGGACTAAAACCTTTTAGATATATGTCATATGATTGTTAAAGGGTGGGATGAAACCCTATGGATGTATGTTATATGATGGTTCTATGGTGGGATATGTCCACATAGAAATATGATATTTAATGATTCAAGGGTGGGATGAATCCCCCTGGGAGTATTATATATGATACTCCTTTGGTTGGATGTAATACCCTTGGTGTATGATATATGATAGTTCCACTATGGTATGTGATCCCATGGGTGTATACAATATGATGGTTCGTGGGTGGGATTCAAACCCTCACATAATGAACCATGTTCCTAAAACACTTCTGTTTTGATTTTTCAACCCTTGTAAGTCTCTTAAGGGTGTTCAAGTGATTTTATTTTTTGAATATATATTATTGATCTCATGATCTATTAACCGAGTGTATGGTAGATCATTTAACAACCACAACCAATCTCTTCATTCATACAATTGATTATGTTTCTCTTATGGTCAATCAGTTTATTTTCATGATTGATCAATTCCTCTCATAATCAAACTATTTTTCCTCATTATCAATCTATACCTTTGTACGATTGATCATGTTATTATCATGGTTAAATAGTTTGTTATCACGGTAGATCCATTCCTTCATAGTTTTTATCTGTTTGATCTCATGGTTATCATTTTATTCCCATGGTCAATTATCTCCTTCATATGGTTGATTAGTTTTTTCTCTTGATCGACCAGTTTATTCACACAACCAGTTAGTTCCTCCTTACAGTCAATCAGTTTATTCTCATGGTTGATCATTTTATTCACATAGTTTATCGATTACTTTATATTGTGCATGAGTTTCTCCTCTCAATCAATCCCTTCTCATGATATATCCCTCCTCATTATCGGTCCATTCTCATGGATGATCCCCCTAGTAGTCTGTCCAACTATTTTCTAAATTACTTGTTTTAGTCCCAATACCCATATTTATCCAAAACATAATTAAAATTATTTTAACATAAAATGTGGGATTTAAACCTCTAATAATATTTTTAGAAGATAATTTCTATGTAGATAATATTTAGTATTTTAATTACATAAAACCTGTGGTTTTGAATGGGTTGTTCCACATGTTTTGAATGAAATCAAATTTAAGGTACAGTGAAAGGAAATTTTACTACCTTATATTCTTAAGGATTCCTAGGAAACCATATCTAGAATCTTAAATGTGTGAGAGTTACTCCCTTAGACTACTTGATTTTATCTTTATAGCCTAAATGAACCAGAACATTACTCATGAGCCTTGGATTTCGTTATATTTGACTAGAATACTTTCTTATTTTGATTTGATGAGTGTTCAACATATTTTTTTTCTCTCTGTTTCTTGGTATAGTGTGTTGTGTTTCAAGTGGTGGTATCATATTATTTTTTTCAATGTATTCATTATAGAGTGTTTTAAAACTTCTTTTTGAAGCAGGGGATCCTTTTAATCTCTTATTTAATTCATCTATAAAACTTCAATGAATTGTTTCCCCAATGACTCGGTAGTACATACTGTCTAATTAAGATAGAAAAACTGATTAAAATTTAATTTAAGGGGATGTATTGTATTCAAATGTTTTTTAATTTTTATTATAACTTTTAATTAATGATTATAATCTAGGATTACAAGCCAATAGTTTTTTTCATGTTGTGACTATTGTGAATTCATTGATAATTTTTTGGTATTTATAACATAAGCTATGAATTATTATTGAAACCCACCAATCATAAAAGTCTTAATACATATATTTTTATAATAATGTATTACTCATTTAAATATGGAACTGTGTGAAAATATCGATGCATAAGAATATGATTTAATGTGAAATCCCATTAAAATGACTATGGTGAAATATGTTGTTTGGAATCTATTTTTATCTTCTACCGGTATGTTTTGTGTTATCCTTATATCTATTTATGCTATGTAGGGGTGGTATGATTATAGTGGTGAGCTATTCAAATGCAAGATTTGTTATATTAAGTCGAATTGTGGTTGTAGGTATGCAGTTTTTATGTAATATGATTGGTTGTTTTGGGATCCCCTGTTGTATTAGCATTGTATAGATAGAATATTAAATTGGTAATGATGAAAGGGTAATTTAGTGGGTTTGAATTTATATGTGATAACTAAATTAAAAAAAATAATATTAAAAAAATGGGACAGATCTTATATAGAAATTAAATGAGGGATTTTAATTCGATGCTTGTCTTAAAAATGAAGTTAAATGGGTGTTGATCTAATAATTTGGAAAGGTTGTTGAATCCATAATTAAATGAAATGAAATTCTGGGTTATGCATGGCTTTTCTTTGCGATGGTTTACATTCAATTAGTGGTAGTATGTAGTAATGTTGGCATAGTGTTGGTGATAAAGAAAAAGGTAAGGAGTTATTCAAGTGAAACTTTTTGGGTGGGATTGTGTGATATTTATGTATGTATATATATATATATATTCTTGTATTTTCAAGTTACTTTTATATGAACCCCACCCACACCAAGTTCCATTTGCTAACACACATATGTTCTAGGGGTGTTCTCCCTAATATCAAGATGTTGAAGAATGGATTGTTGATTATCCCCACATACATTCTCTTCCATTTGTAGTATTGTCAGGAAATAAAATAGTTAGTGGATTAGCCTAACCCTTGATTAAGACTCCATTTGTGGAAATTCTTGAAGTTGAGAGAATGTGATATGTAGTGGGGGTAATACAAGGTAGGAGGAGGTCACAAGGTGGATATACCTTTTTCTCATGATACCCTACTTCCCATGTTTTGATGTTTGGTTTGGATATGTAATTATGCAATAGTGTAAAATGAGATGAGAAAGTACTGAATACTATGCATGGAGCGGGGTTGGAGTTTGTGGGTTCGTGCCAGACCCACAAAGATGGTTCGATGCATTCTTATGAGATAGGGTGGAAGGGATGTGAGCATAAGTTGTTTGGAATTGGGGCATGAGCGAAACGACTCAGTGTGGAAGTGGATGTGAGTAATCCATATCGATGTTTTCATCATATTATATTACTTTTTTTTTCAGCATTATTCAGTGAGTAAGATATTGTGAGGTTAGGATGGATAGATGGCCTTTCCAGGTACTTAGTGGTCCTGTTGTTTTTTCATAGCTGTGTTATTATTATATTCTCACATCTTAATAAGAGACCATGGGTATGATCATATTAAAGATACATGTTATTATCAACATATTAATATATGTAGTTTTTAATATTTATTAGTGGTTTGTGGAGGCTGATATAGAAAATAGTATATTGGAGACCATAGCTCCTATGAAGACACATCCATATATTTCTTTTTGTTAATTACTTCAAAGAATTTGTCTCTATTCCTTAACATACACATTTGGGATGGATTGATTTATTTAATGTTATTTTATGGAGGAATTCGGTGGTTATTAATTTTTTCTCTTGATCCTTTTTATATAATGTAGGTAATTCCTCTAGTCACAGTGTTTTACACCCTAAGTGCTAGTTGTTTACCTAAGTCCTACTAGATTCGAGACTTAGGGGTCCATATATTTTCTTAACTACATGTGGAGTGGGGTCATGATGAAGTGGTATCACTATTTTTGTTTGATAGATAATATGGAGTTTGGTGTTTGGCACTGGTGAGGCATTCCTGATAATTGTAGTAAAATAATGTTCTTCGAAAGTAATGTGTAATATAGAAAAAGAAACCATCAAGGGAACAATCATTTTCCCCCCATATGATCTAATAAAAAGAAAATAAACTAACTTCACATCCTAGATGAGATAATTTTGATTATATGGTAAATACCTAGGTGAGTTACATTCATCGTTATTATTTTCATTTTTGTTTGAACAAGATGTCTTGGGAATTAAAATGAAATTAATTAATTGTTCTGAATAAATCACATGCTACAAATCATAGGATTCCTACCATTATTTTTTTCGAAAGATGGATCATGGCCCTTATCCATGTACATTTCAAGAGTTAGAGTTTTCACTTATTGATCTAGTCAATCATTAGGGGATCAATTTGACAAAGTATGATGAGACATGGTAGAGGGTGTTGCATTCCTCCCAGCACCAGAGTAGGGAAAAGTATGAGGGGGAGTCTCTAACTAAGAGGGAATTATTTAGATAGAGGATCGAAAGGTTTCATTTTGTATATTTCAAAATTTAGTGGAGTTAAGATTTCTATTGGAATTCAGTAATATATAAGGAACAAAATGGAAACGGTTGACATTATAAATTATAGAGAAGAAGGAAGAGGGTGTTCTTTGGCCGACATTCAGAATGAGTTATGCTGAGAGATATTGAAATCAGTGATAAAGTTATTAATGAGGTAATATCGTCTATCAATTTTGTAGAGAATCTTGAGCGTGAATGATCTTAGGACCAGTTCAAAAAAAACTCCTTAATTATTCTCTTGATCAATTTCCAGATGATGACACTACTGGAAAATAGAGTTTTCCCAACACTTATATCCCAACGGTTTACTAAACCGTTGGGAATATCCATCTATACCAACGGTTTCTGATAACCATTGGTATATATGGTTTTTTGGAAGCTTTTACCAATGGTTCATCACAACTGTTGGTATAGGGGTGTTTTTACCAACGGTTCAATGAGAACCGTTGGTAAAAGTGGGATTTCGGCGACCTTTTACCAACGGTTCTCATTGAACCGTTGGTATAGGATTGGGATGGAGTTATATACCAACAGTTTTTAAAAACCGTTGGGAGAACTTTCCCCCAATTGACAGTAGCCGATCCTCTCCCCCATTCGCGATCCAGAGCCCTAAACGGGAGCGCTTGGGCGATTTTGGAGGCGATTTAGGAGGTGCTTCGGGTTCTCTTCCTCTATCCCATCCAAGGATGAGGTATTTTCTTAGTTTTTAGTTTCAATTTTGATGTGGGATGAGACCAATTTCTATTCTCATATTCTAGCCGAATTTCTGTTCCAGCCCAATTTATGTTTCCATTCTTTATTTACATTCCATGCATATTCCAGCCCATATAGATTGCATTAGACAGTTGTCTAATTTTTTCATGTGCCTTTAATGTTTCATTACCAAGAAATTTTTATTATATGTTATAAAATTCAATCACATGTTTAGTTTTAACAATCATTGTTACTTTATTATCTTGTTTTAATAACTTATATTAATATTCTTTTCATATATTCCATCGTTGGGTGTTTTTACTTGTGCAATAGAATTCCAATCTCATTTTACTTCATTGTGATTATTTAGATTTCAATGTGTTTTATTTTTCATGTTAAATTTATTAAAAAGTTTTGGGGACTAATTAAAGTTATTAGATTCCAATTTCCATGCTTCTATGCTTATTAAGAATTAAATGAAATATGATGGTTGTAATTAAATGAAAGTCAATGTTCAATTTTTATCATGTATGGGTGATTAATAAATTGTAATGTGATGAACCATATAATTGAACCATTGTTGATGCACATTATATACCAAAAGGTTATTGAATAAAAGTTATTCTTGTGAATTTCATTACATCATAGATAAAAATGGTTGTGGTTATATGAGAGATACCTCCGATGGTTCTTTGATCATTGTTTTATGGAGAATGAATGGTTTAGGTCCGGTATTAATAGTAGCTTCCAGTGAGACCATTTTAGTATAATGGGAAACGAGATTATGATATACAAGGGGGTGATTGAGTTGGTAGAGACCAAACATTGTTTGTTCCTTGTGTTCAAGAACCATAAATAGAGTGTTCCAATTAGGTGGTCATCAGTAAAGACGTAGGTACGATTTCCAAGTCTTGTTTCATGAAGTTGAATATGTGGTGCTATAGTGGTTTTGGATTGTTTGAGGTACTCTTAGTGTATTATAAACCCTCATTTGTTCCATATTCATTTAAATTGATTTAATATCATTTTTTTCACACACACCATTATATCCTCTCAAACTATATTTAGAGTGTATTTTCATTCGTATGTTGTTAAATATTTTAGTAAATGTCCATACTAGCTTCTTTTATGTGTTCTAGGGGTTTAGAATAATGAAAAGGCTACATGATTATTGTGGGGGTATTCTTTTCATATAAATATACCTATACACCCCGACCCCCTTGGACAACCTGACCACCCCCACGGACAGCCTGCCCACCAGGACACCCCGACCCCCTTAGACAACCCCCCACCCCCTAGACACCTCCGACCCCCCGAACGGCCCCACCACCCCCTAGACTCCCCGCACCCCCTGGACACGCCACACCCCCCTTGGACAGTCCCGCCACTCCCATGATCCTCATCCTACTCCTCATCCTGATATACTTGAAGAAGTTAAAGTATAAAACTCATATACTCCCAAAAAGACCCTTAAGGATGATGTATTCCTTGATCCACTTCCAATATCTTACTGGTCAATCCTTGAATATAGGAATTAGAAATTTTGTATCTTATTTTCTTATATACACTGTATTTTGTTGTATTTCTTAATATGATTCTCATATAGAGTAATGTGTCAGTTATGCTTTTATATAGAGTAAACAATTTTCATTTACGTAAATATTTTTTTGATTAAACTTTAATATTATTGAATTGCTTTGAAATGACTTATTGCGATTTTTTTTACAGAATGGATAGAAGTTGGATGTACGAAACTGATCGGATTTCAACCAATTTTCAAAATAATTTGAAAAGCTTTCTAGATTTTTCATTTGACAAGGCTTCAGATAGTGGTCTCATACACTGCCCATGTTTTAATTGTGTTGGAAGACCTTGGTTGGGCCGTGAAGCAGTTAGCTATCATATAACCAAATATGGTTTCCAAACAAACTATTATGTGTGGTATCACAATGGGGAGAAAATGGAATCTCAAAATGTTGATGATCCAAATGATAGGACTGAATTGGAGAGTTTGATATATGATCAGTTTCCATTTATTCGACATCATGAGAAGGAAAGGATGTCCAGCCAACAAGATTTTGATACAAGCACACATGATGCATCCAATGAAAATGATGATGTTGATAGGGTGAAAAAATTGAATGATGCTGCGACAACTCCAGTATATCGGCAATGTGATAAAATGAAAAAGTTTGAATTTTTAATCCGATTGTTTCATGGGAAAACTATGTATGGGATTTCAAATACTGCAATTGATTACATTCTTAACTTCTTGAAGGACTTACTTCCAGATGATGCAGATATTCCCTCAAACCACTATATGGCATGGAAGTTGGTTGATGAACTTGGATTCTCAAAAAAAAAATCATGCTTGCCCGAATGATTGCAGCTTATTTTGGGAGGAAACTGCTGAAAGAAAAGATTGTATAAAAAGTGGAACCTCCCGATGGAAGCCAAAAGATGATGGAACACCATCTCGTGTGCCAAAAAAAGTAATGTGGCACTTTACATTGATCCCCAGATTACGGAACCTTTTCATGTGTGATGAAATATCCGTAAAAATGCGATGGCATGAAACTGAGAGAAAAAAGAATAATGAAGAGTTGGTTCACCCTGCAGATGGATTTGCATGGCAGATATTTGATGCTCGATATCCTGAATTTGCAGCCGATATGCGTAATGTGAGAATGGGTCTTTCATGTGAAAGTTTTAATCCATTTGGGCAGATGCTTACTTTGCACAGCACATGGCCGGTTTTCATACACATTTATAACCTTCCCCCTTGATTGTGTATGAAAAATCCTTACACTTTCTTGAGTATACTGATATCTGGCCCTTCTGATCCCGGAAATGATACAGATGTATACATGAAACCTTTAATAAAAGAGTTGAAACTTATTTGGGATGTGGGTGTGCCCACATATGATGCATGTTCGAAAGACATATTTCAGATGCGTGCTGCACTTATGTGGACTATCAATGATTTTCCTGCTTATGCAATGATGTCTGGATGGAGCACAAAAGTAAAACTTTCATGTCCTGTTTGTCTGAAGAATACTCGATCGAGAAGACTGAAATATCGTCGTAGTTTTAGTTTTATGGGACATCGACGATTCTTTCCAATGAACCATCCATATAGAAACAATTGTCGAAGATTTGACAATACCATGGAGAATGATGATCCACCTCAGCGTATGTCTGGAACTGATGTTCTTAATGAATTGAAAGATTTCAGTTATTTTTTTGGGAAGAGTGTAATGAAATCTAGAAAGAGGAAAAATGTTTCCAATGATACCTATTACAATTGGAAGAAGAAGAGTATATTCTTTGAGTTGTCATATTGGTCAACCAACTTGTTACGTCATTGCTTATACATAATTCAAATTGAAAAGAATATATGTGAAATGTTGCTTTCGATTCTTCTAAATCTCAAGGGGAAGACAAAATATGATTTACGATCTCGACGCGACTTGGTAGATTGCGGGATCAGACAAGAATCGCATCCTGTCTATATCAGTGAAAATAAATGGCAAGTTCCATGTGCTTCTTATGTGATGACTCCTATAGAAAAAATCAATTTATGGAAGTTCTAGAGACCATTAAAGTTCCTGATGTCTATTCAAGCAATATATCAAAACGGGTCAACAGAAAAGAGTTGAAGTTGAAATCTTTGAAGACTAATGATTATCACATCCTTTTCCATGAGTTGATTCCAATAGGAATCCTTCATCTCTTGTCCAATAATGTTACAATCTTAGTTATTCGGTTGTGCTATTTGTTTAGAGACCTTTGTGCTAAGAGGTTGTCCAAATCCCTCATGCAAAAACTGTTGGCAGAGACACCATTAATTTTGTGTGAGTTAGAGAAAATATTCCCTCCATAATTTTTTACATGCATATTGCATCTGACAGTCCATCTTCTGACCGAAATACTTCTTGGAGGACCCGTTGCTTTCCGTTGGATGTATCCAACTGAAAGAAACACGTGCACATTGAAATCACATGTTCGGAATAGGAATTATCCCGAAGGTTCTATTGTGAACGGTTACTTGGCTCAAGAATGTATGGATTTATGCTCAATGTATTTGTCTGATCATACTATGAGAATAAATAGACCAATGAGAAATGAATAAGAACAGTATGGGTAAATTGAACCCAGTTTTCAACCACTTCCTTAGACAGGAGGAATTCCGGGATCATATACATTGACAACATTAAGACTTGAAGAGCGAGAGATGGCACATCGCACAGTGTTGTTCAATTGTGATTTGTTCGATGAGTATATCAAGTAAGTTAATTGTACATGTATATCTTATCTTATCTCTTGTAATTTTAAATATTTGTTAAACTATTATTTTTTTATCTACAGGGAACATAAAGAATTGATATATAGAAAGCATTGTTCTTTATCTTTGAGAAAAAATGAGACTTTGCATAGCAAAAGGGTTTTATGCTTGGTTGAAATTGAAGGTAAAAATATTTCAGTAATAAATAAATAAAAATAATATTTAATTAAGTTTACTATTTGTTTATATTTCAGGTATCGAGTTTGCCTACAGACTCTGTTTGTGAGGAAATAAGAGCTTTGGCTTTTGGTCCTAATACCATGGTTTGTGCTTGTAAATCACTTGTGATCAATGGATACAAATTTATTATCACTGAACGAGAAAGAAACATGAGAACACAACATAATGGTGTTATGCTAACTGCCACAACAGACTGTTATTCCAGTTCATCGGACACTAGAACTCGTTCTGAAAATGTTGCTTATTATGGTGTCATGGAGAAAATATTATTTTGGATTATTACTTGCATGGTCGAGTCACGATGATGAAATGTCAATGGTTTATTAAATGATGAGGAAAGTCACCTTTATTGATGATTGTGGATTTTGAGTTATTGACATGACTCACACTCTTGCCACCGATGAACCATGTGTGTTGGCATCAATGGTGAAACAAGTTTTTTATGTCAAAGATCATCGTCATCCTAAATTCACTGTAATCATTGAAGTAAATACCAGACATGTTTTTGATGATGGTGATGATGAAGTTGACACTATCCCTAATGCAATTGGAAGAAATACGTTTATTACTTAGGATGACCCCAACAACTGAATTGTCAGAGTTGATTGTGAACTCGAAGTTGTGGTGGGAAATATATAGAATCATACAGTCGTGTTCTCACCTACATCATTCAGAGTGTGTATCCTAGTACTTACCTTTATAACACCATAAATATTCTGTTTCATTATGTTCTTTTTATCATAATGGTTTTTCTATATTTTGTTTTTTGGGTTACACATTAGTTATCTGTTTCTAATTACTTCCATATTTGTTTTCATTGCAGGAAATGACACCCATTGAAGAGAGGCGGTGGAAAAAGATGACAGATAATAATCGTCGCATGGTACAGATGGGTGTTCCTCCACTCATCCTTATTGTGAGTATTTTATTTCAAATATAAATATTTCAATAACTTATAATATCATGTGTTTACTTTTCTGTCAAACTTTTTTTCAGGATCCACCCCCTAGACGACAGATATCTGACGAGGAGCCTGATATTGCTCCCAGTAGAGAGGTTGGTGGTAGGAGGGGGGTGGTGTCAGAGATGGAAAATCATCTGGTGGTCCCGGTACTGAGGTCGGTGGTACGAGGGCTCGTGGGGCGAGATTTAGACGACCCACTACCACAGACGTATCTTCTACGCCCTATTTTGATCCTGGCGTGTCTTCAGGGACATATGAGATATTTAGACCTCCGATGTTTACACTACCAGTTGGCTAGATGTCTATGCCATCATCTTTTGCTTCTGGTTCATTTTCTCCAGGCTATTATATTCCACCTTCTTCGACTCCTGTTGTGACACAGTATGTGGCTAAGGAGCATACACTGAGGGACACTCCACCTGTACAGGATATTCCTTCAGCTTCTGCACCCATTGATCCGAATACCACATGTATATTTATATAACTCTATCAAATTTTTATACCAAAATTTATTTTTATTATAACTTGTATTGATATTATTTTTCTTTTAATAACAGATTCATCTACAGATAGGAGGCGGGGGAGGGGGCGTACTCGCTTGCGTGCAGTATAGAACCGCCAGACACAGTTGATGGTTGAGTACAATGTTGATGGACAAATGATTGAGAAATCTGGGCAGCAATGTTGGGGTTTTTTGGCGATGCTAGCCAAATACTCTGATATCATTCCGTTCAGCCCTCTCTCTTAGAGACATCTGCCACCCGAAGTCAAGGATAACGCGTGGGCACAAATATGGGTAAAAAATATATTGGATTTAATGTAGTATATTTTTTTATTTAAGTGAACTAATAAATTTGGTTTCAACTTCAGTTTAACTTCCTTGATGGCGAAGGTGCATGACCAGTGCGTTTAAAAGAGCTAAGAGAGCTTTGGAGAGCTTATAAGCATGAGCTGTATGTTGGATGGTGTGATAGACTGGTCACGGAGTTAGAGACATTACCTATCATGGATGACTGCCCGATAGAGCGATATCGCCAAATGATTACCCATTGGACGACTGCCAAATTTAAGGTATTAATCTCATTTGAGTTATTTAAATGAGAGTTTTCATATTTTTCATTAATATAATCTTATTAATTATTAATCATTATTTAGGAATATTCTGAAAAAAAAACATTGATTCAAAGCAATACCTCCACACTTTGGGGCGCACAACTATGGCAGATCATGAGAGGCAGTAGGTACGATATAATTGCTTATAATTTTTCTTTAGGACTTTCCCTTTTTAGTGGATCCTACTTAAATTATGTGATTTATTGAATAATGAATATATGATTATACTTTCACTTTAAATTGTTTCAATGTCATTACAGAAGCACAAAATGAATATTGAAGGACGTATCCCACGAGCAAAATTGTTTTGCTCGAGTAGAAGAAAAAATATGGAACTGCGGTAAATGAACCGACCCAAGGGAAGATTGTAAGTTTTAATTTGTTTATTTCAATGTTTACTATCTAATTTGAAATTTAATAATCTGTTAATATTTTTTACAGGCTACTTTAGAGGATCTTGATGCCCAGGAGCCTGAAAATTTTGGGCCACACGATCATTTATATCAGGTTTTGGGAGATGAACACTCTGGTCGAGTACGCTTCCGACCTGGTAAGAATATAGTCCTGACGAGGTATTGGTCGTCTCCAGGTATCCATTCTAGTACCACCGAGTTGGAACAGGTCAAGGAGCATGCAAGACAGTCTGATAAAAGGGTCACAGAGTTGGAAGTACAAGTTCAAACAAGAGACAGAGAATTTATGAAACTGATGAAAGCATTATCTCCATCACTTACACCAGAGGCTAGTGCGGCTTGTCAGACATTTATGTCGTCGATGGGTGCATCATCCAATGCACCTGGCGGCAGCTCTAGTGGCGATCGAGATGATAAAATTCCTGGTGATGACGAGGATGCTGAAGAGGAAGAGGGCGAGGATGAGGATGTGGACGAGGGCAAGGATGGGGCCGAGGGCGAGGATGGGGCCGAGGGCGAGGATGATGCCGAGGATGAGGATGAGGCCGACGATGAGCATGGGGACGATGACGAGGATGACGACGAGGACAGAGATGGCGGCGAGTATGAGGTTGATGATGATAGTGGTGATGGTGATGGTGATCAGAGGCAGATTAATCAATTACATTTTTGAATTCTGTATAACTCTATATTTTTGAACATGGTTTTCCACTTTGGGGTTTTCCTCTACTTCATAGGGACGTTGCATTCATATTCTATTTTTTCCACTTGATTCTTATTGTATGATTAGTCTACTACCTAGACCTTTAGTATTCCTTGGCACTGTGATAATCATTTTTCTATTTTTTTTACTTATCTTTCTTAGTTAGCCATGTATTTCATGTTTATGCATGTGGAAAATGATATGGAAAATGTGCTTTGAAGTAGTGGCTGGCACCACTCAAAGTGTCTAACTTTTATTTGAAATGGACAGGATTTTAAGTGAAAACAACAACTGGCATACGGAAAACAGACCAAACGCATTCATATTCTGTTTAAACTATTGGACAACGATCCATGGGTCATATGTAACATGTATGAGTCAACCCCGCCTCAATCCGAGGGCCGGTGTGGCTGGGACCACTCAAAGTGTCTTTCTTTTGTTTAAAATGGATGCACATTTAAGTAAACAAAACCACATACGGAAAACTGACCAAACACACTCGGATACTATTGATACTTTAGGACATGTATCCATGGGTCATTTTTGAAGTGTACGAGTCAACCCCGCCTCAATATGAGGCGCGGTGTGGCCGGCACCACTCAAAGTGTCTAACTTTTCTTTGAAATGGACAACAATTTAAGTTAAAACAACAACTGACATACGGAAAACCGACCAAACACATTCGTATTATATTGAAAGTGTAGGAAAACGATCCATGGGTCATATGTGACGTGTACGAGTCAACTTCGCCTCAATCAGAGGGCCGGTGTGTCCAGTACCACTCAAACTGTCTTTCTTTTGTTTAAAATGGATGCCCTTTTATGTAAAAAAAACCACATACGGAAAATGGACCAAACGCATTCGGATACTGTTGATACTTTAGGACATGTATCCATGGGTCATATGTGATGTGCACGAGTCAACCCCGCCTCAATCCGAGGCGCGGTGTGGCCGACACCACTCAAAGTGTCTAACTTTTATTAGAAATGGACAGAATTTTAAGTGAAAACAGCAACTGGCATACAGAAAATAGACCAAACGCATTCGGATTCTGTTTAAACTATAGGAAAACGATCCATGGGTCATATGTGACGTGTACGAGTCAACCCCGCCTCAATCCGAGGGTCGGTGTGGCCGGTACCACTCAAAGTGTCTTTCTTTTGTTTAAAATGGATGCGCTTTTAAGTAAAAAAAACCACATACGGAAAATGAACCAAACACATTCAGATACTGTTGATACTTTAGGACATGTATCCATGGGTCATTTGTGGCATGTAGGAGTCAACCCTGCCTCAATCCGAGGCGCGGTGTGTCCGGCACCACTCAAAGTGTCTAACTTTTATTTGAAATGGACAAGATTTTAAGTGAAAACGACAACTGGCATACGGAAAACCGACCAAAGGCATTCAGATACTATTGATACTTTAGTACATGTATCCATGGGTCATTTGTGACGTGTATGAGTCAACCCCGCCTCAATCTGAGACGCGGTGTGGCCGGCACCACTCAAAGTGTCTAACTTTTCTTTGAAATGGACAACAATTTAAGTTAAAATAACAACTGACATACGGAAAACTGACCAAACGCATTCGGATTCTATTGAAACTGTAGGAAAACAATCCATGGGTCATATGTGACGTGTACGAGTCAACCCCGCCTCAATTCGAGGTGCAGTGTGGCCAATACCACTAAAAGTGTCTAACTTTTCTTTGAAATGGACAACATTTTAAGTTAAAACAACAACTGACAGATGGAAAACCGACCAAACGCATTTGGATTCTGTTGAAACAGTAGTAAAACGATCCATGGGTCATATTTGACGTGTACGAGTCAACCCCGCCTCAATCCGAGGGCCTGTGTGGCCGATACCACTCAAAGTGTCATTCTTTTGTTTAAAATGGATGCGCTTTTAAGTAAAAAAAACCACATATGGAAAACTGACCAAACGCACTCGGATACTGTTGATACTTTAGGACATGTATCCATGGGTAATTTTTGACGTGTACGAGTCAACCTCACCTCAATCCGAGGCTCGGTGTGGCCTAAACCACTCAAAGTGTCTAACTTTTCTTTGAAATGGACAACAATTTAAGTTAAAATAACAACTGACATACGGAAAACCAACCAAACACATTATGATTCTATTGAAACTGTAGGACAACGATACATGGGTCATATGTGATGTGTACGAGTCAACCATGCCTCAATCCGAGGCGCAGTGTGGCCGGTACCACTCAAAGTTTCTAACTTTTCTTTGAAATGGACAACAGTTTAAGTTAAAACAAAAAAATGACGTACGGAAAACCAACCAAACGCATTCGGATTCTGTTGAAACTATAGTAAAACAATCCATGGGTCATATGTGACGTGTACGAGTCAACCCCTCCTCAATCCGAGGGCCGGTGTGGCCGGTACCACTCAAAGTGTATTTTTTTTTAAATGGATGTGCTTTTTAGTAAAAACAACGACATATGGAAAATCGACCAAACACTTTCGGATTCTGTTGAAACTTTAGAAAAATGATTTGTGGGTAATTTGTGATGTGTACGAGTCAACCCCACCTCAATCCGAGGCATGGTGTGACCGACACCACTCAAAGTGACTAACTTTTATTTGAAATGGACATGATTTTAAGTGAAAACAACAACTGACATACAGAAAACCGACCAAACGCATTCAGATTCTGTTGAAACTTTAGGAAAACGATCCATGGGTCATATGTGACGTGTACGAGTCAATCCCGCCTCAATCTGAGGGCCGGTGTGGCTTGGACCACTCAAAGTTTGTCACTTTTCTTTGAAATGGACAACGATTTAAGTTAAAACAACTGACATACGGAAAATGGACCAAAAGTATTCAGATACTATTGATACTTTAGGACACATATCCATGGGTCATATGTGACGTGTACGAGTCAACCATGCCTCAATCCGAGGGCCGGTGTGTCCGGGACCACTCAAAGTGTCTTTCTTTTGTTTAAAATGGATGCGCTTTTAAGTAAAAAAAACCACATATGGAAAACTGACCAAACGCAGTCGGATACTGTTGATACTTTAGGACATGTATCCATTGGTCATTTGTGACGTGTACGAGTCAACACCGCCTCAATCCGAGGTGCGGTGTGGCCGACACCACTCAAAGTGTCTAACTTTTATTTGAAATGAATATGATTTTAAGTGAAAACAACAACTGGCATACGGAAAACCGACCCAACGCATTCAGATTCTGTTGAAACTTTAGGAAAATGATCCATGGGTCATATGTGACGTGTACGAGTCAACATTGCCTCAATCCAAGGGCCGGTGTGGCCGGGACTTCCCAAAGTGTCTTTCTTTTGTTTAAAATGGATGCACTTTTAAGTAAAAAACGACATACGGAAAACCAAGCAAACGCTTTCGGATTCTATTGAAACTTTAGGACAACGATCCATGGGTCATTTGTGATGTGTACGAGTCAACCCCGCCTCAATCCAAGATGTGGTGTGTCCAGCACCACTCAAAGAGTGTCACTTTTCTTTGAAATGGACAACAGTTTAAGTTAAAACAACAACTGACATACGTAAAATAGACCAAAGGCATTCAGATACTATTGATACTTTAGGACATGTATCCATGGGTCATTTGTGACGTGTACGAGTCAACTCCGCCTCAATCCGAGGCGCGGTGTGGACGACACCACTCAAAGTCTCTCTTTTATTTTAAAAGGAAATCATTTTAAGTGAATACAACTGAAATTTACACTCATCAACGATAGTCTCAAACTCTTTTTCATGAGTTGGGTAGTTTCACTCATGGGGTCATAAGTGACGAGACTCCTAAGAAAATATCTTTTCACCATATATTATAAACAATACAAGTTCAATGCAAAATTCATCACAAATCATTACATACCCAAACCTAGTATCACAAAAAATGGGATTTGAGTGAATTTGAATGTCTTATTCAACTCTAATAGATATTTATCAAACTATTCTGCCTATTAGAATTTGATGGGTGAGGTGAATTACCACCGGATGATTGTTGTCATGTGTTTTTTGGGGGCTATTTTAGGTTTTTTTTATACTGTTTGAAGTCTGTATGTGGATTTTGTGATATTTTTTATGCAGGTGTATAGTGGAGGGTATATTGGAGGGCTGTTGTGCACTTTTTTTTATGCAGGTGTATGGTAGGTCTTCTGAAGGGCTTCTGGGGGCTGCTGTGTAGCAGCTCTGGAAAAAGATTTACCAACGGTTCTGAACCGTTGGTAAAGCCTTTTCCTGAAATCTGAAAAAACTTATACCAACGGTTCTGAACCGTTGCTAAATCTTTTTCCAATTATGGAAAAACTTATACCAATAGTTCTCAACCGTTGGTAAAATTGTTTCCAGAATTCTCGAAAAACATATACCAACAGTTATGAACAGTTGGTAAAGCTTTTTCCAGAATTCTGGAAAAACTTATACCAACGGTTCTGAACCGTCGGTAAAGAGTTTCCCAGAATTCTCAAACACCTATACCAACGGTTTAAATGAAACCGTTGGTATAGGGCTTTCCTCAAGGATAACTATCCAACGGTTGTCCAGCCTATACCAATGGTTATAAACCATTGGTATAGCCTACTTTTCCTGTAGTGTGAGTCTATACCATAGTATCTTGTGGAGGAACTTCATCTAGTATTTAGATATGCAGTGACCCCATTTATAAATCTTATATATTTTTAGTGATGAAGATGGAATATGTGATTGATTAGACACATTCACAGGGTAGAGTGCCTTGATTTGAAGGTTAATAGAGATTATTAAAAGAAAAATCATTAAGTTTCCTATTCTAGATGTTAGGTTTGTAAAGGTTTTAATCAATAAAGACTTGATTGTAGTACTGTGTTTTAGAATTTTCATGGGCCAGTGGATCTTGAGGGTCTAACAGTGCATTTATGTTCATGGTTTATACCTACATAGTTTATGTTCATAAAAAATATCCCTGAAAAATTCCCAGGGATGATATTTTGGTTTGAGAAATCTGTTTCCTCAATAGTTGTAGTAGTAATAGGGCCTGAAAAATTCATTTAGTAGCCGATGGGAGTTGGAGTAGGTAGAGGTCAACCTTGTGATGATCCTTATTCTGAGGGATATATAAGGAAGTGATTACATAATAGTCATCAGTTGTAGGGTATAGGATCTAGAAAAGTGTTGTTGTATGAAATGGTGTTTCCAACACTATAATGACCAAAATTCATTTGAGATATGATCATTTTTTCATTTACCTAGTTTTATTATTTTATAGTCTAGATCATAAAACTCCTTTTTTCACCCTTCCTGGTTTTTGCATTATGAATGGATGTGGATGGGTTTGCATTTACCTTGATCATTTCCACACCATTTGGAGTCCAAACATGCTCGTTTGATGTGTGTTGGGGATATAGACTGATTATAAAGTGGCATCATTCAGTGGGGAGTTTCTTATTTTCATAGATGTAACTGGAAAATATCATCCTTATCGTGGATTTTTTATACTTATAATGTCAGTTTGTTGATTTTTTGAAATTAAGTTTTATGTCTTTTTATGAGGAGGTCCAATATGTTAGGTTGTTAAAGAGTGGATATATTATTTTGGTGACAAGGGTGTAGACCCTCTTCTATCCAAGTTGGAACAAAATTTAGTGGAGACCTATGTGGTGGAGATTCCTTATGTTGTTTAAGAGTTTATCAATGTTATCCTAGATGATATGTGACACTAACTTCTCAATTATATATCATGTTTTAGATGGATTTATAACTAGGCGATCCTCTAATTTTAATAGATCCTTATCATACGGAACCCTCGTATTTGTGTGATTTTATACTCTTGATCAATTATTTGTAGAATATGTGATCTATATGGCCTAGTTTTTATCCTTGGGGTGATATAAGGTTATTCACCAAGAATATAGACAGTAGTATAAGGTTTTACATGAATTACCAAAAGTTGAATCATGTGAATTTCAAGAACTGTTACCCTCTTCCGAGTATAAAAAATATATTTAACTTATTGATGTTGTCTCATTGGTTTTCAATGAAGGATAAATGGGTTGGATATCACCAAATAAAGGTGAATGAGGAAGATATCTTGAATACTATAATCTAGTGTAGATATGGACACTTCGGGTTTGTGGGTTTTTTTATGACATGAATACCCCGACTATGTTCATGGGGCTCAAAAAATATGTATTCTGTATGTTCCAGGATAATTTCACAGTATTTTTCATCAAAATAATCTATATATACTAAAGGCCATAGAATGATTATGTAGATAATATCATAGTTTTTATACAAGTTCATAGATTCCATCAATTTTACAAAATGTTTTCCAAGTTCAATTATTGGATAGAGGAGGCATATTTCCAAGTATATGTAGTGTCTGAATTGGGTATGGTTATGGAATCGACAAAGAATGAGGTTGCCGGTTCATAGAAAGTACCCAAGAATGTGGTAGAGGTTCACATGTTTCTTGTCCTACATAGAAATTACAAGAGTTTTGTTTCTTCCTACTCTTGGATTTTACCCCTGTTAATAACTTTACTAGGAAATACTAGGATTTTATCTAGACTAACAAGTGTTATAAATATTTCAACTACCTAAAGGAAAAGTTGATCAGTTACCATGTGCTTCAATTTTTAGAGGAAGATGTAAAATTTTGGGTATCTTATGATACATACCATATAGTCTTGGGATAATAATTAATGTAGTTATAGTTGATTGTTTCTTATTGATCTAGGCATTTGAATCCTCAAGAGTCGAACTATTCCACCCATGAAATGGAGTTTGAAGAAGTAGTTTTTAACCTGATTCTATAGAAACATTACCACACTATTCAGTTATTTATAGTCTTCATATGCCAAAAGAGTCTAAGGTGTGTCTTCTCATAGTGGTATTTGAACCAATGTTATAAAAGATGGATGTAGTTACTCAAGGATTTTGAATTTGAGATCTATTGAAACTTAATAAAGGGGAATGCTTTCATTGATTCACTAAGATGGATGTCACATGGTGATTTTGTTTAGGAGTATGAGGATGTTATTAAAGGAATGGAAGATCTTGTGTAGATGTATAGAAATGATAAGGAAATCAATGGGAGATATTGATTCTATCAGATGATTGTGGAATCATCTATGATATGATGGGTCAAAGAGTCTCAGTGGGTAGATTTAGAGGTTAAAGCCACAAAAGAAAATCTCGATCCTAGGGATAATCAAAATGGATGGTTCAAGGTTGAGTATAATTAGGTTCCATTTCTAGGGATTCTTTTTGTTCCACTATCCATGCATGAGGGATTTATCCATGATTTTCAAAAATTAACTTTATAAGTGTATCCAGTTTTATCCAAGATGTAATAGGTATTGTATAGATAGCTTTGGTGTCCTGAGATGAAGGTAAAAACATTATATTTCATGGAATGGGGTCTAGTTTTTTAAAAGGTGATATAAGGGCATCATATTCCTAGAGGTTTTTTGTATCCCTTGGATATCCCTGAGTAGAATTGGGAGGAAATATCAACTTATTTTGTAACCATGTTACCTTGGGCCTAGGGAGATTTTTTTTCATTTGGGAAATAATGGACTCACAAATGAAGTCAATTTATTTTCTCAGAATTAGGAAGTAAAGATTTGTGGATTCCCTAGTAAGGAGGTATATGGATAAGGTGGTGTGATTCTACATGGTATAGAAGACCATCATATTAGATTAGGATGATTGTTTTACTTTAATAATATAGATAGTAATGTAGTATGAGTTTCTCTCTCCATTATGAATTCTCCCATCATTCCATCCCCAAATAAATGGATAAATAGATTGTACTATCTAGATGATGGAAGACATGTTGATGCCTTATGCCTTGGAATTTGGTAGATAATGGGTGACCCTTGTGTCATTGGTTGTGTTTTACTACAAAAACAATGATAACTAATTAATTAATATGGTTCCTTTTGTGGAATTGTATAGGTATTCATATATTTATCTATTTTCTTATACTAAGTATGGTGAGTTATTATTCCTTGGACTTGAAGTGGTGTAGTGAAAAAAAAGAGAAGATCTTTGTGGATCGAGATTTTAAAGGCACCACATGACTACAAGAAATCCTATGTAGATCACATGTAGAGTCTTTAATAGTTTGATATCTTAGGCGATGTATTATTGAAGGTTTCCCCTCACTATAGGTATCCTAGGTTAGACAATGGGAGTAATATTTATCCTTGGTTTTTTGGTAGTTTTAATGTGATAAATCACATTTATGAGGTGTCTTGTCGATTTCCACTCCCTCCATTGATTGATGGGGTTTAAAATAATTTCCATATGTCACAGTTATATTTTTACCTTCATGATGGATCTCATGTCATTTATTGGGAAGTGTTGGACATAATGGATAATGTGATATTTTTGGAGTAGTGGGTTATGATCTAGGATCATCATTAAATGGGGTTGTGTGGGTGATTTATCTCTTTGGTTTGTGTTTTGTGAGGCATACTTGCTTGGAGGTGTATAATTGGGAGTGGGGCTCATAGATGTCAGATCAATAACACAAGTTTTTTTGATGATTCACTTGTTTACCTTTTCTATAAAGATTCATTTAACTATTTACTTAATATAAGATTAATTATCACTATTATTTGATTATTTCTCTTATCTATGTGTTTTTTCCTTTAATGTGTTTTAGTGTTATTCTTATAAAGATATCCTTGAGTGATATCACATGGGTGATTTTTTGAAAGAACATTAAATTTTATTTGGCATTTTTTGTTTATTCTCAAGGATAATAATAATTTGTAAATTATTTTATGTAATGAATCAGGTTCCCAAAACACTTCCATTTTGATTTTCCAAAGATAGTAATTTTCAAGAGGAATCTGAAGACCTTTTTCTTTTCTAAATTTATATGCTTTTTCTAATGGTCGGTTGACTAGCTATATGTTTTATCTTTTTTTTCTCAGAGTTTATATATTCCTTCATGCACTGGATCAGTTTTTTCTCATGGATGATCATTTTTTTCTTATGGTCGATCATTTTTTTCTTATGGTCAATCAGTTTATCCCCTAGTTGAGTTATTCCTTAGTATAACCCATTAGTTTTTTCTAATAGTCAACTATTGTTTTCTCCTAATCAGTCCATTACATCATATGGTTTATTATTTTTTCTCATGTTTTATTATTATATTCTCATGATCAATTAGTTCCATCATATAGTCGATTAATTTTCTCACCAAGTTAGTCGCTTCCTTCATACAGTCAATCCATTTTTTCTCATGGTCGATTAATTCATTTATATGATCAATTTTTTTCTTTATATTTTTGATGTTATCTAATCGTTTATCCCTTCTCATGTTCAATCACTTCTCTTGGTGAAAACCTATTCATCGTTATCCAAATAGTTTTCATAATTTCTAGTATTTCTAAAATTTATATATTTTTTCAAAAAGATGTGAAAAATTAATTTAACATAAAATGTTGGATTTAAATATCGAATAAGTGTTCTTAAAATAATTTTTTAGGGGATTATAGCATTAAATTTAAATAAATAAACCTTATTTTTTAAGTTCATTTTTAACCACGTCTAAAATTAAACTGAATTTAAGACACAAAAAATGGAATATTAGCTACCTTCACTTCTCTAAGATCTTTTAGAAACCATATATAGTATATTAAAAGTATTGTATTTACTCTATTATATCATTTAATTGTTTGTTTCAATCCCAAAAATACTATAACATTGTTCTTCAGCCTTATAATAATATATATTGGGCCTAAAGTCTTCCTTATTGTGACTGAAAGTGCGTTTAATAGCTTTGTTACCTCTCTATTTCTTATAGTTTTCTATCACATTTAATGTAAGGAAAAAATCTTCATTGCCCCTATTTTTAGTGGAGAGTGTTTTGGAATTTTATTCTAACATTGGATATCCTTATTCTCTCTTAATTTTTTAAAATTTTAAATTTTCATGCTTTTATTTTCTAATGGGTGGATAGTATGAATTGAAAAATAAATATAATTAAAAAAACTAATTTAAATTGAATAATATGGGGTATATTAATATATTTTACCAAATTTATTATTATTGTTAAGTGATGATTTTTATCTAGGATTATGAGCTTTTTAGGTTCATATTGTGAATATTATGAATTTATTTTCACCTATTTTGAATTGAGAACGCTTTATTAGAATTATAATTTAAACCCACCACTTATAAAAGGGTTAATAAATATATTCAATTCATTGTGCCTAACTCAAATTTGGGATGTCTTGTAACAAGTGGATGTATAGTTGTAGATATGTGGTTTTCATGGTAATATAAAGGGTTATGGTTTAGTGCATTACTGGAGTATATTTGTATTGATGGAATATGAAATTAGAAATAATGAAAGGGTAATAGCTTGTGATAGAATAAATATATTCTAAATTAATTAATGAATTTAATGTAAAAAATTATGTGATAAACTTAAATATAAATTTAATTCGGGTGTTGGGTTCAATGAATATCTTAAAATATGAAGTTAAATGGGTGTGAATGTAACGATATATAAAAGTTGATGAATTTTTAATTGAAAGAAGTGAAATTGGGAATTGTGTGTTGTTGTTATATGGGATGTTTTGTATCTAGTTGGTGGTGTTACATTTACTCCAAGATGTTCTTTGAGTATTCTTCTCTAATATCAAGATAGTTTAGACTGATTGGTTGATTACCCTCTCTTTCGAACTCTTGGTTTAGTGTACAATTGGGTAATGTAAATGTTGGTGGCAGAGTCTAACCATTAATTAAGTCAAAATTGGTGCAAGTTCCTAATGATTATTGGATGTGATATATGTTGGTTTTCATGTGCGACAGGCATAGGAAATGATGTTTATGTCATTCACATCCATGATGCCCTGCTGACCTAGTTGTGATGTTTTGGTTTGATGTGTGATAATGCGGTATTAAGATTAGAGATATACCTAATGACATTGATTCCAACATGGGATGTAGGTCCCAGTGAGAGGTTGGGGTTGGTAAGGTTATGAACTAAACCACATCATTGTTGCTTGTATATTTGGTTTTAAGATGTCATGGAAGGGATCAGAGTACTTGAAATTTGACATTGGGGGATAAGATTTGAAACCCAGTAGGGAAGTGATTGTGGGGTTTCTTTCTTGATGTTTTCTAAATATTATCTTTCCACTTTCTTGAGTTTTTTAATGAAAAATCCATGGTGAGGTTGGGATATGTTGATGGAATGTATGAGTACATGTGTATTCTACTATTTTTTTACAGGTGAAAAATTATTATCTATTCATATTTTCATTGGATACTTTAGGTATGATTCAAATGAGTATATATTTTATAATCTCTCTACAAATATAAACTATTTTTTAGGATTATATTAGGGTTAATGGGTCAAATATGGGATGTACTATCTAGAAGATCATATATTTTGTGGAGGTGTTTCCATATTTTTATTTTTGGTATTACATTGGAGACATTATTTTTATTTCATAACATTCACATGTGGTGTGTTTTGGAATATTTTATGTTACATGATAGAGAAAATTTATGGCTGTTCATCTTTTCTCTTAATCCACTTTATGAAATGTAGAAATTCATCTTATTTTATTATTATAAACCCTCAGTTTTATTCTCTAATATAGGGTCTAAAATAGGAGATACTCTAGGGGATCATATGTAGTCTTCACTATAATTGTAATGAGAAATTTTAATACTAGGGTTAATAATATTTTGGTAAAGGTTTCAGAGTGGTATGTGGCCCCCAAGGTGATTTTTTTCTAATAAAGGTTCAAGGCTACAGTGTGCTTTGTCTAGGAGATTAAATTTAGAAAAACGTTCCATAGTGGGATATTGTTTTTCTTTGAGTTATTATATATTATGACTAGATAAATATAAGACTATCCAATATAGGTATGGTCAATCTATTTTGTCTGAACCTGAGGAAAACTATGTTATATTTTTCGAGTTTAGTTTTTTACTTTATTATTCTGAACATATCACAATTTTAATGAACTCTATTTAAAAATTTTGTTTAGGTAATCCTTAGTGGTGTCCTACATAGTATTTATGACACTCTCCCTAGGAAACCCTAGAACAATGGTACCTGAGAATACCACAAGATCATAGGTACATGTAAGGAAGAGGTGTTTCTTTTAATGGTTCAGCTATATATCTTAAACAAATCTTGGAGATAGGACCGAGTGGATACCCAAGACCTAGTTATGGTTTCCTTTTAAATTTAGTTATTTGGGTTGAGTTTTATGTGGTCTTCCTATGGGATATCATAATAATGTCCACCTAAATCATGTGACATTTAGATAGATCATTTTGTTATTAAATGTATATGTTCTTTATTTTGGTTGGTTTTTTATATAGTGTTCTTTTTTTCATTTGGTTATTTCGATGACATGTTGTATTCTCTTTTAATTATTTTCTTTCATACTATGATACGAGGATATATTATCACAATGTATCTACCTTTGAACCTAGCTAGTAGTCAGAAACCTATTTCATAATGTAAGGGTATCCTAAGGTCATGTAATAAACCATCCTATTTATTATATAGTGATTCAGATCGAGATGTTAAAATTTCCCCCTATATGGTTGTATATTATATGTCTCTCTAGCTATGACCCTTCTAACCATGTCATCGTTTTCCACTAATAAGAAATAGATAAAGAACCTCTAATACATTCAGATGATCATATTGATGCATGGTATCAATATATCACTCCAATGGAGGAAAACATGTTTAATATGTGGAATGATTTCACAAATACATCTCGAATCTAAAAGAGAGTCCTGTAATAGATAAGAAAACCCTATATGGTATGGTTGAATCCCTCATCATCTTAACCAAACACTACACAATGTGACATTGGTAAGTCTTAGCCTCTATCAACCATGGGAAATCAAGTCCACACTAACTCAAAATGAATAAGGGTGGGGAATATTGGAAAAATAACGTTGAACCATATGTGAATCCTTTACCCATGGAATAGATTAGTTGAATATGTTGTCTCTTGTGACACAATATCAATGGTTTTCTTTTTATAGTTATCATAGAAGATCACAAATACATCCAAATGTAATAAATAAATGATTAAACTCACATCACGCTCCAAGGATATCATGCTAAGAAAAATTGGAAAATATAATCTATTTTGCATCATCAGGGAATCCTAAATATGTATGCCTCAACTACTATGAATCTTATGGAATCAACGTACATAAGTATGATCTCATCATCCAAGCTCCTCTATAACTTGTTTTTTGAATTCCCTCATATGATAGTACCATATTAATGGATCCATCAAAACTGTAGGGGTGGATCATGAATGAATACAAGCAATAAATTTCTATAGGTATTCCTATAAATAACAGGTCATAAAAAAGAATGCATCCCTGGTGGACACATCCAACGATTTTTTGATATTTTCCCTCGAGTTCGATAACACATTCTAACCTGACCTTAGGGATATATACAAGGACATAGAATACGTTTCTACAGCTAATTAATATCAAACATGGATGGAGATTTCTAGTCATTATCGTATCCATTTTCACATATCTCACTCCTCTTATGAATATACTAACGAGTCCACTTTAGAGATATTAGCCCTGGTTAAGCAAACTATGTCACTCAATTGGAGATCTCACCAAGGGATGTGAACCCCTAAATCTTAAAAATATTATCAAATCCTTATTATCCATTATTTCAATGAATCTTTGTGGTATATTCTATTTCATCCCAAGATTTTTCTTGTATTAATATTCATACTCAATCTTGTGAAGCCCACAAACATATTCAGATTGATACTGGGGAGAAAGTTGTCATTCCAAATAGAACCTATGAATCATGCCTACATATTTTGAAGGAAAATTAAGAATATTATCATATTTTTACACCCACTGGTGAAACCCATCAGTGCATTGAAATGGAAAACAATGAGTAGACTCATATTCAATGTCTCTCCATTGAATCCAATAAGAATATTTCAATAGAAACTAAGGATAAGGCACATATACTAGCTCTCACCTGTGATTTTTTTTTCATATTTTAAAATCCACCACAGAGCTTCCCATGAGGAATATAACCCCTATAGTTGTTATCCACACTATGAAACCCCATATAAGATCAAGGTTATGACTCCATTTTCCTGACCTAGAACACATTGAAGGACATTTTTCATAAGATGATATATATTCAAGTACTTGATTATTTCTCTATTATTATTAACATCCTTTAATCTCATAAAAGTATTAAAAAAATTTCTTAATGATCCACATGCTCACCATCAATATAATAAATTGAATATTGTCATGGTGGTCCATCATATAAAAGTTAATATAACAGCCAAAAATTATTCACCATAGAACCATATCAAAAACATCTAAAGGTACTCCCTATAGTGGTCATCATTGAGGTACTCCCTTGACACTAAACATGTTATCCAAGGTGGTTTTCCTCATATTGACAGAAAAAACTAATCATAGATGTAGGTCCTCCTCCTGATAAAATGAAACTAAATAACTCTTTAGGTCCTCCCCAAATCACCAGTTGCTTAATTACTCCCAGAATTAATATAAACATAAATTATAGATTCCCTCCCCATAGTTCCCATTGAAAATTTCCTCCTCAGAATGATTCCAAATATAGATAATACGGTCCTCCACGTGTTGAATGTTCTTCAATTTTTACCCCATATAGAGAGGTAGATGAGAAATATAGGTTAGATACACTAAGTTCCTCATCAACAATCAATTATGTTTCATTATAGTCCAAATAATTTGTGTTCCAAAAAACAACATCTATACTTCCTTCAAATATTTTACCCTATAAATCAAATAGTGAGATTATAAATAATTAAATTCCCCATGAAAAATACATGTATAAATAACCATTATGATATCATCAATTAGAATAACCACTCTTTGAAAACAAGGTGAACTCCACATTCAAATAAAATTAATTGTATAAAAATTTTATATTTTTCATGTTCTGGCCCATTTTCAGTCCCATACATGACATTAAAAATTCATTGAAAGTGGAATATCAAAGATACTTTCATGGTATCTTTTGGTAAAATATACACAAACTTAAGACCAGATAATAATATTATAGAGATTAATATAACTATATGAAGTAGATAAATGGACTTTTATACTATGATCACTTTTCCTCTATTTCTATAACTCAAAACCCTTTTTTAGGGGAACTGTATAAGTATCTTTAACATACCTGCATTAGAAGTACGATGTTTTCCAACCAAATAATCATATACACCCAACATGTCAAATGTATTATTGTGCATGGAGAATATGGATCACTATATTTTACATTAATCATTAGCCGAAAAAATTAATTAAGGAAGTTGTCTTGAAATTTAATCTCTTTAGAAAAAAATATTGGGCCTAGGGTATTTATTTAACAGTTTTTCATTGAAACAAATTCCCACCATTCCCAAATCCCATAAAAGGAATATTATATGGGATATATCTGTTTACATTTTTCTATTTAAGGATTCTAAGATGGTGAAACATGCATACCGTCTAAGGAAATCAAACCTTATAACCTCATACTAACCCTCAATGGAATGAAGATATTTTCTGAAAAATGTTGCTTCATCTAGGTCAAGCTAGGATAGTGTCCTAAAAAGATAATATGGATATAATTGTATAAACATAAGAATAAATGTGATTATAACACTATACCACATTGTTAAGGTATTTTTTACGACCATTGATACCATTCTAATCATATATATGCATTAGATAAAGGTCATTGTGGTATTTTGGGAAGTTAAATCATTCTAGAGTGTGTGTAAATTTATATAAAGTTCCCTTATAGTTACTTATACTTCATGATATATATATATTTATCTATGATCAATCATAGTGAAATTTATTATAAAATATCTTTGGAACAAATTCTATGAAATGATTTTTTGGACTATAGGGTGGAGGAAGTGAAATATAATATGGTATGTAATTTGAAAATAATAACCATTAAAATAGATATCTTGGAAGATTACACTCTATCCCACAAGTAATATTTAAATGATTTCAAATCAACTTACTACTCTAGTGTTAATGAGGGCATTATCCTAGAATTACATTTTTCAAGGATGAATGGTGTTAAAATCGCCCCCATATAAAAGAAGGAGCATGATGTTAACATGGAAGAATGTGATGAAAAAACATCCATTGAAAATAGGGTGTAAATGGAAATATGTGAAGAAGGAGTGTGCACCCAAAAACATATGCACATACATGATCCAGGATCTCTTATAAATATTATTTAGCTTCTCAATCAGTGAGAATCATCTGAGAATAAATGGGAAGGTGTGGCTATATCAACATTTTACCAACCACTTGAAGAAGTCAGGCCTCTATCCACTTAGGATATGATTTCACTATATGATATTTAGTTGGGTAAGATAAAGTGAATAAACATTTAATTACTCAGAAGAAATATCTCTACTTATTGAAACTCTATTGATGTGACTAACATTTCACCTTCAGAAAAACCACTTTAAAAATACTTGATTCACAAATAAATAATATATTATTCTAATAATCATACTAAAACAATGCCATGAAAACTAGTTTATCTAACACCAGTGGACATGGACTATCAATAATTCACCCTCTTGTGGAAAAAACTACCACTTTTAAATAAAACTACTCTAGGTAAACTCAAGTAATATATCAATTCCAGGAACATGTTATCCAATAATATCAAGCTTCACCCACCACTACAACTCATGTGATGGTCCATAAAACAAAACTATGAGGACTACATGATTTTTTTGAGGCCCTTTCCTCATTAATGGAATCCATGAAGGGTTAATAAATTCTAGTAAAGATATTGATGAAATTATACAATAAGTGAGTGGACTTGACTACACTCCCCCGAAAATGTGTAAATCCAAATATTTTTATATTTTACAATGTGGGCGATATTGAGAATCATACAAATAACCTTTCCTCATAATTTTATCCTGATATGAGAAACCAATGAAAAAGGGTAAAATAATCTCATATACATCATAAAACCCTTATTGGGACCATTGTTTGTCTAGTACTACAACATAACGACTATTTCTATCACCAATTGGGAATATAATCAATCAAATTTCTATATGAGTTCAGTTTTACACTAATTAAAATAATGTCCCTTATCCTATTGAGTTTCAAACAAATAGAAAATGGTAGAGTCACAAACCTCATATCTAGGTGGAATACTTTAACATGTCACTAAATTTGTAACTTAATCAAGAGTAGAAATTGTATATTTTCATAGAAAATCCTCATTATGAGTAATAAACACTAGTTATGTAAAAAATAGTCCTCGTAACTAGCACATGAATCCCACTTTATTATATGTCTGTTAGGTCCTGGATAACCACGTGTCACTTGTTTCCCTATAGAAACAAGTTGTTACCATTGAACCCCACCCACATGCCAAAATGGTGTAATAGACATATGAATTTCTCCAAAGGCTAACACAATTTATTCTAGAATTTATTTCTCCTCACTCACACATACCTGGAGAAATTTTCTTGGAATTTACCCATCTTGACACTGTTATATGCCAGGCTCACATAACTATGATGTTCTAATCATGTGGGTTCGTAAAAATAATGGTGTTCCTTATTGAAATGGTTGTTAAAATTTATTCTTTTTACCATTTTTATTTATAGGGTATTAGAGATAATTCCCATGAATTACCCTAGTATTTGATTTGAATTCATAGAAATAGCACGGTGCTTGGAAGAAACTATTTATGTTCAAAAATTGGACATGTAGGTTGATGTCATCAGCCAGCGGAAGGAAATTTTGAAAATTGTATGTTATAGAAATCACACTCAAACCAATGGTAATATAAGATCCATATCATAAAATTTATAAATATCATCTAGTTCCTCTATATATATATAAATGGTAGAAATAGTTCTTTTATTGTTAAAAAAAGTGGGAGTATAATTTCCCAAACATTACAAACAAGAATAGAAAAGTTTATTCCTTTACAAAATACAAGTGACATGATTATTTATGAATTCCTTGTAAAATAAATTTTTAAAACTACATAATATCATAAGGTATAAAAAATTTGGTCATAATGAGAACCTGATAAATTTACCTTCCCACGGGATGTTCTACTATAACATCGAGTATAGATTATTCTTTAGATATATACTCTAAAAATAATTGATTTAAGAAAAGCTATGTTGGGTAAACTCCCAATGCATCTGACATGCATCTTTTCTACCTCACCAACGGTAGAAGATGTAGGGAAAGGTGTTCTAAATAGTACTATGTAGAAGTTTTTTAAATAAAAGGCATGTGAAAAGAAAAATCACTCTGTGAAAATTACTACATCATTCTTAGAGGAATAGATCAATGTCATTATAACAAATTTTTTTACCCATAGTGGAAATTGACTCTATTATCATCCACCACTCCCTAAAATTCAAAATCTCCCCCCTAATCCATTACTTACCATATCAATAAATGAAATCCACATATCAATGACGCGATGGAACTGCTCTAGAGATACCATAAAGGGAATAAACTAGATGATTTTGTATCATTAGAGGATACCCAGGATAATCCCTATAAATATTAATCAATCATAGGATCTATTCCCCTGGTTGGGTAGAATTTTCCTTAGGGTAAACCCACAATTTAAATTAAATTAGTCTACCTTTAACTCTCATGTTTTGCTTTTCCCTTATTACAAAATTTTCTATATTTTGATTGGAGTATAAGTGATATTACTAGATGACAGGAAATTGGAGAGCTGAGAACATGAAATAAAAAATGCTTTACTAAACATACCAATCATATCACCAATTCCATCTATGAAACCATAAGTGTAATCTTTATTATCAAATCCTTCCAAAATTTGTCAAATTCATCACCTAAAATAAGATTTTTGGGAATAAAATCCATTTCAAATGTCAAAGTCATTCTCTACTCAATAACCCTTCATACCACATTGTTATGATGGTGAGAACAACCCCACCAAGAGTATAGGAAAACCCTTATTGAGGATCTTTTGATCCCCAAGAGTTTGAGAATAATGTTATCACATCCAATAAATATCATGTTGAGACCAACCTATAGAATGTTATACAGATACTTCATTCAAAAAATAGACTGACATACTACTATAATGCGATACATAGACCCGTATATATATCTAAAAAGATCCAAAAATATTTATATAATTCCAAATCTAAATGATAATTTTATTTATCATCAAACTCATCCTAATCTAGTATGTTTATTACTTTGAATATAGTGAGGCAGACATTCTTCTTACAACCTAAAAATATAGGGGTATGAAAAGAGTCAACATAGACATACTGAAATGATCAATCTCAAAACCCTTTTGAGGAGATTATTTATCATCCTAAATATATTACGATCTATGAATAAATTACATTAATCATATTGCTGGGAATTATATGGCTCCATATTCACATTGTAATTCCATTATCATATCATCGGTTCCAAAAAAAATCTACTAATTGAAAATTTGGGGAACTATATGGTGATAGTTCCCCTTTTGAGTCCTATTAATCTCAATACATAGACATAATATTTTATAAAAAAATGGATGGGAACTACCCAATGGTAATTAATTCCATAAAAATCACTACTCTTAATAGCCTAAAAATCATTCTAATCATTATATAGGGAGAAATTAGTAGATACAATGTGTTTCCCATTAACCCAATTGATGTTATAACTCTATATCTATGAATTCATTGGGTTTCATTGGTCACATTATCCAGTTAATTAAACCCTGTAATTTATTTCCCATCATCTCAAGGAAAAGAGTATGCTCCCATAAAGAAGTCTCTACTATCAAATTAAAATACAACTCCACAATACTTATTAATTAATATTTACCCTGAGTATCATTATGAGATTACAAGTTTGATTAATATTCTAATAACAAATCCAAGGCACTTAGATTGATTTTACATAATCCTTAAATAAATATCAAGAGTTTTATGTACATTGACTTATATTAGAATGAAGGTAGCCACACCAAACAAATGAAAACACATAGAGCGGGGATGAGATACTGTGAGAGCTAACAATTCCCCTCATCATTTTTTAGATCTCAGGATACCATTTCATATTCTACTCCTAATAATAATGAAACAAAAAGAGTAAGAAATTTTATATTCTCATATAAAATTCAATTATGGTGTTTTGAAAACCATTTATGATCCCAAATAGGTTAATCATGGTATGGAGGATGTTTTTTGGACTACATTGAAAAGTGTCACCTTGACCATTAAATAATAGAGAAAGTAAAACTCCGTTTAAAGAAACACTGAGATTTGTTTTTATAGAACTATATATAAATTAGTTTAATATATCACGGTCACCCAATATTTGGGTCTGGTGGACAATAACCATGACTCTATATAGGTTTCAAGGAGAATATATTCGACCAAATAACCCAATGTGGGAGATGAATTTCATAAGATGGTCAAATACAACATCATCTAGAAAGTTCAATACCTCATGTGGCTCTCCAAAAGAATCCAATATAAGAAAAAAATAGATAACCCAAGACTTCATTAACTTTAAGAATATTAATTGTCACTGTCTAAATGATGATTTCCTAGTATCAATCATGAAACTATTGATTGATGTAGTGGTTGATTTCCATGCCCCGTCCTTTATGTATTGATATTCTAGCTATAACCAAATCTAGATAGATCTTGGAGATGATTATTCCACCCCCTTCATAGAACCCCATAGATATATTATTACAAAATAATTCCATTTATCTTAAATAACATTGGTGACACAAATCATAATTCCATGCACCATAAATTGAATTAATTTATATGAAAAAATGTTTAGTGTTTTTCTTGATGATTTGATAGTAAAACTATAATTTTTTCTGCATATTAATAGTATTTATATAGTATTAAATAAATTATGGGTAAATATGTTTAAGAGGAATCTCCTGAAAAGTGATTTTGGGGAAATATCTTGGAAATTATTTAAATTCTTCGTATACTGTTATGGCATTGATGTCAACCATAAAAAGAAAAAATTTATATTTAATGTTACTAATTCTTAAAATTTTAGTGAATTGAGGGGATTCAAGAGATATCATTATTCCATTAGATTATTCATATAATATCTTTCCAATAAGTTTCTTCAATTCACAAAGATAATCAATAAATAGGTCACTTATCATTGGTATAATGATTTTTATAAACCATTTGATGGTCTCAAAAAATTTCTCTAGAATCCACTAGTATTGATGTTTCATGTAGATGTAAATCCTTTTATCCTAAATTTGGAAACCTTAAATTGATTATTCCATACCCTCTTATATTACTAGGATTATTCGGGCAAGGAATAAATTATTTACTTTATAATTAGTATAATGTTGGATTTCGATACTCAATATTTTGATATTGAGAAGGACAACCCTGCATTTATTTTCATAAAAAAAATCTAACACCCCATATACAACACCACAATATATAATTTTACCATTATATAGATACTCTTGGGAAGAAACATTACTGGTGATTGGATACAAATTTTTAGGTCATTTTAATTCTCATAACATTTAAGGGTTATGTAATTTCTTTAGAGACATTTCAATAATGTGAAAAGTGATTCAGATCACTAAAGGTGTCAAAAGGCAGAAAACAATAACAATTGAAGAATTAAAAATACATATAGGGAACTTATGTGAAGTGTGTGTCTAAAAGTTATAATAAATATAAATGGGTAAAGTATTCACAATTACTTGGTGAATAAATAAGGTTTGAATAAAAATTTTGAGGCAACCAAATCAATTTCATTCATGATGAGGTTCATTCTTGAAATTTTTTCCCCATGAAGTAATATATTTTTGGTACAAAAAATATGAGTCTCCATTATTATGGAAAGGATGTTTGATAAGATAGAAAAGTTTAAAATGTGTACCCCCCTACAATGAAATATATATTAGAAGATACAATCTTATATAACCATGTTAAACAAAGGTGTTGCAATGAGTTATCCTCAAAGTTAAACCCTCGTCCTTCCAATCTGGTCTAATTATATAGGGTATTTATTGATTCCAAAAAAAATATTAATGTGGACTTTGATGAATATGAAAAGAAAATCTAAAAATAAAAATAAAACCTATATAAATATAATAATTAATGGAAAATCTAATCATTTAAGGAAAATATAATCAGTCATCAATGAAAATGATTCATGTTTTAGAATCACCTTATAGTACCATAATGATGAATCTTTGTGACTACAAATCATTATCAATTTTTGGAACAATGATGGTAATAATTCATGACAAAAAAAATATTTATGGATATGCATTACTTTTTTGACCTCAGGATAGTGATCCTTTATAACCATAGATCATCAATAATTTATGGAACTGAGATAATAAACCTTTGAAGATGCTAAACATTTCCACGGTAGTGTGTCACTCTAAAACCCTAGGACTGCGACCCTTTATTATTTCATTACATTATTTCTTTGTATTGATACATATTTGATTCCTAGAAGCAACATAACACCTTTAGGACACTAGTTTCACCCACTGTGGGGGTTATAGTTACACGATCTTCTTATAAATCTTCTACACACAATTTTAAAAAGAGAAATAGACATACAATTCAAGGAGTACTTGTCTCTTGTAAAGTGAGGTTTTAGAGAAGAATAAAATCATTATTAAACTATTTCCTTCATGTGATCCTTCAAATAAATATGTAAAGTAACTCTTGAGTTCAATTTAGATAGAGGGGATGGAACTAAAAAATATATTCAAGATAATTCCCGCTCTTTGATATCACTTTATAGAGTCTACCACATAAGTTACCTTTAAATTTAATATCATATAAGACATTCACAAAATTTTATTCTCTTAATTATTTCATGAGAAAGGTCTCTTAAACACCATAACAGTATCAAACCTTACTCACTCATGAAAAAATTAAATTTTATTACATGATAGGGTTTCTTAAAGTACATTTTGGCCACTTATCATTGGTTCATCACTATAAAAGACTTGACCCATCCTTATTTACTTCATGAAAACTACCTATTATAGATATTGGGACATATTTACTCCTTTCATTTAACCCCTAACACATAACAAGGTCTAATTTTTCCAAATGATCTTAATATATTCCTCTTTAAAATCCTTAAAACACAATTTCAGTACCCCCACCCAATCAAAATAATTTACATGATCATCACTCCACACAAACTAGTGCACTTCTATTTAATCATTAATTACTTCAATTATTTGAATTAGAGATATCATAATAAATACATATTAGGAATTAATTTTGAACTAATAAGACCCTTATGGTTTCAATCATCATGTATCCCCTTGCTAAATAGGGATGAAATCATTATTTGATTGAAAAAACCTCCCTTGAAATTACATTTTCATCCCAGATATCCTATATTGAGAATCCTATAAAATTCCTAGCATCGGGTTGGAATCTTTGATATAATCAATGATCTAGATATACATGCATGAGAATTTGGTCTTTTATAATCCCCTACCCATACCAATTATCATATATCTTCTATGATACTAATATTACTTCATTATCTAGTTACCAACATACAAGTTGTGGATGTACTTAAATGGGCCTCCAACTTGGTGTAATCCCCAACCATAGCCTATCCAACTTAGTTACCGATATATAGGATATACCAAAATGGAAAACCCATGTGTATGTCTTATTAATCTAGAATGATGATGATGATAGAGGTGGTGAGTGAATTGTGTCCTTTAAAAAACACTTCAAAACATTATAACTAATCCCCTTTTTCATAATGGAATGCAATTGTTTTTCATATTCTTTAACATAATATGATGTATAAATTAAAATTAAATTTCATTTTAGTTTATTAAGAGTTTGGAAAACAAAGGAAGCCTAGTACACTCCACCAAAACTCCTCCCTGAGCTTGTTCATTTTCACAAGCATATCCTTTCAAGGAATCTCGATAGTTGAGTGAATGAATCCAAAACATTTTATATTAGAAATTATAAGTATCTAAACTGGACTAATTGAAAACCTTTAAGCACTAAAAACCTTAGTGTTATGTACCAAACCAAAATGTATTTGGTTGGATAAATTATCATTGAAATAATTTAGATGTAAATGATGCATCTATATAATGATGATATCTTTAAAGGAATAGTTTAGAAACATAAAAGGAATAACCATATGAAAAACTAGTAAAATATTTATAGAGAATATATTTCAATAACATAGTAATATAAAGAAAAACTTTTATAGTTGTTGGTTGAAAACATAGAAAAATAAATAACATATACATCTCAAAAGGGTAATCTTGTAAAGAATTAGTATTCCCAAAACAATGAATAACATATTTTTATCATACCAATTACAGTATATAGGAAAAATATCCCATATACATGGAAAAGTATAATGTAAATTTAGAATAATATATTTAGTACAACATGATACTAAAAATTAGATAGATAACTTAAAAAGGTTTGAAAAAGTACAAAACTATATAGATAAATATTTTTCAATAATAAATAAGAAACTTGATTTAATTATTTTCAACGATATCGTAAAAATGTTCCATATAAATCATGAATCTCAAAATGATCAGCCTATTTGAAATGTGAATTTTATCAACTGCTGAAAATCACAATATCCCTTATAAATAGGATTGAATAAATCAGTTGTTGAAGAAAATATAAAACATCATTTGAATTGATTTATTGATATATTTATTACAATGAAATCATAGAAATAAACGTAGAAATAATTCGAAATTTAAATCCCATAGAAGAATGATTTATCAGGGGGATAACTATACAAGGGGATGATTATAAAGGTATAGCTGTTAGAATGTAGTTTATTATATTAAAAAAGATCCAGAACATGGATAATTATTCCAATATGAGGTTAATTTTGTTAGTTAAATACCAAAAATGAAATTCTCATTTGTGAGTTTCCTTAAAAAAAATTAGGTTCTCATACATAAAATTTAGCTAAAACATGAGGATCCAAATGTAGGGCTGGATACCAACGTCTGGTTGCAACAATACTCCAATAAAAGTGATTTTAGAAATCATTAAAATATCTATAATACTTTGTAGAATAAACATTCAATTGAAATAGAGAGTATTAAGGAAATAGGACATCCATAATTCCATGAAAATTAAAATTAATATCTAATTAAAAATAAAACTAAAATCTACACAATGTAGATTTATCCTTAAAACAAATTTGGGTTTTTGTGAGAAACAAAATCAATGATAAATTAAGGATAAATTTTTGTATCAACACTTTTATTACCAACAATCAACCCATTTTTGATGATCTAAAAACACATAGAATCAATGAAATTAAGGTAAACAAAAGCCCAATGTGTTTTAATTTCTAATTTTTTTTATATTTGTAAATAATTGATCCAATAATATTATAATTATAAATAATGTTCTGATTTTTTTTATTTTTTGGATATCCAATTTCTCCCCATTTTTGTGAGATCAAAAATAAAGTATTAAAATGGAATAAAACACATTTATTTGTTCACATAATTTTATATGAAAATAATGTACTTATAAAATACGAGTTTTCTAAAAATAGATAGTGTTATAATATAAAATAACATTAGAAATAAATAAAGGACCTTAGATGATAATAATATAATTTAAATATAAATTTTATAAATAATTTCCGAGTGTAAATTGAACACATCTTAGAAGAAAATTTTTAAGGATTAGTTTTTTTGGATGGGATGGAAATAGGTTGAGATTCCCCTAAAGAATAATCTAATGTTAAATAATATATAATATTTACATGCACCAAATTTAAATCACCTATCTGATCTTTCAAATTCTGTTTTATAGTTGTAACCCACTCTCTCACAATGTCCTCAAATATAGAATCACCTTTAGTACTTAAATAAAATTAACCTCACTAAATTTTTTAACTGCCTTAGAAGGCTGTATATACTTATCCATTATGCTTCCCAATAGTTTGAGAAAGGCCGTTAATCCACATTTTGAGGAAACTTACTATTCTACGAACTCTTTCATAACCTCTAAAAGAGTTTTTCAAGGCCCGCCATGAAAAAAATACTCGTAATATCTATATCCATGGTAGAAATATTAGAAGAAAGAACCTATAGTGTCCTTAATACATCCTGTTAACTTGATCAATGATATGTAAAAGGCCTACCCTGAACTGACCCAACTCCATTTACACTTTAATTCTATATTTCCTGAAAAATATTTAGATCTCTAAAATATGTTTCAGAAACAATATTAACTCTTAGTTTTCCAAATTAGTCTTGTGCATCTCTTCACAAGGCATAAAAATATATCTTAGAGATTATGATTCACTAAAAATAGTGATATTGAATCTAAATAAGCACATATTCTATTTTGGATAAAGAATCAGTTCTTAATCCTTAAACAGACATCTTATAATTATCATGCTATATTTATACCTTGAAAACTCTATCTTCTAAACAATTGAGTTTAGAAACCAAATCTACTTCAAAAGAGTGGGTACAAGAACGAAAAGATGAATAATGATCGGAATATAATAATAAATTCTAAGGTATCTTTGATGGCTCTCTATCATCAACCAACTGAAGGTATTAAACTTCCACACCATCACCTTATGGGGATGAAAATACTCCAAAAACTTTTGCAACATCTTTATATTATTCCACAGTTCATTCCATGGACCTATGAACCAATGAAACTGATTGATCTTTGATCAATTCAGTTATAGAAGTAAAAGGTTAACTAAAATGCATAGTAGAATAAGATTCCTTTATACATTCCAATTTATAATACTGGCTATATTTCTCAACTATTTGTTCCAAAGCATGATCTACTACATTAACTTTACATCCCACAACTATGCCCATGTTAACTAATTATTTTCTAACAAAATAAAAATAATGATCAAGTATTTATTCCTAAATGGGATGTGATTCACCAAATTCACCAATAGAAGATTAATAAAATTTCTCCAGTTCTAGGTTTAGGTAACACCCCAAGCTTCCATGGTATGTTTCTTTTGAATAATGCAATATCTTGCATTGTACGCAACGTCGAGATTCTAACACACCGCGACCAATCAAACTAGCCGTTAAAAATAGTAAAAACCACTTTTTAAAATTTTGTAAATTTTATTTTTCAGAATGGAATTCATTTTTGAATTTATAATATCAAAATTTCTTAGGGTGAATTTTTGGTATTTTTAATAAAACATTCAATTTTCGATGAATAGTGAAAAACACTTCATTATTGATTAAAACCGACTTGTAATTTAAATAATTATTTATTTTATTTAAAATTATTTTATGTAAAAATAGTTATATAATACCTATATAAGTTCAAATTAATTCATTGTGGTCTTTTTATAATAATTTTAGATATATAAAATTGTATTGAACTTTTTACAATCTTTTACCCACCTTCTAGGAGCATTTACAAATTTGCATGAAACATAATTTTACCGCTTCTGTAAATTGAATTTATAAAATTAAAGAGACACAGTTCAAATCAGTAAGTAAAATTTGGTTCAATCAGATGAAAATAATTTTTGGTGAATAGTTACTTTTGACTTTTAATTACCACTGTTAAAAGTAAATTGGGTAATTAAGGGAAAATATGATAATATAATTACCCTAACACATGTCCTAATTATATTTCATAAGTCTAATTCGACCAAAAAGAACCTTATAAATAAAATATAACCCTCTTTGGTCTACATGGATTAGATTAGTACATTTAATATTATTTTATTTAAAGAAGAGTTAAAAGATTTAAATTCAATGTTTAATAACTAAACCATTTTTAATATAGGGTTACACACAATATAAATTCAACTATAAATATTCATTAAAAATATAAAAAGATTTCCTACATAATGGTATTTTATTTATAATTTTTATAAATTAAATAATTTATTTTATTTATGACACAATGATGATGTAGTAATTACCTTAAAAATGAAATATTAAAACAATAGATATTATAAATATCCAAATAAATGTAAATTGAGGCTTCTGATAAATTAAAATAATTTTATAGGTTAATATTAAATTTTAAAGTTGGTTAAGTAGATTTTATTCTAAGTGATAATGTTTCAATGTCTTTCAAAAAAAAATTAAAAACTAAATAGTGTGGAAATTGACATAATTTAGTTTTTTCAAAAAAAAACTATATTATTAATTGATATAATATTCCTAAAAATATAAGGTTCGGTCAAAGTACTTATATAAGGTTTTATATATTAATAATAAACCACATGGGGTTCACTTGGCTTGTTATAGTATGTTTATTAACCATATAATATAAAAATACAAAGAGACATGGTAATATCAAACTATTTAACTAAGAGTTAAATAAAAAAGATAAGAGTAATATGGTAACATAAACCTAAAAAAACTATTCGTGGAAATGTCTTCTACCCATCCCCACCTTATACTCTAAATAATTTTTTTTGGAGCTATTAGGAATTGAAAATGATTTTATTATAAAAATAAAATTTCAAATTTTTCCTAAAGTGACCCTCACCTCTTTTATAAAAGGGTACTTTCCCTTATCTCAATTTCACACCTCAAAATCCTTTTATCTTGGACAAAACCTACCCAAATATACTCCCAACATTCCTCTGTTCATCCTAGAGGCCTTCCTTTGGTCAGAAATCCAACCTATGGAGCTATTTTGATCAAATCAAAAGGAAGAACCCAAAGAAGAGGTAAATATTTCATCATCTCTTTCAAGTTTTTTCTTCACCTATTTCCTATTTCATTGTTGTTTCCATACCAAAATAATAAATAAATTACCTACTATATACTTTGATATTATTTTAAATATGGTACAACAATATTCTTTATTCTATCCATCCTATAAATGACAAAGTCACTATACGTGTGTACGTACGACTTACTGTATCCACATCGTGGTGTAGTTTGTTATTAAAACACTTCATTATTTGGATGGGTATAATAATGAGTATAACTGATTTAAATAATAAATATAACATATTAATGATTATGTATATAGGATATACCATCAAATTACAAAATATTTCACCATCAATATAATGATATTGTCGCTAGTGTGTACTTATGGATTACCGTCTCCACGACGCGATGAGATTCATTCCCACGTTCACCATTCAACAATGATTATAAAATTATATATTATTAATAAGTATGTAATATATGACATAATAATGTTACTGTAAATATATATATATATATATATATATATAATTACATATGTCTTATTCCCTTACTTCCGTTCAATACGATATGAAAACAAAAACAATGTTTATGTATACGTACGGCCTACCGCCTCCATAAACGGTGCTTTCCATTTCATATATCTATTTATTATAAATATTTATATTCTAAATATATATTATATATAAATCAAGGTTTCTATTCTGGAATTATTTAAATCATGATTTAAATGATAAAAGTTAAAACACGTATGATAAGGAAAGTGATTATTACCCAAAATGTTAATTTAACATGGAAATCATTATTAAATGGTCATTATAAAGTCATAACTGAATCATGTATGATATAATAAATATGAATATGGTTCTGGTATAATTTGAAAACAAAATATGGCAATTATACAAGAGGTTAAACATACCCTCTACCAAAGGAAAGTGTAAGGTAAGAGTTAATTTAACAATCTCTTTATTATCCGAGGTTGTTTTTAAATAAGTATCTACTGCGACATATTTATTATACATGTACATGTATCATATAAAAGTTTTCAAAAGGATAATTCTAAAGGGAATTTTTACTAAAACATCATCTTAAATGTTTTAATGATTTATTTTTCTAAACAGTCCTCATTATTGTCCATATTTTCAAAATGGTTTTAAGGATTTAGTTATATGGACATGAGTGTTTTTAAATGTTAATTCCATTAAAAAGTTTAAAATTGGTATGCGACACTTTGATTAAAAACTATATTTTAAATTACTTTCTTTATATGGATTAAATGATATCATGAAAAATGGATATTTCTCTCAATGATTTTTACTGATCATTTTCAACTATGTCAACATCCTTTACGAGATATTATTCTTGATCGAGGTTGATATATTATGATACAAATATTCCACGTTGCATTAAAGGTTTTGTGATATGTTTGACTATGGATGTGTTATTTTTATACCATTTATGGTTTATGGAAAAATTATTGACATTTCGTATGCAAGTTTTAATATTTATGTTTATGTTATGTTTAAAACATTTTATATGATGAATGAATTGAACTTAGTAAGTGATAGGTGGAGCCCGCTATAGCTCCTCCATGCATCGGTATGTCTCATGAGACAAACTAGTGTCTTGGAACAAGGCCTTGAAAAAATATTATTTTTAGTCTTGGCATAAGGCCTTGACTATATGGTTATAAAGTCTGGAATTATGCATTCCATCATTATGAAATTAGCTATTGATATTACCTGTGATTATTATACTAGTAGAATATTCATGTGAATAAGAAAATGACATTATTTGATTTATCTTTTCCATATTATGTTGAAGTTTAATTTTAAAAGTATTTTGTTTTAATTTTATACATCTCCTTAAATGTTTTTTCTTATTTATGAAAGTTTCTGCGATATTGTTATCCTTATTGAGAATCTGAGCTCACCCCTTTCTATGTTTTATTTTTCCCAGGATGCGAAGAAGTATATTTTGATTGACCTGCAGGGATAATCTAAGGGATATGAATGTGGTCAATGGAGACAATGTTGTTGTTGTTTTTCATTTTATAATGTAATTTAATGTTCATGTATGTAATCTATTTTCCAAGACTGTTAAACCGATTGGTCCTTCGGGGCTTGATTTTTTATAATCAAACCAATGTATTAAAATAATGCACCAACTCTGGGTAACTTGGGTCCGGGTGTTATAGTTCATATCTTCCCTAAGTAATTTGAACAAGCAAATATATTGTATTTTATTCGACAAATGGTTCATCGTAAATACATAGAAACTGAATAACTCCACCAATTCTTGATGGAATTTTATCATCTATGACTTCCTTCCACCTCATTCTTCTAGAAACATTCACAACATCAAGAAAAGAATATTATAATACTATTTCTACTTTTAGTCTGAAAGAATATCCTTCTACTCAAAATTCACTAATTTACACTACAATGATCCTTATAGATCCATATCATTTAAATATTTTACCCCCCCTCCCCCCTCAACATGAGAAATGAATGTATCATCTTATTTTTCACCAAAAATCATATGTTTTTCCATGACAAAAATTCAAAATAATGGAAGTTTTATTAGGGTTCTAAAAGACATATCATTATTGTGATGACATATTAAACTATTATTAATGTCACCAATTGAGCCCATATTCTAAAGAATAAGAGACGGCAAATGACCATCGGGATAAAATGAAATCCATGAATCCTTTTTTTGGTAGTGGTAAATGTAATTTATTATGTGAAAAATTATATTGAACTTTAATACTCCCAGTAAGAGTCATATGATATAAATTTATATAAAAATAATCTTCTCAAACTGAGAAGTCCATAGAACATCATCTCTCAGAATGAACATAACCAGTACCTTCTAGTCATAATGAAAAACATTTACCATTATTTATCTAAATTAGTTCATTCCAAAAAGAAATTACTTTATTTCCTCAAAATTATTCACTCTATCTCTTTATATATTAGTATAAAATAGAAATTCCCTTTCTGAGGGAACCGAAAAAACTGATCTATATCCATTATACCAACAAAAATCCTTATAGTTCACCTTTGAATAAATTAAATCCTCATTATTTTAAAATATTAACTAGGTATTCTCATAAAATTATTTTACTTCCCTTTCAAAAATATATTAAAATAACCACAAATTAACATGAACCACAACCCATGAAATATTAACAATTTTATCGACATTTTATTGTCCTCAAAAATCCATTTGACATTTAAAAATTTCCCTTGCAAGACATCATGATCCATACGCTAAACTCTTTACATAATTACACCAATATCACTAATCACATCAGTCTCTTTGTTTTCTCTATCTCTAGAAGCATCAAAAGTTTTAGGGTTTATAAAAATATATTTTTGAGAATTTTAGACATTTGGAGATTGAAAGGAGGGGAGTTTGAAGGTATGAGTGATATTTGAGATTAACTCTTATAGTTTTAGGTGATGATTTTAATTCTTGAGCCAATAGTTTAATGTAATACTTCATGGTTTTTAAAATCAAAATAATTTTTTTTAATTAAAATAAGTAACTAAAACTTTAATAAAATGAAGTAAATAGAATAAACAATAGAATATATATATATCTAAAAAAACTACTTTAAAATATATATCAGACAAATTAATAATATAAAAATATATTAATGAAAATATTAAAATTTTAACTTAATATTAAATAAACCTAACTATTTTTTAATAAAATAAAAACTATCCCTATGAAGTTTTTTAGTAAAAATATTAGAAATCTAATATTCAGTATTAACAAATTCCAAATAAATATAACCTCTCTAGACATGATCCCTTTAAAAGTGATACTGGATATCAATAATCTTAGATCTAGAATGACATAACAGATTTTTTAAAACATTTATAGTATTATTATTGTAACATAAAATATGAATATGATCAAAATTAACTCCAGCATCCATAAATCTATGTTTCGTCAACAACAATTGGGAATAGAAAATACAGTAAGATATGTATTCTACTTTATTTGTGTATAATGAAACTACTTCATGCTTCTTACTATAATATAGAATCTGTGTTTTCTATAAAAAAAGTGATGGGTTCCTAAAGATCTCTTTTGAAATAAACTACAACATGTAAAAGTAGCATACGAATATGAAATTAAATAAAAGTTTCTGGTTTTGGATAAATAAATCAAAGATAAATAGTTCCTTTTAAATATAAAAAAAATCCTTTTAATAGTAATTAATTTAGAATATTTTTTATTTGATTAAAATCTTTTACAAAGGGAAGTAGAAAACAATATATCTGGTCTACTGGAAATAAGGTATAATAAAATATCAATCATACATGTATACAAAATTTTTTATACTTGGTTATGATCTTCATCCAAATAATGTTTTATATTATTTATATTATATATTTGTATAATTTTTTAGTTTTTCAAGACCAAACATATTTAACATGTTAAAAATTAATTTTCATTGACATAAACCAGTCCCAAAATCCATTAGATAAATTTCAAATCCCAAAAAGAAATATAATTCTCCCATAATATACATTTCCAACTCTTTCTATATAAGTTTATAAAAAATTTATACATATGTAGATTAGTTCATCCCAATATAACATCATTTACATAAATTTTATGTAATTAAATATCATAATAGGTGATTTTCATAAAAAGAGTATGATCAGATTGTGCAATAGAAAAATAATTTTCTAAAATAAAAGTTTTAAACCTATAATACTAGGCCCTTAGTTATTTTTTAAGATTATAAAGATCATTATTAAGGTTAAGAAAAAATTTACTAGATGAGGAATTTCAAAACCTGTGTTTTTTTCAACATACAAATCCTCAATAAATAATAATTAAAATATGAAGATATGACATCTAACTAGTGTAATTTAAAATTTACATGAGAATCATAGGCTAAAATTATTTGAATGGTTTCAAGCCTAGAAGCAAAGGAAAATTTATCCTTATAATCTATAAAATCATTTATATTATAACCCTTATAGACTAGCCTATAATTATTCATTGTAGTGACACCTTGATCATATTTTATTTTTATTAAAAATCCATTTAGTTCCTATTACAGTATGCTCTGAGGATCTATCAAAAAAATCCAATGAAATAACCATAAAATGATATATCTCTTCTTTCATTGAAAATATCCAACACGCATCATCTGAGAATTCTTATATAGAATTTAATTAAAAATTGGATAGAATGGAAAATAACTCAAATATGTTTCCAACATTCCTTTTAGTTCTAACTACTTCATCTGGGTCTCCTATTAAAGTCTCTAAATTATTATAATTAAATATCTTTGATTTTATATGTGTAACACTTTCTAGTTACTCGATTTAATTTTCTTTAAAATTAAATTGATCATGAAAAAAATTCTATTTTAATTTAAATCATAAAAATAGAAGAATCAATCCCAAAGTAGTTTAATGAATCAATGAATTCATCTATTTTTATTTAATTATGATTTTATAGATCACTCCTAATAAAATTCACATGAACAAATTATTTAACTATCCTTGAATTTGTATTAAACACTCTAAAATAATTAGAAGTATAATAATATGCGTCAATGATTCATTTATCATCCATTTGATAAAACATGACATGTTTTTTATTTTTATTCATGATATAATCCTTTCATCAAAAAATTTAATGTATCCATCTTTTGTTTTTCTATTATTTTATAACTCGTAAGGTTCTGTTATAAGAAGATTACTTATAAAAACTCTTCTCATTATATAGAATTTTGAACTAAAATATTCTTCCAAAAAAATAAGTTGGTAAATTATAATCATTTAATATAGTTCTATCCATTTCTTGAATGGTTCTATTTGTTATTTAAAGAAGACCATTTTTTAAAGCTGTTCTTATAGAAGAAAAAGTATGTTTAATAACTTGATTTGAGTAAAAAGAATTAAATTCTAGATTCTATAGTTATCCTCCCTATTGACTTTTCAATGAGATTATTTTAAACTTTTTTTCAATTTAAAACAACATACAAAAACTCATAATGACATAAGAAACATAAATTTTAAACTAACAAAATTAAACCTAAGTAAATAAGAAAAAATCATAAACTAAAACATAAACAATGAATATAACAGTCAATATTTATAATCTATAGGGTTCTAAAAAATTCCATTTGGATAAGTTATAATGTTTAATATATAGAAACTTTATTGATTTTTTTTAAAATATGACTTGTTCTTCTTAACTATTATACATACATCACAATGTCATATATTATAAAAAATAAGACAAGTTTGATAAATATTAAAAATATTCTTAGATAATTTAAAAATAAAAAATATATTTCAAATACCAATATTTTCATTCCATATCATAGATTCACTTAATTCGACTTAAAAATTATTAATAGTTTTTTCAAACAAGGTCATAAGGTCCAAAGTATAAACATTTTCTGTTCTTGGTGGTCTAAACATAATCATATTATTCTCAAAAACATAAAGAACATCGTTAGATAAATAGATAGTAAAACAATCATAAAAAATTGGGGAGATAATTTTAAGATTATTATTAAACCCTTGACGAAAGAGATACATTTTAATCATGATATATTTTGGATCTCCAACAAACCAAGATCAAATGATATTCCTTTTATAATTGTCACCAAAGGTAACCAAACCCCTTTTAACTTAAAATATTATACGAATGTCTTAAAGGTATCCACTCATATTCCTCGAACAATCATTTTCCATATATTATATATCATTTTCATTCCCATGTCTTTAAAACAATAAAAAATCACAAATTAATTCTTTTTGGTACCCAAATTCTTTGGTGTCCTGTAGTTTTAGCAAGCAATGATCTCGGTAAAAAAATCAATATAATTTTAAATAACGATGAATATTAACCCTGGAAAGTATCTATAAGTATAAGCTTTGTTAACAATAATAATTTTTGGATTCCTCAATAAATAATTTCTATTATAGTGACCATTAATGACATAATAAATATATGTAACATTAAATGACAATTATTTTTTGAACAAGGAGAAATATAATTTCCAAAAAGTTTAGGATTTTCTCCATTATTATCAATTCCATATTTTTTTATGGTAACATTATTAATAAAATTTTATTTATTGTCTATTCTACTGCATTAAACACCCTAGCAGATCTTTTTAAAGATTTTATTTCATAAATTAATTAATTATTTTTATATTTATAATTAGTAAATCTAAAAATTATTTATTTTATTTTTATTTAAATATTAAGTGTTTTTTTAAAAAAGTCATCATAGAATTTGAAATAAACATCTGAATTATTTTATCTTTTTTTAATATAAACAATCAAATATATTTCTTCCTCTTTGGTCATTCTATGATCCTATGCCTCAGCTTGTATCTCATCTTCATACATCATAAGTGTACCAATCAATTTCTTCATATTTGATTATTTAACATGATTTTATTGTCTAATTGTAGATGAAATTAAATTCTATCTAGTCGGTAAATAGCTAATAACAATCGAATCTTAATCTAGATCAGGCGCAAGTGTTCTGATAGTGTCAACTTTATTGGTTATTTATTTCAATCTTCCATTAATATGGATGATAAATTCACATTTATACATTCAAAAAGTATCAAACACAAATTTATTTGTATTTTTTCTAAATTTCATAAATTTTTTAATCCCTTCTATGAGTAATTGAGATTGTCTAACACATTACAAACGTATATCCCCATTGAGAGACACAACTGAATTCATCCTCTCCAAGTCCTTGGATGATATAATTAATTATTCTTGAATTTATTTAAAAATATCTTTATTTGGGGGCATTTCAATTTTTGGATCATCCTCAAGAATTCCATACAGGTTGATAGCCATCAAAAAAACATTCAATCCTAGATTATTAAAATATACATCCATTTTATCTTTTTAGCATCCACAATTTCCACTCTTGAAATAAAAGACCCTGGTCATATATTAAATTTGAGGTCATCCATTGACTTATTATTCATCGAGATCTATACCTCAATATTTCATGATATGAAAGTAATCTTTAATAAGGTACACTTTTGATGGAAATAGTTATTCTATAATGATATAGAAGATACTATAGTATAATTATGTTCTTTTAAAAAAATTGAAAATTTTATAATTATTTCCCCTTTAAAATTTGGAAAGAGATGTTGTTAATATTTCATTAAAAGAATATGAAACAAAAAATAAAATAATAATACACATAATTTTTTTAGTGTTTTATAGCTTGAAGGTCACTTAGTCCACTCCATCAATACTCTCTCCATGAGTATGGTGATTTTTCCTAGAGAATCATTTTTTAGGGGTTTTATACAGTTGAGTGCAAGAAACTACGACTTTTTACAACAACTTTTACAATCATTTCAAACATTAATAATAACTTCCCTAAAAAAAATCACCACCTAAGTGTTCAGAAGAAAAATATATTTTCAATTTTTGGGGAAATTACTTATAAAATAATTAAAATAAAATTTATGAAACTGATAGAGGAAGAGATATTCAGATGAATATATGACTAAATTTAAAGTACTTACCTTATAATTAATCTTAGTAATTCTTGTAAACAATATGTATTAATAACATAGGAATAGTAAGTAAAAATTCTATAGTAGTAGGATAACCATATAGTAACATCTATAATACTTATGTCTCCAAAGTGTAGATATATAAAGCATTAACAAACTACATCAGAGGAATAAAAGAGTTTAATAGATTCTATTATGATATATAGATAAAAAAGATTCAATGTAAAAGGAAATATCTAATGTAAATTATGATAATGAGATTTAGGTCATCGATCCTCTTATAATCATATGTATTTCCAAAAAAGGCTTCATTAAGCAGAACACAATATCAAAAAAATCTGTTAAGAATAAATTAGTATCTTAATTTAATTCTTATCAATGAAATCCATAATTGGTATCAAATAAAACGGGATCTTTCAAAATCTTAGAGAAATTTAAATTTGAATTTTATTACCCACAAAACACATAATTTAAATTATATATAGGAATGAATTAATTTGTTGATACAAACCTTCTGATATGGCCTTTGAATCACTTTATCAATATATTTACTCCATCAAAATCATAGTAGAAATATTGAAAATAATAAAAAATTTAAATATTTTAGATAAATAATTCTATAGGGGGATAAATTTTCATGGGGATGATTCCAAAAATGTGGTTATCATAATTTAGTTGATTCCCAATATAGAGTACCAAAATATAGATTATGATACCAATGTGAGTTTACTTACATTAGGTACATACCAAACACAATGTATTAAAATGTGGAGTTCCTTAAAAAAAGTTAAATTCCCAAACATAACATTCATCTCAAAAATATGGTTCGAAATTTAGTGTTGGAAACCAACATTAGGTTGCAACATAACTTTTTGAAGTGTGATTCTAGACTAATTTAAATTTTCTAGAATACTTTACATAATAAACATTCACACAATATAAAATACAATTATAGAACCAAGTCTTCCATAATTCTAGGTAAATTAAAATAATTATTTAATTATATATAAACCCAAAATTCAATCAATGTAACTTTATCATCAAAAACATTTATGGTGTTTCTGAGTATAAAAATCAATGAGAAATTGTTGAGAAGTTTTTGGATAATCATCCATATTTTCAACATGTCCCACATAAACCATTCCTAGAAACCATTCTATAGGTATTCCTAGTTGTATGATATTAAAATACATAGAACATGTCTGTTTATTCATGATTTTAAAGTGCTTGGAATAGGACATGGACACATGACCATAAGGGAAATTTAATTCCTCATGGTTTCACAATCCAAAATGGTGCCACTATGGTCCTTTTCAAATAACATTAAAAGTTATAAAGAGTCCTGTTAAGTGTCACAGAATCTATGTGGATTCCAATTCCCTCCATGTCATAGAATTACCCACTTGTAGGACTCATCTAAAATTCAAAATACTTACCACTTCCTTTGGTGGTGATAAATTCTATATCACCTCAGTCCTGTTGATTTAAACCATAGAGTTATCAGACACTATTACAAGATAGATAGATAACCCTTAATATATACAAATTTTCACATCAATACATGTTATCAATCAATCACTCGAGGAAGGGATCCAGTATTATTAGTCCAAATTATTTCACATATACTTCATAAATCTATAAAAGAGTATCTAAATTGGAAATAATACCCCTTAAGAGAAGATCTAATCTCCCACCCTCTTGACTAATGTGAAACCCAAAATGTTATTTCTATATCCCAGTGAACACCTATCACAAGAAAACATGTTTGTATTGAAAAAAAACATATAATTGTGGGACACATCAAAACAAATAATATACACTCGGTCTATCATTATTATAGGTTCCATGGATCTACAACTATCTCATGCCACAGAGTCACATTTAATTAAAATTTTAATACAACAAAGACAAACCAATGGTGATACCAAAATTATGTATGCATATCAATCCCAAATTAATAATTAAAAAAGTTAGTGATATACTTTTCCAATTCATGGAAAAATTGATTTATCCCTTCTCATTCAGAATAAGCTTACTAAGCTTCCCAAATTTGTACACAATCACTCCCTGATTCTCATGTAGACTAATGAATTATCCCTCCTCCATTTTGGTGATCAATATCATAAACCAAAATAAGGTCATTTACATAGGATGCAACCAATGTCTAGTGGTCAACACCATTTTATAATCTTAATACTATGTTTAGACAACTACAACTGCTTTAACACAATTGTGAGAGGCACCACCAAAAATCTATGGAAATAACCCAATGAAGCTTAATCTCCACAATATTAATCAATGACCGATATCACCCTACATGTTTAGTTGGTAACTCACATCACCATCCACATTTCCAACCAACCCATAATTCAAGAACCACATGAATAATACTATGTATCACCTACAGAAGTAACACAACCATTATCACAATAACTCTCATGTACTGAATCCACACCACAAATACAAGTTCCTTCTTCATTTTCCACAGAAAATGACCACTAGAATGACCTCATAGACATCAAAGATCAAAGTTAGTTTATACTCTGAGTCTCTAAAACAAACTTACTCTCAAAAAAAAATTATAAATAGCATAAGAACGTAAATAAAATATACATACATCCAAGTAACCCCTTCATATTAGTAGAAGAACTATTCTCATCTAATTATGTTCCCTAATTTGACCCTAAATGGTGGAAATTTAGAAACCATGAAAAATTACCCAAAATAAAAATTCTAGTTTGAAATCATTATATCAATGAAAAAATAAAAAATATTAGACATTATATGTTGAGTATTACCTCTAGTGACCCAAAGACACTAACACATCCAAGAACATATGACCTCATAATGAATCACTAATGGAAATGGAGGGGTACACAAAAAATGGGATAGATGATTATGCTATGCTCCTTCCTAGAATGAGTTATGTTATCCCCTCAGTTTGATTCATTTTTATATAATTTGAATTAAGTAATTGATTAATCTCAAAAATAAATAAAATGATATTACATACAGATAGTAGGTACCCATCCACCTACCATCAAGTACATGTTATCCACCAAGATCTTTCCAGGGTCCTTCTGGTGGTTAGTGGACTTTACAAGGAAACCCCATCTATTATTTCTACCACAAGGTACCCAATAATAGGTCATCAGGTAATTTGTTCCCTCTATTATCAAATGAAAGTTTATGAAACCCTAAGTACCTTCCCTTACATGACTAATGGTCCATCATTAAACCTTTGGATGTCTCAAACATGTATAAATACATGAGGTTAGGCCACTCCCAAACCCGAATTACCTCACCCAGATAAATATAAAATTAAAGGTTTCACTCTATGTAAACCTTTTGGTTTTTTTAATTAGAGGGATGAAAATAATGCATTTACTTCATAATAATATAAAATAGAATGAAAAAAATAAAATTCAAATAAAATAAAAAAATCTTATTCAACACACATCATCAAATAAATGTATATATAATTTCATGAAAGAAATAAGTCATACAACAAATAATAATGAATTATACACGTATATATAACTTAAAAATACAAAAAAACACTTAAACTATATATATATTATAGAGTTATTTGGTATAGAATGACTGTTACTAGAATAAATATATAATTCACCTTTGAATACTTCATTTGATGATATCAAATGGCAAGAGTTGGGATATGAATGTCTAAATACCATTAATGGAGTCCTCCTTGAGTACCATATAAATCCCAATTTTAATCACCTATTACTTCAAGTCCAAATGAAGTGGGTATAGGGTAAATGAATGTTTTTTGATGATTTTTTTAAAAATAAAAGTATTTAATGAACATTTTATAAGGAATTTACTAAATGTGAATGTTAAAATGTTTCAAAAAAATCAAAATTCATGCTACTTGGGATTTGGTTCATGATTCACAACTTGCATCACATAAAAGTGACTTGTTTGGGCACAGAAAAGCCTCCAGATCATGCATTTATGCAAGGGAACTACAAAATTTGTTCAATTCTTCTAAATGAATCATTAAAAAATTGTTACACACAAACTAGATTCTACATCAGCTATTTTAAAAAGAAAAGACAAAAACACTTTGAGCACAAAAATTGATGTATCATACTTCATTACTTGAATTTTCATGTAATGTTTAATGTAATATTAGAGTTATGATAGATCCCTCAAAAATCATCACAGATGATTATAAAAGGAGGAATAGACTATATGGGGTGATCCAAAAACTGTGAAATGTATCGAATTTAAATCTTTGTTACCTTATTTAATCCCTTAAACATAATGATTATGTAGGTTGTGGGGATTGTTAAAATCTAACCAAAACATATATTAGTGATACTACATTCTAGGGAAACATCTGTAGAAAGTTTTGGATCTACCAAAGATATCTCATTCAAATACTTTTAAATATATAGTAAAACATGTTTAGTTGAAGTATAAGAAATGGGGATGTTATTCGTCATATTTATATATTTCAATTAAAATCATGTGCCAATAGATTTAGTGATTATCTCTTATGCCTATATATAAGTTTTGTAACCACCAAAACCGATTAGTGATATCAGGGAAGCATTCATATAATTTTGATTGATTTTATATTGAGAATTAAATATAATAAATGAAGAACAAGTTGATATAGAGAGAAACAAGGGGATATTATTTCCATAATCAATTATAGCATTAAATTTCTTGAGGGAAGTATTATTCAAGATGAGCTATGTGAATAGTGTTTTTGTGAAAAATTATATTCAATTTTGGTTATTTAAAATTTTATCGTTTAACATAAAAGAAAAATAGGATATGTTTTCCCTGTGGGGATTGATATATAAATGAAAAAAAATAAAGTTGACTCATAACATAACCAGGTATGGTAAATGTTTCTTGATTTCACATAGAATAGTGTTAAGTTAAAACCCATCCCCAATAAAGTGTTATAAGAAGTTTAATAATATAGGTAGTTCCTTTAATATAACATTTTACAAAAATTTAGTAGTGTACTATATATTATATAGAATTAATGTTAGTACATTATCCATGTCACAATATTATTATCACTTTATTTAATTTATAAAATGATATATAATTTTTGAAATAAATTTAAATTAATTTTTAATATATTTCATGCATTTATTTAATTTATGAAATGTTCATAAATTATAACAATTCATAGGTTGTTGGATATATATTTTTCAACGAAAAATATCCATTAATCATTACTCTTCTCCTTCTATCTAAATCTCTCATCATTTTTGTAAGAGGAAGATTATATTAATGGTTTGTTATCTAGATTTATGTTTTTCTTAATCATCAAATGATATCACAATTAGATAATTCAATAAAAGAGGTGGAATTTACCATATCTGAGTTGTATGTTGTGTGAATCATTAAGATCTTTATAGTATGTGGCATCTATCTCTTCTTCTTTTTTCAAAACTGTATCATTGAATTAGAATTTTCTATAATATGATTCATGGTTTAGGATTTTCTCTTTAATAACATATACCAAATCTTATTTACTGTGTCGATACCATGTAATTATTATAGTAAATTGTTCTTGAGATTAGTATTTTCATTTAATGTATTTTTCTTATGAACTTCCCATTTTGTATCATTTGTAAAAAACATTTCTAAACTATTAATGGCATGATATCTAATTTATTGAAATTCTTAGATGGTTTCTTTTTATATTAAATCATTTTCCCATTTTTATTAGATATGGAATGGTTGATTTTGAATTAGTTTAATCATGTTACCACTATGATTGTTTTTACCACACCCTACACACACCTTTGGGTGTGTGTGGTTTTTTTTCTAACACAAAAAAGGGAAATGGTTTTTAGTGGGATGGATAGAACTTGAGTTATCAGTGTTTGGGAATTTGGTGGTGAGATGGTGGTATGTTTTCTACTTGGAACATTAGGATAGTGGTTATAAATATTTGTACTTTGGTTACACTTTGATCTTGTTCTTGGTTTGTTTTTTATGGCTTATGTTTTCCTTACTAATATATGTTTCAGGATGTTGACTTGTATTGTAATGTATATATTCTACCTATAAACGATATTATGTCTATTTTATCTTGTGTAATATCATTTCTCAAAAGTAGTTTTTGATTTACAATATCCTTTCTCCAGGATGTGAGGATCAAGAACACCCTTCAGGCTATCTCTAGATTGGCTCTGGTTCTGTATATTTGGGTAATCTGTGTTGGTTCGTAACGATTCATATATTTGAGATGCATGAAAATTTTATATTTAATAAACTTAATATATTTTAATAATTTTATAGGATATTATAAAATATAAAATAATTTTTTTATGAAAATATCCAAATGTTAATTATTCATATTTATATTTTATTTAATATATATAAAATTATACCTAAATTATAAATTGTATATAATTTTTTAAATATATAAAATAATCACAAATATATATCTCATGTCTAAATATTTGAACATTTTAATTATTTATTTATTCCCTATGTATTTATTATTCATAAAAATAAAGTGTTTATTTTATGAATAGTTGTAAGATACAGTAAAAAGTATTTAAATTTTTTATTATAAACATAATGGAATGCATATAATGTGTTATATTTTAAGTAATATATAATCTTTTGTTCTAATAAACCTTGAAAATAATTTTTGGACTAACAAATTCAATAATTATGATTAGTTATGAAGTATATATATTATATATATAGAAACTCATATCCCACTTAAGTATTGATTTATGGATAGTGGGAATTTTGGTCCAACTACACTTTCTAAGAGAATTGGGTTTTTAGGGGTGTTATTAATTGGATACATGGGATTCAATACTTTCTCTTGAGTAATATATTAGTTCCATGTGAATAGAAACTATTACATTATTGGGATTCATATAAATTATACATCAGATGCATTTATATATGTGTGAATATGATTAACATTGATTTTATTGAGTAAAACATATGATTAGTATTATAATGTATCATAGATTAACATTTTTTTAGTATAGTAAATTGGTTGAATATATAATATATAAAATTAAACCATTTTAATCATGCATCCATGTTAGTAATATATTATATAGTATTATAAGATAAAATTAAGACCCCATAAAAATGATTAGTGTTATATTCCTTTCAAAGAGAACACTTTTCAAATATCCAATATTAAAATAAATAATTTATTCCAAATTTGAAAGAATATACGTCATATTATGGATGTAAAAAAATATTGGCAACCCTAATAATATTATGTGTGTTATCCAATGAAAACATGGGATTACACTTACCAACATAACCCCAATACAATTAGTTTCCGAGAGGATTATAGTTTAAATAAAAACATATAAATGATTTTGAAAAGATGTTCTCTTAATAACAATCCAAGAGTTAAATATGATATAATTTACATGGTTTTCTTCCCAAATAACTAAATAATTGGAGAAAACATAAAGTGGATAAAATTCTAGTTAAATCTTGTCTCCACCTACTAAAAGATATAATGAAAATATTGTATCAATATTTTGGTTAGAGAATATTTTATTAAAGTTATTATTAAATATATATAAACCATGATTCTGATAAAATAAAATCATTTGTTGTGGATAAAATGAAATCATTATAAAACATAAAATTGAGATAAATATTAAATAACAGAATAAAATTAATGGAATAAATGTCATGGAATTGTACATTAACATGAAAATCATTCATAAGAAATGACAAAAAAATGTATTGGATAAACCACTTACTTGATAAATTATTGGTGAAGTTGCTAAATATTTAGACCAAGAGGCTTAATATAAGCAGATATATGACTTTTTTGATTTCCCTACTCTTATATTGACTCTCATGGAAGAAATTTGAATATTAATCATGAGAATATATATTTCTATACAAAAAAGTAAAACCTTAATAGTCACTCTCTTGAATAAGAAAGTTGTGAGATTTATTAAGTTTCAACATAAATTTTTAGGTGAAACCAAACCAAATAAAATTTGGTCTTTATGATTGTGCTCAGCAGTATTGGGAAAATGGAATGATTTCATGATATTGGATCCTCATATCCTACTAGACCTATCTATGTGTTTCAATCTATAATAATATCTATAAAGGTTTAATAAAATTATTTTGAACTAAAATATAAATAATTTTAACAAATACTTATCCAATATTTCCAATATGATAAGGATTGTTGAAAAGGGAATGGGTTTCAGGGATCTATGTTTCAGTGGTTGTATAAAAGGATAAGTGTTAGATACGAATGGAAAACTCTTGGGTTGGGTTAAAAAGAAATACATGAATATTGTAACCAAAGGGAGTAACGAATATAGAAGGATAATGTTTCCATTTTTGGAACAATTTTACATTAAAGATGAAATTTATTTTAATACATAAAGGGGCTGTAGAAACACCATAGAGATTCTTCATGATTTATAAATTGTTTTTTTAAAGGTAACCTATTTTTAGGTGTATATGATTCTAAATGTCTATTTTAAAATTACATTAAATATGAATACACTAAAACATATTCACTCTATAATAATAGTTGAAAAATATTATTGGGTATCAGAATAACATTTCTATAACATACAGTCATAGATTAAAAAATCATTGATAGAGGTTCTGTTAGGGAAGGTCAATTTTCTTGGTTGAAAAAACTATATGTAAGGTATTATAACCATTTTCTAGAACCATGAGTTTACATTTTAGGTTTTTAGATATACTCATGGTTTTAAAATTTTAACTATATATATGATTTATTTACGATTGTCTAAAAATAGCTACTATATAAAGGCTACAGTCATAGATTTTAAAACTATAGATACAGGTTTATTATTTTTTTAACCAGAGTTACAGAAATGAACCTATACCTATTCAAACAAAAAAATATCCAATATCCATTAATCCAAAAAATATAAACTACTATAAAATAAAAAATCACTTCAAAATTAGTTCTAACACTCAAAAATATGGTCATTCTCATGAAAAATTAATGAAACCACAAATTTACATTTAAAACTACTTTACAAGTCATTCAAATTCATCAATTTGATATATATATATATATATATAATTTCAATCTACATTTATCCTATACACACTATTTAAAAACCATGGAAACTCATTTTAATTCATCTATATATAAAATTCTCTATGTAAATATACATAAAATGCTTATTATGAAATCAAATAAGTAAAAAAATTCATTTAACACATAATGTTCTCTCTATATATATAATCATGTATAAAAATACATTATAAAAAAATGATAGTATATATTTAACACATTTTCACTTGGAAAATGAAGTAACAAATATAAAACTAACACCATAAAAAAATTATGAGCATTTCAAACAACTAAAATAGCATGATGTTAACTAGAGTAGTTACCTTATAGAATATTTTATAACATATAATGAAAAATGTATTTATAAAATAATAAATCCATTTATTTGAATCCACATATGAATTTATTCTTTGAGACCCAAAATATAGAATATTGTTATATTGATAGTGTTTCTAAACATAGCGAGGTTTTTTGTTCATGAAATAAGAATTTTGGAAAGCCATTATCTGAGGAAGAAGACCCAAATATGTCATAGTTTAGTGGAGTGTGCATCATAAAAAAATAAATGGTGATATCATCTTTGAAATAGGAATTTTCTAAGGAATTTAAATTGGTAAATTTTTAATATGAAATGATAAATCTCATACATTTCATGAACAATATCATAGTGGTTTGTATGATTTTTTCCAAACTAATATGAAAATTAATTGGATGGGGAAACATTTAATGAAAATAGTGAATTGGTTGAATAAGAATAAGTATGGAATTTACCACATCATGCTCAAGTTATATTATCCCCTATGGAGGAATTTCATATATCTAGTAAGCATGTACCTAAGGAAATGTTATGGTTATTTGTGGCTAGTTTCTGAGGTTCAAAAAGGGTGGTTTATATCATATCACATTCATAGTGTGAGAAGAAAATAACTATCTAAAGTTTCCAATGGAGAAGGCATCATATCATAAGTTATTTCAAAACACTTTTATTATAGTTTAGATAGGTTTTACTAAAATTCATTTCAATAAGTTGTGGTAAAGTTAAACATGACTTAGTCCATCAATATTTATATATTTTGATTATATTTGATTATGTGTATCATTGGATAACCCATGGACTACTCATTTTTTGTCTTTAAAGTCTCTAAATATAACAATGGTGAATAAGAGGGATTGAATGATCCAAAATCATAAAAAAAATTATCAAGAGAATATTATGAGGAGTTAGAGGAGGTTAGAAGGTGTAATTTGAAAATTAAAATATAAAATTTTAATAACTGGGATAATTTTTTCTAATATAGTGTAAAGAGGGGTCTTATATAAATTATATTGTGGAAAAAACAAAGAATAATTTGGATAAGAAGAATTCTTCTCACTTGATATTTGAGCAATCATCACACTTGAACTCTGTGTTTAGGAAGAAATAATTACATAGTTATTCTAAATCATAAATAATTAGGGAATAACTATACTTTATCCCGATACAATCATTCTGAAGAAAAGGATAATCTCTACTCTAATGAAAATAAGGACACACAATAAACAAGATTGATCAAGGTGTAATCCTTTATTCTTGTATCAGGATAAAGGAATGTTAATTTATTGTTGTAAGATTTCATTAAAATCCCCTACCTTTTGTATCCATATGGTGATTTTAGTAGACTATATAATCTCCAATTTTTTGGATCATTCCAAAGATGTAGTTACTTTTTTGACTATTAAACCATATACATTAGGTTTTATTTACATGTTTACTTTATTTATAGTTTGTGAATTTCATATATACAAGGGTTCACTCTACCAAGTGATAATGTTTGAGATAATAAGAAATATTAATAGTGCTAATGGGAGATGATTCAATCAACCACACCACCCCCCTCTCAGAGGATCATTACACTACATGGGGGAATATCAAGTGGTATCAGATCCTCCGAGTTTCCTCTGATCATGTATAACTATTTATAGTTTTTGTATAAAATCATATCTCTATGATTGATGTTTTAGGTTCTAAATTTATATTTTGATCATACACAAAATTATTTTAGTGAATAGTAATGGGATTAGACATTTTATCAGAATCATAAAAATATTTAGAATGATTTGATGATTTGATATATTCTATCAATCATTATGGATATATTAGGTGTAACAACAAATAATTTTGTTCTTCATGTTGAAGGTGTTGCGATAAAAGTAGTAGATAGAAGGAAATTGGAGAATAATTATTATACTAGAAAATCTATCTTGACATCTTCTTTAGAAAAGGATATTGTTAAGGTTAAATATATTAAGAAAAAAATCCATTTTAAATAATTGATAAAATATTTTTAAAGAAAACAAAAAATTTAATCTATAGTATTATATATTCATATTTGAAGATCCCAAGATGAATAATAAGAAAAAATAAATTAACTTCTTCACTATATTCAATGAATTTCATAGAACTATCTAAGGATTTTTTTTAAAATATAGGAATATTTCATATTCATTAAGAAGATATTATGTATCTACTAAGATATATTTTATACAAATATTTTGGTGATCAATGGCCATTATTTTCATAAACTTCCATTTTATTATTTTTAATGATTTTTGAATACTTATGAAATGTGGAAGGGATATTCTATCAATAAAAGAAACAATGATGATCAGGACCTATTATTTGATTTTATGAATAAATAGAAGATAATTAAATAAATTTAGGAATATTCTAATGATGAAGAAGTTAGAAAAATGAATATTGATAAAAATCATGACATTAATTTGTAGAAGTCTTAGGATTGGTAAAAAAAGGTATCACGAGATGATTAAGATGAAACAATTATAAAATGAATATAATTTTAATGTCACATTTCAAATTTATATAGAAAATACTAGAACTCAATTGTTTATTTTATTTGAAGAATACCTATATAAATATATATTTTCATAACATTTATTCAATATCTCTCAAAAATTCCCCACACAAGACTTCCTTCCAAACATATTTCGACATGTAGTTCCCTAGGTAAATGGGATTCATGATATGGAGTGTGCTAAAATTATCTGTAAGGGAAACAATACCAGTAATTCATAAAGGTTTCAAATCATACGTGTGGGAAAACATGGGCTCATGATAAATATCATGTAAAAAGAATATGGTATCATTATATTTTTTCAAAAGGAAAGGTAGAAAAACATATAAACTCAAAAGGATCATCACATAGGAATAACATATATCGTGGAATTCTAATATAGAAGCATGAGACAATAATATTGATCCCTAGAGCATAACATAGGCACGTGGTATAAACACAGGAATAAATAATAAAAACATTGTGAACATATTTAATCACAATAATATCCATGCATTAGGTTGTGAAAATTTGTAATTTTAATCATTTCCAATCATTATGTTTTTAACATAAATAATCAAAATAGTTTCCATGCATTGGGATGAGTGTATATATAATCATAATAAATTCTACTCCTTATCTTTTGAACATATCTACTCTTAATCATGTACATGCATTATCTTTTTATATATGAATATTTACCTAACACGTTGGAGAAATACATCAAACAAAATCATAACATAATGATAAACCCTATATATTTATTCCAAATAAATTTTATCATTTTTCTCATTAGGAACACATCATTGAAATAAAATGAGTTATATAAAATTTTCAAATGCTATCACATAAAATTACATCAAGAACTAAATAGTTGGTACCAAAAAATTGAAATCCCATACCAGTATTCCAATAGCATATTTAGAGGGTGGATATGAATACATATCCATAAAAATAAAATATTTTGGTGTTAAAATATAAATTAGATGAAACACCTTAAGAAGAATTATCAAAACATCTTATTAATATTGTTATAATAGAAAAAATACATATCACTTTCAAAAACAAATTGGAGTTGTAACAAGAAGAATTTTAAAAAATAATTTATAAAATAATCCCCAATAATATAACATTAAAATTAAATAAGGTTTAAGTGATGAAATGTGTATTAGGTTATAAGAAAAATAAAAAATTAAAAAAAATCCATTTAATTTTTTTAGATATTTTAAATAAAAACCTCATCTATACAAGAATTATAAAATTTAAATTCAAAATGTGATAAATAAAAATATTAAATCTATAATTAAATCATATTTGGATTTGAAAATAATTAAAGAAACCATTTTTTGGAAATAAGTCAAATTTATTTAGAGGAGAAATATATAATAGAGAGGAATAGAATTATTCTTAACAATCTCATATTTTTATGGATAAAAAAATATGTCCAAATAGTAGATTAGGAAATAAATAATTTATTTCATAATAGAAAAAGAGAATATAAAAATTGATGTATAGAAATATAAGGATATGAAAAGTGGAAAAACAATGTGAAAGAAGAACGTGTTTGAATCAATGAGAAGGTATTCAATCAACAAAACCCTTACAACATTAATAGCTTTTTCATAAAAGGATACAATTTATAAAACAATGGGAATAAAAATTACTTTTTAAAACCATGAATATAATGAGAAGAAGTTTAATTAAGAAACTAAAAAGAACTATAGGAAAATTTAATCATGCATGAAGAATTGAATAAATATTAACACTGAATAAATGAAAATCATGTTAATAGAAATCCTAATACCTTTAGTTACAATTTAATGAAATCCCCTCGAAAGAGAGAACTTGAAATAGAAAATTAAAATATGTTCATTAATAGGAAATTATGATAAATTATGTTAAAGAGGAAGTATATTTACCATATATATTAAAATAGGTGTATAATGTGAAACCCCAGTCAAAGAAGAAAAAATGTGATGAAAACCCCCATACTATAGATTTCTATTAGAAGATAAATGCTCTGACCACTTTGATTTAATTTCTCATCCTTATAATCTATTCCTTCACAATAAAGGAATAAGTCCTCTTTAAAGTGAAAAAGGATATAAAAGTTCTACTGATAAATATGAGACATAAAATGGGTTGGGATTCAAGATATAACTCAAGGATATGAGTGGTTTGGAATGGGTGGGAGAGAGCTCATTAAATAGGTGAAAATGATTAACATTTCATTTGAGACCTAAGTTATGTGATGGGTTAATATGGAATCACTTGAGAGTTATGAGAGTTAGGTAGGATATGTTGGTGATAAAATAAATATATACTCCTGCACATTAAAAATTACTTCTAGTATGTCTAAATATCTTTTAAATTTAAAAACAATCGAGCAATTTAAATTTAACACCCATTATGCCCATTTTACAATGTATAAATATTTACTATAGTAATTATTTTTTGAATAAAAATATAATATGGACCCTATTTCCTAAATAAATTGTGGGTATTCCAAATTCACACTCTTTTAATACAATTAAATGTAAAAGGGTAAGAAATTTTACTTTAAAATAAAAACATACGATATATCAAAAAAAATTTCTTATAGAAAAATATCTTTTAAAAAATATGTGTTATTATTATTATTTCATATCAATTACTATACATAACATTATTTCTAATTTATCTAATTAAAACTCCTTAAACCGTGATATGTTTAGTTTATTAATATAAAAATTTGTATCGCAATAAAAACTATTTTGGTATAAAAAATTACTTTTAATCATAAAATGGATTTATTCTTATTCCTTTCAATGTAATAATATTTATATATATTTTAGTTTATATATTAATATACAGAAAATAAATTCCTGAAATAAATTCTATATTAGTGATCAATTCAATTTATTATGATAAAAATGCATAATATATAAACAAAATTAATACTCAGAAAAAATATATCTTTTTCCATTAAATTATTTTATCTTTGTTTGTAACCAATTGATAATAAATTTGTTAATGTTTATTCATTTTATTATAATAAAAATATATTTAGTAAAATTTAATAATCCAAATATGAGAAATGTAACCTCAAAATAAAAACATGAAAAATAAAATAAACTGATTTCAATAAAATGTTTTTGTTTATCCATGAGTAAATAAATTTTCATTCCTTATATCAATTTAATAATTTGATTTATATTAATAATTTACATTAATATTAACTCATTTATTATTTATCAATATAATTTATTGATATAATTCCTTAAAAGTAATATATTTAATTAAAATATGTTATTCTTAAAAACAGTTTCTTTAGAATCAATAACATTTTCCCAAGTGAATTAGAATATTTTAATTATATTCAAAAATAATATATTTTAATTAAAATAAATTATTAATAAGGAAAATATATAAGTATATATATTTAATTATAAATAATAATTATTTATATCAATTATATATCGATAATTCAAAACTAGAATCATATTTATCAGTATTATACATAAATACTATACACCATTTTATCATTGTCATATAATGTTTTTATTACCCCCATTAAATCTAATAAAATCAATCCATTACATCTTAAAAATCACAATTCATATTCTTATCTTTTTTATTTTAGATTTTACAACATTCTTTCTCCATTCATGATGATTTTGGTCATTATAGGTTTAGTTCTACTATTGGTAATTTTCAAGGGTGAAGATGATCCTAGAGATTTCCTAGTTATAAAAACATTATTCCCTTTAGTTTACTAAAACAATTTAATTTATCAACTTTTAAGGTATAAAATCATCCATTTTTTTAATACATGGTTTCTTGTATTTTTATTATTCATTATGTATGAATATAAAGGGTTTTTTTTATTTATATCTCAGAATAATTACATTATATTATAGTTAAAATATATTATTGGAGTATAAAGACATAATTATTAATAATAGATATATAATTAAGGAAATAAAATGAGTCCTAAAACCCAGGGTGTTACAAATCATTAACATGAACGTTTTAAGTGTGGAATGATTGGATTTTTCATAGAAAATTTTCCATATTTGAAGGAAGAAGAACATTTTGGAGATGAGGGAGAGAATTTGGTGTGTAACACAAAGGGGAATGTTTCAAATTTTGATAAATCAATGTTTTCTTCAAATGGGAAATGTAAAAACCTCTCTAATACTAATAATATAAATTTTATACCCAAATTTGAAGTAGTTGATAACAATGAAGAGGATGGTGATTTTAATAAATCTAGAACAGTTGGTCAAAAATTAATTATTGAAAAATTGAATTAATAATAATTCACCAATGATGAGTGAATCTATGGTGTAAGTGAGAATGAAACTCAACTACATTTCAAGATAATGTGGTAACTTGAAGAATTTCATTCGAAGATATCAAAATTATAGTGGGGGAAAGGGAATAAAAATAAAAATAATTAATCATTAACTAATATTGATTCCATTCAGATTGAAAATTAGTAAATTTTAGCTAATGATATTAATAATGAGAAGAAGTTTCTCTTTTAATAGAACACCGTAAAAGTTGATAGGGAATTAAAATTCAAATAAAATAAGAAATAACATGAAGTTATTCGGCAGAAATTTATAGAATCATTGAGATAATTAGATAAATTAAAATTTATCTTTAAGAATAATGTTCAATAAGTTTGATAAATATTATATAAGACATTTTTTAAAACGTTTTATGCAAATATTAAAGTGGATAATATAAAAGTTTTGACAAAGAAATTTTTTTATTGAAAAATCTATAAAATTGGGGAATATTTATTTGAATGTTAAATATTCTACATATAGTGATTTTAAAGAGTTAAAAAATTATATAAAGAAAAGAGAAATGTTGGGAGTATACAATAATTATGGAATATATATTAGATACATAGTTGATAGTAAAAGTGTAAAATAATAATAGCAATGTCTTTCTAGAAACAAATAATTTTACAAAGTAATGTACACATTTTATGGATATCTTTAGTAATATACAGACTTTGAGAAAATGTAAGGAAGTTGTTGGATCAATAACCAATTCTACTATGAGTCTATAAGTTATGGTAGAAAATATTAATGAAGGTTCAACCCAATCATAGAGTCAGTTTTCAAAAGAAACTAAAAAATATTGTATGGAATATTGAAAATTAATTCTAACCTCTGGATGGGGATTGTAAAAGTAGTGACCAGCTAGGTCAAATTTTTAATGATTTTTTCACAATTTTTTATACCATTCTACCCATGAAAAATAATACTCAAAATTCTAAAAATATAAAATATAAATCAAAGGATAATGCATTTATTGTTGAAGTGGATCTCATAGAATCATTATAGAAACAACTATGGATCTTGGAAAGTTGATTATACACTCATATGATATGATATTTAACCTCTTGAAGAATTTTTATAACTGAAATGATGTGTTACATACCTTCTTAAAAGATAGGTTACTCAAAATTTGTATCTTTATTCTATCAAACATTGGAGAAGATAAACTAGAATCAAAGAACACATTATTTTTTAAGTGTTTCTATACAACTTATGAAGTGTTTCTTGGATTTTTGATAAATGAAATGAATTGGTGTTTAGTAAGGATAAATTTTTGGTTAATGGGTAGAAATATAAATCTTTTTAAGATATGATATAAAACGTTGGGTAATTTATTTTAGGTTAGGGATGATGAATATTCGGGCTACATGAGAAATAAAGAAGAAAATCAATGATGGAATTAAAGAATTTTCTAAAGTAGTCAGAATAATATGAACAATATATTCAAAGGAAAAAATGTGAATTATGTTCCAAATTTTAAGAGATAAAGGGATTGGATTTGATCTAGATTTCAAAAGGGTAATATTGTTAATCCTTCACATAATAGAGTGGTGAATCAGAAAACTCATCCATTTGGAGCTCATTCATTAATTTTTTTTGGGCTTATGAGTAAGAAATCCATAGATAGATATAATTAATTTGTCATGTTTGTTGATTATTTAACTCATATTACTTTTATTATTTTTGTTAAATATAAGCTATAGGACACAGATTTTTTCAATGTTTAAAAATATGGGAATAAAAACAGTTTGGTTTCTCTTTCAAAAAGTCTCTAATATATATTGGTGATTAATATAAAAGTGGGAAATTTAGATATTATGATGAAGATAAAATTTATATCAAATATCACATAATGAAATAGATTATGGTGAAATATGTTTTGAAGTGGGAGTTTTCTCAACAAAGGAGAAAATAGTGGATGTGTTCACTAAACTAATTTCTAAGGATTGATTTTAGAAAATAATGTTTTTATTGGGAGTTTAAAGGCAACACATTCAAGGGTAAGGTTGGGTGAATCGGTCTCCTTTATTATTTTCCTCATATTTTTTGTCAAAGTGGGAGTAAGAAAATAATAAATTCTAATAATATAGAATTTATTAAGAATAGGTGCATATTTTGGAAGATATTATAATATGGGAAAGATGTTAATTCATTTTGTGTGGGTGTAATGATTTTAACATTATTTTTGAAAATATATTCAAGAACATGTATTTTATAGGTTCAAATAACACTTTTAAATAGTGGAATAAGATATTTGATGAAATTAAGTATGGATGAAAATAATACAAGTCACTTAAATGGATACTATGAAATTATTTTTAAATTTTATTATTTATGAAACCGAATTCCCTCATAAAGGAGAATTTTTTTCAAATTTTTATTCACTCCTTAGTGTGAGGAGTTTGAAAAGTTATTCATGACCAATGGTTTCTAACAAGATCAATATAGTGATATTTTTACAACATATTTAGAAAATATATCTGTATCCACAATCGTTTTGACCTTGAGGGTCATTGAGATGTAGGGGGAGTTTTTTAAGTTTATAATATAAAAAAATTTCATCTAAAAGTAAAGATTTTTAAATGAAAGAATAATTGGATAAAATATTAAGTGGATATAGTTATTTTCATTTCTTTTTCCCCAAATCATAAATCAAGTTCAAAATCAAGTGCCACATGATTTTTCATTTCTGGTGAAGTTTCTTCCATGTTTTTAGAGGGATTAAAAAAAATAAAGGAATTTTGAAATTAATTATTAATACTTGAATATGGTTGAAGATAGGAGAGGCCTCACTATGTTGTAAACAAAAAAAAGTGGACTCTGTGTGGATCTTGAAAGTGAAATGGCATGTATTATTGGGTAACAGACATTTTTTAATCCACGGTCTGGGGAAGAATATCCAACTATGTGATGGTACATGTGAGTGCATGTAATAGAAAATAAAACAAGTATATAATATTTAAAAAATTATCTTTTCATGGTTTATTAATTGAGAAATTCCATTCCTAAAATGATGATTCTCATAAATTTATTTATGTATTTCATGGAGGTTTTTATGATTTGATTTAAGGGAATATAAAAATATAATAGATGGGAGAATGTATAGTGAAAATTGTGGAATAGTTTTCTTAGAATGAAAACTATATATAATATGTTTTTTTTCAACTATGGTGTACATTTTGAATGAAATAAATATGTTTAGGAGGATTGTACCCAGGTAAGTAAAAATAACTTGGTAGTTTTTTGTTAGTTTCTAAGGTTTATAATGGAAAGTCTTATGTTAAGGAACATTCCATTGTCTGAGAAGAAAAAAATATCTGAAATAATGAATGGAGAACATTTCATAGAACAAGGTGTGTTGAAAATATTTTCAGATAAGTTCATATTAATTTGATTGAAATAGATTCCAACATGTCAGGGAAAAGTCAAATAAGGCATGGATAATAACGATTTATAGATTTTGAGTTGATTAAATGATGTGGATATTTGGATGACCCATGGGATACTAATTCTCAATCTTTAATGACTTTAAATACATTAATGGTTACTATAAGGTCTTGAATATTCCAACGCATCAAAAAAAGTGAAGTTGAATATTATTTGAATGAAGTTGGGAGTCCAAAAATAAATTCTAAAATTCTAAAATTGAATAAAGGATATAAAATAGTTCTATATGAATTTTTGAATAGGGGATTTTCTTTGGGGTGTAAGAATATAATTTTTAAAATCATTCACACTAAACAGGGATGATGGTTTATTTAATTATAATCATAATAATTACAATATATTATTTTTCACTAATCCACCCCTAATCTCAATAGACCTTCACATTATAATGGTGTATTCCATTTTTATAATGAAAAACACTTCTGGATTACTTTTTATAAACTTCTGAAAAAATAATGATCAGAAAAATTTATAAATAAAAAATAGGATATATAAAAATAATATAGGAAATTTTTTAATTATGATTATATTGCAATTTTCAGTCTTCAAACCAACCATTAAATCGAAATTCAATAAAGTTACAACTAATATATATATATACATATATATTGGTTTAAATGTAAGGGTGGATGATAATATTATGAGATAATTGACTATCAGTTTCTTTACCAAAACATATAATCAAAAAATATATTGAGCTAATATATGAATCAAATTATAAAACCATATTCAAATTATCTCATATCTGTTTTATTTAAAATATAAACATTCTAAATGTTATTTGTATCAATCCTTCTTAGAACTCTGGTGTCTCTAAAATGACCAGATAAAATTTATACCATTTAAAAAAACAACGATACAAAAAATCAATATCAAATATTATTCAACACACACTATATCAATAAAAAATAAATTATTAATTTAAAATTACATTATGATCATTGATATTAATTTTCTAACTAAACATGATGTTTAAAACTGAAGTGCACTGTGTTGCATTTGTTGTCAATGAGGCATGATGTTGTCATGGAATGAATGGATGTCAAGGAATGTCAAGATGTGAATGACAAAGGATGTGATGGTGTTGGTGAGGAATGGAGAATGACCATGGTACTAAGATGCATATCAATTAGGAGATTCACTAAATGGTATTGGATGTTGTGGTTAAAACATTCTCCATGAATATCAGACGATTGTAGAACTGATCTCAATGTTTCAATACTTGTATCAAGATGATACTAAGTTACACCACTTGAAGAATTGATGATGATGGAGCGTCATCATTACATCAGACGATTGTTGAACTGATCTTTAAGTTCCAAGAACTTGTATCAACTGGATACAATGTCACAACAATGTTTGAAGACCATGCATTGTATTGACAATGCATGATGTGATGAAGTGATCCATCCACAATCACTAAGTGGATGAAGTGTATTGAAGAAGTCCTTGCCCTAACACTTAGTGCATGTGAATTTGAAGATGATCCAACTTGATCTCTAATTGGATCAATGAAGAACATTGAAGATCTATGTGATTCAGGAGCTCGGTTGATGAAGAACCTTCAGGAATTCCATTCCTAAGTGATGAATAAATGTTGAAGAGAATTGGAGGAATTCTAATGAAGAAGAAGAAATGAAGAAGAGTAAATGAAGAGGAAGATGGCTTGAAGCGGCATTTGGCATTTCACATTATGTATGTGGTTACTTTGTTTTTATACAAAGTACTCTCTATCCTTTGCCAAAAAATATGGCCAGCCAAGGCACCTTGAGGGTTCAACCCCAAGGCATGGGCGCTAGGGCACCACGCCCATGGGGGAACCCGTGGGGCGAGCCAGGGCGGCAGGGCGCACCCAAGACACCGCATGGGCGTCTGGGGCACGCCCGAAGGAGCGCGGCAGGGGCGTAGGAGCGCGCCCCCAAGAGTGTCAGCGTGCATAGAGGGCGCATAGCGCGCGCCCGAGTGGCAGGGGTGGGCGCAAGAGCGCGCCCGCAGAGAGAACCCGGTGCGGGGCGGCACCGGGAGGGGAGAAGTGCAACTGAAGGGAAGCCGGCAGTGCGAGGGTGATAAACCGCAGAAAAACCGGGATCCGTTTCGATGTGGGACGCAGGATTTTTCCGCGGAGCGAATCCTGGCCGCTCGATCGATCGCGCGCCAGATCTGGACCACTCATCGCATCCCGCACGCGATGATCATATCACGGCCATCCGATGTCTTTCAATCGCCCGATCCAATGGCTCCCAGTGCGTCTCCTTGCTCGAGTCATGCCGAGGCCACCCGAAATCTCCCGCTGAACCAGAGGGTCTCCGACCACCGTATGTCGAGCATCCGGACACCTTTGATGAAGCCGAATGCACCATGGAGCTCGTAAGAGCGTAAAGAACTGATCCATGTAAAGAAATGGGCATGCATGCAATGTTTCAATGATTTTGGTCGAGGCCGAGGCAAGCAAAGCTGCCGAAGGCCATTTGGGTTGTTGATCTTCATGGACAGGTATTAAAGAGGCCATGCATGCGTTCTAAAACGCATGCACGTGAAGGAGGAAAATAAAAAATGAACCCACGATTGACAGAAGATAAAATCAAGATACGCGGAAGATTTTTAACGCGTTTGAAGTTTTTAAAGAACCGAAATCTTCGGGTGTTCGGTGTTGTATCACACAGATGAGCTGAGGCACTCCTTGCCTATAAAAGGAGCACCCGAGACGCAGTTTTTGCTTGCTGAAAATTTGTGATCCGCGAGGGCCCTCTGCCTCGCGAAGAAAGAGCCACCGCGCAAGTTTACTTGCGCGGCTGAAGTCCCTTGCGCGCTAACTCCTTGCGTGACAAGAAGAAGAGGCTGGGCTGTGCCAACTTGCGCCCCCACGTTGAAGCCCGCGGTGCCTTACACTTACGGAACCCAAGGCCGCATCACCTGCGCGCCTTCGTGGTTCGTTGAGGCTTGCGCGACAGAAGCGCCCGCGGCAGTGTTGCACCCTTGAACACTTGAGCCTGTGCGGCATTTGAAGACAAGAAGAGGGCCACACCCCCTTGCGCGCCTTGTTTGAGTTCGGGTATATTGAGAAAAATACACTTAGTGTGTGTGTGCAAATTGAAGAGGAAGAACCTGAGGCTTGGTTGTGTGTGGAAGTGAGAGAGCAGACTTAAACCTTATGTGGGTGCACATTTTGAAGAACAAGAACACCCTATGGCAATTTAAGTGTGTGCAAAGTGCTAAGAAGACCACACATTGTGTGTGAAGTGAAAAAGGCCGAGAGGAAGTGTGTGCAAGTGGAATAGCCCGTAGCCAAGTGTGTGTTAGTGAAAGGCCAAGCGTATGTGTGTGCAAAACGTGGAACAAATTGTGTGTGCAAAACAAGCGAAGGTCGAACCTTAGTGTGCGCTAAGTGGTGTGTACACACTAAGAAGGAGAAGAAGGAGAATACTCACACTAAAGAAGAACACACATTTATGTGTGTAATAAAATTGAATTAATTGTGTGAAGTTCAAAGAAGGTGTGTGCTTAAAGAGACTATACCCTTTGTGGGTTTACTGCACCGAGTAGAAGAAGGGGAGTGCATGCTTACATGCATGCACGTGCACACGTGAACAAAGCCAAATATGGTTGTGTGCAATTAAGAAGTCCAATACCAGAAGATCTTGAAGAATCAGAGTTTCCATGCATTCAATGCATGAAGTTGTATTACAGTGAGACTGGACCAGACTAAAGTTAAAGACATCAATTGTCTGAGTATTCAGTAATTGGAGAGAAGCCGGGTCATCCTTAGAAGAAGGTGATAAAGCCCGAGGAAGACGAGAAGACCTGATCAACTCAAGTGAACAGAGGTACAGAGCAAGGCCAGCAGTCTTTATCCCAGGCTGCTGAAGATACTTGAAGAGCTGAACAAGAAGAAGAGCTACTCGTGTGACTCGAGGAGCCAGGAGAAGCCCCCTGTGAGACTCAGGGTGGAAGAAGTCTTCAGTGGGATTCTGGAGCAGGCCAGTGGGACTCTGGTAACACTGTGGGACGCAGTATAATGACCCTCCTGTGGGACTCAGGAGAGATACAGTGGGATTCTGTATCGACCATTGTAATTCTAACATGTTATAATGGAGAAACCATGTTGGGGCGTATAACCAACATGGCAAGGACGTAGGCCTTTGGTGCCGAACCTTGTAAATCCTTGTGTCCAGTGCCTTTACATTTACTGCATCATTCGAGGAAAGGTGAGAGATACAAGAAGAGTGGATCGAGGCTTTAACCAGCCATAGAGGTTTAATTGATAAGGAATCAATTAGTAAAAAGTTTTAAGGGATCACTGATTCACCCCCTCCCCCTCTCAGTGATTCACACTAATCTGGGCACTTCAAAAACCTACCTTAACAGTTTTAATTTTTTGATCAGTATATCCAAGACAATGATGATCACCTATATTCACATTATATAGGAAAGTAACACTTGTACCATCAAAAAATATATGTCATATTATGGTTCTAAAAACAACACCATATATGGACTAAAATCAAGAAAATGTGGAAATCATGAAATCAAATTCTATAATTAAACTTATTGGATATTATAATATAATTTATTAAAAATTTTAATTTCAATAATATTATATTTTTTAGTATTGAAACCAACTAGAAAACATATAGAAAGAAAATATATTATTAATTTATTAAAAATATTTCTATGAAGACTTCCAATGAAGATTTAGAAAATTAATATTTTTTAATAATTAACTGTCATGTTCATCAGTTGTAAACATTACCAAAAAATGAAATTACCTAATTAATGAATTGAACTACAAACCTATCATCAAATTAGTATATATCTATTTTACTTATAAGATAAAAGATAAAAAACTGTATTTATTTCATTAGTATGTTTCAAAATTCAATGGTGTCTCTAACATTACCTTATAAAAATGTATCATGTATATAAGTCAACATTTGATAATTCAATGTCTAATATAATATAGCGTGCATTAAATTAGTTTCAAATAAATTATTTAACTAAATTGGCATTAATAAAATTGATTACAATTTTTTAATAATACTCAATGATTCCAATATTGTTTGAAAATTGAAAGGTTTTTATCAGGGTAAACAAGACTATGATGATCACATATAGGAAACTTATGTAGGGAAAAACCATCTATACTATAAAAATATACATGGAATGTTATTATTATAACAATTTCTATAAAATTAGGAATTAACAAATATTTTATATACTTACATTGCATGAGAATACAATATATAGGTTTTTTAGTTTAGACATGATGATCCATATCTACTACTATAAAGCTATATTTTTTAGCATGCATTCCTTGTTTGGACAATGTAACAAACCACTAACATTTTAATAAAACATGTTGACCTTGGGAATAATAATATAATATATTTATTTTCTCCACAACTCTATATTATGATACATCAGTTTAACATAGATTATTCTCTCTTATTATAGTGTGACGGTCTATTTCAATACTTACATGAAAAATAATTATGAGTTTTCATGGCTATAGAATAAATTGTAATAAAGAAGTTGTATCTATTGACCAAAATTAATTTACACTCATGAACCACCATATTAATATATAATGATCATTATATAATCTCATGAGATTACACACTATTTTAAAAAAAACTCACCCTCTCATTTATAAATGGTTTCATGAATATTATTAAATATAATAGTAATATAAAAATAGATAACAAAGTTACGGATTTATGGGTGATTTAAACCATCCAAGAGACCTGTAACAATAAAAATTCTCTCTCTATACAAGAGATAAGGAATGATATATACTCTATATTATTTTCTTATACTACATATAACATTTTTGAATTATATAATAATAATAATAATAAATTAATAAAAAATTATTTCAAGGTAACCTTTAATTGATCTTACTTACATTAAGTATTCATACGTCACATCATAATTAAATATCCCAATATGATGTTCCATCTCCCTCTCTTAAAGGGAAATTTTTTTCAATGTATATAAACTATGAACTCACAATGGTTGTGTAAGTGAAGGAAATATTGGCTCAAAGGGATTATAGTTATATTCTTCATTCCCCAATTTTGATTGTACTTCTTATCAACATTATTCAAATGCATATATTAGAAATCCATGAATTCATGGACCAAATATTATTTAATAATACTCCATCAAGATAGTTTTCATTTCCAACATAATAATTCATGTTGGGAATTAATCATTTAGTATGATACATCCAACTAAAATAAACAGGAACCCCAATAAGAACTTCATTTTGAATATGCATATTGAGGTACACTATGCTTATACAGTTATATAGAATAAGCACATTTAATAATTAAAAAATAACTATAATTTTATTTTTTTTCTATTTTCACTACATTATTTCAAATAATTCACTTAGAATATATATCCCAATATAATTTACACAAAGTAATAATAGTAACCCTTGAATTTCCTATCATCACATGTCGAATTATTATTGGAAGAAAACCATGTCATGTGATGTGGTAGTCATGTGATTTTAGTGATTTTAAATTCAAATAATGAATACTCACAAATTTAGATTTATTACATTAATAGTGATCGAGACCTTAAAACTCACTAACAGATATAAACAAATTCTCTCTATAGTTTTCATCACATACATACATGAAGAAATGATCACAACTTTTTACCAATTATCTTGGGATGAGTTGTTTATAAATACCCTTGCCTTTAATGATTCAAAATTATCTTAATTCATCATTTAATTTTCCCTTGATATTTAGTATTACTTTAATTAAAAAAAACCATTCTTAATCACATGTAAATGATATAATGATATATTGGATGACCAATATATTAAATTAATTATTATAATTTCTCCCTCAAATTAGAGTGGGTATTTGTGTGTCAACTTAGTATCTTTATAAAAATAAGGTTCACCTTAACAAAAATAAAATTTACCACTAATTAATCTTCTAATAATTCTCTTCCCAATATCTATAATGTTATTTTATCCTCATAAAAAATATTTTTGAAATGAAATCTTTTCTTTTTTTTATAGGGAATTCTCATTAGTAGGAATTAAAGATGACCATGAAATTAAAACTCTATTAATTTTTCATTATTCTTACTCAATTATTTTCTTCCACGTTTTTATAAAGATATATTACCCTTTATGATCCTAACAGAATTCATTCCAATGGTAGAAAAATCAATTATTGTCTACATAAGAGAAACATTCATTTAAAATGAATCCTTACCCAAAGTATTGTATGTAGGCCCACATGTGGTCTAAAACTAACTATACTCTAATATCATTTGTTGAAAATATATATATATTTCATTAATATAATCACTTGCTCCAAAAATAAATACAGTCATCAATATATGTACCTTATTATTGCTCATCCAAGATAGGAGATAATATATTTGAGTAAATATGGGTCATGTGTTGTGTATTGTATGAGTCTATCCAAGTGGAAAAAATTATCACATGATTTACCCAATTTGATATTATATATCTTATATAAAAAATAAATATGTATTTTATAAATATTATTATATTCAAATCTATCTATTGGGGTACAAAATACTCATTTTTTCATTTCTTATGAATTCCAACTCATGTCATCTTCCTTTTCATAACATAAAAATTCATAGTATTCACTATGAAAATGGAACTCAATATAGTATTCTATATTTATTTGGATGATATCTACATGTTCCACACTAATTATAATTATTTAAAGATGCATTTTACCTCTAATATATCATATAACTATTTGATTAGCCATATATTATATTGCATGAAATCCAAGATGGTAAATTTACTTTGATGACTCATAATCCTTTATTGGAATGTCATAACCATTTTAAATGGAGACCTTAATAAGATCAAGCATGTCATAAATACAACTATTTCTATATCAATACATCATTTTTCAATGAAATAAACACATTATAAATTCTTGTTTGTTCTCCATAACCCAACTAGAATACATACATCATAAATTTCATAATGACATCATTCTAGCTATTTTTTACTTGAACTGACATTAAATATCAATTAATTACTTCCAATTATATCATGGTTTAATGATTAGGTTAATAAATAAAGTTAAATCCATCAAATATCTTATCTCTTCACCCCGTAGATCAGGTCTTTCAATATTTTCTAGTTATTGAAAAGTTTCTCTATTATTGTATCATACATCATAATTTGTTTGAAATTTAGTGATAGTGATATGATTACTTATATCATTAGGAATTAACAATACTTTATTAATAAAATTATAACATGAATATCAAATAATATCTTCCATTGAAGTCTTATTAAACATGAAATACAAAAATATTTAAATCTTATTATAAAACTTGTTAGACTCTCGATTAAAAGCCAGCATACATAAAATGTTTATATATTATGATTTCAAAAATATAATACTGCACATAGAAAAATAAGTCTTAATCAGACAATTTAATTTTTTGAAAAAACAATTATCATCATATTACAAAATTATTTAATTATAAATGTATAATTTATAAAATTAAAATTTATAAATGTATGAAAGTGTATAATTATTAATAAATTAATAAATGTATACAAATTTAAAATTATATATTATCAATGTATATAAATATAATTTTTTATATAAAATTATAAGGGTATAAATAGTATATATGTTTTAAAAAATATACATTGTATATAAGATTATAAAATTATATTTTATAAAATTTAAAATTTTGAAAGTATAAATAAATAAAACTATTAACAAATATTAAAAATGTATATAGGTTAAAATGAATATATTATAAATGTATATAAATTAATACAAGAAGGATAATAATAAACATATATTAAAGTATATAAGATTTTTAAATCACATATATTTTGATAAATAATGCATAAGTTTAAAATGTTTATAAATTTGTAAAATTATATAAAAGAGTAAAGGATTATATTTTTTATAAAAGTATATAAAATATATAAAAAATTTTCTATTTGAAAAATTATAAAATTATAATTTATAAAAGTATGATTTTTGAAGGCACCAAATTATAAAACAATTTAAAATCTATAAAAGTATTCATGTACTAATTTATAAATCATAAATGCATATAAAATGATAAAATTATTTAAATCTATAAACATATAAAAGTATAAATAATTAATATATATATTTTATATAAGTATAATATTATATACTAAATAATTTCTAAAAGTATATAAAATTATAAAATATATATGTAAGTAAAAAAAATATTCTCAAAAAAATATAAATATTTATTGGATGCTATTTATAAAAGTATCACTTAATATTAATAAAAATAAATTCTAATACAAATTATCATCCTAATTTCTTCCAATTGTAAAAAAAATAAAAAATATTGAATAATAACATAAAGCCAATATAAACTATAAAACCATAATTAACACATGTGATACATGATATAAATTTAAAATTAATTAAACTTATCAAAATCATATGCCATTAATCAAAAATTAAATCAAAAATGTGGGAGTCTAGTTTTCCATGTATATTTCCAAATGAATTTATGAATGGTGTAACTGGCAGATGACCACCAGAATAAAGCATAATGTCCAGGAAATAATAGGATGATTGTGTGGGAGGATATTAGAAGGATGTTGACATTGGAGGTTGTGGTAGCAATGGAGGATGTAGGAGAAGAATGATTCATGGGATGTTATGGAAATGTTCACATAAGGGGGCTCTATGGAACTCTGGTTTAGACCATATTGTGGTACTCCCTAAGATACACCAAAACATATTCAGTGCCACCACACTATAGTGTTATGCATGTAATTTTGTGCTATGTCATGAAACATGGCTCATTAATTTTATCCAACTCCAAATTAATCAAAATAGGTTTAGTTATCATACGATGGTAATTTTTGGATTTTGAAACAACTATATTGATTTTTTAAGAATTTATTAATTATTAAACAAATGGATATTTATGATGTAAAACTATTATAACTCAATAAAAATTTATGAAATGTTTCTCCATAAATGGATAAATTCATTGTGTGACCTTTGAAGTCATATATAATTATTCTCATGGTTTTTCAACTGTTTTGGGATATAAATTGGGTAAACACACTATCATAAACTCTTAGAACTAAAATGGTTATTATCTATTGATTATATCCCTCCATTGAACAAGGTTCTAGTAAATTTTGGTAAAGAGGGATATTTTTCTCAAGAATCAAAATATTTAGATTCTCTATGGACACCCATGTTGTGAGGAGCATATTGACTACTCCTTAATGATCATGTTCAATAACATTTAAATCTTGGAAAGGCTAGATTACTAAGGTAATAATTATTAAATAAGTTTTTTGATTTATTGTTTATTCAAAATGAATATATAGATCCCTTTTTAGGGTTTTAATGATGTCTTCCTCTATTTAGGATGAGTTTAAACCCTATTAAACCCTTTAGGATAAAATAATTAATGGGGGTGAGAGTTTTAGCAATTTTTTATTATTATTTAATACATAATTATGATTTTGTTTTAAAATTAGTAATTTATCCTCAATTGGTATGGTTCAACTAACCTATAAAAAATATTTATTGTTATGGATTTCAAAAAAAATCACAAAATATAAAAAAATTATATTTATAAAAATCATAACAATATTGCCTTAAAATAAAAAAATTAGTAGTGGTCGATGTTAAAAATTATGAAAGTGTTGATAAAGGAAGATAGAAATTGATGTATAGATAAAAAGATAGGTTTAATACATCAAAAGAAGAGTTATTGACTAGGATTATTGAATAATTGTTTTAGGAATTGTGTTATTTTTACTTCATTCTCTATTATAGGATAAGAGCTGTAAATTTAATTTAATAATTGTGGTTTTAATAATAAAATATAAATTTTATGGAAAAACATGGGTAATTTTATTATCAATTCTATAACATATTATAAAAATGAAAATATGGATAAATTACTTTCAATGAGATTGAAATAAAATTATTTATAAAAGTAATAAAATTAGAAAAAAAAGTATTGCTTAATATTATTTTGGTGTTATTTCTCTAAATGTAAATTACATGTTATGTAAGAAAGTCACATTATATAAGATTTGAAATTTGAATTCTATCAAATTAAAAAGTATATGAGATATTATTATAATAAATAGAGTGGTTTTGTTACTAAGAAATAATATATTTGGATAATATCAAAATGGGATATAAAATTTATATGAGATATGTTCAATATTAAAATAAAAAAGTGAAATATTATAAAAATAGTAAAGTCTAGAATTGGTTTTTTGTTCAATCCCACATAGGTCTTAATTTTAGGGGTGGTTTTAGTGGGTTATTATAGGTTTGATAACATATATTCCATTGGCATGATAACTATGGTATAGTTGTATAGAAGGGGTAGACAGTTTTGGAAGGTATGGTGGCACCTGATAAGGTGATAGTGGGGTGGGCTCATTAGATGTCACTAGTGGTAGTGTAAATTAGTGTCAGAAAATGTGGTTTCCAAGTGATGTGTAGGCGACAACATCACAAGTGGTGAAAGGGGCACTAGATCATGGTGAAAGTTTAGTGCACAAAGTATGGCAATGATGGGGGATATCTACCAGATGATGCTGTAGGGTTTAAGGGCGCATGGAGATGATGAAATACAGGCAATGATGTCAATGGCGTGTAAATAATGAGGTGTCCAATAGTGTGGTCCATATAATGGGACTAAAGTCTATTTACCTTAGGGATTTGTGTTCCCATGCACCTTCATGACCATATAATGGGTTCCCTCTTTCATGAACTAAGTGGTGTTTTATATTTTATATTCAAAAAAGGGGCCTCCCACCTACATGTTAAAACAAATATTCAGAGAAGAAGTTATAAATGACTGTCATTTTTAATAACTAAATTTTAATGTATAATATTTTTAGATATTTTGAAGTAAATATATTTTTATAGAAAATTAAATTGTTAAACATAAGTATTTAGAATCTTAGTATCATCATTATCAAAATATACTATCTTAAAATTGGATATTTCATTAAAAGGTTTAGTGATAGAATACATCATATGATTTCATGATCAATTATCAAACATTATATAGTCATATTACAACTTGTTTATAGAGATGTAACAAGTTTTCATAAAACCATTAGAAGAAGGAAAACATATGGTTATTTAGATATCTATTTATTATGATTTAATGAAATAGATTCTGTTGTTTGTGATTTTTCTAGTATTTTATTAAAAACATTTTATAATTATACAAATTTATCATGTTATGCATAGCCATTTCCCCCCTTATATTTCGTTCTTGTGTGTTCATTATATCATTTATAAATGAATAATAATTAACCCTTTATAATTAAAACATCAAGTTATCATAAGCTGAAATTAATTATCGAAATTCATGGGTTTTGATGAATGGTTGAGACCATTATGAGTAAGTTTCACAGAGATTAGATAGTTCACTTATAAGATACCTAAGTTATTTTGTGTTATGTATTTACTAATAAAGTATACACTATAAAATATCATAAATTATTTCATTTATATACTACTGGTGTCTATTTTATAACAATCACCATTATATGAGGTTATTATGTTACTTTCATGTGGAACTTCATAGGTTGATACTTTTCTTATACCAGCATAGAGGCTAAACTAATTAAAGGATGGTTGGGTATGGTGTTGATTATGTCATAGTTATTTACTAACCATGATGGTATCTAAAATCATTGAGGATGTGTATGAAATATAGACCCTCAATTGGGTAAGATAGAGGAGAAATATATTCATACAAAGATATGTTAAAATATATAAACTTATCCATAAAGTTATGTGAGATGTTAAATAATCATTTGTTTATGTGGATACTATGTGATGTGTTTATTCATATTATTAATTCTTTAATTAAATAACATTAATCGTTGAGTTGTTCAATATGATATTTAAATGATTTAAGTTTCATAGTAAAACTTGATATTATTAAGAAAATAATTATATGATTATTCAAGATGTATAAGAAACATCTGGTGCACACATGTATAAATACATATATGTTTGATATAGAATACACTAGATACCATTATATCTTGAGTAGCATTAACGCATTTCATGGGGACACCCCTTTCTTACTATAACGAATTAATAATTCATATTAGTTTTTAATGCTATAAAGGACCATATGATCAAAAAAATAATTGAATTTTTTATAATCTATTTATATAAAACTTTGAAGGATTTATAAAAGATTTTAAAATTTTGTTTTGTATATGGTTTCATAAGTTTCTATATATGATATGACCTACGGTTAATATGGATAAATGTTTGGAAACTTTAGTGAAAATGGGGTTTTGAGGGTGGTATGTACTAAAATAAGTTGCATGACAATCATTATGAGTTATACACTACCAATGTGATGCTTTGGAGGTAGAAATATTTTTAAAATGGGATAAATTCTACCTCACATGATGGAAATGATGCAGATAGTGTAGTATCATATTATAGTCTATGAAAAATATTTCAATATGTAATATTTCATACTTACATTATTATTTTCAAAAAAATTTTATGGATAGGTAATATGAATTATAATATAATGTTCTGTAATGTTATATATAGGTTTAGTAGTTAAGAAATATATATATTATTAATAGAGTGTGTTACCAAATTTTCAATGTAGTACATCAAAAGAGTTACAACATACATCATTACTATTATAAATTACAGACTAGGTATAGAAACTCCAACCCAGATCTAGGAAAAATCATAAATCTGCTCGACCTTTAGAACTGCCCACAAATCCCCAAAATGACAATAGGTAAATACAAGCACCAACTTTTACCATGGGGAATAGAGTAATGACCCACCATGATTACTAACCATATAACTGTGAAATAAAATACAAATCAGGTTACTATGAATATAATTCAGGAATATAATCATATGTACAATTATAATACAATAAAAAACAAAATATAAGTTCCACATTATATAAAGACACGACCATCACCATCAAACCATCGTCTACAAGTCACCACTAAACAACCCCTCCTCTATTGAATCCAATGAATAAACATAAAAAACTAAAACTTATGTCAACGTCATATGAATGTGCATCAAGATTATCTTTCAGGGGGTGATTGTAGTATATTTTAGGATTTCCTAAAATATTCCCACACACCCCATCCATGTGAAAACCAAAAAAATCTATAAATTTATTTTTTATAAAATATTCCCATGACCCTTGAAAATTTTAAAAACCATTTAAATAAATTAATAATTGTAAGCATTCATTATTCGCATGATTCTTATAAACCGAAAAGATAAATTCAAATATCAAAATTAAAGTTTCTTTTAAAGCATTGGAAAGAATGAGAAACAACATATTTCCAAAACTAACCCACAAAACAATTCTACCAATCAAACCCAAGGTAACCTTTTGACCATGTGTAAGAACCAAAAATAGGTATCATTATCCCATAAGTGGGATGAATAACCCTCTACCTATATGTATCTATACTTATAAGTTCCCCAAAACAAATTCGGAGTTTTTTCACAACTCTATGTTATTATTACCAAAAAGTTCCCCACATTTATGTGGGAGTTTTCATAACACATTTCTAAGACCTTTCCTAAATAAATAAAAAAATGGATAATAACCAATCACAAATAACAACACATGAACCAAAAAATCAATGCCACCATTCAATAATAATATCAAACAATGTATAACTTAAATCGCTACCCAATTACTCCAACCATACATGCTAATAAAAATCACAATATCAATAATAAAAAGAATACAAAAAACTCAATGAAACATGTTGCATTAAACCCTAATTCAAAACTAACTTTGAAAATTTCATTAATTTATCTAATTTTAAAGAAATTCACACACATATACACAAGTATAAATATATTAGATTAATTTTTTTATAAAAACAAACTCATGATAATACCTATTTTCAAAAACCCACAACAAAACAATTTTATGATTATTTTAACAAAATTAAAAATTAAAAAATATATGCATTCAAGATCCTGTGATTTGAAACATAGTAGCATGAACGACAACCAACTTACCCAAACATAATGGAAAATTATAATTTTTTCACCCAAACTAAGATCCTATATCCACATTTCCAAATCAATACCTAGAAACAAAACCATTATAAATCGAATGGGTTTCACTATTACTTGATGAAACCCCTATGTTAAAACACTCTAACTTGAGAAGAATGGAATAGATAATGAAAATAAATTTGGAATACCTTCAATATGATACCCAAACCATTAATGATTCTGGGAATAAGAGACCAAATATTTATTTTATTTTATTCAAATAAAGTGCAGGTATAAAATTAAATAAGGAAAGCCTAACATGGAAGGATGGAATTCAGGTTTTACAGTGAATAATTCCTAACATTTTCAAAGAATGAGTAACCCAACTACTAATTTTGAGGTACTACACGACATCTGTGAATCTCAATTGGTCTTAACTCCAAGGTTTCACAATATGATTGAATGGTTTCAATAATTTGGCACCAACCATGTATTCCCCTATATATGAACTCCCCAATCTACATGGCCTAACTAAATGGTCTAAGAGACCATACATCAGTGTGTATCTCTCCCTTAACACGTGAACTCCATCTCAAGCCTCTAAATACTCATCCAAACACCTCCAAAAATATTTATCTTTCCAAAAAACATTTGAAAGTCTCCTTAATTCCTCAAAATAAATCCAAATCCCACTCATAAGTATCTACCCCAAATGAATAGAAATCTATCATTTATTCGATCAATAGATTATCCTTACAATTATACCCTCTAAAAATATATTTTCCCCCAAAAAATGAATTATAAAAAAATATAACTACCAGCCACTAAAAATGAACTTGTGACCAGTATCCCCATGATCACATGTTTTACCCTTGAAAATATATCCCACATGTCAAATTAAAAAATCCCATATTTTGGGTATGAAGAACATCCAAGTTCTCCCTTCAGTTAATAATTTCAATAAACTATCAATGAGAATCTCATTGTGAGAAAAAGTCTAATCATCAGAAATCATAATTATAGATATCATCCTCAATCGGACTACACCTTGGTGATTTTACACTACATCAACCTTAAAAAGCACTAATACCTAGTAAAATGAATCTTCAAAGGATAAACTAACCAACCAAACCTTGAAATGACATATAGTAAATAGATTATATTTAACCCAAATGGAACTTATAACATACCCATATAAAAAATCATAGAAAAACTTCTCAATCGTGAAATTAGAATTATATTACATACCCAATGATAAAATACTCCAAATCATCATAACTCATTCATCCCAATCCAATACTAAAATGAACCTAAAATCATCATCCACCTTAATTCATCACTCCATAATGTTTACTAATATTCAAATAAAAAACCAACCCCATTTATCCAATTTTTATATAGAAATTTCACTACCGATGAATGATATATAGTAATTACCATTTAGTATTTTATTGTAGAAAAGTGAAAAATATACCCACATCCTAAAGATATCTTCCCAGAAAAAGTTTAGATAGGGTAATCTATTATTTTTACATAAAAACGGTATACTAAACAACCTAGAATATTTTTTAACGTGAGAAAACATTCATTGAAAATACCCACCATCCAATTAAATAATACAAAAACTATCCACCCAATATACAAAAACCCACTCAAAATTCATATAGTACTCAAAATACTTCTTAGGAACCAATATTATGTAATTTTTACTTCACATTATCCCAGCCTCTCAAATCTGTTCTCATAATCTCATCATTGTTCATTGCATCCTATTTCATTAATTATACCCAATAAATAAATTGATCTAATACCACTATACAAAGAGGTAATATATCTTCAAATTATGTAAAGAAATTCATTTTAATGACCATGTACTTGATCAACCAACCATTAAGCTCAAGCATCACCAAACCTACACCAACTATTCCATTTTTCCAAAAATTACTAGTCTCTCACAAAGAATACTATTGATATTTCAACATCCACGGACCTCACTAACTAATCATTTCAAGATCATTAATAAAAAATAAATGTATATATCCTCATGCTTTACAACCCTGCACTATGTTCCCACCTCCCATTCCATATCACATGGATATCAATTATTTTCCAAATATTAAACTTATATATAACATTTTCACCACATAAAAACCGATGGAAAATATTAAGTTGGACCCAAATTTCATGAAACATAACAAAATATAAAAAAAAATCAGTCAATATATATACACCTAAATAAATTAATACTTCAACTTTCCCATTTACAAAGCCTTCCTTAGCAGGTCTCACAAATAGAATACAAAATTTCACAACCAGTACACCAATAATTTTACTACATTTTTCATAAATAAATAACTGGTCATCACCCACCAAGACATAACTACCAGCCCCAATATTTCCCATGGAGTATCCATTTTTAATAAATAGGTATTATTCCAAAACCATCTATCACAAATGGATTCACTATGAACTAAATTCAACAATCAATTCAATGAGGCAACCAAATATACGCTAGTATAACCTGGTCGCAATCAATATTCAACCATATAAAAAATTCACTTCACCCCAAGAGAACATTCCCACATACATACATGGTATTATCACTATGATACATTAATATAATTTTTCATTAATGAAAATTCAATATGTATGCCAAAATCATATAAAAATTATTTGGGATAAAGACACAACATTAATTCAAAACAAAAATTTTCCAATATTATTTTTATACAACATTGAATGATTTTTTCATTTTTTTAAAATTATATTTTAAAAATTAGGATACAAATTTGAAAATAATTGAAACAAACTTTTTTCAACCCCTCTTGTTTCAGGAGTTTTGACAAAAACACCTCCTTTAATGTCGAAGAACTCCATTTCAAATTAATGAATTGTATTTACCTATTTTAACAAAATATATTTTCATAAACTCATAAATATTGCATTAAAGTGGCCCCATGGGTTTATACCTAATCCTATAATATGAAAAATCCTATATTTAAAACATTAACCACATTAAATTTTGAAAAACTGTGATAAGACACATTTTACTATTTTAAATTCTTCTTTAATTCGGAAAATACTATTGATAAAAATATTTTCATTTATAAAATAAAACAAACTTTTGTAATAATTTCGGAAAATGAATTATACATAATATAATGGAAAAAATACAATTTTACAAGAAAAGGTCCTAAAGATCCTAAATATTGAAAAATTTATCATTGTTCATAGAATTTAATAAACAAATAAAATCATTTAATACAATAATTATCATACACCATTCACTAAAACCATATATTCAACCCATTTTTAATATTTTAACCGCTACTATTTTCATAAATAACCATTCTAGTACAAAAAGGATACCTAAATTTAAATATCATTAAAATATCCTTCTCTAGTTTCATTTAAAACCCTAGCTAAAACTAAAATAATCCCACATTAAATTCTTATTTTGACTTGAAAATACTAAAAAAACATAGAAACATGTCTCTTATAAACACGACTTACTTAAAAAGGACATTTAATATCCTTTAATAAAAGAATCCATTTTATACACCCAAAACAATACCTGATAATGCATATAAAAAGATTCTAAAAAGTAAGAATATTTGTCCTGAAAAAAGATCAAACACCATTGATCCAATTAGAAAGCCACTAAATAAACAGTTTAGGATTAGCTATGAAATACTTTTTTCGTTTTTAAATTATTCAATGACCAAATCATTTTACTGAACCATAAATGAAATCAATAACAATAAATTATAATAATAAAGAACACCTATAGTGAATTAAACACTCATATGAAAGTTTATAATAAAATAAACTATCAATATCCATAACCCATTCCAATACAGAAAGTAAAATTTCAATGACATGTACTCAGAAAAAACGTTTTTTCATAAATAATAATACTACAAGCATATTTATATAATAAATCAAACACTTTTCTTTAATAAAAAATTAAAAACAAGGGAAACCGCCTTTATTTTTATAGTTTCAATTTCATTTATATAGAAATATGCATCAATAAATATACAAAACATAACATATTCCATGAAATACCTATCATGTTACTATATTATTCATGAGATATAAATCAAATCTCAGTCAAATATGACCAAGACACCTCACCTAAGAAAAACCTGAAAAAACTGAATCTTTAAGAGTCAACAATCAATTCAAATTCTCAACCATCACGAAAAAGTCAAGTATTAGTATAAATATGTTAATTTCATATTTTTACAGGTTATTTCTAAAGTTCTAACATATCATACCATTTTTTACGTACCCATGACACACCAATATTTTAAGAGAATAAACATATGGAATGTGCTCCTTGAAATATCCAGTTTAGCTGACATTACATCCAATACTGAGTTTAAACATTTCACTCATTTTTGTTTTATATTAATGAAATTAAAATATCATACATTCAATATAATTTTTAACATTCAGTTTATGATTTTTCTTAAGAATATTTAAAAACAAAAACAATTTTATTTTTGAAACTATTTTATTCAAAAAAAAATATTTCACCACTTTTTATGGCGCACTTTTTTTTTAAATAATGTTTGTTTCTTTTATTAAATTTATTTTAAAAAATAATCTTTATTTTTGAAATAATATTAACAAAATATCTTAGAGTGAATTTTTTCAATTTTTCTAAAAGTATAAATTTTTGATGAAAAGAAAAAATTGATGAATTCTAATTGGAATTGTATTTTATTTTATTTTATTTATAAAGATAAATTATATTTTTTTAACTATTTTTAAGTAATATTTATAAAATTTTATATCAATTAATCCAATATATCTAATTAGAATAATTTTTATATTTATTATCGATTTAAAATAACTGTAAACTTTTAAACATTTTCATATTAAAAACTCGATTTCTTATCACGTCTCTGGGGAAAATTTTAAATTAAAATTCTACACATATGGGAGTTTAATTTAGAAAAATTTATTCCATATTTAGAATAATAATCATTTATATTATATAATTATGTAAAATTAATTTTTACCAAAATTATTTGTGAAAACATATAAAATTAATTACGGTGATTAAGGTAAAAACTAGTTTACATAGTTGTTCAACCTAAAATATAAGATGTAAAATAACTTACCAAATTTTCCAACACCAATTTTCTAGAAATATCTCAACCATGATAACCATAGGATATATTTTTATTATCTACTAGGATAATATTCCATTAATGTGAACTATTTAATAATTTAAGTAAACAAAAATAAAAAAAAATAATCTTACATGCCTCTAATATCTATAATTCTAAGGGATTGGGACATAAAGTTATCAGGTTCAGTTATACATATTATTTTGAAATATTAATAATTTTTTTCATAATAATTTATGTATAATTATTTATTGTAGTATTTTTTACTTAAAATATTTAAGAAACACTAATGATGTAATTATTTGGTTAATAATTTACTCAAATAAATGATAATACAAAAATTAAAAGTGGGGAAATTGAATAAATTATAGAATTAATTAAATTTTTTAGATGAATATATCATGTTAAATAGTTTTGTTAATTAATATATTCAAATTAAATCATTTTATTAAAAAAAATTAATTCAAATTAAAGAAATTATGTCAAAATTCACATTAATGTTATTTTATAAAAAATAATATTTTATTGATTGATTTAAAATTACTCAAAATGATATCTTCTTGAAAGTTATTTTTAAATGAAAATAAATATCAAATATGGTCTAATAATGGATCAATTTATCTCTTATAAAGAACATACTGACCCCTAAATAGTAAAAACATTGTTAGTGAGGTAAGGTTAAAGTAGTGTTTTTGTGTGTTACATGCGTTGGTATTAAACTTAATTTTAAACCTACATGGGATTTTTTTTAATAAATTTTATATAATAATTATAATATATCGGTCCAAATTATATAATAATTTTCACTTTTATTTATTCTTAATGGATGAATTAATTAGGTTATAAAACTAGTTACCACAATGAAAAACCAAAATCAAATAAATAAGAAAACTTTTTGTTAGCAAACAAAATGTTTTGATCATGTGTTTTTTCTTTGATGAAAGTTTATATTGACCACTAGTTCCACTAAATCCATTATTTTTAATTTTTTTAAGCACATGAAGTAAGGAGACCTCCAAATAGTGAGTGCATTTTTAGTGTTTACATGAATTCCACTCCTAATCAACTATAAAGTGAACTCACACCCAACACTTATTATCACATTTAAATACATTTATATCATCAAAAAAATTACTAAATCACTTATAAAAATCACTCTTTTAATACTATAAGAACTAAATAATGATTAAATCCATCTAAGGATAGCCTTTAGATCAAACCAATAGGAGTTACCTAAATAATTTGTAATCTTCATCAACAAGCAGTTTTTTTTTTCTTTCTTAACCACTTTTAATTTTCTTATAACATTATGATATAATAATATACATATATTTAATATATTAATATGTTATTATTATATTTTTTATACCTAAAACCAAACACACATTCATTAAATTGGTTGTTAAATAATCTATCGTTTGTATGGAGAACTATCACCCTGTGAAAATATGGCATTCATTTTTCCATTACCAACTCTCACGGTTAGGTATAATGATGGATATAATGATTAGATATGAAATTTATAACATAATAATACCTATTTAGTAATTATATCATATTTTATATTTTATATTCTATTTCATAAGAGATGCGATAACATCGCTCATGTGTACAGCTGACTACCTCCTCGTGAAGCAATGTGATTTTTTTTCACTAACGCAACATATGAAATGTAATAAGGTTAAAGATAATAAATATATATGATATAAATTAAATATTAAATATATTAATTAAAAATTTACCATTATTTAAATATAATATATCAATTTATTTTATCCTCTTCACTCACTGAAAAAATTGATAACATTGTTTGTGGACTTGTGGACTACCGCCTCCTTAAAGTGATGTGATTCATTTTTTCATCACCACCCCAAAATAATGATATATATATAAGTCTATATAATTAAATAATATAGTATTTATGATAAATTATCATTATTTAAATATAAAATATTACTTATTTTTTCCATAATGATATTTGAAAAATAGAATGGTTACTCATGTGTGTGTACGGACTATTATATCCATGATTGTAACGTTAGTTCATGTTTATAACCATATTTCATGATTATTTTAAAAATTATAATTTATGAAATTAATATTATTATTATTAAATGAACATTATTTTTTATATGTTTATATAATGGCCTATTTGACCATAGTCAACCCACCTAAGTTTTTTACACACATGTCGAATATGGTCAAAACATTTTTCATAATCGGAATCAATAAATTAATTGGAAGTAACATTATATTAAGTGAAATAAAAGTAATAATAAACATGATTATTTTTCTCAATTAATTATATAATCAACATTAGTTAATTATTCATCAAAATAAATTACAATCATGAAGAATCAAACCCAAAATAAGGGTTTTCTTATCTCAATTTTATTTCTGTGAGATTTATGTCATTTTCAAAAATTATTATTAAATATATATATACTTCCAAAAAATTATTTCTATGATTATTATGCTTAAATATATTGGTATTTACATATATTTTTTTAAAAATATATTTCATGAGGTTTACGGTTACAATGTTACCAAAGAGGTAAGGGGTTTTTGTCTCAATTTTCCTTCTTTGATATGTTTATTATTTTATACACATATATAATTTTTTGAGGTGTATATATTAACCCTTTTAAATTTCATATCATGAATGTAATTATTTTCAATATATTATATGTTTCATTTAATTTTATTCTTTTAAGATAATTATGATTTAGATTTACAAAAGTTGCAATAATCATTTGTTACAATCTAATTATTTTTCAGGACTGTGTATGATTATGTTTCCAAATATGAAATACAATGATTATCAAGATTTATCTTCTAACATATTTATTAATGATATTTTCAAGTTATTATACCATTTTTTCACACTTTGGTACTTAAAAATTTACAGAAATTCATTTTAAGATAATATGTCTTTATCTCCCTTTTCTGTCGAAAACTCTTTTTCTTGAAAAACTATGTTTTCATAAAACATATGTTTTCAAAAATGAATTAAAAAGTGTTTTTCAAAGATTAATATTATTTAAATCAAGAAATTTTTTAAATTATTTCTAAACTCTTTGTTTATAATATTTCATCGTTATTTTCAAATAAAATGATTTTCAAAATGTTATAAGTGATTTTAAAAATGAAACTGGCATTTTTCTAAAAATTTATTTAATAATAATTTGGAGGTATTTAAATTAATCAATGTCAAAACCATTATTTTTACTTATTCTCCAATGTGAATATTTTTTAATGATACCATCATCATTAGTTATTTTAATGTTTTAATATCGTTTTAAATATATTTTTTCAAAACCCATTTTTTTCACAGGTCAATCATATTTCAAAGATATTGTTAACAACCCTATTTCTTTTCCAATATTTAATCATGTTTCAGGGATATTAAAATGAAAATAATTTATTTTTTATTTTTTAATTATTTTATAAAACAATAATGATTTATTATATTATTTTCATGATGAAAGGTCTATATACATTATTTATTTTGTGATTCTTCGACATCTTATATGTTAGGGAGGCCTAGATAGCACCAGGTGACATTGTTATAGTTTATAGGTTGGGGAATACTAGATATTTTATGGTGAGGCTATTATGAATAACATTATAGGGTTTCCATGATAGAGATGAGTGAGCATATTATAGCTGATATGATGTGGTGGCCCAGATTTTATCGTGTGAACCTATTATAGCTTATACAATGGGTGATCCGAGGTAGCAATATATTGCATAATATAATGGCTATATTTGAATTAAAGTGTATGATTATTCTATTTAAAATGTTTTATAAGGGTTTTATGAATTGATGCTCCATTTTCAGAAAAGGGGGTTAATTTTTTGTTATGGGTTTATAAAATTTCTTATAGTCAAGATTGATATTACAATACTCAAGTATATTAATTCAGATGATGCCTAACTTTTTCCATGATTTCATTTTTAATGATCCATGTATTTATTGGTTTGAATATTATTATTTTACACTCATGAACTCTGATTATTTCATCATACATTTATCCTCTTATTATACTTATTGATGACATTCAATTGTTGATGCTTATTTTTCCCTTACTAAGTATTTGAGATCACCCTTCTTGGCATTCATTTTCCCTATGTTATAAATAATTAGGTTGAACTAATTATGTATAGAATTAATTTCATGTGGATGATAATGATGACTTGATTTGAAATAAGAAATTTTGGATTATGTTTGAGAAATTCTCTGTTAAAAACATTATTATTGATTATTTAGGATTTTGACATAATTCTCTTGAACTATAATCATAAAAGGACCATTAGAATTATAGTGATACAGTTTTTTTTCAATTTCAAATTTTAAGGTTTTGATGGAAAAAATTGTGTCACAATTATCAGTATCTAATCTATAAATGTAATGTTTATGATTTTAGCACCAGATTATGGAGTGCAGGTCTTGAGCTGTTATAGTTGGTATTAAAGGAAAGGTTTATATAACTTCAGATATGATTTTGTCTTCATGCGAGGTTATCTTAAGACTCATAGATACCATCACATGTATAAAATATTATGGTTTTCCAAGAGTTCATAGTCTTAGACACCCCATTTGAGTATTTAAGTTGTTATGAAAATTTTATTTTATTAATGGCATTTTTTGAGACATTTGAATGGGTTGAGGTATTCGTAACCCCTAAGATCAAAATGAATTGTTATTTAGGGACTAATTATTTTTCATATTTAAATTAAAAATGGAAAACATATATTTTTGGTGATAACATGCCGCATCCTAAAAGGTGGTGGGGCTTGAACCCATGACGGAATAAAGAAAAGGGTTTCATTCCTACCACTGGACTATGTGATGTCCTAGTTATCCTAATATTTTTTTATAGGTAAAGATTATGTTTCAATCAGAAACCAATATGATTTTATTTATGGAATAATGTTTTATTAATATTTTATAAATTTATGATATAATCCTTCTAATATTTGGGTTTCAAACTTAGTAATTTTTTAAATAATTTTAAGGTTAATTACTTATCAAATGATTTGGTTTGAACATTGAGTATTACTATTGAAATTTGGATATTAATGTATGATGGTTTATTTATTTTGGGAATTATCTAGCCATTATATAACCATCTTGGTCTTGGATAATGTATAAATGTAGGAATAATATCTGGTTATTCTTTTGGGGATTATGTAGTCCTTAACAATCTTATTTTAATTCTTCAGGAAATAAAAATCATCCGGAATACACATTCTATATAGAAAAATATGATATTATAGTGTAAAGTGATTAAAGGATGAAGTTATAATAAATATGTAATTATATTTCAATATTATCTTTATTCTATATATTAAGGTAATTCTTTATCTCTGGGGAAAGGATCTTGAAACCAAAAATCTTTACCTGGTACCACTAACTTTGTTGAACTGATGGTCTTTTCAATCATCATAGATTTATGGTTTTGAGGCCTGTAATATTCCATTGATCATTAAATTTTTTATGATCTATGACCTCAATAAATTTCAAAAGTAATTTATAATTTTCATCCATTCCCACCTATGTTCTCCTATTTTGAGACTATGATATGTGTCATTCCATAAGTCCTTTGTTCTTTACCAACTCTATTATTAATAAGATTTTTTATTAACCATTTTAAAAATGTGGGTTTACAAAAAATTATTATCAAACATTCAACCATTTAATACTGATATAAAATTAAAATTTTGAAGATTCAATTTATTATAGAGTAGGAGTATATAACACCCCGAGAATCTAAATGGAGATATTTATGGCTTGCATTACATGTAAAATCAAGTTTATCTTGCGTTATATGAAAATATATCTCTAAAGAAATCATTATTTATGGATTATATTAATGAAATTTTATATTAAATATTTATTCTTATATTTAACATACATCCTAAGCGTTTTTATAAAATATTTTAAAATAAATCCAATTTTATGCATAAAATTCTATATTTCTTAAAAGTAATTCCCCCCACTTTTTATAGTGAATTTATTTTTAAATTTTTTTTGAACATTTAAAAACATATAAAAATAAATAAATTTTATTTTTGAAATTGGAATACAAAAATTATCATTGAATGGATTTTTTTTTCTTTTCTGAAAAAGTTTCTATTTTTGATCAATATTAAAAAATACTTAATATAAATTGAAAACTCTCTATTTTTTTAATTTATTTGAAAATAAAAATTATATATTGAATTGTTTTTAATAAAAAAAATTGTTCAATTTTATTTCAATTATTCCAATTTAGGTCATTTTATTCATTTTAATATTGAATATTGGAATAAAAACATTGTAATCTTTTGAACATTTTCAATTTAAAAACTCACATTCTTGTCACATCTGCATGATTAATTTTAAATTATATTTTTCCACTTATGTGATTTTAGTTTAGATAAATGGATTCCATAGTTTTAATAGTCATAATTTATATTATCATATAGGTTCATCTTAATTTTGATCTTAATTTTTAGTGAAAATATTTAACTTAATTACATTGATTAAGGTAAAATTGGGTTTACTAAGTGGTTAATCCAAGATTATAAGGTGTAAAATGACTTAAAACCTTATCCAAAAGCCATTATAGATATCCATATTTAGATCTTTATCACCATATAATTTATTTTTATGACTTATTGGGGTACGATTCTAGTATAGTGACCCATATAATAATTTAAGTAAATAAAAAAGAGAAGTAAGGATCATTATTTGACTTAATTATCTTTAATGCTTCAGGATAGGGAAAAACATTAGTTCTAATATACATATGATTTTGAAATATAAATGAGTTTTTTTATCATAATAATATATCTTAAATTTTCAGACAACAATTAGTTTCTTAAAATAATTAATAAATTCAAACACAGTAAACATTGCTTAATATATAATTAACTAAAATATATAAACTAATAATATTAAAAGTGAGGTAAATTGAATTAATTATTTCCATCAATCAATTTTTAGATTAATATATCATTTTACGTGTTTTATTAATTAATATATTAAAATTCCATCACTGTATTGATATTTTTAAAAATTAAATTAAATAAATAATTTCAAATTTTAAATTAATGTAGTTTTATAATAAATGATATTTTATTAAATGATTTATAATTACAAAAAAAATAATAATCAATGCCAATTATTTATTAAATGATAATAAATACAAAATATGGTCCATTCATTGGAACAATTGATGTTTTATAATGAACATATTGACCCCTAAATAGAAAAAACATTGTTAGCGTGGTTAGGGTTAAAGAAGTGTTTTTGTTTGTTGCATGCGCTTGTGTTAAAATTAATTTTTTTACACACGTCGATTTTTATATAAAAAATTGGATTTAATACTTATGATCCTTGAGTCCAAATTATCTAATAATTATCAATTCAATTTAATCTTATTGGATGAATTAATTATGTTAGAAAACTAATTACCATAATGAAAAACAAAAATGAAAAAAATAAGGAAACATAGGAGTTAAGGAACAAAATGTTTAAAACTTGTATTTCTTTGTGGTGTATGTTTGGATCGACCATAATTTTAATTTAATGTTTTATTTTTCAATTTTTTAACCACATTAGGTAAGAGATATTGTAACATCCCGGGTAAATAAATAATAAGACATATTTCATATTTATTAATAATTGTTAATTAAATATTAATTTCACTTTAAAGGGGTTTCTATGTTCGATAGCGTACTCGATACGCAATAACGCATTTCTTTGAAATCTTACGTTGCACACTAATAATATAATATAATTTTAAATGGTAGTTAACTCATAGTCATTGTATTGTCCAGAATGAAAAAAATAACTATAATATGATTATACATGTTTATTAAATGTATTTACATTTATCTAATAAAAAATTTAGTGGCTTAAAATGTGAATGAATATAATTTTAAGCATAACATACATTAAAAGGTCTATTCACCACCTTTTAATGGGATACCCTCTTTAAATATAGTTTTTGTCACTTTAATAAATTATAACTAACAAAATAAAATCCTTCTTTAGAATGGGGACATCAAAATTTACATTGTTTAAATTTTTGGAAGTTTTCTAAAAAAGTTCATTTTTAATGAATAGTGAAAACATTGTATTTTAATTCAAAACTGCATTTTAATATAATTTATTTATATGGTTAAATTATCCTTTTAATTGGTTTTAAAGTGTAATTAGAATATATTTTTACCCTTTAATCTAATTCTGGTCATTGGAATTAATTTCACTTTGAAATTGGACATAAAAAGATATCAATCTTTTGATAGTTATCGTTTCTTAAAAACGCGCTCTTTGTTTTGATAATAAGAATTAATTTTAAATTAATTAATGCAACTTCTATGTTTTGAATTTGGTAAAATAGATATAATTTTTTTAATTCGTAATATCAAATATATCTTAGGCTGAATTTTTGGTATTTTTCTAAAAGACTTCTATTTTTGATGAATAGTGAAACCACTTAGTAGTAGTTAAAAAAACCGACTTTTTCATTTAAATGAAATTTTACCACTTCTGTGAATTGAATTTAGAATATACAACATACATGGTTGTTATTAGTAAGTAAAATGTTGTTAAATAAGAAGAAAATATTTTTTGCTGAATAGTAACTTTTGACTTTTATTTACTGTGGTTAAAGGTAAATAGGTTAATTCAAGGTAAAAAGAATATTATATTAATTAAAAATTACCTTAACACTTGTCCAAACCTTATTGGTTGAGTCATTTACAACCATGGGCATCTTTGGGTCGATTTTGGGACCCCATTGAGCCACTTGGGAGTGATAATGACAATTCAGATTAATTTACTTAAAGAAATGGAAAAAATGACAAAAACAAATATCTTTTAGTAAATTAATTTTTACGAAGGGTTATATAAATTATATTTTCAACTATAAATATTCATTGGAAGGCTAAAAAGTGTTCGTACATCATGGTATTTTTTTTATAATTTTTAGACATCACATAAATTAAATTATATATGAAACAATAATGATGTAGTATTTACCTCATTAATAAAAGATTAAAATAAATAAGATTATAAATATTAAAATTACATCCAAAACCTATCAAATTGTTATTGGATGATTTTATTTCGACCATGTGTAATCTTATCTTCGACTCTAATGATTTTTGGACCTTTTGAAACTGAATATAATAACACAAGTATCCCCAATATACTAAGATATTGTTATGAGAAGTATTCGAACTACACTTACACACACCACTATCTAATGGGTGAAGAACATAATGTTTCTGTGGATGGAAAATTAACACCTCACAAAATGATGATTGTTCAATTATATCCTTCCACCTCTCATGGTGTCCATTAAGACGGCACTGTATTTATATATGATATATATTATGTTTATGTTGTCTTTATGCTTCTGTATTTTTTTTATATAGCAAACCTTTATGGCTTCCATTATGTGTAAACACTATAATTTCATTTGATGAAGTGCATAATACTGCCCCCTCAAAGTGATATGACTCGTTAATGCCATATGTGGGACATATAAATGATGGATTTAATGATATTATATATGATATTATATATGAAATTATACTGGAATTATAATATACCTATTTATCATTATGTTTTAATTCCATTTAAATAAGAAATAGAAATGAAAGTAGCATCCATGCGTACGTACGGCTTACCATCTCCATGAATGGTGCATTTCATTTCTTACCTCTAAATGATATGTACTGTTATAAATATATATATATATATATATACTAGATATATATGATATATATGATATCTAAATAATTAAGGTCATTCTGGATATAATGGACTATTGATCACATGGAAAACTTGTAAATATATGGTGTTCATTTTGGACTCAAGTACCAAATATCGAAAAAAATAAACGTTATTAACATAAATGATTACATAATATTTATAACATGGTAATAAGTGATATAAAAGGAATTATAAACTTGAAAAAGGTTCATAAGCAAGTAGAAATTAACTTTAGCTAATTATTCAGAAGATTAAAGAACGATCAAGTCAATTCGGACACGAGGTAAGGGAATTCATCTCAATATCCATTCATTGAGGCATATTTAGTTTTATACATGACTTTATTTTATACGGTGTATAAACCCCTTTGACTTTTCATTTCATTCAAAGGGAATATTTTTATACGAAGCGTTTTACTAAATGACAAAAAGGAATGCTTTTTTTGCGTAAGTGGTCACAACGAACTTTCCGCCACCGTGAGTATTATTTGATCTTTGGCTTCTTTAATAATCCATAATGTTTTTAAAAGGGAAAAAATTAAATACCACATACTCTTTTTATATATTTTGGAATTGAAAATGATTTTGAGAATAGATTTATTATTTCAATATCTTGAAATGATATTTTGTTATTACAATGTGGAAACGTTATATTTCCTTTATGCTTATGTTATGTGTCATGATCATTTTATAGTTCTTGGGAATTATTTACACATTCGGGTGGTTCCGTAATAAACCTAGGGTGGGTGAGCCCGAGATAGCTCTCCAATTCATTGGGTAACATGATGGAGGTAAATGTGAATGTTTCTCCTAATAAATTTAAATAATATACTATGATGGGTATTCCAAAGTAACTCCCTATGTAGTTCTAATAGCTACATTGTAAGTATGTTATGGATTCCACAAGTTACCTTTATTATTTATGATTTCTAGGTGTTATTCATAAATAATATGTTTTCATGAGGTAAGTAAAAGAATTTTTGTTTTCTATGTATTAATGAACAAAATTTTTCTTTCATTATTTTATAACCCTTACTGAGATTTTTATGCTCATCCCAAGTTTTGAAATGTTTTCATTGGAATTAAAGATGAATAGGGTAAAGGATGGGAACCAAGAAAAGTCATGCTTTCTAAAACCTAGAACTCGACATGACTCTTTTTTTCATGAGTTTTTATTTTTTGAAAAAAATGGAAACTATGTAGAAGTGTCTACTTTGTAATCTTTTGAGATGTAATAGTTATGTCCTAATTCTCTAAAACTCTAAACCTGAAAAGATCCTCAATGTGAATTATTCATTTAATTCATTATTATGTAATGTTTATGGCTGGGTCCTTATAGTTGGTAACATAGGACGGTTTAGACAACTTTAGAAGTTAGGGTATTGTTAAATAAATGTCCATAAATTAATTTATAGTAATATTGAAATGATATAGCATTTAAATATTATCATTTTTCTTCACCTAAGATATTTTTGTGTTCAGAATGGTTTTCCGTAGAGGAAACAGGGAAGCTATATTGGGACGATATCATGAGGAAGAAATCCTTTTGAATCAGAAACCAGAGATGGTCGAAATTGGAACTGAATAGTTTGTTGTAGTGACGAAACAATTGACTCATAATATAAATGGTGGTGGTATCCTTGCACGAGTCATCCAAATCAACCATTGAGGAACATGTCAGTAGTGGTGAATTTCATGAGGCAAAATCCCCAATCATTAAGAGGATCATCTTACCCTGTGTTATTTTAAGGGTGGATTAAAGCATTGGAGAAGATTAATGACATCATGGGTTGTTCAGAACATCAAAAGGATAGTCTTGTTGTTTACCATTTTTAAGGTGAAGCTGATCAGTGGTGGTCGATGGTGAAAAATATCAAGGATAGTGAGGAGATTGATGCTCTCGATTGGGATGAATTCAAAGGTATGTTTCTTGAGAAATATTTTCCTAGGGTGGTTCGTCTTAGGATGAAAAACAAATTCTTGAATTGAGGCCGGAGGATGACTCAGTGGCTGCTTATGAAGAAAAATTCACTCGAATGGAAAGGCATGCTCCAAATTTAATACGAGATCTTGATAGTAAAATCAACTGTTTCACTCAAGATTAAATCCAAAGTGTTGAAGGGATTTAGCTTCTCGTGATTTCAAAAGTTGTAAAGAACTTTTTTGTTGTGCGGAGAAGGTAGAAATAGAGTTTTCCAATGATCATGTATTCTTTGACAAACAACAGAATAAGAGGTCGAGGTGGCAGGCGAAAGGGAAGAACACTTCAAAAAAGTCTGATGGTATGGAACTTAAGTTTAAAGTTTGTGAAAATTATGGTAAAAATAATGTTACAGAATGTATTTTGTATTATGGTAAGTGATACTAATGTGGTAAAATGGTATATAAGGCTCATAATTTTACTGAAAAAGATCAGGCTAAGGGTAAGAAAAAATCTAATTTACAGTCAGTAAAATGTTTTAAGTGCAATGAAATGGGTCATTATGAAAATGAGTGTCCAAAAAAGAACTCAACCGAAGGAAAGAAACCAGACTACAAGAAAAAATGGGTGGAGAAATCATTTGCAACTACTTTAGCAGATGTTGGGCCATCAAATGAAGTTGTTTCAGGTACACTTTTTGTTTGTTCAGATTATGCCAATGTGTTGTTTGATTCAGGGTCTACACAATCTTTCATTTCTAAGAAGTTTTCTAGTAAATTAGGAATTCCATATCAAGATATGAATATAGAACTTATGGTTAATACACCTAGAGGAAATTTTGAGACAAAAAGAAAACATAAGAACATTATTTTCCTTATGTGCAGAAAGAATCTACCTGCAAACCTTATTTTTTTTCCTCTAGTAGAGTTTGATGTTATTTTGGGCATGGATTGGATTTCTATTTATGATTCTAAGATTGACTATAGAGATAAATAGGTTTCTTTTCTGAAAGATTTATAGTTTTAGTACAATAATGAACCCCTTCTTTTGATAACATATCAGGAAGCTAAGAATATAGTAAAATATGGAAATGAATGTTACCTTGAACATACTATTGAAAATAAAGGAACTATTTAGGTTAATGATGTGCCAGTGGTAAATGAGAATCTTGATGTTTTTTCTGATGATTTTCATAGTATTATACCTAATCAAGAAGTTGAATTTAATGTTGACTTAGTTCCTGATGCTAAGAAAATTTCAAAACCACCTTATTGAATGGATCAAATTGAACTTTTAGAGTTAAAGAAGAAATTGCAGAACTTATTAGATAAAGGCTTCATTTGATGTATCACATCACCATGGGGTGCTCCTGTCTTGTTTGTTAAAAAGAAATATGGTTCAATGAGACTTTTCATTGATTATAGAGCATTGAATAACATCACTATTAAGAATAAGTATCCTTTTCCTCATATCGATGATTTGTTTGATCAGCTCTAGGGAGCTCAGTATTTTTCGAAGATTGGTTTGAGATCGGGGTACCATTAGTCGAAAGTAAAGGAAGTAGACGTTCTGAAGACCGCATTTCATTCTAGATATGGACATTATGAATTTGTAGTTATGACTTTTGGTTTAACCAATGCACCTGCTGTATTCATGGATCATATGAATAGAATTTTCTGTGAGTTCTTGGATAAGCTTGTGGTTGTGTTCATTGATGATATTTTGGTTTATTCTAAAATTAACGAAGAGCATGAAAGTCATTTAAGGGCCATCTTCCAAAACATAAAAGAAAAGAAAATTTATGGGAAATTCAGCAAGTGTAATTTTTGGTTACAACAAATTTCATTCCTTGGTCACATTGTTTCAAAAAAATGGAATAACTGTAATCCTACTAAAACAAAAGTTGTTGAAGAATGTCCAAGACCCACAAATATAACCAATATTCATAGTTTTCTAAGTTTGTAAGTTTATTACCGGAGTTTGGTTGAACATTTTTCATGGTAATCTAGTCTAATTACTAAGTTAACTCGAAAAGGTGTTAAGTTCATCTGGATAAAGGAATTTGATTATTGTTTTTAGTAATTGAAAAGTAGATTGGTGAATTCTCTCATTTTGGAACTTCCATTCAGAAATGGTGAGTTTGTTATCTATAGTGATGCTTTGTTGAAAGGATTTGGTTGTGTCCTAATACAGAATGATCAGGTAATTGCTTATGCTTCAAGTCATTTGAAACCACATGAGTTAAATTACCCTACACATGATTTTGAATTAGTTGCTCTTGTTTTTTATTTAAAAATTTATAGGAATAATTTTTATGGAGTATAATGTGAAATATATACTGATCACATCAGTTTAAAGTATATATTCACTCAGAAAGAATTCAAAATGAGACAGAAGAGATGTCTGGAATTAATCAAGGATTATGATTGCATGATCCATTACCATTCGGGAAAATAAAATAAAGTGGTAGATTATTTGATACGAAAATGTAATGCTTTATTAACCATGTTACATTTGGAACAAGATACTTTGGTTTTTGATATGATAAAATTTGTCATAGAAATTGTTGGTGCAGAAAATTCTTCTATTTTTTTTTCAGGAGTCAGTGAAATCATCTCTATTAGACAGAATAAAGAAAGTGCAGAAATAAGACATTGAGTTTCAGAAAAAGGTAGAGATGGTTCAGAAGGGTAAGGTGATTTATTTTAACGATGATAATGATTGTGTTTTTAGGTTTGGGAGGAGGTTATGTGTGCAATATGATTCACAGTTGAGGAATGTGTTGTTATGTGAAGTTCATAGTTCTCCGTTTTCAGTTCATCCTGGTAGTACTAAGATGTACAGAGATCTTTGGAATTATTACTGGTGGGATGGAATGAAAAGAGATATTGCTGATTTTACTGTGAAGTGTTTGACCTGTCAGCGGGTTAAAGCAGAGCGGCGGTTACCGAAAGGGATGCTTCAGCCTATACCGGTTCCAGAGTGGAAATGGTAAAATATATCCATGGACTTTGTTGTGGGATTACCAAAAATATCTCAAGGCAATAATGAAATATGGTTTATTATTGATCGATTGACTAAATCTTCTCATTTACTTCCTATTCAAGATATATGGTCTCTAGATCAACTTTATCGATTGTATGTTAAATATATAGTCAGTTTTCATGGATTTTCCCTCTTTATTGTATCTGATCATGATCTGAGGTTTACTTCTAACTTTTGGAAAGGCCTTCAGAAGTCGTTGGATACTGAATTAAATTTTAGTACATCTTTTCATCCTCAATAATATGGGAAATCAAAACGAACAATTCAAACATTATAGGATATGTTATGTGATTTCTCGATGGATTATCTGGGAAGTTGGGACCAATATCATTCTTGGGTTGAATTTTTATCTAATAACAGTTTTCATTCCAGTATACAGATATCTCCATTTGAGTAATTATATGGAAAGCATTCTCGAACTCCAACTTTTTGGGATGAAGTAGGTGAAAGGAACCTGATGGGACCAGAATTGGTAGAAGAGATGGCAGAGAAAGTTCAGTTGATTCAGAAGCACGTGAGAACTGCTCAGAGTAGACAGAAAAGTTATGTGGATAACTGGAGGAAGGATCTTTCTTTTGAGATAGGTGATCATGTCTTTGTCAATGTTTCTCCATGGAAAAGTGTGATGCGTTTTCGAAAGAAGGGAAAGTTGAGTTTTAGGTTCATTAGACCATATAAAATTCTGGAGAAAGTTGGATCAGTTGCGTACAGAGTGGCTTTACCTCCAAGTTTATCCTCGGTACACAATGTTTTTCATGTTTTGATGGTGAGAAAGTATAGGCCAGATCCATCTCATTTTTTGAGCCCAAAGGTAGTTTTGTTGGAAGATAATCTCTCTTATGAAGAACAACCAGTTCAGATTCTTAACCGTAGAGAGCAAGTGTTTCTAAATAAGGTAATTCACTGGTTAAATGTTTGTGGAAAAAAAATATGGTTGAAGAGGCAACGTGGGAATTTGAAAATGATATGAGGGATAAATACCCACACTTATTTTGATAAGTAAAATTGCGAGGAAGCAATTCCCAAAAGGGGGAAAGGATGTAACATCCCAGGTAAATAAAGAATAAGTCATATTTCATATTTATTAATATTTTTTAATTAAATATTAATTTTACTTTACAGGGGATGCTATGTTTGATAGCTTACCTGATACACAACAACGAGTTTCTTTGAAATCTTACGTTGCACATTAATAATATAATATTATTTTGAATGGAAGTTAACTCTTATCCCTTGGATTTGCGCGAATGAACAAAACTAACTACAATATTGTTATACATGTTTGTTAAATGTATTTACTTTTATCCAATAAAAAATTTAGAGGCTTAAAATGCGAATGAATCTAATTTTAAGCATAACTTACATGAAAAGGTTGATTTACTACCTTTTAATAGAGAACCCTCTTTAAATATAGTTTTGGTCACTATAATACATTATAATTGACCAAATAAAATCCTTCTTTAGAATGGGGACATCAAAATTTACTTTGTGTAAATTTTTGGAATTTTTCCGATAAGGTTCATTTTTTTAATGAATAGTGAAAATATTGTATTTTAAATCAAAACTGCGTTTTAATCTAATTTTTTAATATGATTATATTATATTTTTAATTTGTTTTAAAGTTTAATTAGAATATATTTTTACTATTTAATCCAATGTTGGTCATTGAAATTAATTTCACTTTGAAATTGGACATAAACAGGTATCAATATTTTAATAGTTATTGTTTCTTAAAGACACAATATTTGTTTTGATAACAGGAATTAATTTTAAATTAAGTAATGAAAATTATATGATTATAATTTGGTAAAATAAACATCATTTTTTAATTTGGAATATCAAATATATCATAGGCTGAATTTATGGCATTTTTCTAAAAAACATCAATTTTTCATGAATTGTGAAACCACTTAGTAGTAGTTAAAAAAAACTGACTTTTTCATTTAAATGAAATTTCTCCACTTCTGTGAATTAAGTTTCAAATATAAAACATAAATGGTTGTCATTAGTAAGTAAAATTTGGTTCAATAAGATGAAAATGATTTTCATGAATAGTAACTTTTGATTTTTATTTCCCGCGGTTAAAGTTAAATAAGTTAATTCAAGGTAAAAATAATATTATAATAATTCAAATTTACCATAACATTTGTAAAAACCTTATTTTTTGATTCATTTATGACCATGGAATTCTTTGGGTCGATTTTGGGACCACATTGGGCCACTTGGTGGTTTTAATGACAATTTAGATTAATTAACTTAAAGTAAAGGAAAAAATGACAAAAAAAAATATCTTTGAGTAAATTAATTTTGATAAAGGGTTATATAAATTATATTTTCAACTATAAATATAAAATTGAAAGATAAAAAGTTTTCCTATATTAGAGTATTTTTTTATAATTTTTAGACATCACATATATAAAATTATTTCGGACACAATAATGATGTAGTATTTACCTCATTAATAAAATATTTAAATAAATAAGATTATAAATATTAAAATAACATAAAAAACCAATAAAATTCTTATTGGATGATTTTTATTTCGACCATGAGTCATTTTATCTTCGACTCTAATGATTTTTGGACCTTTTGAAATAGAATGTAAGTTTATAATAAAATAATATTTACACACTTTCTAAAGATCCCCTCCTCCCCCTTATAAAAATCCCTCACTTCTAACCAATTCCTCACACCTCCCAAGCCTTTAGGCTCATCCAAAATTTTCTAAATTAGCCTCCCTACATCCCTCTCTTTCACTTAGAAGCCTTAACTTATGCATAAGGCACTTCAAGAAGGTTTTTTGGTTCAAACCAAAGGGAGTTACCCAAATTAAAGATGACGGTTTCTCTTAACTTCTTTTATTTTATTTTACTTCTCCAACACCTAAACTATTTTTATTCCTTTATTTTATAACAACACCAATATCCACAATATACTAGGATGTTGTTATGAGAATTATTTGAACTACACTTACAGAAATGTCCATCTAATGGTGAAGAACATAATCTTTATATGGATGGAAAACTAATGCCTCACGAAATGATGATTGATCCATTATCTCATACCGCCTCTCATGGTGGACATTAAGATGGAAATGTATTTATATATGATATATATTATTTTTATGTTTTTTTTATTCTTCTGTATTCTTTTTATATAGCATACCTTTATGGTTTCCATTATGTGTAAACACGATAATTTCATTTGAGGAAGTGCGGACTACCACCCCCTCAAAGTGATATGACTCGTTAATGCCATATTTGGGATGTCTAAAGGATAGAGTTAATGATATTATATATGATATTATATATAAAATTATATTGTAATTATAATATAACTATGTATCATTATGTTTTAATTCCATTAAAATAAGAAATATAAATGAAAGTAGCGTTCATGCGTACGTACGGCTTACCATCTCTATGAACGATGCATTTCATTTGATACCTCCAAATTACATGTACTATTATAAATATATATATATACTGGATATATATGATATATATTATATCTAAATAATGAATTTCATTCTGGATATAATGGACTATTGATCACATGGAAAACATGTAAATATAAGGTGTTCATTTTTTACTCAAGTACCAAATATCGACAAAATGAAGGTTATTAACATTAATGATTACATAATGTTTATAACATAGTAATAAGTTATATAAAAGGAATTATTAAATTGAAAAAGGTTCTTAAGAAAGTAGAAATTAACTTTAGTTTGTTATTCAGGATATTAAAGAACGATCGAGTCAAGTCAGACACGAGGTAAGGGACTTCGTCTCAATCTCCTTTAATTGAGGCATATTTAGTTTTATACACGACTTTATTTTATACGGTGTATAAACTCCTTTGACTTTTCATTTCATTCAAAGGGAATATTTTTATACGAAGCGTTTTACTAAATGAAAAAATGGAATGTTTTTTTACGTGAGCGATGACAACGACCTTTCCACCGCCGTGAGTATTATTTGATCTTTGGCTTCTTTAACAACAAATAATGTTTTTAAAAAGAAAAAAAATAAATACCTTACACTTTTTTTACGTATTTTGGTATTGAAAATGATTTTGAGAATGGATTTATTATTAAAATATCTTGAAATGATATCATGTTTTTTCAATGTGGAAATGTTATCTTTCATTTATGCTTATGTTATGTGTTATGATCATGTTACGGTTCTTGGGAATTATTTACGTATATGGGTGGTTCCGTGATAAACGTAGGGCTCATGAGCCCGAGATATATCTCCAATGCATTGGGTAACATGACGGAGGTAAACATGAAAGTTTCTCCTATGAGATTTAGGTAATATACTGTGATGGGTATTCCAAAGTAGCTCCCTATGTAGGTGTGATAGCTACATTGTAAGTATGTTATGGATGCCACAAGTTACCTTTATGATTTATTATTTCTATGTGTTATTCATAAATCTTATGTTTTCATGAGGTAAGTAAAAGATTTTATGTTTTGTATGTATTAATGAACAAATCTTTTCTTTCATTGTTTTATAACCCTTACTGATATTTTTATGCTCATCCCATGTTTTGAAATGTTTTCACAGGACTTAAATATGAATAGGGTCAAGGATGGGATCATGGAAAAGTCATGTTGTCTAAAACTTGGAACTGGACATGGCACTTTTTTTCAAGATTTTTTATTTTATGAAAAAAATGGAAACTTTGTAGAAGTGTCTACTTTGTAATATCTTGAGATGTAATAGTTATGTCCTAATTCTCTAAAACTCTAAACCTAAAAAGATTCACAATGTGAATTATTAATTTAATTCAATATTATGAAATTTTTATGGTCGGGTCCCTATAGATACCCTCCAATAGTGAATGCATTTCAGTATTTACAAGAATGTCACTCCTCCTCAACTATAAAAGGGCACTCACTCCACTCACTTCTTCACACCTATAAAGTAATTTGGAAAATCCAACCTATGACCAAATCATTTATAATATTAATTTAATATCATCTTAGAATACTTAATTTGGGATTAAATACAACCAAGGATAGACTTTTTGGAAAACCAAATGGAGATACTTGAAGAATAGGTTGCGTTCATCAACGAGAAGTTTTTGTTTTATTTCATTCTTTACTGCTTAAATTATTCTTATATAATTATGATATAATAAACTTATTATAATAAATATTATCATATATTTTTATTTTAAGTTTTATTTCTAAAACCACACACACATCCATCAAATGGGTCCCAAAATAATCATTCATATTTATGGCTGACTACAGCCTCACAAAATGATGTCATTCATTTTTACAGTACCACCCCTCATGGTTGGGTGTGATGATAGATCTAAAATTTATATATATTATTTATATAAAAATAATACCACTTTAGTCATTATATAGTATGTAATATTTTATGATCCATTCTATAAAGGATAAGATAACGTCGCTCATATATATGGCGGACTACCGCCTCTCGAAGAGATGTGAATCGTTTTTCACTAATGAATTACATGGATGGTAATAAGGGTAAATATAATAAATATATATGGTGTGCCTAAAATATTTAAAATATTCATGAAATATGTATCATTATAATAATTTAATATAACATTTTCTTTTCACCTTCCCACATACTGAAAAAACTCAGTGTCATTCATGGATGTGTGGACTACCACCTCCTTGAAGCGATGTGATTCCTTTTTCATAAAAAAATCACAATAATTTATTATCAAAGTATACATAATTAAATAATATATTATTTATTTTATTATTATAATCCTATAATAGTAAAATATAACTTACATTATTTCCATAATGATCATTGAAAAATGGAATGTTTACTTATGCGTATGTATGGCCAATCGTCTCTATGATCATAACGTTAGTTCATTTTGTTAAAGAAAATATTTCTTTCTTGTTTTAAAAATTATAATTTATGAATAAATATTAAAATTATTCCAATATTTTTATTCAATATAAATTTATATAATGACGTATTTGACTATAGTAAACCCACCTAAGTCAATTTTGACAGACAAGCTGAATACGTTCACAATATTCGATGTAAACTTAATAAATTAAGTAGTTATATATTGCATGATAAGTGAAATAAAATTAATAATAAAAATGAAAAATTTTATAAAACAATAAAATAATTTACATAACATTAATATTCATGAATATAAATAACAAGATTGACAAATCAGACTTCAGGTATAGGTTTTCTCATCTCACTTTAATATCTGTGAGATGTATGCCATATTCACAACTTATTTTTATTGTGTATTGAATATAATACCAATGAATTTATTTTATTTTTATTATCCTTAAATTTATGGGGATTTACATATCCACCGGAGGATCTCACTGTCATGTGTTTTAGGTTCTCAATTTTACCAAACCAGTAAGGGAATTTTTTCAGTCATTTTCTTTGATAAGTTTTTTATGTTATAAACCTATCTTATTTTATGAGGTGTATATCCTTCCCCTTTAAAATTTTATAAAATAAATATCATTATTCTTATGATATTATAAGTTTCATTTAATTTTATTCTTTTAATGGGATTATGATTAAATGTTTCAAAAGTGGTAAGGGTCTTTGGTTACAATATCTTCGTTTATTGGGATTGTGTATGATTAAGTCTTCAAGGTTGAAATATTATAATTCACATGACTTATATTATCCTCCTGTAATTAAATTTATTTACAATGATTGTACAATTTTTCATTATTGGTATCTTAAAATGTTTTAGAAAGTGTTTTTACTAAATTTCAACATTATTTCTCTTTTCGGTCGAAAACTCTTTTTCTTCCAAAATCATGTTTTCAGAAAAAAGATGTTTTAAATACTATTTTTAAAAGTTTATTTCAAATATGAACATATTTTTACCTCTGGAAATTTTTTTCTATGCTTTTTAAAATCCTTTTATATGATCTTTTTTTTTTCAAAGAAAATAATTTTCAATATATTTTTGGTTTTAAAAATAAATTTTCAAATTGAAAAAGGTGATTTCATAATAATTTATTTAATGAAACATTAATGGTATTTACATTAATCAAAATCAATAACCCTTTTGGTTTCTTATTCTCTAATGAAGATATTTTTTAAAGACACCATAATCATTATTTCCTTGTGTGGATTAAATTTTTTCTAAAGATAATTTTATGGAACTCATTTATTTTCCACGGGTTAGTCATGTTTTAAAGAGATTGTTATAGAACGTATTTCATTTCATGGGGTTAAACAGTTTCAAAGATATTTACATGAAAACCATTTCATTTTTAAAGGTTAATGATGTTATAAAAGAATAGTGATTGTTTCTATGAGTTTTATGATAAATTCTATATGAAATTTATTTATGTTGTGCTTCGTGGACATCTTATATGTCAGGGAGGCCCAAATAGTGCCAGTTGATCCCATTACAACTTATATGATGGGACATACCAGATATATCGATGTTATATCATTAAATATTATACCATTGGTTTCCCAAAAAACATCTAGAAATCCCATTACATCTTATACGATTGGTGGCCAAGATAACGTCAGGTGAGCTCATTATGGATTATATGATTAGTACACCCATATAGTGCACCAATGAATTGGGTAATGATTATATTGGAAGTTAAAATATATTTATTTTAATTTAAAAATTGTGAAATGTTTTTATGAATATGATTCACCAAGATGAAAAAAATCATTTTTATTTAATTATTTTGGGTTTATTATGTCTCTTCTGATCAAGATTTATTTTACATGTCTTGTGATTATTGAATATAATGATTCTTTACTTTTCCATGTTTTCATAATTGATGATCCAATTATTTATGGGTATTAATATTTATATGTTATACTCATCCCTAATTATTTCATCATACCATTACACTCTTCTTATTCTCATTGATGATATTCAATTGTTTATTCTTATTTTACCCTTATAGAGAATTTGACCTCACCCTTATTATGTTTCCTTTTCCCAAGTTTATAATGAAATAGGTTGAATAAATTATGTATATAAGGGATTTCATATGGATGATGATTATGATTTAATTATAAATAGGAAAAGTTAGTTTAAGTTAGATAAATTCTCATTTAACGACAAGGTTGTTATTTATTTACGATATTTTCTTAATTTTATAAAACTCTAAATGTAAATGGTCCCTGAGAATATAAGTGACCAATTATTTTCCTTATGATGTTATAAATTTTGGATGGAAAGAATTGTGTCACATTTATCAGCATCTAATCTGGAAAAGTAAAATTTATGATTTGATCACTATATCCTAGAGTGTGGGTCTTGTCCTATTATAATCCGAGTATTGTCCATCTACTCAAGCTAGACTCTAATCATAATTGAAATGATACTTGGAACTAAGTGTCAAAGCCTAACTACCATTGACTTGATTAATGAATACAAACATCAACATGACTATAGAGAATAGTGTAATTTTCCAACATGTATACTAGTTATATAGTTGTGAAACATGATACATATTGAATTTACAAAAATTTAATGCATACGTAAACCAATAAGTCTAAAAATAGTACAAAAAACCTCATTATATAAGTATCACCTTGTATAATGATATGACCTCCACCATATACCCATCATCCATTACATTACACCATATGAAAACCACTACACCATACGATCAAACTAAGAAACATCGAAGAAACTAGTAAATCATGTCAAAATCATCTTCATGTGCACCAAGATACACATATAGGGGATGAGTACAGGACCTAGGAGGATTTCTCTCAAACATCCCACATATCATATATAAGTGAAAATAATCTAATCTATAAGCACATTTTTAAAAAACATTCTTATAATAAATCATAACTTTTAAAACCATTAAAAGTACTTAATATTAAAAAATGTGTAATAAAACACATGAAAAATATAAACTAGAATGATAGCTTTATATATTAATAATAAAAAAGTTTATTGTATCCATGAAAATGAATAAATAGTATCACCTCTCCAAAATGAACCCATGAACATAGTTTACCAATCAAACCTATGAAAACACTTAGACCATGAGTATTAATAAATTATGTTTATCACTAACTCCTGAGTGGACCAACTACTACAAAATATCATGTAATTTTAGTTTATAAAGTTCCTACCCTGTGTAAGAATTTTGAAAACGTTATCTTTCCATTACTAAAATGAACCCTACGCCCAAGTGGCAGTTCTTATAACTTGGTTCTAAGCCCTCCCCAAAAAAATCATCAATAATAGTAATAACCATTCACCAATCAGAACACATCAAATAAATGCCCAATTCCTCCATTCAATAAGAATACCAAACCTCATGCAACTGAATGCACAACCAAACAATATGAACCATATATTAAATGACAAATATACAATATCAATAACAACAATTATCATAATATCCCAAATAAATAATCAATAATACCATTAATACTTATTTTAACTGATTTTTTAATTTATCCAACTATTTTAATATCATTAAAAGTCCCACGCCCACATAAATGTCCATCATGTTCATTTTTCACCTAAAAACTCAAACCAAAACCCATTTTTCCAAAAATCACAACACACATATAGTTAAATAATTTTAACACTATAAAACAATTTATTTTAAACAAACATTTAAGATCATGTGAATTTTCACACAATTGGATGAGGGATAATACACCTACCTCAAATAAATGAGGAAGTATATTCATGCCACAAAACCAATGATCCTATATTTTCATAGCCTCATCAAACCCCAAGAAACAAAATACTAATCAATCAAATTGGTTTCAACATGACATGGGGAAATCCCCACACAAAAACCCTAGATCTATAGAGAAATATACCTTAGGAATAACAATGAGAGAAATAACATTAATCTTGTACCCAAACCTCCAAATATGTGATGAAAAATATTTTTAATGGGCGATAACCACAAAAATCACCATAGAATCACCCAAGGGAACCTCTCTAAGAATTTATGAATTAAATAGAAGAGATATTAGGGTATTTTTTTAAAATAATCTTTTTTGGATATTTCAAAAATATGTATGTCTCAAATATATTGTTCTGAAATCCAGGCACTGGCTCTAAAACTCCCTATGTTCCAAATTCCATGTTTTTCATATAGAGTTCACGGTTCCAAGGACCATGAATCAATATTGGATTCTTCTTTATCTAAACATCCCAAGCTATAGGGACAAACTACATGATCCTAGACACTATACAACAACCATATAAGAGTTTAAAAAATTCTGAAAAGAATTTTTAAAAGAGATTAAAACATTAAGTAGATTTCTTTAGAGGAGATAATTAATTATCTTACACTTAGAAATCACTTTAAAAAACTAGTGAGTATATAGTAGAGCATTAGTAAAAGTATCAAAAATGGTTATATTATTCTATATATTTATACATTTAAATTAAAATGTTTGAAGTTACATCATTTGTTAATGGATTTATGGGTAATTCCCACTTAATATAGATATTGGTTTTACCCGCCAAATCATATCTCATAACCACATTTTCATTTTCGAGATACAAATAAAATTTAAATAACATTATCTCTTAACATTTTAGAAACTTTATATATAATTTTTGGAGATACGGATCAACTTAAATTGATTTTTTTACTATCCTTTAATGTATATGACACGTGGAGAGTATATTGTACATATATTATATAATATTGGTAAGAATAAAGGGGAATGAAGATAGAATAAATATAGAATTAACTATATGAACAATTTTATAGTGAAAGAGAAAAAATGAAAGTGAGAGGTTATAGTAATTTATATTTTTTCTTACTGTTTTAAATTTATGGTTCAAAGAACACAGTGAGATGAATATATTATTTATGTGCCAAAAGATAAATGCATATATTTATTTGGTGTATAAGATACTAGATCTGTTCATTTTAATATTTTTTGAGTCAAACTAATTTAGAATCCTTCTACTAAATTATCTTGAAGATAGAGATGAAGAGGGAGTGTCCCTAGGACATGGTAGTGGTCCATTCATAAACTTGGAAATCACTCAAAATTATATTAAATATTATTTTTTACACTTAAAAATTTTCATGTGCATTATCTTAGGACTAACCATTGGCTGAAGTAAGTAAAAAAAATTGTATCCATTTTCTTTATCTTTCTTTACATGGATAAATTTATGATCTTGTTTGATAGATAGGTACTTGGTTTGTAATAAATTGGGAATAAGAACAAATTAGCAGTGAAACTAGATTATATAATAACTCATCTCATCCCCCTATTGAGGTTTTTGAGAACTTGGGGTCATAATAATTATACATTGACAAAATATGTGTAAATAATTTAATTAAAAAATTAATATAATATATATCTATGTGTGTGTTTTTTGATTCATAAGAACTAAGGATTGGAGGATTTTCATTTATAATATAACCAAACAACCTCTCTTATTTTCATAATAACATAAAATGGTATGTTTCAAAATAATATATGATTTAATACATATATATATATGATTAGTAAGCATTGAATCTATTAGTTAATGTTATTAAAAAAGTTTAAATAAACACCCTTAAATCACAATTAGTATCCTTAATAAAATTATCCCATAAATTAATTTATCATCTTATAAAATATTGACTTATTTTATAATTAAAAAGAATAAAAGATGAGATAATTTTCGTAAAGGAGTATAAATAATAAGTACAAAAATTTTTATTGAAGATTGTTATCTAAATGGGAATAGAATTATAAGTTTAAGTATAGAAAAATTGAGAAGAAAATAATCATGTTTCTTTTTTTTCTTTTGGGACCCACATCCTTTAATACATATAATTTATTTATTTAATACAAATGAATTTATTCCTTTGGGTATTTTACATGACCCATGAGATCTTTATCTAAGTAGATTAATATTTTTTCTATCTCATCATATTTTAAAACTTGTATGATGGAGAAAATAAAATTAATCATTTAGAATATCAATCTTTATATTCAAATATGGTAGAAAATTATAATTCCTTAATTAGAAGAATGGTTTTATTTTAGTTTTTATCAATATTAGACTATATTTTTCAATCCTTATATAAACCTACATATTTTATATTTTGTATGTATTTTTTATAATTTCCTAAAAAAAATTGGTTGCATAAAAATGAACCAAAACACCTTATTCAAATTCATAAATTTCATCTTATGTAAAATTTTTGATATGTTGTAATAATCCAATCTAGAGTAATATCTAATCTAGTATATGATCTGATTTACAACTGACTCAAATGGTTATCCTAATCCTTATGGGGTCAAGAAAATCACCTAAGTATCTATAAATAAACATGGGAAATTTTTTCTTAATAAATAAAATAAAATAATAATAAATTTTACTCTACGAAAACATCATCATATAAATAAATCAATAAAACCAAAACTGGGTATAACAAGCCAATAAAAAAATATAAAGTTGTAAAAAGCTACCAAAACTTATGTTTTGGCGGTCCCTGGCCATCCACAATGTCCCAATATACCCACCCTCATCCAATGAATTATGAGTCTACAAAATAATACAAATCCAAGTATTGGTCCTAAATTTTCCCCAAATAGTCCATGTAGTTACTTCATAAGGTTATTTAGGAGTTATTAAAAAGAGTACAACAAGTGATAATAAGGGCATAAATTTTAAAATAGAAATATAAATCCATCTAAATCAGATTAAAAAATGATTATGTTTTTAAAAAAACATAACTAAAAAAATTAAAAATCATTTATGAAACCCAGTTTAGAAACATTCTCTTTTAATTTTTAAAAACCAAACCATTTCTTGAAAAAACTGAAAACCATTTCAAAATCTTAAGTCATATAAATCAATAAAATGTTTGAGTGTTCCTTAGATATCAATAATTTGTGAAAGATTCAATATAATAGAGTCAATCAACATCATCTCATTAAGAAGATCAATCAATAATTGTTATCAATCAAGCAATGCAAATCCAGTTCCCATTAGTGACAGTGAACATAATCTTGTATATAATATCAATTTTAATGATTCCAAGGGTATAATCTAGATAGAATAGTTATTCCATTATAGATAATCTAATCAATAAATTATGATTTATCATCTATAATAAACCAGTCTATAAGGGTCTCAATAAAATTAAATCCACGTAAACCTGATTTCCTAATCACACATTCGTAGAATGAACCTATCATTTTCTCTACAAATCCACTAATTAGGGTGTGATTCCACTAGAAAGGATTAATATAGTTCATCTAATCTAACTACCAAGGTTTCCATGACTAGTAAAGAGGGGTGAGTGTTATAAATTTCAATAATTCTCAGTTGTTATCTAATTCTCTCCCCTAAACTCCCTCAATGTGAATAATCACCCTTTCAACACCCATCTATAGGAAGTATAAGAACAAAGTAAGTTATAACTGGATATTATCAAAAGATAATATCATAAAAAATTTCCAACTGGGATATAAAACATCATTAATTTCAAATCAAAGACCTTACTTCAAATAAATATCAAAAATGGAATTTTTTCCAACTTTTTTTCATGTATCAACATTAAAATGTGAAAGGGTCCATTAAAAAACATTTATTTTAAAACATACCTAAGTCATTTAAAATAAATTTATACAATTTAAGAGGCTTGAGTTCATTTTAAAACATGGTCCAATAGACATTTTATTTAAATAAAATAATTTTATTATAAAAATCAAAACCCAACCTATGATCGTTATTTCATCAAAATGTTCTTTAAAATGTATTTAAAGAGATATAAAACCCAACATGGTCTTCAAAAAATATAAATAGTTAGAGTAATCAAGATCATAAAAATTTTTATATTCCACGTTCAATTCATAGAGAAGAGAATCAAATATGATTTCATTATCTATTTCATGTTCAACATTCATAAAATATGTATTAAAAAAATATTAAAGCATGTTTCTATGAATTTTCAAGAAATAACGAATTATCAGATAGAGGAAATATATAGAAATACTAACCTCAATAATTGAATTATTGAACATAGAACACAAGATCATAAATAGTAATAGGATAAGGTTAAACACATTAAACAAGGGAACCTTCCTTGATCACCCAGTATTTTGAAATACAAAACACCCCAAGAGGATAAAGAAAAATGAAGGTATAAAATTTTACGTTAAATTTAAAACACATGAGCCATTTTGGATCACATATTCAAAATTAAAAATTAAAACAACAATTTAATAGTCCATTTTAATAAAATATTGAATGTTTAGGGTTTAAAATTATTCAAACAAGAGTCACAACACTTAAATATATTAAATAATTAAATTCCCAGGTTTTCTATCTTTTTAAAAAGTTTATAGTTTTATAAGATCATTTTGGAGGATAATAAATAAAACATAAATTTTTCTTTATTTTTCTCCTAAAAAGATCATTACATAAGGGTGGCTTGGTTTTACTTCTATGTATCTTTCAAGTGTCTTGTAAATGTATTGTTTTACCATTACACATCTTTTGAAACCGAGGTACTACCCTTAAATAGCTCATATACATAAGGGTATACCCATACATAGTTATTGGATTATCTATATACAATTAATATACATAGGATTTATAATTATGAAACTCCAAGATTAACCTAGTGAATTTAGGGTTATGTAGCCTTCATAAAAACTAGGTTACCTTTACTTAGTGCCTATAAATAGATATCAAAACTTTTTTAGTGGAATGTTTATCTATATTAAACACATAAACACAAGATCTTACCCATACATATCTGAATTAAACTCAATCATACCCATATGAAACTAATAAAAATAGGTATTTTCCCTTATAAAATTTTAAAAAACCACCCTTCATTAAGGTACGATACACTTTCCCGTAAACAGACCCTATACCATGTGTAAGGGTAAAAAATTAGTTAAAATTTATTTAATTATCTTTCAAAGAATTTATAAATTAAAATAAAAATGGCCTTTTATTTTTATAAAAATGAGTTTTCTATAAATCTCCAAACCAAATGGATTTTATTCCCTAGAATAATTTCAATCCAAAATATAGAAAATGATGAGCCTAGAGAAACTCCCACACTTAACCCACTATGTGGATGGTCTATGAAATAGAATAATTATTACCCAAAACAAACCACCTGACACAAATATAAGAGAATATACTATAACTTTTTCCAAATAAGCATTTAAGTAGAATCACCCAGGTCAATAAACCTATCAAGAAAAATAATTGACCACATCGATAGGGAGAAGAAAACAATATGAAAGAATTGCAGAGAATAAGCCTCCCCACCATTATAAAATCACTAAAATTAAGAAACCTGGGAAAAAATATCCACCAAAACACATCTCTTCAACCTAAACAAGATACTTAGATCACACGTCGCAAAAAAAAATATCTAAGTTTAAAAAATAATACCTCTAGGAATAGAATATCCAAAAAACCTCAATGATTACAAATAGAGATAGCACTCTCAAGATCCATATATAATCAAACATCCATCAGAAAAGTATATAACTAGAAATGATTTAAACCTGAGTTAAGTACTCGATGGAAAAATATGATTTTCTTTATTGATCCTCCCCCAAGATATGCTTATATAATCATCCACCAACACCTCCAAGTGCTTGATCCAAAAAGAATCTATATAAACCTAGTTACCCGAGTACAACCCCAATGACTACCAAAGTCCAATTTAAATGATCTCAAAACAAAAAAAATGACAGATCATGACTAGGGAACTAAATTCCATTGAGGGAGATCATCTATCGCATCAATTTATATCACTAATTATAAAGAAAAAAAGGATAATAAAGAAAAAACATACACCATAACTGGAATCCAATCCTGGCCATAGGGACACACCCTTAGAATGAAGAAACAAAATGTATTTTTAAGAATAAAAATGCCCACATCTAATGGTACTCAGTAAATGATTCAACTCCATCCATGTGCACAAAAAACCTCAAGGTAAAAATTCATCAAAGTGGAATAATAATCACTAAAGGTCATATATCCACAAGTCATAAATATAGATCTCATGTAAAATAAATCATCATTATGATAAAAACCAATTTTCACTAGAGATAATCAAGAAAGGACCCAATGTTATCTATAGAAGAACCCTAGAAAAATAATTTCACCCTAAACCAAAAATATAAAACAAGTAAAAATCAAATGGTTTCCCCTCAGACATTGAAAATAATAAGTTGGGTCACCATCCATCACAAAAGAAATCTCCCAAAATGCATGAAATTATTCACTCTGAGGCCCATGGCTGGTGCCTTTTAGTCTTAAAAAGTCAAATTACCCATAGTCAAGAGATGTTCTTCCCCTAACAAAACATCACATTTTGTTATTCCAATATACAAAACCTCTTAATGTGACCCGATACACCACACCACTTACAAACTCTCATAGATTTAAAAGAAGTAAATCATAGAATGATCAAGTTCTCCCCACATGATTCACAAAAAATAACTCTTATTTTCCCAAGAAGACTATCCATAATCAACCAAATTATAAAACAAAAAAAATGGTACATATCCACCTAATCCTACCACAAATGAGGAATTCATCCCTTATTATCAATTTTATATCTACATTTTAGCTGATATAGCCCTTTATAGCATCTCAAGATAAGAGGTCAAATAGTCAACTGAGAAGATAATTCTATGTTCCATGTGTAAAAATTTATTGAAAAAATATCCTTAATGGTTTAATCACTAGAAAAATTAGCTAAGAAATATGCATAAATTGAGAATTTATTGGAATATTCTAAAACTGATGGATCACCTTGAAATAAATCCCAGAGCTGAAAGACTTTCTGCTTCATTACTTCCTCAGGATACCAAAACTGAATGAATACTAACTTAAGGAATTTCCAATACATTATTTTATTTATAAATAGTGTAATAATTATTTCACAAAACAATCATATAGGTCCCTCAAAAAATGAGTTAATAGACTTAATATTAAAGGCATTAGGATTATGGAGTGAGAAAAAATCCTTTGATGTTCTTCAAGACACATCACTTACTTAGTAGAACCCCAAACACCTCCAAAATATGGTGTATAATAATTCAATAAGAATAGTATAGGGTCTGATAGATGGATAGGCTCTACCCCCCCCCCCCCCAACTTGATTCAGTGTCTTGGTGGAGTCATTGAAAGGGGATTACACTTCTAAATAACATGAAGGGATACTTTGAGGATCATACTAACAAACAAATTTTATATCTTTCTTTAAATAATTTCTAAGATATATTTCTAGAAATCTCAAAAACATAGGCTCATCAACTCAAGAATACAACCAAATAAAAATAGGGAAAACTATTCCAGACAAACCAAAAACTAATTTTATTAAAGAATAATTGGTTTCCAAGTGAAAAAGATTTATACATTTATGAAACAATACACTTTTATTTAAAATTTTAAATCTTTATATATATCCATCATAGTAACCAAAAGTACTTTTCCAACTCAGGGAAATTCATCATTGATTTCAAAAGCATTAATACCATTTTCCCAAAAAATAATTTTCATCCTAAATACATTATAACATAAAATTTCTTTTTAATACATTCCTATATTACATAAGAGTCTTTGAAAATTAGATTTCTGAACTAGTCATTTATTAAAAACATTCCTTTTGGTAATTGAAAACACTTTTCTTAGAAATCAAATAATTTTTTTAAGATGAAATTTAGTTTTCATAAAAAATTTAAAATCATAACCAAAGGGATTAGAGTTGAAGAAAAAAAAGAGAATAAAAAAGGCCATACCCAAAGTATCTATTCGAAAAAAGAACCCTCAAAACTAACCTCACATGAGTCATGTAATATTAGAAACAAATGAACAGGTCACCAAGTTCATATTTGAGTAGAATTGTGAATTTATTGGTCCTATGGGATGGTAAACCACGTGTCAACATCACAATAATTTCTACATTAACATCCAAATATTTCAGGATTATTTCCCATAAATTTCCAAACTATAAATTCATAGTATGGAACTTTTCATATTTTTATTACAAACCAAAACTCATAAGAGGTTACCAAAATCAAAGATAATCCTATTGGGATTCTATATCTCAATTTTAGTCAGGAACCCAATAACTAAAAAAAATTCATGTCCCCATTTCCCCTAGTAACTTAATTCTCAATGTGAAGAGGTGTCGATGAAAAACATGTAACACCCTGAAATTTTAAAAGAACATTATGTTTTAGAGAATATACAACACAAAACATCTAGCTTAAACGATGCCAAAAAAACATAATTATATAAATATGACATTTATAAGCTAGATATTATATTGGTGGATATAAATATGATAAAATTATTTATAAAATATATATTTTTATAGTTAAAATTTTATTATGTAATGCATCAATTTTTAGTAAAGTTGTTTCATTCTTCAAAAATGTGTCTTCTTACCAATTGGTTTTCATTAATTTTTATGAAAAAATATAATAATTAATTTATGGAACTATTTTAAATTTTATTTGATAAAAAGGATATTACTTTTGAAATAATTTTATCAAAACTATCTTTGGGTGAAATTAACAACTTTCTCTAAAAATATTGATTTTTCAAAGAATAGTGAAATTACAAATTTTTAATGAAAATGATAGTTTTTTATCAGGAATTTTAAAATATTCGTTTTATTTTTAAATTATTTTGAAATACAATTATTTATATTATATTTTTATTATTTAAATTATGTTATTTGGAATCAATTTTATGATTGAATTTGGAATAAATACATTTTTATACATAAAATCCATTTTTTTGAAAAATTATTTTCTATTACAATTTCTATTTTGATTTTAAATAAATTACTATCGTATATAAAAATTTTAATATTGAAAAAATTATTTTATATTATGAATCAAGTGTTCCAAATTTTCTAAATATTACTTTTATATTTGTGTTCATTATGAATAGTTCCATAGTAAATAATTATCACAACACAAAGAGTAATTTGAGAAATTTCTGTTAAAAATAATTTCGCAATGAAAATAAAATGACCCTAAAACTTACCTTAATTTCATTTTATAAACCTATTTCATATATAACCAAAAAAAATTATATAATATGATATTATGTTTCCATTTTGATGTGATATTGACATTTATATTATTTTATTTAAAGAAAAGTCAAAAATTTCATTCACATAGTTTAATTATCTATAAATTTTTTACATATGGATAAAAAATGATATTTTACATTATAAATATTCATTTGGAATAAAAATTATTATTTTTATTATTTTAATTTACTTATAATTTTTAGTGATGAAATAATTTCCATTAATTATTATGAAAGACCGATAGAGTATTTATTTAATTAATTGAAAAATAAAATAAATGATTTTGAAAATATTAAAAGTAATATAATTTGAATAAATTAATATGTTCTAGATATATATAATATTTTATGTTTGTTTTAAATTATTATATTATAATTAAACCAATTTATTGATGTATTTAAAGTCATATTAAATGAATTGGGTCAAAATAACTTTAAAAATATTTTATAGTAAATAATATTTTATTAAATGATTTAAATTTAAAGAAAATATTTTTTTAGGAAAAATAATTGAGAAATAGTTTAAACCGTAAATCATGGTCTATTTATTGGTTTATTTTATTCACATGGTAAAATTATTAAAACATAAAGGGTGGAAACCTATAATATAGTAGTAATTGTCTAAAGGGTTAAAAGGGTGTTAAAACTAAAAAGATAAGAGTGGAAACACAACTAAAACTTGTCAAAAAATATTTTATTAAATTATTTAGATGAAAACTTATATTTTATTTTAATAATATATTTTTGGATCCATTTTTACTTGAATAATAATTTATTTTAATTAAATACTCTATGAAATTCCAAGAATGCCCCACCCCTCACTTATAAAAGGAAACCACTTTCTCTTAATTATTTACACCACCTTAATACATCTTGCTTGACCAACCCCAAAACATTTACCTTGAAAGCATCCTTATCAAATTTATATCAGTTTTTTCATTCCAAAAGACCAACCCCAGGCTCGTTAAGAGGGGATCTAAAGGAATTAAACAGAAGAAGTGGTAATAGTATACCAAGTATTTCATGTTTATTTGTAATTATACTTCTTATTAATGTGTTATACAGTCCTAAAATAATAAATATAATGTGATAAATATTCTTATATTTTATTATGATAATTTTATAACCTTTTTCTACATATTTTTTATCCTATGAAAGGAGAAAACATTTCTCGTGCATCGGAATGGCTTAACATCTCCACATAGCGGTGTAATTCTTTTTTACATTTCCATTTCACTTATATAGTAATATATAAAGAACTAATGTTTATATATGATATTTATAAACTAATTATGATTCATTAATTATAATAGTATATCTGCCTTCTTACCATCTAATCTATTTAAAAACTATAATGTTGTTCTTATATATGAGTGTACTATCACCCCCGCGAAGAGATGTGAACCATTTTTCATTAAAAGATTACATGGAAGTTAATAATGATATATTTAATATATATATATATATATATGATATTTATATTATTTTTTAGAAAAATTATATCATAGAAACATGAAAAACATGCTATGAATGGGATACTGAATCAAAATATAATAGAAAAACAAAGTTGTTAGCTGTTTCCTTCATTAAGAATTAAATTATTATTATCAATGAGATTACTACATTGAAATTATCCATAGATTCATTTCATACTCAAGTTATTAATTAAATGAAATATTTTTTCAATTATTTACCTTTCCATATTGATTATTCATTATTAATACATGATATCCACTATTGTAAGTAACTCTTACAAATCATATGTGATCACACTTTACCTTTAAAACGTGATATGAAGAAGGATATTTTGAATAATTTCAAAGATTCAAGAATGTTTTCATTATATTTATTTTATATTTATAATGTAAGGTGGGAATAATATATGAATATGGTTATTCGAGACTAATAAATCAACTTGTCCTTCAAGAATAGATCCTTTGTATCAATTCCAATATAATAAAGTTGAAATTAGAAATGGTTTATTGGAGCTTAGGTTGTTATAGTTTTTATCAGAGGAAGTTTAATATAAACATTGAGAATTATAATTTAATTAAAAATAGCTAATAATGGAATTGTTATTATAATATATAGCATTTTAGAACCTTGACCACAATGGGGATTTTAACTTAGGGCTCAATGTTCATGATGAATATATGTTAACTCAATTTGTTTTCATTATTTAGTGATGGAACCTCATGGAGTAAAGGTAATAAACACCCATATAAAATATAGGGTATTCCCAACCAGGAAACCCAAAATAGATGGTATTGGAACTGATAATATAATGGATATATTAAGGCATTTTACTCAATATATGACTAACAAACAAGCCCATATAGAAAGAATTATTATTCCATATTGTGATTCCCCTATGAGGGATCACTTATTGTGGAAAAAGACTCCAAATATTGTTGTAAATAAAAATCCATTAGTATATGAGAAATGTATTAAATTAATCGAATATGTATTTTCAGATTTGGGATGTAATGATAGTGAAAATATTATTCTAGTAGTTTATAGTATAAAGGGGATGGAGATAAATGGTACATATGAATCCATAACATTAAAATGGATGAAGAAATAGAAGGCATGGATTAGAAAACTTTAAAAGTAATTTTCTTTCAGAAATACATCCATTGAAAAAATTTAGATAAAATGGAGAGGAATCTCCTCACTATAAATCTTGAAGAAAAAGAAAGTGAGGCATAGAATGTGGATAACTTTACAAGATTACCCAATAATGGTCAGTACTACATAATTAATTCTAAATATAATATTGAGAATTTATTTGAGGTGATTAATATCAGTCTATAAAGGTCACTACTTTCTAAAACATTTTCATCATATGATGATATAGTATCAAATTTCTTTAATATGGAAAAGGAATTTTCAAGATTCCTATATATTCAATTGAAATTGAGATAAGAAAAGGATGATTAGGAACCAATGGAAATGAAATGGGATGCTAGAAAAGATAAGAAGGATGTAACTTCACAAATGTGATAATTTTAGAAAGAAACACCTTGGTACTCACATTAAGGAAATGGTATATTTCTTAAATTGTGGAGATAAAGTGTGTTAGGCATGTGAATGCAAGGGTAAGAAAGAAACCTCTGATATTTAGTGTTTCAACTATAAATTAATGGGTTATTATTCAAAACAATATCCCCAGAATCAAGAGAACATACTGTATAATAGTCCATGGGGATAAGTTAGATCTTTTGCAACTACTTTATCTAAAAGGGGGATGATTAAATTTCATATGTATTTGGATTCAAGATTTATTTAGATGTATTTTATAAATGATATTTTGGTTATAAGAATCATGAAACGTATAAGTATTTTGCTACCATAGTATTCTCTAAGGCATTGAAAGCATATTTTGAATGGTACTGATAACCAATATAAGTGAATTATTGGTAATGTGATATTATGGGGGAATATATGAATAAGGGAAGGATAACCCTTAATATATTCTTGATCACAATAATTAGTTGGGATAAATATAATATTGACACTGATGAAGTACATGTGATAGTATTTTTAACTTTGAAAATGATTAGTAATTTTATGAAAAAGTAATTTATGATTGAGTTTACTAATTTTTTTTACTTATATAATATATTTTAAAATCAGGTATTCTATTTAAGGAATAAGGATAAAGTAAATTTTGGAAGCAGTTATGTTTTCAATGAGGTTTTATAGTGACTTAGGTTATTAGTATGTTTTAAGAGGACAAGTGATCTAGATATTCACATGTTTGGCATGTTATATTATGGGCCACTATAAGTTATCTGGGGGAAAATCTTTGATCAAATATTTCATATTTTTGGATTTTGAATTTAGTTATAAATGTTTAGAGGATTCATAAGTTTAACTTTTTTTTTGACATGTATTAAGTCGAACTTTGGAGGTTATTGTTGAATGTATTATTTTGTAACCTATGATAACCATTTTGATTATCTATAAACATAGAATAAAGGAATGACTTGTTAATATTTTATGGATATTTTGAATCATTATATTTTAATTTCAGTGCTTTAAGAAGGAAAAATTAATTGTCAATCCACATCATTTTGAGAGATGATGATATTGTAGTGGAAATTGATTAAATGATGAAATTATATATTTCAAGTAAGTATATTTAATTAATTTCTTTTTCTATATGGTAAATAAATTCTTCTACTCAAGGAAAACAATCATGAAAAAAATTAAAACTTATTATAATCATTTCAAATGAATTGATGGTCATTTCACTAATTATAGATTTTTTATTGTGGTCATTAACTTTCTTCAGATGATGTATTATATCAAACTCTATTATTCCTCGTGATTTAACTTTCTCCTCCATTTCTATATTTTTCCAATTCCCACTAATTATCTCTTATTTGGAAACCTAGTTTTTTATAATTCTATAGGACATTCAAATTTCTATTTCCCCATTTTTAAGAGGAATTTTTATTAACCTTTTTTACAATGTGGGTTTTCTAAAAAAAATATTTTCAAATAACAAACCCATGTTTACTAGTAACAATTCCAAATTCTGATGATGACATTTATTAAACTGGTAGAATGTGACAACCTTAATATTTTAAAATAACTCTATGTTCGAGAGCATATGAAAAATGAAAAACCAAGATTAAAAAAAACCAAGAAACATTATTATTTAAATATTATCATTAATACTATATTGTTAAGTTATTGGGTATTAATATGACTTAATGTTTTATTAAATATATATTTATATTGATAAATTATTAGTAATTAACCACTCAATTTTTTAGTAAATTCAGTTTATTATACCAAAATCTATTTTCTTCAAATATGTTTTTTATTGCTTTTTGTAAAAAAATATTATAAATAATTTCTAGAAATTTTATAAATTTTGTTTTATAAAAAAGGAATAATTTTTTAAATCATTATTTCAAAATTATATTAGGATTAAATTGTCATATTTTTCTAAAGAGATTTATTTTTTAGTGAATAGGAAAAATACCAATTTTTATTAAAAACTGTATTTTATTTCAAGAATTTAAAAGTCCTCATTGTTTAAATGATCTAAATTTAATAATATTTATATATTATTATTAATAATTAATTTAAGTTAATTGGAATCAATTTTATGATTTAATATGATTTAAAATCATTTTAATAGAAAAAAAAGAATTTTTCTGAAAAATTATTATTCACTGCATTTTTACATTTTTATTTTAAATTAATTTATTCCACTTATATAAATTAAATATTTCATAATTGATTCCTTATATAGAATTAGGATGTACAGATTTGTTAAATAGTCATATTTTATTTGTGGTCATTATGAATAATAACCATAATAAATAATTTTCTCCACAGTAAGGGTAAATTAAAAAATATAGGTTAAAAATATTATGATAAGGACTAGAAAAAAATCAAAAAAACTAGATTAATTTAATTATCAGAACCTATCAGATCCATAATTATACAATATTTGACAATATCATCTTTTATGGCCATTGGGCTGTGATTTTGACCATTAAGATATTTAATTTAAAGAAAAGTAAAAAATGTCGTTCTCTTTGTTTTAATATCTTTATAATTTTGACCTAAAGATAAATAGATATATGATCAGTTCTAAAGATTTATTTAAAATATGAATTATTTGTCTATGATGGTAATTTATTTCTAGTTTTTACTGATGAAATAATTACCTTAAATTCATACACAACACTTGAAATTTTTTCATTCAATTAATATAAAAATAAAATAAATGAATTATTAAAATATTAAAAGGGATATAATTTGAAGGATTTAATATGTACCATGAATTATAATTATATATATGAAATTTTTGGGAACATTTAAAATATTATAGTCAAATTAAACTTTTTTCTTGAGGTTTTTAATCTCATAAAAAATAAACTATGTCAAATTGATATTTAAAATCTTTTATAATAAAAAAACATTTTATTAAGTTATTTAAAATTCATAATAATAGTATCTTCTTATAAATGAATAGTATGGGGTTTAAAACAACATCTATTGTTAATTTATCAGTCAGTTTTCTGAATATGGTAAAATTCTTGTCCCTTAAAGGTTGGAAAACTTTAATACTGTAGCAATTATCCAAAGGGTTAATAGGACATAAAACAAATTGATAAGGGTGAAATAAAAACTAAAATTTGTCTAAGTTTTATTGGAAGAGATTATTTCTACTCATTCTCATATTAGTTTTTGATAATATAAATTGTGAGACATTTTAAAAATAAAATAACTTATATTAATTAGATACTTTAACAAATTTCAAAAATACCCCTCCCCTCCCTTATAAAAGGACACCCCTTTCTATCAATTATTCGAACCAAATTGATCCATCTATCTTAACAAAACCCTATCCATTTATTTTATAAAAATTATTATCTTGGTTATATAAGTTTTTTTCATTCAAAAATACAAACCCTTGGTCCCTTAATAGTAGATACAAATGAAGTCTACCATAGAACAGGTAATTGTCTTTATCGAGTCTTTAAAATTATTTATTCTAATAATTACAATTAATGGGATGTAAACCCAAATAAATAAATAAATATAGTATCATAAATATTATGATATGTTATTATTATTATGTTAAAACCATTTTTCATCCCTTTTTCATCCTATGAAAAGTGAAAACATCACTCATGCATACGAACAGTTTACCATCTCCACGTAGAAGTGTAATTTTTTTCATCATCATTTCACATGGGTGGTTATATTGATTCAACTGATTTTTACATATTATATTTATTAAATAATTATGTTTTGAAATTTATAGTATTATATCTACCATCTTAATTTCCAATCTATTGGAAAACTATAATGTCTCTTGTGTGTATATGTGGACTACCACCTCCCCAAAGTGATGTGAAATATTTTTCATTTAAACATTACATGGATAGTAATAAGGATATATTGAATGGATATAAATCAAAATTATATAATTATTAACATTTTTTAGATGATAGAATGATGATAAAGATGAATGTATCAAGACTATTAAATCAAAACATACATGAAAATAAAAGCAACTAACACCATACACAATGATAATAATAATATATTGACATCAAATGGGTGATAAAATTCCATAAAGGGCTCATGTATGATATTATATTTATATATGTGGTTCTAGTATATAAATACAATAAAAAAATTTATTATATAGGATATTGAATGAATTTTAGAGGAAAGTTGAATTCGAGGTAAGGGATTTTGTCTCGATTTCCACTACCTTGAGACCTATTTGTTATTATGAACCTATTTATTTTTATGAGGTTTAAATACTACACAATTTTGGTATTTAACATTGATATTAATTTATTCCTAATGATTAATGATTCAATTCAAGTTACTCTTTAAAAATATATCTTTAAAATAAAATTCAATCTTATTCTTTTTTTTGATTGGGTATATTTTTCTTCTATATACATATTATTATAAATTTTTTCTCAAAAGTTTTTTTATTTAAAAAAATTATTTATTAAGGAAATTTTTAGTTATACTTTAGGTTTTATATGATTTGAAAGGAATTTTTCTAAATTTTTTTTCTAAAATTTTCTTTTTTAATTTTTATTATAAAATACACTATGAGTTTTTTCTTTTAATATATACATCATTAGCTTAATTTCCCACTTTCATAACCATTTTATTCCCATTAGCCTCTCCTACAAGTTTTCAATGGTTTTAAAAAGATAAATATTTAATGAAAATTTATTTTAAAATTTTATTTTAAATTTTCATCAATTATTTAAAATAATATATTTGACAACAAAAAAATCTACTTTTTTAATGGAAACTCTCGTATCTTGATTTATCTCATGGACATTAACATTATCTTGAAAAAATTCAATTAATTTAAATGTTTGGAACATTATATTTCGGATAATTGTCTATAAAATTTATATCATGGATGTTCTTATTTCCTAAACTATATACCATTTCTACAAACAGTATTTTACATTGAATGTTATTTTATTGAATGGGGAATTATTGATAATCTTTATTTTTTACAAGATATATACATTTATTGATAAGGAATAATATATTAAATTTAAGTTGACCATTAAACATATATGGAGTGAATTAGACAAAAATATATGGGTGGGGACTATAATTATATATCCCCTTTATGCATCAATGGGTCTCATGAGATGAATCAGTAAGCTATCATTAGATGTGTCTTTTTGTGTATACAAAACCATAGTTTAAATTGTCATCATACAAGTCTTTGACCTAAGAGATATCATGATATGTGAGATCATGATATCAAATTTTAATAATTCCCTTAATTAATAATTAATTTATTATTATCTATGATATTACTGTAATGAATATATCAATTGAAGAATTTTTTACTCAATTTACTAATTAAATGTCATGTGTTTTTATTTATTTACCTTTACATATATATTATTCCTTATTGATTCATAATATATTCTACTGTATGTTACTCTTTCTAGGAATATGAGCAAACCCATTATTAAATTTCTTTTCCCTTTGATATGAAAGAAGAATATTATGAATAATATCAAACATTAAAGAATTTTCTCATGCTAAGTATTTTATATTTAAAATTTAATATGGGATATATGTATATTATTCTTTAATACTAATTAAATAATAATTCCTTTGAGATTAGATCCCTTGTATCAGTGATAATGTAATAAATTAGACATCAGATCTAGGTTACTGGAGTTACGGTTGTTACAGAACTTATTCCTAAACTTCCTATTGATCCTTAAAATGTTCATAATCTTATTTTCACCATAACTTACCCAAATAACATTAGGTATTTCACAGAAAAGTACTTTCATTTAAGGAATGACTCCTTTGACACCAATTATAATGAACTAATCATGAGTACCATTTTAACTAGTATTCAAGCTGATTACCCGCCAAACTAAAGTCTCATCTCAATCGATATAGGATAGTGGCAATAACATATGCATCTAGAACCAACCTTTTGGAAATAATTCAGACAAGAAAAAAAGAGACAATATAGAAACATCATTTGATAAATAAATCATTACAACTATATCTAGGTATAAAGAGACAATAAAAATTTAAAGTAGAACAAAACTACTAAAACCCATCTCCAGGTGGTCCATGGCCACACACAATATCCCAAGCTACCCAACATTTTTCACCCCAGTAGTAGTCTATAAAATAATTTATTGGGAACTTGAGTACCTTCTATAATAACATAATGGTTTCAAACACCAAACGGTAGAAACAGGGTGTGATCTACAAAGCCCAGTATGATTTCACCAAATATTCTATAGATTTACTTCATAATGTAATTCATAAGTGATAAAAGAGATTACAACAAGAGTGAAAGATATTTAAATTTCAGAATAGGAAGCTAAGTACATCTACATCATATTACAACAATTATAGCGACCCAACATTTCTTACATGACTACTACATCATTATTGAGATAATAAAATAATAATGATACAATATAGGATCCAAATTATTTCTATTGTAAAGACTCGGAATTCCTGTGTAATTTTTTTTAGTACATGGGAATTTTACGAGTCTACAGTTTCTGACGGCGCACGATTCTGAGGCCCGGAGTTCCCAAAATGATCTGTTGAAGTTTTGTTAAGATTAAATTAACGCACGTAAGCAGTTTTCCTGAAAAAATGGAATAACTCTAAAATGGTTACTTGGATCAGAAATATGAGGCCACTATTGTGCTCAGGGTGACAGTTTTACCCTAGGTGTGACTTAAGTTTAGTCAGCACGGATCTCCTGTGAAAAATCCCAAATATGGGATAACTGTAAATAAAATAATTAAATAAAGTTGTATTATTTTTCAAATGATTATAACTCACAAACGTTAACTAGGATTAAAAATTTGAGCCACCGCTGAACTCGTGAGCGTATGCTTTCTTTAAGAAAATACTAACTTGGGTCGGCAAGGGCCACCAGAGAAAGTTAGTTTTTGGATGCAAATAAAATAATTAAGTGAAAATTATTTTATTGTAAAATTCGTAACTTCTAAATGGTAACTCGGATTGAAAATCTAAGAGTACCGTTGGCTTCTTTGGGGTGTTTTTCACTAAGGTAGAGCCCAACCTCGACCGGCGCGAATCGAGGGTGGCTGATAATAATTTTCCGAACTTTTTTTTGGGTACGTTCAGTAAACGTGCGAACGACGTTTTATAACTTTTGAACCGTTGCTCGAAATTAAAATATGAGGGAACCTTTGAACTCGCAGTGCCGATATTCTCTTAAGAAGACTTTCACCTCGATGGCAAATGGTGGGGAATAAAAGTTTGTTTTTGGATTTTAAAAAATGATAATATAATGTGTAGCCACACTTTATTTTATTCCAGCCGCCAAGTGAGTGCGGGTAGTTGGAACCTCCACTTGGGAGTTGGTGGTGAGACCGCCATACCCTAACCTCCCATGAGAGGTTATGGGGGTGGGACCCACCCGAATCCAATCTCCCATGTGAGGTGAAATGTGGTGGGGACCACATGTGGCCACCCGACCCCTATTAATGGGAGGAGAGCATAACATCTCAACTCCCTCTATTAATGGTGACACCACTACCCCTTTTAATTTACAAAACCACCTCTTTGAATTTGAGGAATCTGCCTTAATTAATTGCCCCAAAGCGTGTGAATTAATTAAGGGGAGCCTCTTGACATCCTCCAAATTAATTTTGACACCCCTCAAGCAATATATTTGGTGGAGACTGGTTAATTAATTCTACCATTTGAATTACGTGACAACGTGATTTTAGATAAACCCTCCCTCTCCTATATAAAGGAATCTTGGGGTAACGTTTTGGGATGGCTTCATCAAGTGGCGAAATGCTGTCAAAGAGACGTGTCGCCCAACACTTGGAGGATTACGCCCATCCCAACGAAGAACGAGAAGAACGCAAAGAACTCCGATAACGATCTTTTTATCTGACCTTCTTCCTCAGACCCCTTTCGTCATGGGACGTGATGGTCTACCACGGATCGACGACCAACCAACCACGACGTCAAAGAACGATCGCCCATTAATCAAAAGTTAAGTGAACTTTGTGTTTTTTTTAAATTATAAGAATAAACACTCGTTCATCGTCAATAAAGTTATGGTATGAGAATCATTGTTTTCTGTCACCATAATGAGGAGGGTTCAGGCCGCACGAACATGGTCCGACCCTCCTCTTTTTTGTTCTTGTTTGGTGATGACGAAGGTGGTACACGTGGCGACGCGCGACGAAGGCAGCAAACAAAGGTCGCGCTACCCGTGGACTCCATGAACTGTGCCGCCCCTACGGCACCCTGTTGTGCTACCCAAACCACCATGCCCTTTCCGCCGTACAGCCGGCGCCCCATGCCCCTGCCGGCACGCTACCGGTGCCCCGCGCCCATGCCGACGCGCTACCGGCACCCCGCACCCCTACCGGCGTGCACCCGGTGGCCCGTGCCCCTTCTGTCAGGCTCCCGGCGCCCCGCGCCCCTGCCAGCATGCACCCAGCGCCTAGCACCCCTGCCGGCGTGATCCCATCCCCCACGCCCCCTGTCGGACTTCTCCCCATGCCCCGCGCCCCTTCTGGGGTTCTCCCAGTGCCTCGTGCCTCTATAGGCATGCTCACGGCGCCCCGCGCCCCTGTCGGCGTGCTTCTGGCGCCCCGTGCCCCATATCGGCACGCTGCCTAACTCCTGTCGTGGCCTGGCCGGTGCACCCACGGCCTTCCCGGAGTCCAGCCGGCCCGACCACTGGCCTCTTGGCCACTGGCCTGCTAAACCGACCTGTGGTGCCCTCGTAGTGTCGCTGGTTGAACCGGCCCGGTCTCCTGGGTCGAGTTACCTTGCCACCTATGTGGCAGCTATCGGGCCGAACTGCCCTCATGGTCCGTTGGGCCGAGCCCAGCTGACCGGGTCAAAACTTAGTGGGATGACCCGCCCAGTGGGTCGGGTCAGACCTAGTGAGTCTGACAGGGTCAATCCAGGCAGGGTCGGCCCAGACTGGGTTGGGCCGAGTTGGTCCGACCGGGACGGACCGGACCCAGGCCCATTACTGACCCGTTTACCTTCTTGGGCCATATCTTTGGCACCAGACTTCCGTTTGACGAGCCGTCAGTGGATCCGATATTCTTGGATCATAGTCGTCTCTTTGAATATACCCCACTATAGTTTGGGGTGTAGTTGAGTCACGATCAGGTTGGTTCATACACAAATCCAACCTGGGCCCCGAGACTAAAATGCTAATAACTCACAGACCGGACGTCCGATTGACGCGCCGTCTATTGCGTTGAGACCCCTATAATGTGGAGGTCCTTTGAGATACTTCCACCAGAGACTTAGTGACACTTGTAGTATCGACCAGTAGCTCGTGGAGCAGATCCTCCCAGAGACGAGCAGACGGAGTGCGGAGACCAAGTAGTTGTAGACCTGACAACTTCTAAAACGATTCGACTCGAAGTGAATTGACTAGCCCAGTGGATGGAGCACCCAGTTTAGCGGCAGAACCACGGAAGACAGAGCGCCTGGTTTGGAAGCAGACCCTCGGTACTCGACAGGAGGAGTACCAATGATGGCTATTAGGGGGGAGTGCCCGGTTTGGCGATAGACCCATAGTGGACGGAGCGCCCGGTTTGGCAGCAGACCCACGTTACTCGACAAGAGGAGTACCTCAGCAGTCTAAGGTTTGTGAGTAGCGCCTCTAAGTCATGATAGGGCCACTGTACTCGACAGAGGAGGAGTTCTCCATCAGCTGTGGTTTCGATAATGAAAATCCTGGTTTGATCTGAGTCAATGAACTTTGTGTATTCCTCATGATTTGGTTGGATTACTTGATAATAGGTATATGTATGGGCATATACCTAAGTGATGGTTATCCTTTAAAATAATACTTTGTGGTTTATCCCTGTTGGTTTTTCTGAGACCTTGAGGGTCTCGGGGTCCCAACTGAGTATCGTTATACTCAACCCTGCATGGTATTTTCCCGCACCTCATTGTGTTGGATACAGAGGACGGATAATGTTGAATGAGAAGGAGTGTACGAGGACTGGACGGTACCTCGAGGTGGACCTCACGACGCATTGGTACCCGGAGGGGGCGGATGGATGCGGAGTGCTGCGGAGGCCATCTGTACCTACCCTTCAGGTAGGAACCCTGGAGGACGATCCAGGAGCTGCTTTCACCTTTCATATGTTTGTCCCTTTTTAGTTGTACTTGCTTTCAGATGTATTTGTACTTTATACTTGGGCTTGTATTCTGGCCCCCTTTACTTTCAGTACACTTGTTATACAGCTTTTACTTAGTGTTTTCTTCCGCTTGTACTTTGGTTGTGTGTGTTTACAATTTATAAAGGCAATGCCTTCCCAGTTTTAGGGAAATTACGCCTTTGGTGCAAGTATCCATCCCCTGTTCTATGGAAGGCGAGTTTGGGGTAGCCACGATACGGGCCCCGTGGGACGGGTCCTGAAAAATTGGTATCAGAGGAGTCGGTTCTACTGCAGAACATAGGACTCTGATATTTATTTTCAATGAAGCAATAGTGTTAGGGGTTCCGAGTGTGGTTTTCAGTTCATGGAGTCCAATTTTGGTGCGGTGGCCAAGTATCTGTACACCAGGACCCTAACTACTGATTTCCGACTCAGTTCAAGAAAACATTGATTGCATGTGTGTTTTCAAAAGTTTTCTTTAAGTCATCTCAAACGAGGTCATCTCACCAGGTATAACTTTTGACTATGTCACATCTCTTTTGGATGCCTCCACGCAGACAACCAGTTAGAGTTCCGAGAGAGTACATGATGATGTCCCACAGAGTGATGAGTCTTCGGTGCAGGTCCCTCTTACTATGTTGGCACCTTCGGGTGGTGTACCAGCAGCACCACCACCTGTTGGGCAGCAGATGCCACCAGTCACATTGGAGGACGGTGCACGCCGATTGAGCGCGTTGCACGAGTTCCAGCGGCAGAGGCCTCTGAGGTTTTAAGGCAAGACAGATTCCCAGGTAGTAGAGGACTAGCTGGAGGCAATTTCTAGAGTTTTCCGCCTAGTTGTGAAACCCGTAGAGCAGATAGTGATCTTAGCTACTAGTGTTTTCTAGTGAGTGACTAAGAGGTTGGTCTGCATACTGATGAGACTTCAGTACGTGGACCATTACCAGAGATAGTACATTTGTGTAGTGTGTCAGTTATATCAGTGCATGTTGGTCAGTAGATGCAACCAGCGGTACTTGTAGAGGACACTTGTAGGCTTAGTGCCTTATACGTGTATCAACATCAGATACCCCTCAGGTTCTGAGGCGAGCCCGACTGACAGGCGGCTAAGGACTAGATTGAGGAAGTGGCTGAGAGATCCCTATAACTTCTATAGCTTTAGTAGGACGACGTTTTAGTAGCTGAGTATTCATCGAGGCATACCGATCATTCCTAATACATGATGAATATGGTACGATTAGTGCTTCAGGGCTCGAACTTCTAAGAGAGATTTGTTTAAAGGACATCTGATCCAGTACAATTCCTCTACACATTTCTACTTATGTTAAGATATTGGAGAGAAACTTTGTGTTTCAATGTTCTTTGGCTGAGCGGATACTTCTAGTGAATGTTAAAAGTGGGAAAGTAGGAAACCAGCGCTAGTCTCAGAGACTAGTGCTTGTAAAAATGTTTTGAGATGAGGACGGATGAATCTACAGGGTATCGGGCATGGAAGTAGAGCTAGTAGAGAAGCTTGATGTGGTGTACATTTGAACATGTTACAACCACCTGCATTTGTAGTCCCCGCCAGGATCAGTGAGCTATAGGGAAGGGGAAGAAAGTAGCTACATGAGGTCAAGGAGTGTGACCCAATGTCTCTAGGAATGATTTGAGGTACAGTCTGTGTCTACTACTAGCTGCTGTGTCAATAGACATTGGTACCAATCCTTCATTCCTTCCACAAATCTTGTCCTTGACCTAGAGTTTCCGGTTAAACCATTGACTTGACCCTCATGTCTGGAGATACATTTGGAAGAATACTTGATAATCACACCCACACCGACAGTTTGATCTGACCCTTGAGGCAATAGTTTCGGTTGGAACCTCTTGGTGGCAGCATCAAGGCCTTACGATTCTAGTTTGGGTATGTACTGGGCAACCACAGTTCATACACATATTTACTTTATTATGAAAAAAAATTTTGTGGTTATCTACAAGGTTGGAATGAGGTTTTACTTAGTCGGTGAAAAAAAGGGAAACCTATGCAGCATGTTAAACTCATGCATAGGAGGGTGCAGCCGATCACTCTTGAGTCAGCCAGCCTTACCCTCGTTGCAGTAGGAGTTCTGAGTTTTCAGTTCCAAACAAGAGTGACATAACATGGGGACATCTTTTCAAAATATGTTTCTAGGATTACCCTTCAAATGGGGGAGAGAGGACTGCTCTGGCTGGATACTACTGGAGATTCTTTCTAGATTTATCTAGAGTTCCAGCACCACTTTCAACCTTGATGAAGAAGGGGAACCCTTTGTGTGGTCGGAGAGATGCTAGAAGGGCTTTTAGGAGCTAAGGAAAAGGATGACTACTGCCCCCATCTTGATTCTTCCAAAGGAAGGAGTAGGGTACGTAGTTTACTACGATGCTTGAGGGACTAGACATAGGAGTTTCCTAATGCAGGAGCGAGCAATGATTGCATATAGTTCTTGTCATCTGAGACCGCATGAGGATAACTACACTACCCATGACCTGGAGTTAGTAGTAGTGGTCTTCGCTTTGAAGATGTGGTGGCACTGTCTGATGGGAGAACTTTTTACCATGTACTCTTATCACAAGAGTCTCAGGTATATCTTCTCTCATAAAGACCTAAAACTGAGACAATGGCGATGACTTGAGTTCCTCTAGGACTACCACTTTATTATATCTTATACTCCTAGGAAGGGGAACATTGTTGCGGATACACTCAGCAGGAGGACTGGCATTCAGCTTCTAGGAGATGCGATAGAGCAGATAGCTGCCTTACAGATAACCTTTGTCGATATGGATGGATCAACCTATCTACATTCTCGTACAGTCACTCCCATAATTCTTCACCGAGTTAGGGAGGCGCAGCAAGGGGACGCTGACTATGAGATGTGACATGATCAGATATACACAGGGCAATCATCTGATGGATTTTATGAAGGTGGGGAGCATGTCATCCTTTTTAGAGGACGTACCATTATACCAGTTGCACTTTAGGAGGAAGTGTTGAGAGATTTCAACACTTCCCCTCTAGCGGTACATCTAGGTGTTGAAAAGATGTAGCAGGACTTCGACAATAGCACTGGTTTCCAGGTATGAAGAAGTCCGTAGCATAGTTTGTCTCTGGATGCCTCACTTTTCAGCAAGTGAATGCAGAGCACCAGGTACCAGCATGCTTGGTTCATCCCTTAGAGTTCCCAGAGTGGAAATGGGATGGGATATCCATGGATTCCGTGATGGGTCTTCCACGTACAGCTAGGAGTTACGATTCAATTTGGGTGATCATCGACCGACTCACCAAGTCGGACCACTTCCTACTGACCAAAGATGTTACGGGCTACCACAGAGAATGTACAAATCATCCCGGAGCGGATGAAGACTTCACAGAGCAGGCAGAAGTCATATACTGACAGAGACCTCTGGAGTTCAAGGATGGCGACCACGTCTTTCTACAGGTCTCACCTCGACGAGGTCTACAGAGATTTGGCCAAGGTGACAAGAAATCTCCGAGATTCAACAGACCTTTATAGGTCCTCATCAGAGTTGGTAAGTTGGCTTACCGCTTAGCTCTTCCACCTCAGTTTCATTAGGTGCACGACGTCTTCCACGTATCTCAGCTGAGGAGATACGTGCATGACCCATCTCACATCATCGACCATGGGGAGCTGGGCATCGATGACGGGGCGACTTTTATGGAGGTTCCAGTGGAGATTGGGGATCGACAAGAGCGGTTCCCACATGGATGGTCGATACCTCTAGTGCGCATTCGTTGACAGCACAAGAACCTCCAGGAGATCACATGGGAGTGGGAGGCTCAGATATGTACTCAGTACCCCCCCCATTTGTTCCCTTAGATCGAGTTGCAGCTTACGGGGACGTAAGGCCTTGATGTGGATAGAATGTAAAGACCCAGAATTCCTATGCAATTGTTTAATACATGGGAATATTATGAGTTCGCAGTTTCTTACGGTGCGTGATTTCGAGGCCCGGATTTCCCAGAATGATCCGTCGAAGTTTTGTTAAGCATAAATTAACTTGCGTAAGCAGTTTTCCAAAAAAGTGGAATAACTCTTAAACGGTTACACGTATCAGAAATATGAGGCCACCATTGCACTCAGGATGGTGGTTTTACCCTTGGCGTGACTTAAGTTTAGTCAGCATGGGCCTTATGTGAAAAATCCCAAAAATGGCATAACCATAAATAAAATAACTAAATAAAGTTATTTTATTTTTCAAATTCTTATAAATCACAAACGGTAACTCATATTAAAAAACTGAGACCACCGATGAACTTGTGAGGGTAGGATTTCTTTAAGTAGATACTAACTTGGGTCGGCGAGGGCCACCTGAGAAAGTTAGTTTTTGACCACAAATAAAATAATTAAGTGACAATTATTTTATTGTAAAATCCGTAACTTATAAACGGTAACTTAGATTAAAAATCCAAGAGTTCCATTGGGTTCGTTGGGGGTGTGCTTCACCTATGAAGATTCTAACCTCGACTGGCGCTGGTCGAGGGTGGCTGATAATAATTTTCCGAACTTTTTTTCAGGTACGTTCAATAAAAGTGCGAATGACGTTTTATAACTTTTGAACCGTTGCTCGGAATTGAAATATGAGGTCACCTTTGAACTCGCAGTGCCGATATTCTCTTAAGAAGACTTTCACCTAGATGATGAATGGTCGAGAATAAAAGTAAGTTTCTGGATTAAAAAAAATGATAAAATAAAGTGTAGCTTCACTTTATTTTATTCCAGCCGCCATGTGAGTGCGGGTTGTTGGAACCTCCACTTGGGAGTTGGTGGTGGGCCTACCACACCTTAACCTCCCATTAGAGGTTATGGTGTTGGGGCACACCCGAACCCAATCTCCCATGTGAGGTTAAATGTGGTGGGGACCACACGTGGCACCCGACCCCTATTAATGGGAGGAGACCATAACCTTTAAACTCCCCCTATTAATGGTTCCACCACCTCCCCTTTCAATTTCCAAAAACTACTCTTTGAATTTGTGGAATCTCCCTTAATTAATTGCGCCAACGCATGTGAATTAATTAAGGGGAGCCTCTTGACATCCTCCAAATTAATTGTGACACCCCTCGTGCAATTAATTTGGTGGAGCCGGGTTAATTAATTCTACCATTTGAATTATGTGCCAACGTGATTTTAGACAAACCCTACCTCTCCTACATAAAGGAAGCTTGGGGGAAGGTTTTGGGACGGCTTCATCCAGCGTCAAAACGCTGGAAAAGAGATGCGTCACCCAACACTTGGAGGATTATGCCCCTCCCAATGAAGAACGCGAAGAACACCGATGACGATCTTCTTCTTTGACCTTCTTCCTCGGAACCCTTTGACGTGGGACATGATCGTCTAACCCAGATCGATGACCAACCAACCGTGACGTCAATGAAGGGTCACCTGTTAATCAAAGGGTAAGGGAACTTTGTGTTTTTTTAAATTATGAGAATAAAACCTCGTTCTTCGTTCATCAACTTATGGTATGAGAATTGTTGTTTTCTGTCACCGTAACGAGGGGGTTTCGGGCTGCACAAACATGGTCGTACCCTCCCATTGTTTGTACTTGTTTGGTGATGTTGAAGGTTGTGCACGCGGCGATGACAACGAAGGTGGAAAACAAAGGTCGCGCTACTCGCGTCCTCCGTGAACTGCATCACCCCCGCGGCGCCCCGGTGCGCTACCGGCAACCCCGCGCCCATGCCGGCGTGCACCCGGTGCCCCACACCTCTGCCGGCGCGCTGCTGGTGCCCCGCGCCCCTGCCGTCTTACACCTAGCGCCCCTGTCGGCACACTCTAGGCTCCCTGCGCCCCTGTTTATGCATGACCGACACCCCGCACCCCTGCCGACGTGCTCCCGGCGCCCTGCCCCCTACCGGCGCCCTGCACCCCTACCAGCGCGCTGCCTAACTCCTGTCGCGGCCTTCCCGGTGCACCCGCGGCCTGCCCGGAGTCCATCCGGCCCACCCACGCCCTGCACGGCCTGCCCGCTGGCCTCTTGGACACCGGCATGCTGAACTAACCCACGGCGCCCCCACAGTGTCTCTGGTCAAACCGGCCCGGTCTCCCGGGCCGAGTTATCAAGCCACCTACGTGGCGACTATCAGGCTGAACTGCCCTCACTGTCCGCTGGGTTGGGCCTAGTTGACTGGGTCAAAACATATCGGGCTGACCCACCCAATGGGCCGGGTTAGACCCAGCGAGTCTGACTGGGTCAACCCACACCGGGTCAGCCCAGACTGGGTTGGGCTGAATCGTTCCGACCGGGACGGACCAAACCCGGGCCTATTACAGACCCCTTTAACATATTGGGTGATATCATTGGCACTGGACATCCGTTTAATGAACCACCAGCAGATCTGGTATTCTTGGACCATAGTCATCCTTTTGAGTATACCCCACTAGAGTTTGGGGTATAGTTGAGTCACGGTCAGGTTGGTTCACACAAGAATCCAACTAAGCCCCCGGGACTAAAATGCTAATAACTCACAGACCGGGTGTCTGATTGATGCACCATCTATTGCGTTGAGACATCTATGACATGGAGGTCCTTTGAGATACTTCCACCTGAGACTTCATGACACTTGGAGTATTGACCAGTAGCTCTTGGAGAAGATCATCCTAGAGGGGAGTAGACGGAGTGCAGAGACCTAGTAGTTGTAGACCTGATGACTGCTTAACTGATTCGACTCTAAGTGATTTGACTAGCCCAGTGGACGGAGCACCCGATTTGGCGGCAGATCCACAGTGGATGGAGTGACTAGTTTGACAGAAGACCCGCGGTACTTGACAGGAGGAGTACCTATCACAATTATTAGGGGGAGTGCCCGGTTTGGCAGCAGACCCACAGCGGACGGAGCCCCCGATTTGGAAGTAGACCCGCGGAACTCGACAGAAAGAGTACCTTAGCAGTCTAAGGATAGTGAGTAGCACCTCGGATTCGCGACCGGGCCACTGTACTCGGAAGAGGAGGAGTTCTCCAGCAGTCGTGGTTTTGATAATGAAAATCCTGGTTTGAGCTGATTTAATGACATTTGTGTATTCTTCATGATTGAGATGAGTTACTTGATAACTTAGGTATATGTATGGGCATATACCTAATTAATGGTTATCCATTGAAATCATACTTTTTGGTTTATCCTTGTTGGATTTTGTGAGACCTTGAGGGTCTCGGGGTCTCTACTGAGTATCGTTATACTCACCCCTGCACGGGCTATGCCTGCACCTCGTTGTGTTGGATGCAGACGATGGACAGTGGTGACCGTGGCGGAGTGTACAAGGACTAGACGGTACCCAGAGGTAAACCTCATGTTGAGTCGGTACCCGGAGGAGGAATACGGACCCGGAGTGTAGAGGATGCCATCAGTACCTACCCATCAGGTAGGAACCCCAGAGGACGATCCAAGAGCGGCTTTCACCTTTCAGCTGTTTGTCCCTTTTTAGTTGTACTTTCTTTCAGTTGTATTTGTACTTTACAGTTGGGCTTGTATTCTGGAACCCTTTACTATCAGTACACTTGTTATAAAGATTTTACTTAGTGTTTTCTTCTGCATGTACTCTGGTTGTGTGTGTTTACGATTTATAAAGGCAATTCCTTCCCAGTTTTAGGGAAATTACGCCTTTGGTGCTAGTCACCAGCCCATGGCCTATGGAAGGCGGGTTTGGGGTAGTCAAGATTCGGGCCCCGGGAGACGGGTCGTGACAACTATCTTGGGAAAATTTGGATCATAAATTACTTCTACATAATAATACATAAACATTTATTTAAAAACTTATTCTTTATCATTCAAAAATATCAATTTTTCCTTAGTAAATGTAATCCCCAAATGATATACAATATTGGAAGGGGTGATCTAAAATCCTAGTAAGAGGATTAATGAGGGAAGTTAATCAAAATTACATGAGTGATCATAATCAAAATCATCGTATTATAAAAATATGACAATCACCAATGTAGTTTGAAAAAATTTGATTAATACATGGAATTTGGCACATGATTAAAAATGAAACATCATTTCCTATTAGTAAAATTATAAACATTATTGTGAACAAAGATAGCATCATGTTCACACATAACCTATTTTTATATATCCAACCATTATTATTTTAAACATAGATTGCATGATTTTCATGCATAGTTCACATAATCTCATGACATACATCACATTATCAATGCATTGGAGGGTTATATAATTTTGGGACCACCTGTCACATCAATATTAATTTGAATCACTTTATAATTTGAATTCATTAGTTTAATCAAAAGTAAATGTATAAAAATGTGAAAATATAATTTTAATTTAATACTTTACATTTAGTAATTTAGAAAATAAATTTGATTTTTGGAAATCATGTTTATTGTATTTTAATAAATAATTTATCAAATTATAAAAGTTTCTTCAAGCCTGAAGTTCTAAAAATTATTCTGTAATTATTAAATCATGAATAATGTAATTCAAGTGAGGCCAGTTAGATAAAAAATGTATTTTTACTATTCATGTGAAAATTGAAGTATTTAAAAAAATTAACCCAAATTACCCTCATACAATTTTGATTTTAGGATTTCAAAAATGATATTAATTTTATCCAAATAATTTTCTGACATAGGTAATTTCAATTTTTAATATTGAAATTATGATTTTTGAAAAATATTTTTAAATGCAGTTTATTAAAAATGTGCTTATATTTTCATTGAGTTTTTTATCATGGTACTTATTTTTGGGAATAATTATATTTTTTTACATTAATTAATCAATATTTATTGTTTTGATGTTAAATTACTATTGCAAAGATCATGTCACTATTCTAATGGTCACATTAGTATTTGAATGGTATCATTTACTTCGATAAATACCTATTAAACCCTTTATTAATTAGTCACCCTAATTCACCTCAAGGATATAAATTTATATTTTCTATAATCTCGATTAGTTTAATAATGTTTATTTCATTTATATAGTGTTTTTTCATTGGAGGGATGATTCTAGCCCATTATGGTGATCCAAATTTTTTCATTATAGTTTTTTTATTTTCTATTTTTGTCCCATTGTAATATTTGGAATTATAATGGGTTTAATTACTGACTAATGTAATGATTATCATTAATTAAATATTGTGTTGTTGGTTTCTATATGTTTTTAATGGGTATACTAATATTTAATAAAATATGATACACATTATATTGGGGTAAAAATATCATTTCACCCCCAAAATTTCAACTCATATTCTCTGCTGAGAATAGATGGGGGGTACTTATATTTCATTGTTTCATTTTTTTCCCACATTGACTCTTCCTATTCATGGTTCTTTCACATCACTTTGACAAGGTGTGTTACCTTGTTTCATATAAATTTCCCTCTATAGTCCAATATCTTCACCAGATTCTCCACATTCAATAGGAAATTCTCTATTTGTATCACCTCTGGATTCAATACAAGTGAGTGATCAGTTTTGTACTTCCTTAAGAGACATACGTGTAACAAATCATGACCTTTATCCATATTTGGTGGATGTTCATGTTGATAGCACACTTCCCTTATGTGATCTAGGATCTCAAAGGATTCAATGTACCTAAGATTAAGCTTCCGATTAATTCAAACTACATGACTCAAATAATGGTAGATGTTGACCCTATCCTCATTTAAATTCCATTGAGTAGGCTAACAATAATTACTCAAGCATCTGGATAGTTCTTTCAGATTGTATATAAATTTGAGGGTGATAGGTCGTATTGTAATTCCGCTCAGTATTCAAAGCATGTTGAAGAATTATCTAAAATTTAGAAGTAAACCATGTATCATGAACATAGATGATTGAAGGTGGTACTAAATACAGCCTCAAATAATACTTTATATATATCTTGGAAAGCTATTCATGCAAGAAATATTTATGAATAGTAATCAAGTGTTCAATCTCTATGAGTCGATCAACCATAACACATATCGCAAAGCTGATTTTAGATGCCTTTGGGAGAACAGTGAAAAAGTACAACGTTATGTTATCAAATTCCTGTAAGGATATAGGCAATGGTTGAATCATCCCCTTGGACTTATATTTCTCTACTTTAACTTTTTAATATAAAGTCATCTTTATATATACTAAGAAATCTCCAGCTTTATATTTTCCTCCCAGAAGTGTCATCGAATATCAAAGTACATCTTGGTACTACAAATATTGATGGAGAAAGATTATCAATGTGAATTTTCCCTTAGATCCTTGTATATATTATATGATGAAGCAACACAAATACAAGTTCAAACAAAAAATTACAACATCACCATTGATACATAATTCATTAGCTTCACTTCTTTATTTCTTACTCCTTCTTTTGAAGCTCTAAATCATCCCTTTGTTCCTCCTTGATCTTATTTGGGATATATGGTTGGGTAATAATTTTGGAAAGTTATAATTTATTCCCAACTATAAGGGTATTCGGCTCCATCATTTGCATATCCACAAAGATATGGTCTTTCTTAATCTATATCAGGGATAGAGTAGCAGGTTCTTTTCTACTAAGGATGTCATCTAATTTGGTCACTATTCCCAAATGTTATTGAATAGAGAAATATTAGTACTTTATTAGGTATAAAAATCTGCATTGATGCATGTTGAGATACTTCTATGTGAGTATATACTTTAGAATCTTCCTATAGTTATATATTTCACACTACTTTCCATAGTGGTAGTTCCGCCAAATCATCAAGGTGAAGATCACAACTGTTAACTCCAGATCATGTGTCATGTAGTTCTTGTCATGGATCTTCAACTTCCACGAAGAATAGGTTATACATTTATCATTCTACATGACTACACAACTCAATTATTTCTTTGATGCACTATTTTATATCAAAAAACATTCTTCACGTAATGGTAGTATGAGCACAAGGATACTGACTAACCCCTTTTTGAGTTCCTTAAATCTTTCCTCATATTCCTCTGTCCAAAGATACTTTACTCATTTCTGTGTTAACTTAGTTATCAGGTAAGAAAATCATGATAAATTTCCCACAAAACGTTATTATTACTTAACTAATCCAAGAAAATAATAGGTCTATGTGACACTTGAGGGTCTAGGCTATTCTTCAATTGAATTTTTCTTTGAAGTGTCCACATAAATTCCCTCACTGGTGATAATGTTCTCCTAGAATGTGACTTGTTTTATCTAAAATTCACTCATTATGAACTTAGTGTACATTTTATCCTTCATTAATGTCACCATAATGATCCTTAGATTCCATCAATATTCCTCCTTTACCTAGACGTAAATGATAATATCATAGATAAACACCACTACCAATTTTTCAAGCTAGTCTCTAAAGACTATTCATCAAATCCATACAGATTTGATGAGAATTAGTAATTTATAAGGGCATCACAATGAATTTGTAGTGTCCATAACTTGTAAAAAATGTAGTCGAATGAATATATTTCTTCTTTACCTTTAGCAGATGATATCTAGAATGAAGATCTGCCTATGAGAATTATGGAGCTCCTTGTAGTTGATCAAACATGTAATAAACCATTATAAGGGGATAATTGTTCTTTATATTGATCTTTTTGAGGTCCCAGTAATTGATACAAAATCTCATTGATCCATCCTTTATCATTACAAAGAGCACCGGCGCATCCCAATGCGATGCACTAGGGAATATCAACCCTTTTTCCAAATTTTAAAGGTATGCGTTCTATTGAGAACTCTACCTCATGATTCGGGGGAAGTGTGAGTAACTCTTTGAGAAGTACATCAGTGTATTCCCTCAAAATGGGAATTTTCTCAAGTTTTATACCTTCCTTTGACTCAACCATTTGGGAAATGTATCATTCTTCATAGGTTATCAACACCCACACTATTGATGGATTTCCTAAAAGAGATTCATGATTTACCTTCAATTAGTACTGGATCATTGGATGGTCGGAAATATAGAAAGATATTTTGTTTTCCAAATAGTTGATGTGTGATCTATATAATGGGAGCCAACCCATGACCAATATAGAATCGAATTCTACCTATAGAAGGATTACAATATTCATTGGGTGAATCTTCTCACAGACACTAATAGGATGATATGGGAAAATATGGGTTTTGCGATGGGATTCTCACCCTATCGTAAATACCTTTAGCACGGATTGTGCGCCAAACCTTGGGAAAGGTATTTTTGATTGGAATATAGCCATGTCGAAAATACATTTCGTCATTTTTTTCATTTATGACAGGAATTAACTCATGTTGCAAATAAATTGTTGGCAAAAGAGTGTTTTCGATGGGACCTGACGCAAATACACTTTTTACCATTTCCTTAATTATTAAGGCTGACACTATTAGTGATGGGTCTCATCGTAAATACTCTTATCACAAATTATCTAACCTATATGTCCCCCGCCCGATTGTTTTTAATTCTCTTCAATTCTCAACTACTATTTCTTCCTCTTCTCTGAAGATTTTCTGCTTAAACATTTTGAAGTTAACATTTTTACAAGGAAGTAAATTTCACGTTGTGTATCTGCTAGAAGGTCCAGTTTTAAGAAATTTATTTAATGTTTTTAATTTTTAATTAATTTATTTTATTTCATATTATAATAATTATTATTAATTAGATGTAATAAGTTTTAATGAGAACTACTTAGTTGTATTTTCGCAATAATTATTTTTAAGCAATAGTAAATATTTTTAGTTGAAGGTATCTAATTTTACTTGTTCATACATTTTTTAATCAAAAGTATTTAGTTTGAAATAGTATCACTTTATAATAATTAGTATTTTTTAGTAAAACATAATAATATTTAGTAAAATTTAGTCATAATTTGTAATAATAAGTGGTAATTAGTAATAATTTGTGATAATTAGTAATAATTATTGGTAATTAGTATCAATTAATAATAATTTGTAGTAATTATTAAAAAATTGTATTAATAAATGGTGATAAATGGTATTTAGTTTTGATTAGTAATAATTAGTGGTAATTGGTAATAATAAGTAGTAATTGATAATAATTGCATATAATTAGTTGTAATTAGTAATAATTAAAAATATTTAGTGGTAATTAGTAATAATTAGTGGTGATTACAAATAATTAGTGGTAATAAGTGGTAATTAATGATAATTGGTGGAAATTAGTAATAATTGGTGGTAATTAGTAATAATTAGTAATAATTAGTTATAACTAGTAATAATTAATCGTGATTATTCATAATCAGTGATAAATAGTGGTAATTAGTAATAAATATTAATAAATAGTGTAAATCTATAATAAATTGTAATAATTGGTGGTAATTAGTAAACAATAGTAATAAAAAGTAATAATTAGTGATAATTAGAAATAACTAGTCATAATTATTTATAATTGGTAATAATTAGAAATAATTAGTGGGAATTATTCTTAATTAGTAACAATTAGTGATAATTAGTGGTAATTAGTAATAATTAGTGTTAATTAGTGCTAATTAGTATTAATTTGTCATAACACGTGGTCATTAGATATAAATAGTGGTAATTAGTAATTATTAGCGGTAATTAGTGTTAATTAGAAATAATTAGTGGTAATTAGTAATAATTGGATATAATTAGTGGTAATTAGTTGTAATTAGTAATAATTAGTGGTAATTGGTAGTATTTGATAGTAATTAGTAGTAAAAAGTAATAATTAGTGGAATTTAGTGGTAATTAGTGATATTTAGTGGTAATTAGAAATTGTTGGTGGAAATTAGTAATAATTTGTCTTAATTAGTGGTAATTTGTAAAATTTAGCAGTAATTAGTGGTAATTAGAAACAATTAATTGTAATTATTGGTAATTAGTGGTAATCATTGAAAATTAGTAATAATTAGCGTTAATTAGTAATAATTAGGGGTAATTAATAATAATTTGGGGTAATTAATAATAATTAGGAATAAATAGTAGTAATTAGTAACAAATAGTAATAATTAGTAATAATTAGTAATAAATAGTAATAGATAGTGGTAAATACTAATAATTAGTAATGATTGGTCATCATTAGTAATAATTAGTAATAATTAGTAATAATTAATTATAATTATTATTAATTAGTAATAATTTAAAATAATAAATTATAATTAGTGGAAAGTATTTCTAATTAGTAATAATTAGTATTAATTAGTATTAATTAGTTAGGAGTAGTAATAATTACTGGTAATTAGTAATAATTAGTAATAATTAGTTGTAATAATAAATAATTAGCAATAAATAGTAATAATTATTGGAAATTATCAATAATTGGTAATATCTTGTAATAATTACTGGTTATTAGTATTAATTAGTAATAATTATTAAAAATTCATAGTAATTATTCAAAATTTTCTTTAATTACTAGTAAATATTAAAAATTTATAATAATTAGTAAAAAATTCTTTTGATTAGTGGTAACTATCAATAATTCGTAAAAAGCAGCACTAATTAGTAAAAAATTGGTAAATAGATAAAATTGATTATATTTACAAGTAAATTATAATTTTTTTTACTTTCTACTCTTTTTTGGATCTTCATTTTCTTAAAACAAATTAACTATAAATAATTTTTTTATTTTATATTTTTAAATAAATATAGAACAAGAAAGTCAACAATAGTATTTATTACATGATCACATTTAGATAAATCATCACAAGAATCCAAGAGGTTCAAGAATAAATATTTTATATAATGAGTGTGTTGACTATTTTTTATCATTTTCATCATCAGAACTAGAATTTTTTTCAAATGGATAATGAGACTTATGATTATATCTTACATATAATCAAGGATTTTGTACTAATTAGTGATGAGCAGTGAAAAATTTGGACATTGTTGGAACAAATTTGTTTCATCAGCTCAAGATTGTAAAATCAATGATTTACCCCTTTTTATTAATTTATAATATATTTTATAAATTTTTATAAATTCTTATAAATTATAGTAAAATTAGAGGTATTTAGTTGTAATTATTTCTCATTACCACTAATTACCCATATTTTCTAGTATAATTCAATATAAATTAACAAAATATTTTATAAATAATTTAAAATGATTAAATCATTAAATTTATAATATTAAGCTGTTGAGAAATTACAGAATTGTTCCAAATATGTATAAATTATTGATTAGGTCTACAGAACTGGGGTAGGCAGAATGTGATGCATCAAGCCAGAAGTCGTATAATCAGAACGCATCGATGACATATGTTGAGCACATTTTTTAATAATTTATATAACTTTAAATATGAAATATTTATTTCATACTCATATAGGCAGTCAAACATCCAGATATTATAGAGTTTTTTTTATTAGAGAATGTGCAGAGATCCTATCAATGGAAATATTACTGGTTATCACCAATGTCAGATATTGGTTAGTATATTTTTTTTAGATTTAAAATTAAATGAAAATAACATTTTAATTATTTGAATTTCAAATTACAAATGAAGGATTCATGTGAGGCTGAGAATTCTTAGCTATATGATGAGAGTCAGGCCGCGACTGAGATCCAGGCCACCGATACAAAAAGATTTGATGATGCAACATAGATGTTGGTGATGTAGTACACTTTCGATAAGGGATGAGTGGTTGGTATCTGTTCTCGACTAACACTTAATAGTTTCTATCATATTGTTGCATGGTCTAACTCTAGTTCAAGAGGATCTCATGCAGAGTCATTGTCGTTGATCTCATAGTATAGGTAGTAGTTGAGAACTCATACAGAGGTTATTAAGGCCACACATAGGGAGAAAGATATCCTCCGTTGACTGCACCACCAGTAGGAGGAGGATATGTGATGATGGTAGGAGTAGTAGAATGAGTACATGTCATAGTTGGTTTAGGGTTTAGGGATATAATTCCCACTTTATCCCCCTCTATAGTGATTGATATATTATATACATATTTATTATGTTAAATTTTAAATGAAATTATTTTGTGTAAAATTTATATTTTTACATATATTTATAATTTTAATTATTTTAATATTTAAAACTATTTATTTATTTTGATATTTTTTATTTTTATTTTGATTTTTTATTTTTTAACTTATTTTTAAGGGGTTTTTCACCCGCTGAAAAAAAAATTAACTATGATGGGTCACTAGACCCAACGCAATTAAAAACGCATTTAAAAAATTATTTTCATTGGGAATGATAGCCATCAAAAAAGATACATTTTGTGATGGTCCATCATAAAAAGTATCTTTTCTGACGATATTTTCGATGATATATCTTTTTCTATAGGTTCTCATCACAAATAGTCAATTTTATTTTTGTGCGAGTAGAGTCCAACACATGGGTTATAATGATCAATCCACTATTTTATTTTATATATCTCTCTAATTCATGGTATCGAGGCTTTGATTCAGTAGTTCTAGAAAACATTTAGGATAAAATGAAATGCATAGAACTAGAATCAAATAATTATTTTTTTTATTGAGTGAATAGGAAGTGTACCTTGTACAACATCATTTTTACACTCTAATTAAGATGTATTGGTAGCATAATATTTCCATTTACCCTTTTTCTTTGGTGGTTGGTGACATGGGTTACCCTTATGAACCCTTTGTTTAGTGTAGTGTCTTTTATATTTCAATTTATCTTAATAGATGAAGCATTGAAAGAGGGGTGGTGAATTAGGAGGTTCCTTCCTTTCCACTATCATGGTGTCCTTCTTATTCAGGTATCATTGATATTCATGAGATTGGTGGCATTATCTAGTATATTTTAATAATTTCTCCATAAATTTAAGGTGATTTCGATGAGGCTTTTTCCCAAATTTTTGACACTTGGGTGGTTTCATCATCTTTACTCCTTTTTCATTTGACCCGCCAACTTGAAAATATGTTCTTCTATTTTTTATCATCATAACCATAGGACCATTTTCCAAAATCCATCTTTGAGATAAAATCAATGTACATATTCTTAACTCCCAAAGTCTCAGATAGCTAGAGCCTTTTTTAATTATGGTTTTAAACCACTATAGAACTCATATATTAAGATATCATTACTGATGACAAATACTAAGGTTCATCTTAGAATCCTTGTGATGTTTTCCTTATATTGCCTGGTAGATTTGCCATTATATTTCATTTACTCTAAGAATTATCTCTCTATACTTGTTTGAAGAGTTCTAGATAAATACTTATTAAGAAGTATTTTCTTAAAGAATTACCTATCCATCTCTTTCATTTGATTTTATGGATTTCAATTCTTTATCAATGCCCACATTTCATAGGATTATCTATATAAATGATATAAATCCAGAGTTACCTTCTTCTTCTTAGAACGGTGGATCCCAGAAAAGATGTTCTCCAATGAGTTAACCCATTGTTTCATGATAAGTGGATCGAAAGATCCACTAAATGTCAGTGATTGCTTCTATATAATGGACTCAATATTCATTTGTTCCTTCTTGGGTGAAAGTGAACATTCTATATGGTTTGAGTTATTTTCCATAGCTATTTATATCCACTACAAAAATATGACCCTATTGTAAGGGTTATTTTATTGTTTAAAATGGGTAATAACCCTTTCTTAACACAATAGCGACAATTATGCGGAAGCGCCACTAATGTTTCTGCCTACTTTTATTAGAGGATGTTCTAAGGAACCATTGGTAAAGTAATGTAAAATTTAGAGGCAGTTAAAAACCCCTCTAATTTTACTATATAATATCGATTTAGAGGGGGTTTAACCCCCTGTAATGTGTAAGTCAAATTATAGGTGGTTGGAAATTGTCGTTAAGTGAGTTATGTGTCATATATTTGGAGTCGTTCTGAGAATGACCTCTGTTAAGACTAAATTAAAGGCAGCTTTAACTGCTTCTTATTGAACCATATTAGAGGTGGTTTTGATCAACCACCTAAAATTTATTTTTTTAATTGAAATAACCCCACAACTATGACCAGTTCCCACTTCTCACCAGTCACCCAGTTCTCATCCTACCCCACCCTCCCGCTCCCTCCATCCAGTTACCATTCCCCACCCGCTCCCCCTGTGGAGTTCCCATACCACCCTCTCCCTCCATTATATTCCCATACTTTCAATCCTGTACAGATCCATTTCTAATCCCCCACCACGCACACACATGCCTACCACCGTGCCTTTCACAAGTCCCATAAAATGCTGGCCAACGAGTTTCAATCCCCTAACCTCAACAAAAAATTTTGGTACCACTTTTACCAAGGTAACTACTTCTTGATGTTATGTATAAACAATATTATGTGTATATATATATATATATATTTATATTTATGTTAATTCAAAAAATATTATTTCAATAAATTTTTAAATACATATAAAAAATATCTGGCTTATATATCTATAATAATTAAAATAGTTGTTTTTATATTATGTTATTATGTAGATATACTATAATAAATTTATATTATATTCAATTTATACATTTATATAAACTATATGTTTTATATTTATATTTACATATATTTGACAAAATATATTTTATTATTCTATCTATGTTATGTATGAACAAATATATTTTTATATTTATAAATATATTTATGTAACTTATTTATATATGTAAATACATATTAATTATTATGTACATGTTTATTTATAATATATAAATATATAATAATTTATTTAACATATTTATATAATGTATTTAAAAATTTATTCATATAATGTATTTCAATACATATATTTATTATTATGAACATTAACATATATTTATTTGTATAAATTTTATAATAATTTTTGAATAATTTATATATAATTAATATTATATGAAATATATATATGAAATAAAATTTACACAAATATTTATAATATATATCATTAATATTATATGTAATACAATTTATACTATATTATATATGAAATAAAACTTATACAAACTTTTAATTAATGATATGTGAAATAAAATTTATAGAAATATTTATATAATGTATTTTAATACATATATTTATTATTATACACATGAATATATATGTATTTAAATAAGTATATTTTCATAATATTTTATAAATTAATATATATGTATTTCAAAAAATATAGTTTTGTAATATTGTGTTCGTTAATATGAATTTATTTTTATAAATTTTATATCATAAAATATTGAATATATGTAATATAAAAGCATAAACATATTATTTAAAATTAAAATTATTATTATTATAATATACATTCTAAAAACTATAAATTTAAGGTTTTATATGATATATTTTTAAAATAATTTATATCTATGTATATATTTATTTAATATTTTTATGATTTTATGATATATATAGTTAATATTATATGAAAAACATTTTTATACTGATAAATATATATATATGTACATAAAATTATTCAATTATATATATATGTACATATAAATACAATTAAATAAAATCATGTAATTGGAAATATATAATATAATTAAATGACATATATATTTACCAAATTAATTATATTTAATATGGTATACTGATATATATATATAATAACTATAATATATATATATATAATTTAATATAATATATATGTATATATATATATTTAATTTTTTCTATATTATATTTATTTTTATACATAAAATAATATAAATGTATTTATACATAAATATATAATTAAACTGTATTTAATATAATATATATATAATATAAATCATATTACAAATGGATAGTATTTTAAAAACCATATCTAAATTATACATATTTGAATAATATATTTATAATTACATTTATATTATGTATACCAATATTTATATATGTATAATTTTTTTATATGTGTAAATATATTTTTAAAGTAATATATAATGTTTATATATATATATATGTATGTATATTTGTAATGTATTTAAATACATTTATATATTGTGTTTATGTAATATATATATATGTGTGTGTGTGTGTACACACACACACGCATGCCCACCCACACATATATATTATAAAATTTGAATTTATATGATATTTATTTTTTAAAAATAAATAAAAATTTAGAGGGGGTCAAAACCCCCTCTAATCAAAGGGATTAGCAGCAGTCTATGGACCCAATCTAATGTCATAAATTAGAGAGGGTACAAAACCTCCTCTAATGTCATATATTATAGGGAGTTCACAACCCCCTATAATTTATTAAATTAGATGGAGTTCGTAACCCTGTCTAATTTATTAAATTAGAATAGGTTCAAAATCCCTTCTAATTAAGGGATTAAGGACAATTCATGAACCCACTCTAATTTAAGAGATTATAGGGGGTTATAAACCCCCACTATTGTTTTTCAAAAAATCCATGTTATATATATATAGCCTCTAATATCCAAATGAGTATTATATATATATAGCGCCTCTAAAATCAAACTGAAAATATGGGGACACTAATTATTAAATTAGAAGTGATTTTAACAGAACCATCTCTAAAATTCAACCAACTATTACAAAGAAAAAATGCTAAAAAATTTAATGGGGGTTGTGAACCCCATTTAAAGTTATTGTAAAAGGGGGTTGTTCATAACCCCCTATAAAATAACTTTAGAGGGGGTTGTGCAGAACCTCCTCTAAAAAATGATGTTAATTTGTTATTGTTGTTTTGTAGTGAATTGGGTAAGCATCGCCACAAAGTTTGGAACTGAACCTCTAATGGGAATGAGATTTCATTCGAATTATGATTTTATTGTCTCTCACATGGGTTTTTGGAATGGTTCCTCCTAGTTCAAACCATTCTGTAAAATTAAAAATGTTGGAACAAAACATATGTCAATGAATAATGAATAAATAATTTATTATTCTCCACAAATAAAATCTAAAGTCATATCTTATGGGATCCCTATGTTTATCCATTTTCTAATATGATTCTTCTATGATGTTTTTAGATTCATAGACTTATACTTATCGATGTTCACTAATGTTTTCTAATCCTATTTTCCAAATTACATAAACTCTGCTCTAATACCAACTACAGTAGACCAAATTTTTCTTATAAGACAATTACATCATTTTCATGATAAATAAAATAATAACGATACAATTTAATATCCAAATGTCTAGTGTCTAGGAAAAATTAGGCTCTTACATCAATGGGTTTATTAGAAGGAGGGCCAACTTATCCTCTCATTTTTAATGAGCTATTTGTTGTGAAATAACATTTCAAGGAGTGAAGAAATTGTCTTCTTTATAATCTAAATTTTTTAGATCAACCTCTAATTAAGATCCTCTCCTAAAATCACTTGTATTTAGAGTTTAAATTTATAATTTTAAATCCCATATCAATGGAATCTCATACTCCAGATCAGTATACCACATTACTTTTCTATCTAAAAATATCTTTAAAATTAGATTCTATGTGTCATTCATTGGTTTTTCAATGATAGGGGTAGGTTTCTTTATCTGGATCCTTCAAATATATATAATCATATTGTAAATTATTAATGGTATAAGTATTTTATAAATTAGGGTCTTTACACTGATGAATAAAAAATTAATAACCTCTATAAAATCCAATATTAATTGAAGAATATTTAATTACGTCATACAATTAAGAAGTCATCAATGTTTTCATATTGTATTTTTATAAATATCACTTTTTCATATTACGATAAGGATCTAAATACTCTTACATACAATTTACGATATTACATATAGTGGTAGTACATGTAAATAACTTAGTCGTCGGTTCATAATTTCATAATTAAAATTGTATTGTAGGATTCCAATTTGATATTTTAACATATTCACATTAATTTATAATACTAATAGTGAAGGAATACTAATTTAGAGTGAAAACCCCAAATAATTCTATTCAAAATATAGAATGATTAACATATATATCTAAAAAAATTGTAATTCTATTTTAAAATTGGTGAAATAAATTATGATAATGTGTCGGTTTCTTACAAGATAGAGTGATATTCAGATATGTATTAAATTTAATAATATTAATTTCAATCAAATAATGGTAATCATTCTTACCTCTATAGATCATCCTTTAATAGTTCTTTTCTTGAAACAAAATCCTGGGGTATTTTATAGAATTACCTACCATCTGAACTGCAAAATAATACTCATAGAGAATATAAAAGTAACTTTATAAAAATAGAAATTTACATTCACAATGAAATTTATAGAGAGCGATATTCTAAGGAGAGAAAAATATAGGTTTTATATAAAGGGAATGGAAAAGAAATTGGTTTTTACGAACCCCTTTATATATTATATTTTTATTACCATTATGAATTAATAAAAAACAAATATATAGTTTGGTAGAGTTATGAATTATCAATAAAATAGTTTATATCATTATATTCAATAATGGATTGAAATGAAAAAAATATTTCTTTGAATATGAAAGAAAAAGTAAACAACATATTTTTTAACTTCAATGATAAAAAAATTGAATATCAAAATATGTTATCATTGAAATAAATATGTTAACAAATCATTTTTTAAATAAATATATTTAAAATATATTAGTTGGAAAAGTGGAACATGTAAGTATTTGGAATATTTTTTAAAATTAAGATGTTATAAGATTCAATATATTGTCTCCTTTGATATTAGTGGTATGTAATTAGAAGAACAATCTATGAATACATTGATGAATTTAATTATTTTTTTTTAAGTATCAAAAAATAGAAGCGATCATTTATCTTCAACCATTTTAAAATTATATTAAGTAAAATAAATCTAATATTGGTATAAATTTTGTAATATATATCTTCAAACTAACTATACATTTTAATAAATACAACAATGGTTTCTTTTTTTTTTGTGGGATAATTAGGAAAATAGTTTCATATATATATTTGTTTTTTCATTAATGATATGATAGATTCTTAAATTGAATTATTGATCTACTGTTACAACACATAATTTCTATTTATGCATGTAAAAACATAATGAAAAAGTGAGTGATTCATCCATAAAAACTAATCACAACAACTTTCAGATAAAAAATATTCAAAATCCGAAGTTGAGACTATTATAAAGTGTTTCTTATTACTAGATCAAGAAAAAAAAAATCTATTAGAGAGTCACAAGTGATAGAAGTTATCTTTCAGTCTGATCTAAAACTTCTAAATTAAAAATAAGAATAACAATTAAGAGATAAATTTCAATCAGAACTATAGAATAAATTAAGATTGAAATCTCTCTTTAAATAATATAAATTTAACTTTATATATTTTAAATGATAATATTTTGAATTATACGAAATGTAATATCAAATATATAGCACGAAATATGATTTATTTTGAATTTCGATTAATTATAGTAGCCTATAAAATAATACACTATACAAAATTAGATCTACCATTTTCTTAACATTATTCAAATCTTACATAAGGAAGGTAGCTACTAATGTACTAACACCCAAGGTATTTTATAATCTGAAATGTTTCAATATATCTAATTTATACTTGTGTTTAGTAATAATATTTCAATTCAACATTTTAGATATTTGAAATACAAGGAAAAGTTTTATTTTACCCATCAAGATCATCTTATATTCACTTTGTATAATTTTTAAAAAAACATATAATGAGATATTTTCAGAGATATCTGTAGATGATATCAATTATATTAGTTAAAATACTTATAATATCATAAAAATATTTTTGATAAAAATAGAGGGAACAATCATTCTTTTTATAATTTTTTTTCAAAATAAATATTTAATAAATGTTTATACCATTTTCTTAGAGATTAATTGAGTTTATATATAAAATTGATACATTTGAAATCATGGTCTAACAAGTCATGTCCTAGAAAACATATATTTTTCTAAACCAAAAATTTCCCAACAATAGAACCATTAAATAAATCACCTTTTAAATTAATTATAAATGTTATGAAATTTAGAAGAATAAAAAAATCATGTAGAATTCATATATATTCATGTTTACTTGATAGATTTATGCTTCTATATAATTTATTCCTTCATCCCCATTATATCACTTTCAAAAGTTCTATATTTAATCTATATAACTGTAGAATTATTATAACACTTGTTCCAAAAAAGTAATTTGATTACTGTAAAAAAACAAATATTATGACATTAAACCAATGACCACAATTTATTCAATTGAAAATAGTTAAGTTCACCACCAAATGAAATATCAACTATTTTGGATTTCAATGGTAATAAAAATGTTATATTCTCATAGTCATTTCCTAGGAAACTTATATTAATCATAATTCAATAAAAACAAATAATTATCTTATTTATAGGATAATGATTCAATATTCTAGAGAATTTATTAAAAGCAAATAATAACTTCTTATCTTTTATTGTGGTGCCTTATGGTTCCTCAATATCATATTTTAAAAAATCATCTTTTTAATGTAATAAAATAGAGGGTTCCATTGAAAATTCATCTGGTTATTCATCATTATCAATAATTATTGAAAAGGGTTTTATAAGAGGGTTAGTGTTATTAAATTTCTCATGTACCATTTCTTTTGAGATATGTGTCCTTTTATTAAATACTCTATAAAATATACTAGATGTGAAGTTAACTAAAAAGTTTCACTCATTGTATTGTAGATCATGCGTTACAATATTATCCCTAGTATTCAATATAAAAAACATACACCCAAAAACATCCAAGTATCTAAAATTATGATTCCTTTGTTTTATGTTTTTTATGGAATTTTCATCCAAATATGGTAGAGTAAAACCATATTTATAATTTAAAATATGATATCTATAGCTTAGGGCCAAAAAAAATTCAATGTTATATATTTATATAATACATATAGGGAAATATCATAAGGTAATGTATTGCTGTGGAATTATTTATTTGTAAAAAAATTTATTCCCTTTTTATTAAAATTATTTTTTAATGTTAAATTTTCCAATTCACCACCATGACCATTATGAATAATGATTATTTGTTTGTATCTTAATTTTAAACAAGATGTAAATTTTTGGAAAATCCTTAAGTATATCAAATTAAAAAATAATAATGAATTCCAAAGTATAATGATAAATTTTATTCACTCGGAAAAATGCATCAGGAATCCCTTTTATACATATAGTTTGGTCTCATCTAAATATATTCATATGCACTAGAGGTATCGGAATGGAATTTGAGACATCCTTTCCCAATTTTAGACTAATATAGTTTTTTTATATTGTAAATGATGATAAAAATTTGATAATTTTAATATTAACCCTCTTTGGTACTTCACAATATCTATCATAAAGACTTTATTTAGGGTACAAAAGTTGCCTGGTCTAAATTGTTTAGACCAAATTCATCGTTTTTCTTCAATTTCACTAATTTAAGTAATATTTTATTAATATTTTTATTTTAAATCAATGTTATATACATTATAAAAATGGTTTTTAGATACAATTTTATCTCTGTGTAAATTAGTTTTGGTGTGTTTATTATTTTTAAATTTCAATAAGTACCCCTCATTTCATAATTTACTTATATAAATAATATTTGTCTTCAAACCTAAAATATAGTGAATATTTCTAATTAAATTCTAACCTCAATTAGACACATCCTAGATTCATAATATTTATCTTTATGTTTTTACTCTAAAAATAAAATATCCTCATATTTTTTTTTGGGTTTCAGAAGTTGGAATTTTTACCAATTATGTGTCGTGAGATAATGTTATCCCTCTAGTTAGGGGTAGATTCATTTTGTGGATTCTCTGCATGGAAACATATCTAGGTTTGTTTACTTGGGTGATCATGTATTGTAGAAACCAACACTAGTGTCATCTTCTGATTTGAAAGACAATGGAGTGTTTGATAGGCTGAAATAAGATCTTCACTCGGTTAGATTGTTATGGGATTGTGTGAAACAAGATTTTTTCATGGCTATAACTGGATGTCTGAGTGATGCAGATGGTTCTAAAGGTCCTTTTGATGGATATGAGGTTGTAGAGGATGAATATCCCAATCAACCTAAGGTTGATAATATGATTAAGAAGTTTGGGGATGGAAAAACTATTTTTGATCAGCATGATACTAGCATGGAGGATGGTGGCCTCATTAAAGATGAAGATGTTTGGAATAATGAGAGTGATTTTCAATTAAATACAATCTATACAACTGTTGTGATAGAGACAAACTTTTTTGGGCAGTCCATTGGTGAAGATCCTCTTTTTCTAGTCTTTGAGGATACTAATGGACAACCCTAATTCATGGGATTTAAATTTTTAAGCCATCAAGTTCAGATACACCTATTTAGGATCCATGTGGGACTCATGGAACTGATTCCCAAAAAATTTATTTTCCTGATGAGATTCATAAATTTTATTTCCATTTAAAATTATTTGATTAGTGGGAGAATGATACTATTGAAGACAAAGAGAATATCCCTCCTCAAATTCTGAGCTACAGTAAGGTCGAATGTAAAGATGTTGTTAAGCACGTGAAGTAAAGGATGGTTGACTCTACTCCCTCAAAGAGAAGTTCGAGTAAAGATTACTCCAATGTTCCTTGTACTATCTCTACCAGGTCTTTGTAAAAGATAAATAATTATTCTAATCCCAATCAAGGGTGGTCAAAAAAGTATCCTTCCAAAACTAAGTGCACTTTGGAACAGAAAAGGATTAGAGAGATGTATTATACGCTCCTTAAGAAACAAAAAAACTCACATTGGAATTGGGAATCAGTGGATACTGGTGAATCTTCTGATTATGGTTATGGGCATGATATTGAACCTTATGATATGTATTTTTATTTTGGTGTGGGATTTTATGACTCGGCCTATGTCTTTTACTTATTTTCCTTTACATTTTTTTAATAAATTTAGGGGGGCCAGACATGCTTGTTCTCAAACCCTCTTTGATTCTTAGTTAATTTTATTCTCTTCTACTATCCCTCTTTTTTAACCTAGCCATAAATTTATTTCTAATCAAATCATGTACATTTTTAGAAAAAAAATTGATTTAGTATAGAAAGTAAAAAAAAAGTCCCCTAAAGGATAGAGAAGATAAAATAGAAACTACCATATAACTACTTGTATTAAGAAAACATTAAACATCTAAGAAAATATATCCCTGATATAAAATTACCACCCTCCTAGAAAATAAATTTTATCCCCAATATTAAAGAAGAAAACATAACTTAAATTTAAATTTAAAATATAGAAATATAATGAATTCCGTAACATCTCTGGTTTTAGGTAATATTCCAATTTTTAAAACTATGTGCATATAATTGATAATTATGTTTTTTATTTTTAATTAAGAGATTTAAACATGAGTAAAATTTATGTCATACAAGAAATGAGTCGCACTAAAAATATGTTTTTCACACATAATGAGTCATTATAACAAAAGTATATGAAATCATGTTTTACATTCCGTGGATGATTACATCCCTAAAAAGTGAAAAATTAATAATGGTACAACAAAATGAAAATAACAATATTTTTATAACTAGTAAATCACCTATATCAGCTCCACCATTTTTAATTACCATTAATATAACTGAACGTATAATGAAATTAAACATCAAGAAAGGAGAAAGTATATTATAAAATCCTAAATGAAAACTATTCATATAAGAAGTATGTTTTATAGTGATATAATTGGATGAATTTATAGTTTTTAATAGGGTTGATAAAATCAATATATTATTATTATTAATGGGTAAATAATCATTGGTTAAAATACAAGAAAACAAGTATCCAGTTTAAAATTATTAGTATATAGTTGATAAATATAAATTTTATTAAGATATTAAATATATATATATACATTTTCAATGTAAACTATTTATTTGAAATAAAAAAATATTTTGGAATGTAATTAAAACATAGTAATTCACTTGGGAAAATATCATTGATTCTAAAGGAACTCTAATTATAAGTAACGTTTTTGGTAAATATTTTTTAAATTTTAAAGAATTATATCAATAAAATATATTTATAAAATTATAGGAAATATTAGGAAAATAAATTAATAAAATTAATAAGATAATTATAGACCTATAAATAATACTAATTTAATTATTTGTGGCCAAAAAAATATTTTCTTCGAATGGATTATTTTAATTTAATAATTTTTCATGTAAAAGTTAAATTTATCATAATTGGATTATATAAATTAATTAAATTTATTTTTTATATAATGAAATTAATAAATATTTGGAATTTTTTTATGAATTGGTTTAAAATAACGAATAATCAATTAATGATAAAAGTGATATTTTTCAAAGAACTATTTATTTCTGTTATATTTTTTATTTTAATCTTAAAAATTAAAGTAATCAGCAAAATATAATGATTGTATTGAAATTATTTGTTAATAAATATTTAAATATAAAATATAACTCATCCATGGATTATAATTATTCACAAATAATAATAAAATCAATTTATGATTAAAAATACATTTTTCTAATAATTACTTTTTTCTGTATGATGTGTTATTATATAAAAATTAACATTTATCAATTTTAAAATTTGAATCTAATAAAATGGTTTTATAATTTTGACCCGTAATTTATAAATTCATTCATATGGATCGTGTTATATTTTTACTAAAAAAATTATTTCCATATTAAATATTTAAAAAATCTAAAAATGCGGTAAGGAATGTAAATTTTAATGGAACAAATTTTTTATAATTAACATGAGATTATAAATTATATAAATAATTTAATAGGATCCGGATTCAGTATTAAAATTATTGAAAAAAATTATAAATAACTCACCTAACACTAATGTGATTTCATCTTTACCATTCACCTAACTAATGTTTCCAAGGAAATATCCCTCATGTTCCCCTATAAAATGATCTCCCTTACTGCCATTCTAAAAAAACTAATTTCCATTAGTTATTTCTTTAATTCTAGTAAATTTTTCCTATCATAATTTTTTTATACTTTTTATATCCTTTGGCCACTATAAAAAGGGCTAATTAAATTATTACAAATTAAGATATTGTAAGAAAGAATGATTTCATCGAAGTAAGTAATGGGTTCTAATTCATTCCATTCTTGAACATTCTCATCTCTAATTTTCCTAAATCTCATTAAAAATTCCATTGATTTCATATTAATATCATTGTTACTCTATAGAAACTATACTATAAAAATATAACTCTATAATATTATACATTCATTGGTTAGAACACCTTCTCGATTGGATTTATTTTACCACCTACCTGAATGATGTAATAATGTTAACATTATTAATGATTAATATAACTTAAAAACTTGTAATATAATTTAATAATTATAAAATTAATATGTTTAAATAACTTAAAAATGAATATATATATATATATATATTAGTATATTCTTTAATAAAATAAATTCTTCTTGTTACTTTGAAATTCACAAAAAAAAAGACATTTTAACCCATCTTTATAAACAATCGCCATAACATCAAAAAAAGTTTATTATGATTAAGAAATATTTAAAACTCTCCTTTTTGAACTTCATGGATATTCTTTATGTAGTGAAATCAATAAAAAGGATCATGGGAAAGTACTGTTATAATTAAGCTAGTAGAGAACAAACAATATGATTAACTCTCAAATATTAATTCTAACAAAGAATGATTTAGAAATGGGTAATAAGAAATAATAAATGAATGGTATTAGATAAAATAAATATAAATTTAACTATTATATATATTAAAAATAAACCTAAATTAATTATATAGGATTTTAAAGTGTTTTTGACCAAGCTAGAATCTAAGATAAGGGTTTTCATCTCAATTTACCTTCCTTGAGATATATTTCATATTATGCCCAAATTTTCAATTATATGACGTATATACTAATTATTTAGATATTGTTTTTATAATTTTCTCTTTATTAATGTAATTTAATGTTCCCTTTCAGGTTCTCTCTTTCAAGGGCTTTTGATACAAATGTTACCAATTTTATAAGGTGTTTTTTTGAACTCGATTTCATTTCATTGAGTCGTAATCATTTTTTAACGCTTGCGACATTATCAGATATTCCTATCATACACATTAAAGTGATATATGAATTTTCTAATCCAAGTATTAAAGGTTTTTTTAAATTAATTTCTATTCTCATTATTTTTTAAATTATGTCCATTAAAAAAGTTAAAATGTAATGATTTTATTGACTCAATCTCTTCTCATTGAGTCGCACACATTCGTGATCAATTATGTTCTTATATATTTTTTATATAATAAAATTTATCTAATTTATATGGTATTTTTAACTTCTAAATGTGAAAATTATATTTTTCATTTCAAATAATTATTTTTGAGGAATTTATTTCTTCATAAAAATATAACGTGGTTAATAATAATTATCATCCTCTCTATTATTTATTTTTTTCCATGCCCATATTATTTATTATTAAAATAATTTTATTTTATTTTTTTGAAATGAAAATATGTATTATATTATATAATATTTATCTTTATCTTTTTCCCTTTTCAAAGGGAAATATTATAACTCCTTCACTGAAGTGTGTTTTCTCTAAAACTACATAAATACATTAAAATGGAATTTATTTTTTACTTTCATATATTTTATATATTCCACTCCATAGATTATTAAATATTATTTATTTATATCCAAGGATTTATTATTAATAATTATTTTTAATGAGGTTTTAAAAACTTGTTCTTTTCACTTTTTTGAAAATGTTTTTTTCAACTAGATCATAATTTATGTTTTTTCAACAATGTTAAAAAACTTATGATGACTCTTCCTAAGGTTCTGCTTCAATTTTCCTCTCTATATAAAGAATATTTTCCTCATATATATTAATGATCATTATTATCTTAATGTATAGTTATTATATAAATTTAATTTTTTGTATCAACTTATTTAATTATTGATTTCATTTTATAATTTATCCTTTAAAAATGTTATATAATCTATTTTATTTCCAAGTGGTTTTTATAATGAGGTGTATGATTAAGATTATATGGAACAAATATTTAGGGATTATATTTATTTTTTGTGTAGGTATAATTTACCCATTTAATTTATTTGGTAAAGGTTTATATCTATGAATATAATGTTTGGACATGATTCAACTTAGCTTTGTTCAAAAGAAAATGTGTGGACATGATTGATATTAGATATGTTCACTAGATAATTCATGGAAATAGTTGGGATTAGCTATGTTTACAACCAAATGTGGGGACATTAGTACAATAATCAATATTTATAATTTAATTTAGGTAAATGATTGGGATTATCTATGTTCACAATTTAATATGTGGTTATAATTGTGATTATCTAGGTTGAAAGTGTTATAACTTTCTATTATTATGTTTATATCACATATCTATGTTATGAATCAAGGATCATGATTGGTGTCTCGTGTTATAGAATTTGTAAACCATAGTATATTCTATTCTATAATGATGACCATTTAATATTATGCGACCTTCTATCATGCCATAAGGAATATTCTTCAGATTATATGTTATTTTTTATCAAATATTTCTCTCATGATCATGTTTTTGTACCTGATTATGATGTTATCCATTTATGAATCATTGAAAATTATTTCCTTTATTTTCTATTTGATGTCACACCTTCTAATGTTTCCCATTTATCCTGGGTACTACATACTAGAAAATGTTTAGAAGGAAGTTATGTTTGGATAATTTCTGGGTGATATTGAATAAATAATGTGAAATGATATATTTATATAGCTAATCTCTCAAGACTTTAAACATTTTTGTTCTAGGATTATGTGTTTATTTGTGACATACAGTGTTAAAATTATGGAAATGATGAAAAATATATTCATGTTATGCTCATGTCATGTAATTTTTTATTAGAGTAGGGTTCTATTTTTTGGGGGGGATTAGGATAAAAAGTATATGAGAACTAAACAAAAAGAAACCTAAGTTTAACTAAAAGTTTTATAGGATAAACCAACATTTTCATAGATTAATACATCTTTTAAGTAATTTTTCAAATTCATGATATTATTTAATCAAATTTTCTTCAGATATTATATTCTATTACTTAAGTTAACTATTTTAGTTTTAAGTAAATTGTTGAAACCTAGAGAAATAAATTAACAATGAGTTTAATGACCAATATGGTGATTTCCATAACGATTCACCAAATGGGTTGAGAGATTGATTTTAATCCATTATGGAAATAATATATTAGGTAATAAACAAAAATATCAACCATTTTGATCTCTCCAATGCCCCAAAGATGAAGCAACACACTATTGAGTCTTCTATGAATCAATGACCTTCTTCCTTTAGTGGGTATTTTAGTCTACTTATTACTTTGAAATGGATTAAACCAACTAAAAATATATTTTCCATTATCCTGATCTCTGGGCCTAAAATTGTTATTTTAGTATTTTATCATTTGGAAGGTGAAGCTAATTAATAGTGTTTTGTATTAAATAATTTAAGGCAGTAGGAATAGATAAGCTCTATTAAATGAGAGGAGTTTAAATATTTATTTTCAAATTAAAATTTAAACATGATTATTTACACTAAAAGGGATAGAGATTTTCTTTGACTAAATAAAAAACAAGATTTAATCTTTTTATACCTATACAGAAAACCTTACAATTCATGTCAATTGTGGTTATGGTTTCATCATTGAACTTGGAGTAAAAAATCAATAAATTATTTAGAGTAGTAAAACCATGTTTCTAAAAAAATTAACAATAACTTACTTTGGTAGATATGGGGGACCTTTTTAAGGTGCACATTAGATGGAAATTGAAATTAGGGACTCTTACTAACATTTTTTTTTGCAAACAACAAATAGAAAATTGAGTTTCCTAGAAACTCGAATGATAATTCACAGGGGCGAAAGAAAATGCATCCTCCTACATGATAAAATTATTGGAGGAGGTATGTTAAAAATTAAATAAAATTAAAATATTATTTTTTATGTGTGTAATTTTTAGACATCCAGAATATTCATTTTCAAGTGATATTAAGTGAAAAAATAATGAAATTGAGGGAAATAAAGCTCATCATAATGCATAAATCACAAATAAATTATTAAAATATAAGGATTTTAGGTATAAATAAAATCAATTATCTAACCCAAGGTCCAATGAGTAAAATAAACATTTAAAAAATCCTAAGATAAGGGAAAATGAGAAGGCTTATGCAATCACAACTATTTAATTGTGTCATGAAAAAAAGGTGAAGGGTACACTCATTATTCATTAAACAACTACAAATGTCTTACTTGATTTTGGTTATAATATCTATTTATATCTATAATTTTTTATATTAATATAAAATAAACACCAAAATTATTATATATTGAACTATTAGTTAAAAATTATTGTTGTATAATTATTTAATCTTAAGTCTATGTCTCCTCTATGGTAGACATTTGTGGGATTGTGCTTCATGGAAAACTTATTACTCTCCCTTTATTGAAATTTCATGTCATTTTGTGAATGGAATATCTCCCTCAACATATATTATATATTAATTTTGTGGAAATGGAAATCAAATTTCATATCCTAAATCCACCCATCATGACCAATTGGTGAAACATTAATTATGAACTTCCTAGAATAATTACTAAAACTATGAGGGTCCTAAGAAAAAATAATGAGGGATATTTGTCTAAAATAGTTGGGGAGAAACTCATTATTGATGATATGATTATTGTTAATTAAGACTCTGATGTTTTTCATGAATGTTTTCATGTTATTACTTAGATCGTAAGGTAGAAATTCTATTAGAAATTAAATCATGGGTTTCGTCTATCTTATACATACGATCAAATGTTTTCATCATTGAGAAATAATTAAATTTGTGAGAATGTAATTTTTTAAGGGGTAATGTAACACCCCATGTTTTATGCCACATTTTATTTTATTAAACTATATTTAGAGCATCCATAACTATATTTTTTCTATTCCATAAAAATATTTCAACATGAGTATGAATAATTTCATAAAATATATAATTGAAACAAGAAATATATTATTCACTCATGAAAGGGAATTATAATATGATTATATGAACACATGCTTTAAATACAATGGATGATAAAATATATTAAAATTGAATTAATTAGAATTGGGAAATAAATATAAAAACATATTATTTTTACAACTAGGAAATCAACTTGATCATCTTTACCCATGAGAATAAAAATTAATATAACTAAATATATAATGACAAAACCATCAAGAAATAAGAAACCATGTTAAAAAATATAAAATGAAATCCATAAAAATAGGATTTTTTATTTATAAAGATAGTACGTAAGTAATTTATAGGATGTAATGGGGGTGATGTAGTCATTATACGGTGGTTATTAATGGGTGTATGGCCATTTTATATAATATAAATAAACTTGTTACCAGTTTCGAATTATGAGTATATGATTTATATATTTAAAGTATATTTAGATGTTAAAAATTATATATATATATACATATTCTAAATAAATCATTTTGTTGAAATAAAAAATAAATTATTTTGGTATATTATTAAAATATAATAATTCGCATAGAAAAATATCATCGATGCTAAAGAAATTGTTTTTCTGAATTGTTTATTTTATATAAATTAATTCGATTTTTAGAATGATATAATTAAATTGTCTTGATAAAATAAATGGTATTAATAATAAAAATAAATTAATAACTTCTGAGAAAATATTAAGTATATATAAAGAATACCAATTTAGTTATTCTCGACTAAACAAAAAAGTTTGTTTGAACATTATATGTATTTTACATGTTTTATAAAGAAGATAAATTTTTCATATTTGGGTTATAAAATTTAATTAAATATATTTTTATATATAAAATGAGCAAAAATTCATATATTAATTATCACTTGGTTATTAAGAAAGATAAATTTATTTAATTTTAAAAGGGATATTTTTCATAGAACTAGTTTTTTCTATATATTACGTATTTTAATATTACGAAATTTAATTGTTCACTAACATATAATTAATTTAAGAAAATTCATTATTTATATATTTGAACATATAATAAATAAATCATCAAAATATTATTACTTGGTTTGAAAAATGAATAAATTTCTTTTATTTTTGAAAATACAGTTTTCTAAAATAATATTTCACATAATGCATTATTTTATTTAAATTATTTTTTTTGGATTTTAAAAAATTAATATAATATAATTGAATAAAAATTAAGAATAATTACATAAAAATTGGGTAATATGTGTTTAATTTTATTTTTAATTAAAAATAGTTACTAGTGTAAATATTTAAACAAAGTATATGGGGGTAATATGACGTAAATTTAAACTAATCTAATTTTTGGGTAATTAAAATTATATTTAGACATTATAAAAAATTATTTTTTATGTGTAAAATTAAGAATTACATGAATAACTAACATTTTCTAACTCACCAAAATACCATTTGATTCCATCGTTACTTGTCGCTTAACTTATGTTTCTAAATAAATGTCCTTTATTTTTCACCTATAAAAGAAAATCACTACCACCAATTTCAAAACACTCATATCCTCTTATTATCTTCTCAATACCTTCCCATATTTACACTATTAATGTCTTATTAGAATTTTGACATCCTTTATCCATATAAAGAGGCAAAATCCTTTATTCTGAAGGAATAAGTTGTGCTATGAAGTCATTTTTAAAGGTAAGTAACATGTTATTCTTCAAAACATTCATTTAAATAATCATGTCCACTATTCCTAAATCTCAACCACAACTAAAATTATTCTCTATTAACAACCTTATATTTCTATGAAAATTATATTAACAAAATTTAACACTATGGACGTTCTCATTCATTATTTATAACACGTACTTGTTTGGGTTGGTTTTACTATGTACATGAATGATGTTGTAATGTTACCTTCATGAATAACTAAGATAAATTAAATATTGAATAAATAATTTAATAATGATTAATTGAATATGTTTTCAAAATTATCAAATGAATATATTCATAATTACACTCATAAAAAAATAAATTTTTTAGTGAAGTGAAATTTATAAAAAAAATTAATTGCTCTTAGGAAACCATAATCATAACCTCTATAAAATGTTAATTAGACAGAAAAATATCTATATAAACACCAATGTGAAATTCAATACCCTTTTAATGCTCATGAAAACCTGATATAAGATCATGGACTAGATTGGCCCTACCCTTTCTAGCACCTAACAAACAGGTCTATTAACACCAAAATATTAATTTTATCAAAAATGATTAAAAATGGTAAAAATAAATTTTGAATGAATGGTATCAAGTAAAATTAACATAAATATATTTTTAGAATATATTAATAAATTACTAAAGATATTTTTATAGATGTAATAGTATGTTCAACCAATTATGAATCCAAGATAAGGGTATTTCTTTTCAATTTTTTTGTGTGTAGTATTCTACACCTATTTTCATTTATATAGTATATATAATGAATATTTAAAATAAATATTCAGTAATTCCTATATATTAATTTCATTTGAAGATTAATTTAATATTCTCTATTTTAAGAGGTTTTTATCCATAAGTTACAAAATCTGTATGGGGTCTTTCTTAACTCAATTCCCTTTCATTGGGACAAAATAATTTTTTAATGCTTAATACATTATTGTAACTTCCAACCATCCCATTTAGTTATATATATGAGGATTACTCTATTTTAATTCATAGTTTTCCAAAGCAATTTCAATTCCTATTTTTATAAATTATTTCCCTTAAAAATAAACATTATTTAAAGTGAAAGAGTTTAATTGATACAATATATTTTCATTGAATCATGAATTTATTGTTTAACTACATTATTATATGATTATTATATCCATAAATGTTCCAAATCAATATTATTTTCTATTTCTCTCTAGGTAAATTATATTTCCATTTCATAATCTTATTTTTAAGGGAGTTATTTCTTTATTAAAATATTATGTTATCTAGAATAAATATCATCCTCTCTATCATATTTTTCTCATCCATGTACATATTCTTTATAACCGACTTTTTTTACATTATTAATTTTAAACTAGATTATTTATTATCCATTTTACTCCTTATAGTTTTATGAATCCATTTTAAAAGTAAAATTTTATAAGTCTTTCACTAATATGGGTTTTCTCTGAAACGTATGATACCTATTAAAAGGTCATTTATTATAACCTTTACATATCTTTTATATTTCAATATATATTTCATAACTTAGCCTTTATTTATTTTCAAGGAACCATTATTGGGGATTATTTTATAATAAAATTTTAAAATAATTCCTTTTGGTCACTTTCTGGAAAATAATTTTTGAAAGTGACTTATAATTTCTAATTTTATGACATTATTAAAAATGTTTTATGATAAATATTTATATGGTTTTGATTACATTTTTATCTAATTATCTAAAATATTTTCCTATTATAGAGCTATTTTTATGATCACACTCTCAATTATATTAGATTACAATTATTCTGGGATATTGATTTTTTTTATCAATCAATTTAATTTTTATGTCATTTTATGAGATAATATTTGAAAATGTTATATAAACCATGTTCTTTCCATTTATTTTCCAAGATGTAATGTATAATTTAATTCATATGGAACATATTTATAGGGGTTATATTTATGTGATGGGTGGATCTGATAGGAACCTTCAATGCATGGGGTAAAAATATATATCTAAAAGATAATGTCTAAAAATAAATTTGTTTAGAGATGTTCATAGGATAATGTGTGTACATGATTATGGTTAGCTTGATCAAAAGATAATTAATGGAAATAATTGTGATTAGATATGTTCACAATCTAATGCATGTACATGATTTTGATTAGTGATGGTAAAAACATAACGCATGTCCATTATTATAATTAGTTTTGTTTACAACCTAATGTGTGTATATGATTTTCATTATCTATGTTCACAAAGTAATTATTTTCTATTCTTATGTTTATTCCAAAGCATTTGTTTTTCTAAAGGGATAATGATTATTGTGTCATGTTTCAAAATTATTATTCCAGGGTAATATTCATTCTTCCTTTATGATTCTCTTGACATTTTATGTCCTTCTATCATGCCTTATGAACAACTCTCATGATTTTATGTTCCCCTTAATTAGATATTACTCGGATGCTCATTTTTTCTCACATTATTATGATATAACTTATTCAGGAATTATTTTTCCCTTATTGAGAATTTGATCTCACTCTTTCTTATGTTTCACATTTACCCGAGGAACTATAAATTTGAACTTGGTTAGATTGAAGTCATGTCTAGAGAATTTATGGGAGAAACTAAAAAAATAATATGAACAAAATAAATTAATTTATCTAATCTCCAAAGACAATAAACCTTTTTTTATGGTATCATTTTTTGAGATTTATTTTTTAAATTATAGAAATTGTGTAAAATATATTCATTTTATATTTGGGTCATCTCAAGTTCATCATCAAAAGAAAAATAAATTTCAATATACATGAATTGTGAAATCCCAAGGATACTAACCCCAAAAAACATGACCCTAAAATAAATTTAACATGAATTTATACCGAAGGTTTATCCTAAAAAGGAATTACTTAATTGGACCCCTCCACCTGTTGACCCTCTGTTAATTAACATTAGATCCCTAAAAATAATAATTCCATAAAAATATAAAATTAACTACCAAAAGAACCTTAAATATTCAATATTCATAAATATAATATTTAAAAATATAATAACACTTCAATGCATCCAGATTCATTCACCAATGAAACCTTGATTTGAATAAAATCCCCTTATAATATTTTATAATGGATTCTCTATTTAAACTTATATAAGGACCCCAAAAAACATTATCATCTCCTAAAAATAAACACCGCTTAATAAGGGTGCATTTGTATCAATTCAGAATTAGAAAATTTTGGGTGGCTAACTTGAAGAGACTAGGAGAAAATAAATTAATGAAAAAAAGAAAAAAAAATAAAACAATCACTCCTATAATTCTCATAGGATAAAAAATCCACATATCATCCTATAAAAAAATAGAATAAGAATAATGTGAATGAAACCAAAAAACAAAAAACATGTCTCCCGAAATTACTAGTATCGCCATGACTAAGAATCAAGGATAGGGTTTGAAATGAAGTACCCAAGTAGTAAACCCTTAGAATATAAACAAGATTATAAAATAATAATAAAAATTTCATAGGGTCCAAATAAATCATGGATTATCTAAACCACCAATGATATTGGAAGGTCAACAGAAAAAAAAAAATTAATACTCATAGTATGGTTTGTAATCACAAAATAAAAACAACCATGCTTTCTCGACCCACAAAAGTAAAAAAGGTAAGTAGTTATTTTCCCAAAAATAATGAGAGATCTCATATCTTGGTATGATTTTAAGAGAACCCAAATACCACTTTTTAAGTTTATCAAAACCATCATCACTTACTAGTACTTCATTTTAATCGATGGGATGTCTTGAAATTATATATTTAGATGATAATCCTTTCTTCATTAACTTATATTTTTTATTCTAACATTATTCATTACTCTTATTTTACCAACTTATCAATGAGAAAAATTATTTATATCCTTGAATATTTTTTGTTTCTTTATTTATAGTATGTTTGGACTGCCATTCTCCTGGAAAGGTGTCAATAACTTTCTCGATAATATCAATTTATGTGATATTATTTACACCATGGGTCTGAATCTCATTATGATATTTTTAAGTATTTAGTACATATGGGAAATATATTATATGGAAAATAATTTGAAACTTTAGTTCTTTACATGAATCAAATATGTTTTTTAATAATTTCTCAATAACAAATTTTCATGTCTTTGTTTTCTTCAAAATATAATTTATAATTTTTTATAAAGATACTTTATTATAGATGATTCGCCATATTTCATATAAGAAATAATTCATTATTTTTTTATTAAGTATGAATTATTTATTTTATATAGATATAATTATCTGAATATAATTTTATAGATTCATGTAGTTCTTATGAAGTAGCGTCCTGAAGTTTACTCAAGTATTGATTATGTTAGACTCCATACAATATTCACCGTTTTCAATGTTTCCTTAATTATAAAATAGTGGTTAAATGAGGTTTAGTATTTCAAATTTTATTACATAAAATGGGTTATCATAAGATAATTTCATTATATTTTTTTTATCGAAATTCCATTAAAATGATAGAGGTTAGTGATAGAATCTTGTGGGAGAATGTCAGAATTGTATTCTTATCCTGAGGGAGGAGATTTTGTATATGGTGTTTATTGAATATTCAAGTACAAATACAGATAATTAATGTGGATAATGATACTTATAATTAATGGGAATAATTTTTGTAATTCATTATATATATAAATAGAAGATTCGATAAATATAGGTTAAATAATGGCATGGTAGTGATTACTTTAATGGTTGTGATTTGGGTGTGTTAACACATAATAAATTGATAGTTAATATGTAAAATATCTTGGATTAAATGTAATGACCTATATAACAACATCATGGTTAGGTGGGTGACATCATGGCTTTGGGAATTTTGATGAATGGTTTTTTTACACTTTTTATCTAAAAATATTCATAGAAAAACAACATTGTGTTGCTAGCTATGGTGAAAAAGAGTTTTTTTTCATGTCCCCTATTGTAAATGGCTTCATGAGAATACTATCACAAGGATGATGTAATTTAAAAAATATATTTGTTAATATTCCAACAATTAAAAATGACCTAAAGTAGAGATTTCATCATGGTGTAAGCCACTCTAAAGACAAAAGAAATTGGAAACTATAGGGAGTTGAGAACACTACATCATGGTATATTGGTATTTCAAAATAAAATGGATGATAAGCTCATGCAGAATTGGGTATTTACTTAAATCTTAACACATGATATTTATCTAATGAAAACCATGTCATGATAACCTATAACTTTTTTTTGGTGGATATGAGATACAAAGTATCATGATACAGAAACAAATAAGACCTTAGGAGAGTAATAGATCCAAATAATTCAATGAGGAGTCAACAAATTGACTGCACAAACATTCATATGGTATCACATCACTACTTAATAGTTTTTATTATTTTGATAGAAAATCATATTTATATATTTTTCATTTTTTGACAAACAATGGATGATATTTTGATATATTTATCAAATGTCCAATTGGGTATAATACATAGATAATGTTTTAGATATATATTATCCTATATTTGCTAATATTGATAAACCTAGAAGTTAAATACTAATGAAATTTAGAGTTTAAAGGTATAAAAATATATATTAGATACCTGACGATCCTTTTCTGATACACATATTAACATACAAAATTGAATTGAATATCTGATAAAATAACGAAATAATAACATTTTTCATATATATGAGGATAAATTCTTATTAAAATTTGGTTTATCCGTCACATTTATCTATACATTGAAATGTTATAATATATAAACACTTTTATAATCATTTTCTCAAAAAAATCATGAAAAATATAAGAAGAGATATTATCAATATAAATAAGTAGTAATTTATAATTAAAAAAATACAATCACTCAATAATGGATTACTAATTATTTAGAACAATAGAGAACTACTTTTTTATATTTCTTTAAAATGATTCATTGGGTGAATAAAATAAAAAATATGTATATTATTTCTTTTTACCATTCCTTACATAAATGATATAATTTTATTGTTTTATTGACTGGTTCATTTTCCCTCTTAATATGGGAATAATATCCAATTAAATGAGGATAAAATAATTTATGCATATTTTCACAATTCCCCATCATTGCGTGTTTAATCCTTAAAGGGGTTTCAATTATTGGTATCAGAGAAGAAATTTTCACTCTTGGTGAATATATCAATGATGAATTTTTGATATAAATAATGTTGTTAACATGAATGGGGTACCAATAATTGAGGTGATAAATTATAATATATAGATGAATAAGATGATATTTCACTTATAATATCTTAAATTGTATATTTTATCTACAGAAAAACATTGAATTTAGATTAGTGACTCAACATATATGTTATTGATATATTAAAAAAATAATTATTGAACACTAATGAAAAATATCAAAATAGTTTATCTAGATACCTCTCAAATTAAATCTATGTGATGGTTTTGAGTTTCAATTCCTCCAAGGATATAAAATAAAAGTTTTATAATATCTATTGATATCTCTATTTTGTATATATATATATATATTTATTGGTGCTTCATTTTTAAAAATGGATATTCTTTATATTTATTATTTTAATTTTTTTATGGAAAGAAAATACTCTTTGAAGAGTTCAGATGATTTTCATAGATATTTATAGAAAAAATAAAGGATTTATAAGGAAAATATATATATATTTCAAAGAGGGGTAAAAAGAAGGAAACATCCCAAAAATATCACCACAAGACTTTCCATACACTGTGAGGTAGTTTCAAGCGCTAATAGAGGAATTGGTTAGGGTGGTTAAATAGTACCAAAGATCCTGTATGGGTTGGTGTTGGATGAGAAGTAGAGAAAATAATAAGGAAGCTCTTAGTAAAGGATGAGGAAAGTGTTTTTAGTGTGGGTTGGAACCACAGGATTCAATGAAACATTGAGGAGAACTCTTAATGATAAAGGAGTAGCTGGGAGAGGCACAATTCTGATGTGGTACTTTAGAAGTGGGGTATTATTTATATTTTATAGTGCAGATGGATACGCTTGATAATATGTTTTTATCAGTTTATTCTTCACACAAGGTAGGTTTCATGTCATGTATAGTATTTATCACACTACATTGATGTCGATCTGTAATTGAAGGAATTATATTGGGGAATTTATTGCACTGAAAGGATAATTTCATTACCTGGTTTACATGAAGAAGAAGATACATAAGAACACCCTCTATTTCATGGACAGTCTATCTATGTTATAACCTGGGTGTTGCATGGTACCTGTGGTGAGGTTTTATGAATCTGTTATACTAAGACATGTGGGTTCACACCCTGATTTTAGAATGATAAAAATTTTACCATGGTATTAGAGGATGGTTTGGGTTTGTTCCTTGATGGTGTATCATGGATATACGAAGAATACAAGAATTATTCTCATAAAGAGCATAACTATTTCCTTTTATTTTTGCGAACCAAGAAATCATTTTAGTACTAAATACCAATTTATTTTAATCCAAGACTGTTAATACATATAAAATTATCCATTGTGATTTTTAGAGTTGGTAGAGTTGTGTCATGATGTGTTTGGATGCACTTCCCCCTCTGATTGTGAAAAAGAGATTAAAGCTCTATGGAATTGTTACAGGGTGGTTTATATGGTTTCATCATAAATGAAAGAGGATATAGATATTTATTTTCATATAATTTATGGTTTTAGAATGATGATATTGCTACCAAATATAGGGTAACTAATTGGTAAAGGCTCCGAAATTTTTTTTAGGAGATCCATTCTATATCAATCCATCCAAGGTGTTTTCTGGTTTCATGTGGAGAAAAGGGATGTCAAAAATGAATGATAACTTTTGATGAAAGGAAATCAAGATACGAACTTTGATGGAGATTTTTTTAATATTTTTATTCTGATGTTTACACGCCATAGTATTATTCATTTCACAGTGTTGTTACTGATTTAAGTATAAGATAAAAATTACTTTTCCCAAAAGATTTAGCTTTTCACCACAGACATATTGACTATTAAAAAATATATAAAAGTCAAAATATTTAATTAAATGTCATTTAATATTATTTAAGAATCATATAAGATTTTCTAGGGTAGAATTTAAATTTTAATTTAAAGTCTTCACTAATAGATGTTCCCATCCAAAATGGGGAGAGTAAAAGTTGGAAGAAACTTCAAGGAAAAGTATTGGCCACTTGGGAGGTTCAGAATAGAGAACCAATATTCATCGTCAGCTTTAAATGAGAACCATCAGGTTCTTCATAGATTTTATTTTTCTCTTTTTCATTTCATTATTTAATAATGGGACACATATATTAGTTGTTTAACTATAATTAAATTATTTATTCCATTATTTCATAATATTATTTTAGTCTATTTTCTCATCTGTAAGTTTGTTTCAAATTTTGACTGATGAACACTCATAAATGACTTATTAAACTCATATAGGAGAGTGGAATTAATAGAATATGGTGGGTAACTCATTTTATTTATATTATTCTTAACTCGTGATTTTTTATTGTTAATTATTATTTCAATGAGACTAAAATATAACATATTCCCTCATGTACTAGAATTTGGTGGTGGTTATTAAAGAGTCTCACTACTATATATTTGATTAGTCTCATCATCAGAGTTGAGTCATATTAAAAAGGAAAACCATAATTATGCATGAATTCCCATCTCTTATTTACCCTAACTAAAATTTAATTCATTAACATTATAATTCACTAATGTAATTCTATTTAGATTATTTTAGTATAGATTCAACTTCCTAATAATATCATAAACATATTATAATTTATTCAAATATTTTAACTAGGATTCCTAGTTTCTTCTAGGATCATCCTAGCACATTCACTATACTACGCTGTTTGGGTTAGTGTTAGTTTAGGAAAAAAATTCTATACCTTTTTCACCATGAGTAATTAATGACATCTCATAGTCATCCATGGTTTCAGAACTATTTTCAGGGAAAACATAAACTAGTAACAATCAATAAACTAATTGATTAGATCAAGACTTTTCCCTATCCATTTCTATTTCTTAATTTTATTAGAGGTTCTACATTTTTTCATTTTTTTAACTTGGTGTTTATTATGGTGTGTGAGGGAATGATTACCTAACACAAGGATATTACAAGACACAATTAGATTATACATATTATATAAGGACCCTACCTCATGTAAAATATAGAATTAGAAGTGGTGGACATAAAAAGGAAAATGATATAATATTTTTTACACATATGAGTATTATAAATATCAAACTCAATAATGAATTAACATCAATAATAATATTCATAGAGGATCTCCAAGCTATTATAACATTCAAGGTGAATAAAAAAATAAGAATTACAGCTTAAGAGTACCTAAATTTTAATTTCATTGAGAGAAAAAATCATAGTGAAGATTAATTGAAGAGTTTTTAATGTTCATTGAAATTAATAACAAAAGAATAATAGAACATGAGGCATAGTTAAGGGATCATGAGCCCCTTCCCAAGGAACAAAAAGTGTTAGGACAAAACATTAATAAAAATGGAATTATTTAAGACCCCATTATGAAACACGCATTTACATAATAATTTTGGGTTTGATAAGTATAAGATAATGTGGGATGGAAGTACTGAAATTTATTTAAGGAAAGAAGGATAAAGTGGATAAATAATACTTGAAAGACAATGAAATTATTAATAAAAAGAACATCCAATTTATGGAGACAATGAAGAAGATCATCCGTCAATTCTATGTTTATAAAAACAAGCAAATGAGAGCATGATGATTCCCATACATGAGATAGTGTAGGAGAAATTTTTTTAGTATAGATTAAATATAGTACTATAATTGAAGAACTATTAAATCAAATTGATTTTAGTGAGATGGGTAAAATAGTTTATGAAGAAGACACTCCATGACTAGATAAAGTTGATAAGGATTCTAAAATTAAATGATTTATTATAGAATTCTATTAAGAGAATAATTTTGAGGGATTGGAGGAAGAGTTCCTGTATTTTGATGAAATTTTCAATGAAAAAATAACTTCTAACACTTATAAAAGAGAATAAATGTGTTGAATTTTACAAACACATTATAAAATTCATTTATTTGGGGGAACAAGTATCAGAGGAATACAATATAGTCCAAAAAGATCTTGATTTATTGATTCATTCATTAAAACTTTCCAAAAAAACTTTCTTTCACCACAAATATATGACAAAGAGCTACAATGGAATGGATGGATAGAATGTGATTCAGGTGATAAAAATAAAAACTCATTTCTAACTCTAGACCAAGTTAATTTTAGTCATACATCTACCACACAAAAGTTTGGAAATTTCTAAATAAAATACCTTTAAACAATTTATTCAAGAAGGAAACCTAATTTTTGCATCATAATTTTAGATTGATTAATTCTTAAAATACATTCTTATGATGAAAGAGAATTCATACTCACACGCAGACCCCTCACCATGGTTGAACATTTTGGAAAATTTTTAATTTTACTATAGGGGGGATCCTTGGAACCCCTAATTTTAGTTTTTACCCATTTTACTAATATAGGAGACTTCATTGTGTAGGAAAAATATTTATGCTAATTAGAAAGTTTTGATTCATCGTGATCATAAATGTGAAAGGTATACATGAAAATTTAGAAAATTTATATTCTTATTCCAATTTTGAGTAATTTTAAAATGGTTTCTAATATGATTTAATTTATTAATATTTATTCTTATAATCATTCATTTGGTAGAATAATTTTTAGCGTCCATTCCAAGCCTTTACTGGCGTTTGTTTTGATTCCCATTCATGAGAGGACTCTGATCTTTTTGAAATATTCTTTGTACTAACCTATTTATTGAGAGAATTCGAAATTTTCATAACTACTAGAAATTTATTTCTTTTTTCATACCAAATCATGATGATTTTGAATTATATTAAAATTATTGATATCATCGATTGATTATAATCTAACCCATTTAATCTTGAGCCCTACCCTACTTATAACATTTTTTGAAAACCTTAGAGATCAAGAAATTTATTGATAAGAATCTTAATTATAAGAATATATGTCATTCCTGCACATATTTATTTGTTACAATTTCATGATTATTATTTTTAATATCTATAAAGTTACTTGGATGATTCAAAGTAAAAATAAATGAGAATTATATGAAGGATTGTGGGGGAATAATCTCTTGATTATTTAAAGTAAAAAAGTTAAAAGGATTGTATTCATTGTGAATAATTTATGGTTCATAAATCACCAAAAGAAAAGAAAAAAAATGAAAATAATAATAATTATTAAAAATAAAAAAAATATTCTGAAAAATAATAAAATGAGAACAAATTTGTTTCATTATATTTCTATATCAATCTGAGAAACAATGATAAAGAGATAATGGAGTGGAAATGTTGTCATTTTATGAAAATAAAATGTATTTATTAATTTTTTGATATTTATATTTAATATTATGAAATGTGATTAAATAATTATCCCACACATTCAATTAGTTAAGTTAAATTGTTCACTTAATTATCCACTTACCCTTACCCTTATATACATTCAATCTAAAATAAAAAGTACCCATTATTTTATTCACTTATAAGTAATGATTTAGATTTATTAAAAGACTATGAATAGAATGTATATACCATAGATTTAGCAAGATTATAATTATAATTTCTTGAGTCATGATTGAAATTAATTTCTTATAAGGTATATCATAAGTGGAATGGATATTAATGAAATATTGAATGTTGAGAGTATAATAGGAAAAATATTTTGAATTGGGAATTAAATATGAGATATGATTAGAAAAATTTGAAATTATTGAGTTATGTTCTTTTAAAATTTCTAGTAATAAATTTATATTTATTATCAGGATAATTTTAAAACACAACTTATTGATGTATGGATTCTTTTTTATTTGTTTTTTCAGTTTTTTCTTAGGGATAAGCAGAGCTTTAATAGTGGGGAAGTTTTATTTCCCTATTTTTTATAGATATTTTCATTGGTTTCCTGTTAGAAAAATATTATATTCTTACCTTCTATAAATATGTTAATTTATATTAAGAAATTAAAATATCCTTTGTTGGGTTTGGATATATTTGGTAGATTATTTGGAGAAAAAATGAATCATTTAGAAAGAAAACATATATATTTAAAAGAGGGTTAAAAATGGTGATAACCCAAGACCATCCCCACCATGATAGCTAGCCACCATAAGGCAGCAGCCAAGCTCAACAATGGTCAAGATAAAATGGTTATTGATAATAAATGGTCATGTATTGGTAGGTTCAGTATGATAAGTAAGGGAAAATGTGGGGTGGCACTCAGCAGAGGATCAAGATAGTACTTATAGTGTAGGAAAGTACTATAGGATTCAATGATGTGTTAAGGAGAACTATCAATGAAAAATGATTGATCAGTTGAGTACAACTATGATATGGGATCATCAAATTGAGGCCCTGTTTATAATTTGAAATGTGTGAAGATATGGATTATATGAAATCATCATTTTTTTCTTCTCCATGTGAGCTAAGATTCACATTTTTCCTAGTCTATATTATGTCATGTCATTTTTTATCAAACATTTGAAGAGTTGTGTAAGGGAACATATAGCTCGGAAAGGATAATATACCATAGTTTGAATGAACTAAATGATATGTAAGATAACCAATTGTGGCATGGCATATCTATCTATTCCAAGATATGGGTATTTCATGGGACCTTTTACGAGCTTTAATGAGCTGATTATACACTGAATTGTGGGTTCAAAACATGTAAAAAGAACAAGAAATGTGTGAATGAAATATAAAGGATGTACACAATGAGTTTCCAAGTTCAATATTGGGGATGGGATAAGTAGAAGGTAGTTTTTTATAAAAATATCGTGACTATGGTGTGTGGTTTTCACTGCGTAATAGAATCCTAGAGATATTGAAGGCCAATGTTCTTAGATCCAAGACCCTTCATATGTATTATATTATAATTAATTAGTTTCTAATTGATTAGAGGTGTGTGGTGATGTATTTCGATTCCCCAAAACCTCTATATATTAAAAAGAGATCGAAGAAGTAAGGAACTATTATATAATGATTCTGAGGGTTGCATCTTGGATGAAAGATGATGAATAAATTGAATTTCATTGAAATGATGGATGGAGTGTAACATTATTATGACACCATTTAGTGATACTAATTGTAAATGGTGTAGAAATTTGGTTTTCAAATCTCCATATCATAGTAATGAATCCATTTAATTTACTAGTTTCACGAGGGTAAATAGAAATCCAATCCTAGAAGAGATCATTAGAGGAAATTTATTAATGCTATGAGATTTATTATTTATTTTTCATATATTTTTTGAATAGGTATTACACAATTATTTGTTATTATTTTCACTATAGGGATACTCAAGAAAACATAAAATCATGGCTTAATGTACCAAAATATTTTTCCTATAGTGTAGAGATATTGATTGCATCGTAATGACCAAATTTCAACATATTTTCTTATATTTTATTTTTTATTATTTTAGAATCATTCAAATTTTACTAGATGATAATTTGACCCAAAATTAAAAATACTCAATATTACCCATTCCCATACAAAATGGGGAGAATAAACTAAGGAATAAACATCATGGAAAGTATCAAACACTATGGAACTCATTGTAGGGATTTCAGTAACTTCATTAGCTTTTAATGATAACCACTAAGAGGTTCTTAGATAGTATTTTTTTATCTTTTATTTTTGTTAAAGAATTAAGGGTTTATATTTTTGTTTTTTAACTCAAATTTATAAATGTTTTCCATTATTATTCAATACCTGTTTTATTATATTCTCTATTTATTGATATCTGGTCCACTTATGACTGACCAAAACTAATCTATGAGTAGCTAGACTCATATAGGATGAGGTAATAGATGAAAGATGAAATTTACCTCATATTGTTTACCTCGTTATTTTCTCATGAGTAAATCTTATTAATTATTATTCAATTGAAATTAAAAAAAATTGCATCTCAAATTCACCATATGAGAGTGGTGGGGATTAGTGTATAAACCCTTATATGATGAAGGGGGTGAGATATTGAGAGATAACTTTAAATTATACATATATATTGAGAAATATCCCAATATATTTGGGTCTCTCTTGGTTACATTGACTAAATTAATCAATAAGATTATGTTATTTTAGTAATTTACAATAAAGTGGGATTAATTGCTTCAAATAATTTGACTCCTATTTATTTAATTAATATCATGAGTGTAGTTTAGTTTTTATAAATATTGAAAAACCATCCTTGTACATCAATTAACCACTTTTATTATGCCTCATTTACATTCTATTAATTAACTCCTTAACTCATTAATCTTCTTCAATATATTTTAGTTCATCTTATATTCATCTTCTTAACAAGTTCATAAAGTGATAACATTTTATTTTAAGATTAAGATTGTGATTCCTAGTTCCTCATGGGATCTTACATGAACATTCATTATAATATGGTTTTCTAAAATTTAGGATGTTCCCTAATATTCCCACCAGAATATTACCTTTTATGATACGTCAATGATTAGAATTATTTATGCACAATGTATAATAAACTACTAAGGCATAGAATCGTGAATTTTTTATGTTGATCCCATAAGAAAAATGAGTAATACCAAATAATGTTATGTGATCTTGTTGAAAAATAGGAATTTGTGAATTAAAATGGATTGAACTCAACTAAAGTAATGTAAATTATGGTGTTGAAAACCCCAATTAGAAGATAAGTGAGAAATAAATTTCAATGGATAGTTTTTAAAAAAAATATGAAAATAGATTTCAATAATGAATTAGTTTATCCACTTGGTTGCAATATTTTTCTAGGATTAAAATATTCTTTATGGATAAATTCTTGCATTATACTTGACATAATACAAATCTCTTGATCAAACAAATAAATCAAACTAAGTACATTAAGTTCATTCTTATGAAAAAAAATGAATCCAAATTATTGCTCATGTTTTAATCTGCTCAATTTATTTAGGTACTCTCCATTAAGAAGACACATTATCAAATAAATATTAGAAAATTCAAAAAATAATTATTTTTCAAAGTGAATCTTAATAAAAAACAATTCTCTCATAAAATGAATAAAGTAATCAAGTACTGATCCTTCTAATCCTGGCCTCTCACTCCCTAAAAGAATAGACCCTCATGAACATAGAAATCTCAATCAATATTTATCGGTTCTTTCTAAGAAGTGAAAAATGAAAATGAAATAATTAAAAGGAAAAAAATAGTGAGTAAAAATAAAATTATCATACAATAATTGACCAATTATTTAATAAAATTGATGTCATGGAATGGTAATATGTATAAAAAAACATGAAAAACAATATAAATCTTGAAAAATAGATAAAATATTTTTCAAAAAATGTGGGATAATATATATTTAGAAAATAAATCGACCATGAAATAATTACTCTCAAAACAACTATATTGGGGTCTTATATTCGAATAAAAATATATATATTTACTCATTCCCACTCAAAATGGATAGATATCCTCACTTTCCTCTGAAATTATTTCTGTTTTGGATGTGGGGGACTATATCTACCCATTTCTCATAAGTATCTTGATTTAAAAGGATAAATGATTGGAGATACAAATTTAAGACTTTATTCTATAATTCTATGTTCATCTTCTGAAATGGATTGTGCGGTAAAACAATGAAATAGTCCATGTCTTGATCCAGTTCAAAAAAATTTAAGGCTAACACTAGTCATGGACTTAATAAAAGAATATAGGTTCATTAAAAAAATTCTAAAATGAATTCAATTTCAGCATTGGGATCCTCATTACATTAGATAAAAATATCTATGATAAGTAACTTGGATTATCCATATATTGCATGAATCTCTATATAATATTTTTGAATATACAACTTAAAAAATAGTAATTTTATGGTTCTCCATGTAATATATAGAAACAATAATTATTTAGATATTAAATTCTCCATTTATGATCAAAATTCAATTAAGTTTAAAAATAAAATATAAAAACATGCACAAAAGTAATGATTTACCTATAAAATATTAATGAATAAATTGGAAAAAATGTGACATGTCAGCTCTCACACACTTAATATTCCTTCCCCAAAGAAACACATCCCAAAAAATATTCCAAATGATAAATAATCCTTTAACAAGAAAAAACATTACCAAATATTTCAAAAAAAAGAAATGATTAATTTAAAATCTTCATATTTAAACATGGTTATTCCCCATTTTTATCCATGCATACCAACTTATTATGTTCACATTCCAATTCCCTTTCTTTTTCATTATCATTTTTAAGGAATTTCACAGACATCCATTTCTATATTGTGATATAAATTTATGTAAAACTTTCAATCTACACTCAAGATCAATGTAAAACTATAATTATACTCAATCTCAAGAGCATTCACTCTATCCATAGGCTTTGACAATATCAAAATCTCTACATTAAAAAATTAAACCACAATATTCAAGAGGAATATAAAGTGATTTTTTTAGTTTGAAGGTTGGTATTCCATGATGTAATCATTTACCATTCATGGTTAAAAATGGGGATCAATTATTTAAGTAAAATTTATGAAATTCAAGGTAAACTCGATAAAAAATAAACCTCTATATCTCCTTCAAAATTAATCTACTCCCATTATTCTCCTCTTATATAAATAATTCTCAAAATTAATATTTAAAAAATGATATTATTTTACTTCCACTATTTTCAAATTTAATTTTTCTTCCAATGATAATTGAAATTCAAACAGTTCTATTCCTAATTAAGCTATAATTGTTTGATCTCATCAAAAAACTAATTGTAATAGTTAGAAAAGTGTAAGGGGTTGTGTATGGGTGGTCAAAAAAATATATAATAAACTTTTATTTATTTAAATTAATCATCAAAAACGATAAGGAACTAAGTAAAAATAATATAATTTACATTGGAATAAAATTACCAATCACCAATGGAAACTCCACAACTTTTATTTTTCATTTAATTATCAATAATAAAACCCATGAATCACAAATATCCATTATAAAAAAATCTTGTAGCTGTATAAAATAATTTAGGATGGTAATTATTAATTCCCTTTTAATTTGTATTCTATATTAATTCATTTCGGGCCAGTTGTTCTTCAAGGCCTTCGGGGAACCTTAAGGCCTTAGGGCTACCCCAAAGGCCTTCGGGCCACATGATGCAGATGTACCAGTCAAACAACAAGGTACAAGGCATTAGATAAGGATCAGGGAATGCACATTCACTAGAGCAGAGCTAACCCGAAATGGAAGAATTAGAGGGTATAGATTTTCCATCAGTACCAGGCCTATGCAACTTTGCATAAGAGAGCTAGATAACCATCTCTTTGGAGGTGGAGTGCAGATATTACGAAATATTCTAGGGAGGAGGAGTTCCAAGTTATCTTGTTTGGGTGATTCCCTCTAAGACCTAAGGGTCATGTAATTGTCTCTAAGCCATCGAGCCTTATAAGGGTTCCACCTGCCCACTTGAAATGTGGATTATAAAAAATAAACAAAAGGCATTCGAGCCATTCTGGTAAATAGATTCTTAGTAATAATCCAATACATTATAACTTTATAAAATTAATTTCAAGGTAAAAACTCTAGAATTATCAATAAATTCAACCAAATAATAAGAAATTAATATATTTTAAATGATTTATACTTAAAATTTTCACTATCTCCTCTGATTATTACGGATTAGTTAGTATAAATCCATTAAAATGATTTTTGGATTGTTTTATTGAAAATATTTTTTATGTATTATTGTCAAGAAGTCATATAAATGAGGTTCCCATGTTTGGTGAAGTAGGGTTTATCCATGAAAAGTATCATGCCCTGGTTAGTGGTCATGGTAAAAGTAGGGAAAACATTGTAGTATTATGCCCATAGCATTGGGCGTGTAAAGAAGGAACTACAAAATATGGTAAAATAATAAGGGACCATGCTTATAGTGGTTCCCATGGTGGTACCTCGATATTCATTCATAAAATGAGAAATGTGGGAGATCAAGTGAAATATTGTACACCACACCCATTTATGTGGTGGTCAAGGTCAGTAGGTGGACCTGTAGTGTGAAATGGATTCAAATATAATGATACACCAATAGCCATGCGTGTGTTTGGAGGAAAAGAAATAATAGGGTTCCTCCAAACAATGGATAGGAATTAAAAGTTGAATTTTTGTTCTTCTTTTAAGGCCTTTTGTTATAGGATGTCAACATGGGTGACACCATTCCATTCCACTTCGCATGGTGGAGTTTTTTCACCCTGGGATCTACAATGTGCAACATTATAGTCATTTAGGAGGTCATGTCTTGGAGCATGGATAACTGTGAGAAATGGATTCATTTGAAAGTTATGTATGTGGTGATGGGTTTGTTAAGGAAAAGAACTATATGTCATTCAATGTTATATATTTCAATCTATTCTAGAATTTGAGTTTTTAGATATTAAAAAACACATTTTAATGACTCTTATCATTGATGGTATTTGTAACCACTAGTTAAACTACAATTTTAATTCAGATTTGTAGGTCCTTTAATCTATGAATTCCAGGAATGGAAAATATATTCATAAAGGGATGGATTTAAAACGTAAATATAATCCAAGTGAGGAAAGAGATTTCTATTGCACAATTTAGAATAATTATAAGGGAAGACAAATTGGGTTTCATTTTTTATCTCATTTGGAATATTTAAGGTCTCATGGGGTTTTCTTCTAGTAGTTTATATCTCTCACTTAAAGATTACATTTTATATGTTAAATAGAAACACAACTCTTGGTTGAAGTTTCTATTATCCCCATTTGGAGAAGAAGAAGAATGATTACAAACATGGTAGTGAATTCCTTATTGAATAAAGAAAGTTAGTTATCCAATTATTAATGGTAGTGAACCAAAAGTGTTAGTAATACCACTATAGACTTGTACTTTTAAATTAGTGAGTTTTTTAGTGAATTTAGTACACCAGAATATTTTTTTTGCATGCTCCTTGGATGTATCCTAGGGTAATTGAACCAATCAAAATACCTAGTGTAATTTACTAGTATCATATATCATTGAGATGGTATATAAAAATAAACATAGGTGTTCCTCAGGGTGAGGGAACAAAATCATCATTCACGAAATAATAGTTTAAAACTCTTATAATCTAATCCACCCCCACCCCACACACCCATCTTAGGGTGTAATCTTCTAGAATGACCTAACAAGTAGTATCAAAGGGTGTGTTTATACTTTTCCTCTCTTTGAATCATAGCTATGATTTTCAACAATAATGGTATTTGTTGGGACCATGTAATATGGAAGTGGTTTTTTAGTTTCCAAAATATATTTTTGGTGTTATTTTATTATATTCTTTTGTCATTAAAGAATAATTTCTCTTTGTATGTGTTGGTGATTGGAAGACACATTTCCAGGCTCAAAATATTTTACATAGAATGATTAATAAAAAACCTTCAAATTCTAGTTCTCTATTCGATATAAATTTCCATGGTGAACTTGTGTTTAATACCCACATTATTTGTGGGATGATATTTTTGTTTTAGAATGATAAGTTTTACGAGATTCTGAATATTTTTCAATATATTTGATACAAAATCTGATGATTATTTTCTGTTATGAAATTTCTTAACAACATAGGTCAATTTTGAACATGTGGTCTATTCATTGTGAAATAATAGAGGGAATGTGTGAAGATACTCAAAGAGATTTAAATCAAAATTATCTTTTTATATATTGATAAAAGGTGTTGACATGATGGGAAGTCATAAAAATTTACCAAAAAAAGTAAAAAAATTTATTCTAATCCTAAAGTTCTCAACATGATGAAGAAATAATGATACAAGAAAGAGCTTGTATAAGAGGAGAGAATATGAATTCAAAGACTTTTGGTCATAGATCATTGCTGTGATAATCATTGGAAGAAAAAAATTTCTATAGGTTGAGAGTTTATTTCTTTCTGAAATAAGATGTTTTGAATAATTACACATTGAGTGATCCATCAAAAGTTTTGATAAATTGGATAATCTGATCCACTAAATGAACCAATCCATAGAATTAGTCATCAGTGGTAGATAATATGAATAGAATAATTCATTGCTGACACTGGTTCATTAGACACACTGTGCCACCAATCCATTAAAGGAGGTTATGACACCAATCCACTAGAAAAATTATTGATATCTTTATAGAATCAGAAGAATAGTTATATCGAAGGTGGAATAGTGTTGTTAATTTTTTTGGACAGACAAACTAAATAATATCCAGGGACCGATCCATCATATGGGCTTAGATATTGAATAATCTAACAAAGTTCACCAATTTAGTCAACCATTTTCATTAAGAAAAATTTTGTTTGTCTCCAATTAGTTCGAGAAACCTCATAAAAGATGTTTGTGAAATCCAGTTACTATTTTTAGGTATTCCTAAACCCCTATTTTGATCATGAATTAGTTGGTTTTCTTTTGTGGTTGCTTCGGGTTAAACACAGAAATTTTGAGAGTTGTTGGACTCTGCATAGTGGTTGAATGTTTTTTCCAAACTATGTTCCCTCTCAGTGGAAACCATACAAGCCTAGATAGTGGGGTTTTTCATGGATAACGCACATTAAAAAAACTATGCAGACACTTAGTAGAGACCATGCACCTAGACAAAATGGGTTCACATCTCGGGTGCATAGTTTTTCTAACTATGTGTCTCTTCCTCCAAAACCATACGTATGGTGTTTTTTAATAGGAAATATGGTTTTAAAATTCATGAAATCCTCTTTTTAGATACCGGAAGGTGTTGTATGACCCTTAAATGTTTTCTTCATCATTGGAATCTCCTGAGAGGAAATTTTGGCCCCTATACACACTCTTAGAAGTGGTTCAATTATTGGTGAACATCATTCAATCTCAACTTGGTAGGTTTCCTCTTCCATTTCTCCTTCTCCCACATTCTACTCTTTCCATTCTAGGTTTTTTATATTTTCTTGTTTTTGGAGGATATAATCCCCATTATTTTGAATCTTGAATCTAGGTTTGATTCTCATATTCTTGTTGCTGATGTTCTTTATTGGATTTTTCCATTTAGGGTTTTGTGTTTTGTGATATCATGATCCTAAGGTAGGTGGTTGCATTAAGATAGAAAATTTTATTTAACATCAAATTGATTGATTTGAATTTAAATAACTGATTTAAATTTAACTGATTTATTTAAATTAAATTGATCGATTTCAATTAAAATCGTTTAATTTTATTCATTAAAAACCTAATTCCATTGAATTTGGGGTTTTGGATTTTTTTTCATAAAATTAGGATGACACCTAATTCCATTTAATTGGAGTGTGTTTGTGAAATTGATGGAAGATTTGGAAATTTAAATTTTTGAATTTAAGTTGAGAAATTTATTTCATGAAATTGATTTCAAATTGGTATTTGATAAAAATGGTCTAAAATAGTTTTGATAGAAACACATTCATTTTATCTCAGAAAAGAGCATTATGTGATTAAAAACCCTTATATTGGTTTTTAAATGGAAATTGGAATATTGAAATGGTAAATGGGTTGAATTGTATTTTGAACTGTTTTAAAATAAATCTAACGTTTTTTATTGAATTGGTGAATATGAACGCCTAGGTAGTTAGTGTTTTATTTGGGGAAAACATTATTGGTTGAAATTTCCCTAGAAAAAGATTAATTCTTTACAACACTAAAAAAATATTATTAGCACATATTATTCCTTAGTAGGATGTCGATGAGTCCTCTCTTCCCAGTGCCGATGAATGTGTGTACACTTTGTAATTTTTATCATATGAGTGTCTGAGGATACTATAACCTCGAAATTTCGTACCTCTTGGATGATGAACATGTTTATCACTACTTTTATTTTAAATATATTACATTTTTTTATACAGTCTTACACATGCCTTTTGAATTTATATAAATTATTTTAACTAAAATGTTAGCAAATCTATTTTTTTTAAAGTCTTCCATACTTTCAAATGTAAACCCTTCTTTTTTAAAATATGATTTTTGAATTACTTGCCTCTTTATTTAAAATTTAATGTTTAATTTGTTGATTAAATTTGGAATCTTATTATGGAATTATTAGTGAGACCATGCTGGTCATTTATCTCACACCCGGCCTATGAATTTAGGTGTTTATAGATTATCTCCTTCCAGGTTCGACCAAAGAAAAGCGCCACATAGGGGTAGTTCTTGTTACTGATCCTTGGGTTCTGTATCGCTGATTCCTTTTGGAAATGGGTTGTTTTACATTTTTTCTGGTACTTTGCACAATTTATGCCTATTTGATTTCTTGTACACTTCTCTCCATGGAGTTTTTCTAGTACGTATACTAACTTGTTTTAGCTTGCTTCTATTGTGTTTGTGGATAATTTGGTCCCACATTCATATTGTATTATGCCAGGAGATAGTAACCAACCCATGGAGATAAGGAATTCGATTTGGTCCATGTTAGGACCAGCTCGGTTATCGGGTTACTAGGATAACCAGGATGGTTCATGTCAAAGTGGTATCGAAGGTGATGGTCTTGCATCTTTCCTTGAAGTCATTATGAAATTATGTGTTCTTGTTGGGACATAGGATGTATTTTTTAGTGTGTTTCTGGTCATCTCTCATTTATAAAAACCCTGAGTCACCATGGGTACTTTGGGAAAGACATATTGAGGATTAGTTATAGAATTTTACCAACTTTTTATTTATATTAGATGAAATCCAAATCTTGTTTTATTAAATATTGGGTTTAATTTCACATGTTTATTTATTTGAGTCTTACTATGATGTCTTCAATTTTTTCTATTATTTTTGTGTAGTGTCATACCTCTAAGACGACATTCCAATTGGATCCAGGATAAAGTTTTTAATGAACCTTAGTGAGTGAATTCTCAAGTGGTCATGAGTTTGGTTGAGGTGATTGTGCATACTGTCCAAGCTATGGGACAGGCACGGGCACTAGTTCTCATTTATAATCCAACTTTGGAACCTCAAATGGATTATTTATGGAATATTTCTCAAGAGTTTCTTTACGATTTTCCACCAGAGTTAATAGGGACCAATGATCCTCAATAATTTGAGGAATGGTTGAGTAGGATTCATCATTTTTTTGGGTTATTGGTGAAACCAGATGAAATCAAGGTGAAGTGTGCCACCTTCATGCTGGAGGGACTAATAAAAATATTTTGGGACATGATGGTGACTAAAAAGAAGAATGTGGTATTAGAGTTGAAAGGATTAAAATCTCTCTTCACCAGACAATTTTATCCAGATTTGATGTTGTTTTCCAAATTTATTGTGTTTTTCAAAATTGAGCAGGCTGACAATACTGTGAATAAATATGAAAATCACCTTACTGGGCTTGTGTATTTTTCAATGTATATTGTCTAGAATGATTATACGAAGACTCAATGGTTCAATTTGGGTCACTGGTCTAAAATTCCTTCCTAGGTTTTCTTACTAAAACTTCATTCTTATGACAATGTTCTGGATAGAGAACTGATGGTTGAAATGGACTAGGCTGGTAAGTTAGGTTTGATAAGAGTTCATTTTTTCTCTTTGTATCAGTGTGAATTCCTCTAAAGTAAATAAAAAGACTTATGATTCTCATATTGTTCCTCATATGTATGGCTTCTATTTACCTCCTTATGTTCTTGGCATAGATCATTTTATTTTCTACTAGTGTGACTATCTAAAGAATTCAAAACGGGTTTTCACTGAATCACTATAGGTTTGTGGTTCTTTCGGATGTTCAAGTCACTTAGATAAGTTCTTCCATAATAATTCCACACCACATAGTGTCATGGGATCACCACCACCTTCTAAAAGTATAGGGAAATAAGATGCTTCGAGGACAATGCGGTTCCAACCACAAGCATCTGGAACAAAGCTTCTTCATAGAGTAGAGGAGTCTCTAGAAGAATTGGATATGGGCCTAGAAACTTTTATAGGTACCATTACTTTAAATTCATAATTCGTGAATTATATAATGGATATATGCACATTCAATAATTTATTTCAACCCATATTATTAATCTATTTAAATTATATGTGGAACATTTATATTTTGTAATGGATAATTATACACCCTTTAGAATGAAGAGGGGGTAAGGTATCTATAGTCCTACTTGGGTTTCCTCATTATCATATAACCATCTTGTTTTTTGTTTTCTATTTCTTGACATGAAACATCTTTACATCATATTCAGGAAGGATTATATCATTGTTAATAAATCCAATATTGATTGTTATCTTCAATGGGTCTCCTTTACTACACCAGATGGGGTTTTCTGAATATATCTAGGAGAATGGGACCTGAGGTCATGTAGGGGCATAAATTATTATCCAGATTTTGGGAAAGTGGTATCTGTGTTCTATTGTTATTTGGAAATGGAATTCATAAGCAGTGATCCCCCACTAGTTGTCGAGTTTCCCAACTTGTTTCCTTCTGACTTCTCTGCTTTTCCACTAGTAAGATAGGTATATTTTTGTATCAAATTAGTTCATGTTAATCAACTAGTGTATGTTACTTCATATTATACAGATCTAGCTAACATGAATGATCTGATGACTAATTTGTATGATCTTCTTGAGAAATGATTTATATGCCCAAGTGTGTGACCTTGGACAACATCTATTCTCTTCTCTAAGAAAGATGATGGTTCACTCTTCCATTGTATTGATTACCAAAAAATATATATACATGGTAAATAAAAAGTATCTATTGACATGGATTGATGATATTAGAATGAGATATGGGGATATCAAAGATATATATTTTTTCTGGGTACCATCAGTTGAGGATAAAATAAAATGACATTCAAAAAACCACCTTTTGGAGTAGGTATAGCCATTATGAGTACGTTTTTTCCATTTGGTCTCACCAATGCTCCTCTAGTATTCATGGATTTAATAAACAAGATTTTGAACAATTATCTTGTTACCATTGTGGTAGTCTTTGAGGATGAAGTCCTTGTTTAATATATATATGAGGAGGATCATGCACGTCATCTGAGAGTACCTCTAAAATTGTTGAGAAATACCCAAATTTATACCATGATTTTGAAATGTTATATTTGTATTCAAGAAGTGGATTTATTGGGACATGTTTTGTCGGGACATGTTATATTAGTTGATCCGAAAAAGGTAAAGGCTGTTATGAAATGTTAATAACTACATAATGCTTTCCATATTTAGAGCTTCTTGGGTTTAGTTGGGTATTATTGATAGCTCAATAAGGTCTTCTCAAAGCTGGCTCCTTTGATTAATTCTCTAAACCAAAAGGGAGTAAATTTTACTTGGGACGAAAAGTGTCAAAATTATTTTGTTGATATAAAATTTTTATTGACTAATACATCGGTGTTGACTCTTCCAGAGGCTAGGTAGGCTATCTAGTCTTCTATGATGCATCAGTTTCTATTTTAGGACGTGTAATTATGAAGGGTGGTCATGTAATTTCTTATGGATCTCAAAATCATAGGTTTCATTATAATAATTACCCATCCCATGACCTTGAACATGCAGTTGTGATTAACATACATAAGAGTAAGCAAAAAAACCTTTTCAAAGAAATTTTTACCATGTATTCGGAGCACAAAATCTATAGTTGTATCTTTTATAAAAAATATTTGAATATTCACTAGAGTAATTGGGTGGAGTACCTAAAATATTTTAAATGTGGAATTGCCTATATTCCAGGGAAATGGAATTTCATCAAATATTCATTAAGAAGGAAACTTCAAACCCAATCCGTGAAAGAATCTTTAGAATAGTAGAACTTGATGGCTCATTTTTTACTCTTTTATATTAGAGTCCAGGAATATGGATATGAGATTTCGTTGGATAGTATTCAATTTAAATCTATACATCTCAAGTTGATCATTTATGAACAATACCCTGATGATGTGTTCTATAGAATTAGAGACACTACTTAAGGTTAAGAGACCATTATTGACTGGTCATTCTCCACCGAGGGCATTCTAAGATATCATAATATCTTTTTTGTACCTTTAGTTGTAAGAAACATTGTGATGAAGGGATTGTCATAGCTTCCAGTGGAGAGTTCATCTAGGAACCACAAATATGATTTATGACATTCCATGATGATTCTAGTGGCTAGGTATGAAATGAGGCATTTCTGATTTTATCTCTCATTGTTATACATACCAACAAGTCAAGGTCAAGCTCTACAGACCTTCATTTTTTCATCAGACACATCTAGTACTTATTTGGAAGTGGTATGAGATCTCTATGAACTTTTTTATTGGTTTTCTATGTACCCAAAGGAACAATAATGAGATAAGGGTTATCATTGATATGCTGGCAAAATATGCTCACTATATACCTATTCATGATACAACTAAAGTTGAAGATTTAAGAAATTTTTATTTCAAATAGATTGTTTATTTTCATGGAATTTCATCTACTATAGTATCTGATAGGGATACGTTGTTCACATATCCCTTTGGTAGAGGCCTTCAGGATACACAAGGATCTTAGGTTTGTTTGAGCATGGAATATTGTCTATAGTTCGATGGTTAGATAGAAATTGTTATCCATATTCTTGAGGACATGTTTTTTCATCTATAATTGAGTTTGGTGGAGCTTGGGAAGCTCATTTGGGGGTGGTTGAGTTTACCTTTAACAATAGTTTATAGTCTATGATCAGAATGGCTCCTTTTGAGGCTTCGTATGTTCAGCCTTATAGAACTTGATTGTGTTGGTCTGAGATTAGTGAAATTTATATGGTTGGATCAAGATTGGTTCAAGAGATGACAAAAAATATTTAGTTGATTTGTCAAAATTTTTTGAAAGTACAGATCTGGTATAAGTATTATGCTGATCATAATCATAAAACATTTTAATTTTCTGTTAGTAACTTGGTTTTATTGAAATTTTCAACACATTTGGGTAATCGGCGACTTGAGAAGTAACAGAATCTTGATCCTTATTTTCTGGGGTCATTTTTGGTTGTTTAGAAGGTAGGTTAATTTCTTACTATTTAGTACATCTATCATAGCTGACATCATTACATAACATGATCCATGTATCTCACCAAAAAAATTATCTATCTGATCCATATAATGTTTTGAAATGGAGTGATCACGAGGTTAAACCTGATTTATCGATGAATGAGCATCTAGTTGGGATAGTTGATTCTAACACCAAGGTACATCATACAAAGAAGATACCTTTGGTTTGAGTGATATGGTAGCATGATTTTTATTCTCATGAGAAATGGGAGAGGGAGGCACTAATGAGAGAGTAGTGGTCTCATCTTTTTGACATTGAAGTTTCTTCGTAGGCTCTATGGGGATAGAAATATTCAATGGTGGAGAGGTTGTAACATCCTTTTACTGTTTTTAGGTATTCTTAACCCCCAATTTTTATCATTTTTTGGTTGGGTTTTATTTGGGCTTATTTTAGGAGAAATTTTGTAAATTTTGAAATTTTTTGGACTATACACGGTTGGCACATAGTTTTACCAACCCATTTTCCCTCTCAATGGAAACCATGAAATCCCAAATTCAGGGGTTTTCATGGTTAGTTCAAAATTAAACAAACAATGTTCCCACTTAGTACACACTATGAACCTGGAAAAAAGGGGATCATGGCTAGGGCACATGGTTTTTCTAACTGTGTGTCTCTGCCTTGGAAACTACGCGTACCATATTTTTTAATCCAAAAATTAATTTTAAAAATTATAAAACCCTCCTTTTAGATGCTTAATGGGAATTTACAACTTAAAAATTATTTATTCTTACTTGGAGGCTCCTAAGAGTCCATTTTGGACCCTATACACCCACCTTGAAGTGGAATAAATCTTGGATGATGGTGTCAGATATCTACATGGTATGTTTCCTCAACCTATTCTCTTTCTCCCAATTTCTCTTCTTTCCACCCTAGGGTTTTTGTAGATCTTCATGTTGTTGGAGGATCTAATCCCATTTGTTTTAGATATTGAATCTATGTTTGACTATTGAGTCTATTTTTCTGAATTTATTCATTGGATTTTCCCATTTAGGGCTTTTTGTTTTGAGATCCTCCAATCCTAAGGTTGGTGGTTCCGTTATCATGGACAATTTTGATTAACCCTAAATTTCTTGATTTAAATTCTATTGTTTGATTTAAACTGAATTTACCGATTTCAATTTAATTTCATTCAATTGATTTATTAAAATCACAATTCCATTGAATTTGGGGTTTTGGATTTTTTAGGGATGAAATGGGGAAACCTTCACCCCCCCAATTCCATTGATTTGGGGTGTGTTTGCAAAAATAATGGAAAATTTTGAATATTAAATTGTTGAATATAATTTAAGAGATTGATTTGATGAAATTTATTTTAATTCGTTATATAATGAAAATAGATTGCAATTATTTTGATATAAACCCATTTTTTATCTTGGAAAATTCATTTTTGGATTAAAAAACCATGTATTGGTTTTAAATTGAAATTTGAATATTGAAATGGCAAATGAGTTGAATTTTATTATTTTTCAAATAAACATTATATTGTTTATTTTATTAGATATCTTGAAATCATTGGTAGAGAGTGAGTTCTTTGGGAAAAAAATTCTAGGTTGTAATTACCCTAGCAAAGGATTGACATTCTAAAACACTAAAAAACATTATGATCACATGTTATATCTTACTAGGATATTGGTGTGTCCTCTTTGGTCAGTTTTGGGGGACATGTGTGAACATTATTGTTTTTATCATATGATTTTTTTAGGGTCCCATAACCTAGAACTATCGTACCTCTTCGAATATGATAATTTTGATCATTGATTTTATTTTAACTATATTTCATTATTTGGAAAGAATCCTTAATCTTACTTTCTAAATTTATATAAACTATTTTATATAAAATTTTAGAGAATCCATTTATTAAAATTATTCCATCCTCCGAAATCTAATTTATATTTTTTTTAAAATATTCTTTTGAAATTAAATACCTACTTACTTTAAATTTAATGTTTTTTTAGTTATTTAAATGTGACATCGTATTATGGAATCATTTGTGAGACCCTACTGGGATTTTATCACACACCATACATATGCCTTCATTTGTTTGTAGATTATCACCTTCTAGGTTTGAGAATGGGTAAAGTGCTACATGGATGTTTTTCTAGTTATTCATCCTTGGTATTGGTGTTTTTGAGTCCATTAGGATGTGGGTTTTTCTTCCAGTTTTCTTGTACTGTGGGTTGTTCCATACTATTGGACTTCTGGTACTTTTCTCTCCATGTAGTTTTTCCTGTATGCATATTGACTTGTTTTATATTTATTCTCTTGTGTTTGTGAAAAATATATTCCCAATTTCATATTGTATGATTCCATGTGCTAATGGCCAACCTATGGGGATTTGGGACTCACATTGTGCTATGTTAGGACAATATCAGTTTTTAGGTAACCAGGGTGCCCATTCTGGTTCGTGGCAATGTGAAACCAATAAAGCATCAAATGGTAAACTTCATCAGATAGAGTTTTTATCGCATTGAGTATTAATAGAACAAATGAAGGAATGGTTAATTGTGACGAATATTTTAATAGAGGTTTGTCTACGGTTTTGGATGTATTTAGATGTTGCAATGACATTTAGGGCCTAATAGTTTCAAGGTTTCCGTTGGTTTGGAGCATCGGCATTGAAAGTCTTCAGTGTTACATTTGTTTAATTAGAATTAAAAATTATATTAGAATGTAAAATTGTATCATATTGAAAAATATTATAAAGTTAGAAAAAGGATGATGTTTTTGGAAGATTAAAAAAGTTTTTAGAAGACTAAAGAAGAGTTAATGAGAACTAAAATAGTCAAATATTAAACTGAAATGTGAGTGAAATTTGTGTTTCTAGAATTTGGTTAAGCAGGAAAATAAAACTGGTTTACTACACATTCAATTTTTTTTGAATCAATAAATATTTTTCAATTTACAAAATACTATGACATTATTCATAAGATATAACGGGAAAAATCATTGAAGGTTTTTGGCGAGAGTAGGTTGAAGAAATGTTTCGGGCTGAATTTATCGAAGAAGATTTTCTGGCTAGATGAAGTGTAAGGAAGAGGTTACAGTCTGAGTTTTCCAGACCGGACCCAAAAATTAGACTATCAATTTTATGAAATGAAATAAGTGATTTATAATTTTTCTAGACTATCTATTCCAACCAATTTTGGGACTGAGTAATGAAATAGACGAATCAGACTGAGCATCAGACTGAGTTTTCATATGAAATCTAGAAGATTTGTTTCTACCTACAATTGGGAAGGATAGTGAATAATTGTTTTCTTAATAATTAGAAAATTAGAAATTTTTAAATAAATATAGTGATGTGTTTGGAACCAACTATTGAAGTTTTATAAACTTTATATAAAACTTATTTTATGTTATTATTTAAAGAAGAATCACATGAACTTTTTCATTCATAAAAGTGCTATAAAATTTTAAGGGTACTTCTTACATGTTATATCCACATGAAAGGATTGTTTTATAGTGGATTTTGTGGTGTTTCATTATTTACAAGCCATTACAAGGACAAGATACTCTAATTTATTAGTTAACCATACAAATTATTATGTTCCTATGGATGTGTTAATGTTTTCTTTTCAGAAAAGTTATAATTCTCTAATAGAATGTTAAGGTTTTTATGCAAGAAAGATAACCTAAAACAAAAATATATCATGGATTCACCCCCTCCCCCTACAAGTGACACATTGATTCTATTCGGTACTTTTCATGTGGTATTAGAGGGAGGGTCCCTTAGTTTACTCTTTGCTGATTGTTTTAAAGAGAAGATGTTATGAAAATTTTAATTGTGTGAAAATTAAGGTTATTCTAATATTTTATGGAAAGAATTACCATATCTTTAAAGATATTATTTTTTTATTATCTTATGTATCATGGGTATAATTTGTTGGAAGCTATTATATAAGCATTCCCTCCTATTGATGAAAAGTTTCCACTTACATGTATTAACAAGAAGAATCTGGAGAATTATGGAAGAGATAAAAGTGTTTTACATTCATTAATTTCTGATGCTTTTTCCCTTATAGTGATGGTTGTTTCTACTACTAAAGGTATTTAGGAGAAATTAAAAAAAATTTATGAAGGCTATGCAAAGTTTAAGAAGGAAAAACTACAAATCTGGAGGATGAAGTATAAAGATCCTAAAATGGGTGATTGTGAATCTATTAGTGACTTATTTACATAGTATAATTATATTATTATCATCTTAAGATGTATTTGTGTGGAAATAGAAGATTAAACTCTTGTTGAAAAGATCTTGAAAATTTCTCCTAACATGTTCGATGCTAGAGTTTCATCTTTGGAAGATAGATACCCGGAAACTCTATCTTTGGATTAACTTCATATTACTCTCATTAATTATTAAATGATAAGGGATAAAGTTATGAAAATAAAAGAAAAAGTGTATAGATAAATTTCAATAAAGGCCCCTAATCAAGGAAAATCTAAGAAGATTCTCAAAGATGAAGAAGATGGTGATTCTAAATCTGAAAATGAGGTTAGTAAAAATCTTGATGAATTTTTATCCCCTTTTTATAAGAATTTTAAAAGTGTTACAAGAAAGTACAATGGAAACCTAAACATAATTTTATTTGAATGTTTAGCTATTAATAATTTTCTAATTAATTATCCTCAAAAAATTAATGAATAATATATTAATGAATATGATAAAAGGATAAGAATTTATTTGAAGAATCATGTTTATATATCAAAACCCAATTCCATAGGAAATATAAAAATTTCTTAAAATCCAGAAAGACAATTTTTTTATATAAAGATGATGAAGATGAATATAGTGAGGGCGAATCTAGAAAATTTACTAAAGTTCCTTGTGAAAATACATGTGATGAAACAGAAAAGGATGAATGGTTTGAAAGTAGTAGTTCTGAAAAAGAATAGATCGAGTTAGAGTTTTATCGAAAAAGAGAGTTGAAATAATGTCCTATAAAGATAGTAAGACTTTAAATAGAAATCAATAAGTAGAGTAAGGATGTTCCGATAGAAAAACACAATAATTTCCTCCAAAAGATTAAACATTGTAGTTGGAAGAGGTTAATTTTTTAAAGAAGTCTCTTAAAAAGTAAATAATCATAATGAACATCTTGATGTAAAGTTAAAGGTAAAGGAACAAGAGATAGAACTTGTTCAACAGAAGTTATCGAAAGTGGAGTAGGGAGGTTTAATTTTTAAAAACCCTATCTCTGAAGCTGGGTAAATTTATAGAATGAGTGAACCTAAGAAATATAAAAAAAAATTATCTACAAAGGCTTAAAATAAAATTTATGTTTTTTATAAGAATAATAAATATGAGAGAATCATTTTTTTGTAAAAACCCAAAAAAAATTAGACTTTAGATGTTTATAAAACTTATGAATCCAGAAAAATGTTGTAATTAATTATAATCCTGATAAAATTTTGAGAAAATTTGAATTGAAGAAGAATATTTTAGGTGATAACATAAAATTTGGGGTAAAAAAATTTTCTAATGGGAATGATAATAATTTTTTTGAAGAACAAGTTTACAACTCCATGAAGTATTGAAGTTAAAGTGTAAATTATTCTTTTTATGGATACTAATATTATCTATGTGTATTTGGGCATATAAAAAATATATATTGTTTTAATAAACAATATTACAATTATCCCATAAGTTTTAGAAATAAAATTTTAATGGGGAGTCAATCCACTTAATGAAATAATTCTAAGAAGGTTGTTTTTAAAGGTAAAAATATATTCCAACATTCGGAAACTATTTTTGAAATGTCTGAACAATCTAGACATCTTATTTAAGGATGTTTTGATTTTTTACCAACATAATATAATGTATATAAAAATACCCAAAATCTAAATGTGAAGGAAGAAAAAAGGAAACAAAGACAATTTTTTATAAAATACTATCAGAGGTAAAAAAGAAAATTGAACCAAGATTCTGAATAATAGGTGTTCTTCCCATATGATATGAGATTTGAAACATTCAAAAAATGTGAAATATTTCAAAGAATTAAGAGTGAAATTTTTAAATTATGAATCTCTTTGAATCAAAGTTGTTGGATCAGCTATTATTGTAGAATAAAATTTGAAATCTACGAAGGCCTTGTTTATTATTGGGTTGAAACACAAATTTTTTAGTGTTTGAAAAAAATTTCATGAAGGAAAAAACGTTATTTTCAGAAAATATGGTTTTTTAGAAAAAATATTTAATGATGGAAAAGTTTTTATAAGAGTCCAACATATAAATGGAGACATATTTCAATTTGGTGATATTAAGAATTCTTGTTATCTTAGAATGATGGAATAAAATCAGTTATGGAATAAAATTTTGGGACATATGTGTTAGAGAAACATGGGAATTCTATCAAAGTGATATATTGTTCATGATATTCCTGATATGATGAGAATTAGATATTATTGTTGTTCAATTTTTCATAATGGGAAGATTATAAACTATGTGCATAAGAAATTTCAGATTTGTTCAACTCATCCTCTATAAATAATTCATTTGGATATTTGTGGGACAATGAGTAAACAACCAAATTTCAAAGATAAGTACTTTATTTCTTTTATTGGTGACTTTACTCATATTACTTTTTTATACATTTGAAAAATAAATCAGATTCTTTGAAAATGATTAGGAGGGGAAATAAAAATTAATATGTTTATTTTGTGAAGAATTTTATAATTGAAAATGGTTGTGAATATAACAATGAAGAGTGTAGAATTTATCTTGAAAAACATGGAATTCAACATGAGTTTAGTTCATCATATACACCACACAAAAATGGAGTGTCTAAAATGAAGAATAGAATCTTGGTTGAGACGGGGAATACAATGTCACTTGAATAAGGTATTTATCACTACTTCTGGAGGAATCTAATGAGCACAAAAGTTTATATTCAGAATCATTGTTTCTATAGGAAAGGTTTTTATATGACTCTTTACAAAATATTTATGAAAAAACTCCATGTTTGAAACACTTTATAGTTTTTGGGAGTCCTTGAATCATAAATAATGAAGCTTGAAATATTTTAAATTTGGTTAAAATATGTGAAGATGGAATATTTCTTGTTTATTCTCTACATGGAAGAGGATATTTATGTTTTAACAGAGAAACATGAAGAATTTTTTATTCTATTGATGTAGAAGTTCTTAAAAACACTATGAAATATAATCCATCGACACATGAATAAGGGGAATATAATGAATATTTTATAATTTTTATTGAGATCATGAAATTTATTCCAATAATAGTGATTCCATGCAGATGGTAGAATCAGACATAGATATCTATAGTGATAATAAAAAACTACATACATCTCATCCTAGGATAAAGAAATATGAACCTGTGCAAAACATCATTACTAATCAGAAACAAAAGGTTCAAAAAGAATAACATAAAACAGTATTACATGAATTTATTTATATTCAAAAGCTGAGACAAAATATGTTAATGAAGATTTTGAGCATCAAAAATGGATCTAGGATATCAATGCGGATTTACATCAAATTGAGAATAATGATACTTGGTAACTATTACCTGAAGAAAATGGTGAAAATTTTATAGGTATAAAGTGGGTGTTCAGGAAACATTTTAATGAAGATGGTGAAGTGATACTAAACAAATAAAGATTGGTTTTTAAAGGTTACTCGCTTATTTATTGCATAAATTTTGATAATAATTTTTCTCAGGTATCAATGTTAGCTATAATAAAAATAATTATTTAATTATAGCATAACTAAGTTATTAAATTTTTCAAATTGATGTGAAATAAACAATTCTCATTGGATAACATGATAAATAAGTTTAGTTTGAACAACCAGGTGGATTTGATATTGTAAAAGATGAAATTTAGGTTTTCAAATTGAATAATTATTTGTATAGTTTAAATAAATCTCTGGGATATTTGTATTCTAAATTGGTCTCCTTTATAACGAAGTTGAACGTTAATAATGTAAGGGGTGATAATAATCTCTACATCATTAAAATTTGTGATATTTTACTCATTGTAATTAGACATTTTGATGATATTATTTTTGTTAAGAATGATGATATAACATTTAAATGTTAATTTAAGAAATTTAGAAGTTATTTGAAATGTCTGTGCGTGGTGAAATGAAATACTTTCTTGGATTACAAATATCAAAAAAGGAAAAAATATTTTCTTTCTCAAGATAAGTATGGTAAGGAAATTATTTAAAATTTTGGCATATAGAATTCAAAACATATTTCCACACCTATTCTAGTGAAACTCATGTTGAATAAATATAGATAATGAATAGAATATGATTCTAAAGAGTTTTATAAGCTGATTAAAGTTTCTTATATCTAACTTTTTCAAGTCCAGATATTATGTATGGTGTTACCTTATGTGAATGGTTACAAATTTCTCTATATAAATCACCCCTATTTGTAGGAAAATTAATCCTGAGATAAATTAGAGGCACAACATATTCTGGAATCCAATATCACATCTTAGGAAGAATTCATTTTTTTTATAAACAGAAGTTGATTGCGAAGTAAGAGTAGATAATAAAAGACAGAGATGAAGTAGTGTTTTCTTTATAAGGAAAATTTGGGTATGTTAGAATAATAAGAAACATAATTCAGGAACTCTTATTTTGGTAGAAGCTGAGTATATTTCCACCACTCAAGCTACAACATAACTTATGTGGATGACGGCCCAGTTGAATGATTTTCTGGTAGAAGTGAAGTTACCTCTTCTCATGGTTTATGATAATCAGAGTGTTATCAACAATATAATAAATCCATTGAAACATTCTAATTCAAAACATATTGATATAAAATATCACTTCACCAATGAGCATGTGGAAAAGAATTTTCTCAAGATGTAGTATGTTCCTAGAACTGAAAAATTCACTGACATATTCACAAAACCTTTAACAAATGAATAATTTTTCAAATAGAGGTTGAACATGGGTGTCCAACCTCTTTCAATAAAATTTTTAGATATTTATGTTATTAATATTTTCATAACTTATTATATACTCCCTTTACTAATTTTATATGAAAAGTGCATAATTTTTGTGAAATATTAATGTTTAAATATTAAATATAATTTTAGAGAACTATTTTAATTCATCCAAATTCATATTTGTTTAATGTTTTAATAATAATTGTCACCATATTGATCCAAATTGTGTGATTATAGGATTCTTTATTCAATTTCCAACGTATAATTAGAAGGAATCAGTGTCCCATTCTTCTATTTGAAGGGTCATATGGTCCACACAAGAAGGCCCAATGAATTTGCGATGAAACTCGACCAACTATGAAGATTGAATTACTAGGCTCAATCTGTAAACAAAAATCCTTTATTTATCCTCCAAAAGTGGTTATACAATTTAATTAATCATGGATAAATATTTCAAATCCCAACTCCAAAGACAAGGGGCCCAACAGATGAATTAAAACCCAGCCCACCATTCTGTCTAGAAATTAAAATAGGACACTATTCATGAAATTTCTCATGATCTATTCATCCAATGAATATTATAATTTTTAGTGTGAAATAGGATATATATTAGGCATACATTTTTGAAGAACTCATTAATATTTGAAGTCATATTCCTATTCAAAAACCCATTCATATTTTGACCTTCTGAAAATTAGGGATTGAAATGGATAGATAAAATAATTTACTCTAACTGCCATAACTTTGGCTCTATAAGTCCAAATACAGCCAAAATTTTGGAGTATTCGGAAAAAATTATTCTATACAACTTTTTAGAAGAGTTTATCTCGAGATTCGGTTGTCTGTATGGCCCAATTGCCGATACAAATGGAGGTGGCAGTTTTTGAATGAAAATAGTCCAACTCCTTGGGCTATTAATACATTCCCTTCCTCTCCATAAAAAAGAATGAAATTTCAGAATATAGAAGCACACATTGGCATAATAAAATATTTTCCAAAGTCTTTGGAGGACCTTCTATACTAGTTTTTTCAGTTGAGAGACCTTTCCTCCCCTCTTTATTTTAATTTACTTTTACAGTTTTCTTCGTTTGTAATTTTACAAGTGTTTGTCTTTGTAATTATATTTTAATGAAAGTTTCTTCTTAAATATCTATTATTATCATCCACCTTCTTTAGCTTAATATTAATTTTCTTAAAATAGTTTAAATAAATTTAAAACCCTTTCCCTTCTTTTACTTCCTCATTCAATTGAAAAGGTCTTTTTTTTAACTCTCTTCAACGATCGTTGGTGTTCGATGCACTACTCTTTTCTTATCTTGTTCTTTTTTTGTTCTATTTATAATTAATAAACATAATAATATATTTCCATATTAATAAAAATCTTAATGGCTGAGTAAATCTACCATTGGGGTGAGTTAAAATTTATGTATTTCAAGAGATTGAGAGATATTTCTCGATGAGTATTCTTTAATTTAACATTGTGTATGTTGGACTTAACATGTCTTGGATTAATTAAATGTTTTGTTTAACGTTTAGTTTCCATGGATTATTGGAATAATAAATACACTACTATAAACATGCTCTGATTTAGATTAGAACCTTATGTTAAGTTAAGTCTTGGATTAAAGCCTTAACACTTAGGAATTCCAATCAACGTTATCTTGTGAAGTGAGTGTTAATTTAAATGAAATGTAAAGCAAAGCTCAATTAAATCACAAGATTAACTCCCTAAAAATGAACTCACCCTAATATTTATCAAATTATTAAATCAAACAAAAATCATTAATCACTTCATTTAAGTTTTTCAAAAAAACCCCCAATCAAAATACAATCAACTAAAAACAATCAACAATTAAAAAGTATCATCCCCGAGGATTCGACTAGAGTGCTCCAATATACATTAACAGAGAATCTGAACATTGAATGGTCGATTGGAGAAATTATATTTTCTTTAAAATGGAATAATTTCAGGGGATGGTGGAATTAATTAGTCATTAATTTTTAGTTATTTAAAAAAAACAAAAAAAACAAGAAAATAAAAAACACTGAAAAAAAATTGAAAAAAACACAAAGAAAAACCCATATTGTTCTTTCTTACAAACTATCTCTGAATTCCATGTAGCTTCCAAAACAATCCCCCAGATTTGTTTGACCCAAAAATTGAGCAAACACTTCACCAACTTTAGGGAAAGATAATATATAATTAACTCACTAAGGAACCAGTCGTTGTCCAAACAATTGAACTAGATATGGCTAATCAAAGGGAACAAACTCTTAAAGAATGTACTACCATTGATATGAATTACCAACCTCTTTGTATTCAATATCCAATCATAGAGGTTGACTTTGAACTCAAATTGGGATTGATTCATCTTCTATCTTATTTCCATGGGCTAGCCAGTGAGGGTCCACATCTCTACCTTAAAGAGTTCCAAGTGGTGTGCTCTACCGTGAAGCCTCAAGGGGTATCTGAGGAACAAATGAAACTTCGAGAATTCCATTTCTCATTAGATGAATCTGTCAATTCATGGATCTACTACCTTCCTCTTGGTTCCATAACCACATGTAATGACATTAAGTGACTCTTCTTAGAGAAATTATTTCTTGCTTCATATACTGCTTCTATTCGAAAGGAAATAAGTGATATTCTTCAATCCCAAAATGAATCACTCCATGAGTACTAGGAGAGGTTAAAAAATGTTGTGGAAACCAACCCACATCACAAAATACCTAACCAAATATTTATCCAATACTTACATGTGGGGTTTTTGCCTATGGAGATAAATCCCAATGATGATGAAAGTGTCGGTGCTCTTGTTGGTAAAACTCCCGCATCTGCAAGAGATATCATAAGAAACATGGATACAAACACACAACAATTCCATAATCGAGCACATGTTCAAGTCAAACAAGTCTAAGATAACCATACCATAGATCTAATCTAGATGACTGATTGGATTAGTGAACTTAGACGACTTGTACGACAACTAGTTGTGGCTTCCAAATCCCCAACTTCATCTTCTCCACAATCTCTATTCCCTAGACCTATCAATAATTGTGGAATCTATAGATACCCATATCATAAAAATAACACAATTCCACAACATCAAGAGGATCAATCGAAATCATCTGGATCATTGGAGATCAATGCAGCATATGCTCAGCAGGACCCCAACCCTCAACAATTAGTTCAGTTTGTTAGAAACTTCTACCAACACCACTCTGAGCCCTTCTCTTCTACCTTCAACCAAGGCATGAGGTATGGGAATCCCATTTCTCATCACCCTAAATTCCCTCCTCAAAACCCAAACCAATTCCAATACGGTCAAGGTGTTTCTAACTTCCAATGACCTTACCATTTTGGTCTTCAACCTCAAAGGATCAATCCTCCTCTTCCTCCTCCTAGATTAAACTATCCTAGTGAGCCTTCCCAATTCCAAAACCAATACAATCTCTTTCCCAAGATCCAAAATCAAGGTAATCCCAATACAGTACAAGCCTATTCTTCCGAGAAACCATTGGAAAGTGTTGTATAAGATCTTTCCTCCTTCACCCGTTCTAGCCTCAAGAACATTGAAACACAAATTGGTCAATTTGCATCCCACCTGAGCCAAAAAAAACAATCAAATTCTTCCCAACTCCTAACTCAAAAGTTACCCAACCCCAAGGGTAATTTAAGTGCAATTGAACTTAGATCTGGAAAACATATTTCCATACCTCAATATAATTCCTTCTACACCCTTTAAATGGTGACCTAGAAAATAAAAAGAAAAGTAAACATGAAAACTAATCTAAATCCATTCCCTCACCTCCTTCCATTCCACTTAGGAATCAAATTCATTTTCCTAAAAATATTTCTAAGCCAAATAAGTCCTTTGAATATGATCCTAAAATGCTTGACCTGTTTAAATGTGTTGAAGTCAACATTCCTATCTTAGATTCCATCAAAACAATTCCTAAGTATTCGAGGTTTTTTAAGGATTTGCGCACTCTTAAGAGACAACTTAGGACCATTTAGAATGTTTCAACACAACAGTTCATACCCATGAAGTGCAATGATCCTAGGACCTTTACAGTTACATGCCAAATAGGATGTTCCATCTTTGATGATACACTAATAGACATTAGAGCCTCGAGAAATGTCATGCCCAAATCCATATTATAAAACCTTGGCCTATGACAGTAACATTTAATAGGTGTTTTCATACAGTTAGCCAATTGAAGCACAACTAGCACTAAGGGAATAATTGAGGATGTCCTTGTCTGAGTCAATGATCTTATCTTCCCATCCGATGTTTATGTCCTCGACATGGAAGGTGAGACAACTTCTTTCCAATATCCTTTGATTCTAGTAAGACCTCCCCTTATGACATCAAAAACAAAAATTGATGTCCATGCTAGCATCTTATCCATGGAATTTGGTGACCAACTTGTCAATTTAAATATTTTTAATCCATGATTTAGAAATCAGAAAATCAATCTATATTATTTATCCATGCTTCCAAAAGTCTCTCTAAGAGTTTTTTGGATCCCAATCAATCATGTTCTTCATGTTCTACTAATAGAGGAATTTTTTAATATTTCATCCTCATTAACCAAGTCATAAATGGAGAAGTTGATGTTGACATTACAAATGAAAACTCCATTGATCTAAAGGATCATGAAAAGTCTTTGGAATCCTAACTCACCTCTAGCCTCCACTACACCAACTTGGATGGTAATGGGGAAAAAAAGCATGTTCATTTTTTGATTCAAATCAGACTATACAAAATTCATTATTTCCTACCCATGATTCTGAAAATTATGTTATAAGTGAGGTGAACCCAGAACTGATGTGTTTATATAGTCCTGATGGTAGTGATCATTGTGATATTTTTTCCCCTATTAATAAATTGATCATTGGTGATGTTGAAATTTTTCATTATTTGGTGAAAAACATTAATGTAAAGGATATTGAAAATTTTATTCAGTCTTATGATTCCATTGATCATCATTACTCTACATTAGTAAGTGATGAAATAAATGAGTCAAAATCAACTGGGATATCATACGCTGGTTTTGTGTTATCTGAACCATACATAAATGAATCAACAGAATTGAGACATATTCCTAAATTTCAAAGCATAAAAAACCATCACTTTGTGGAAAACATCATTCCTAAAGTTGAAGACCAAACTGAGGATAAAAATATTCTCTTTCCACCCCCATTTAATTGCAAGAACATCAATAGGGATAGGAAGAAATTATCCAATGAACAATCAGGAATCCCAAATGAGAAGTTTTTCTAGAATCATACTGGAGTTAAGAAAATATGGTGCCCACCATCGGACTATGGGTAGTCAACTACAATTGTCCAGCTATAGAAAAAATAAATGTAGTGTTTCTTGGGAGGCAACTCGTTTTTTCTTTTACTTTTATGAAATTTTAATTTATTTTTATTTTTTTATTAGATGAATAATGATTTTTCTTTTTCATGTAACATCCCATATGAGGAACATCAACTTCCACTGACCCACCACTAGATAAAGATGGTGACCCACCAAATCCAAACTAAGGGCACCTCTTTCCCTTTAACTTATATTCTCTCTCTATCTTTATTTCTTATTCTTCCTCCCTCATCCTCATTTTGTTTTTCCACTTTACTCATTACACTTTTTTATTTACTATTTCTATTTTTTGTGGGTGTGTTTTTATTAAATAATTGAGAAAACACTCAAAACTTGAAAACAATAATAAAAATCACTAAAAAAATATGGAAACTCTAGAGTCGTGACTACTCACCTTCAGATTTTTAAATATTCTTTAACCATTTTGGGGAGTCAAAATACATGGTTACATCTCAAAAATCTTGGGTTTTTATCATATATTTGGATAATGAATATTGTGTCCAAACCAACAAATTTGGAATTCGCAATTTTTTATTTGGAAAATAATTTCCCCCAACCATAAGGAAGAACATTAGATTTCATTACAAGTCCTCCTATGAGCATCTTTTCAAAATGTGTGTGTTTCAACCCTATTTGTGAGTCATTCATTTGTGGACCTTCGAGCTGAATTTCCAACTTTAGTGTGAATTAATATGATAGAGGTATTTTTTGAACCCCATGAGAATTATAATAGCCAAATATCTTCTCATTAACCATACATTAATTATTATTTCGAAACCCCCTTAGATCCAATGAAAACCATTTCGGTGAGAGCCACATTACAATCCCAATACCTTATACCACCCAATATCAACATGGATTTTCATTGCATATTTTTTTTAAATTTATGTGTGGTGGGAATGGATTTTATTTTGGGTACCCTTTTGTGGATTTTCACCCTGTAATCATTTTCTTGAGGGAAAGTGTCAAATTAAGTGTGGGGGATAGGTTATCTTTAAGTTGGGGTTGGGAATGTATATATGTTTCTCTTGTATAAATGATATTAAAAAGTGATCAAAAAAATATAAAAAATAAAAAAAATAAAAAAATTGAAAATAACAATGGGTTATGTTCTGGGTTGGTCAAAAATCACCATTCCTCAACCTTTTATTTTTTATAACTGTTATGAAAAGTGTCGTGAGGAGAAAAGTCATGGTTTTGGATATGAGTGTGAGATTTATATAAAGTTTAACTTTCGAAAAATGAAAACAAATGAACACATATATCATTGGGAGAAGTTTCTTATTTATTAAATATTTCATATTCTCAAACACTTTAAATTTACTTCCTCTTTTGTGTCTTATTTCATATTTTCATTCCCTCGTAAATATGTTTTTCCATTTCCTTTCTTATCACATTTCAAAAAAAATGTTCATTTGTTTTTCCATGATGGTGTTTTACCCCATTTTCCTATCTTTTTTATATCTTCTTCCTACCGTCCCATAGCTATAGAAAAAACCCTAAAAAGACCTCGTGATTTTTTAGCACTTTAGGATAGGTAGTGGAAGCTAAGAGCTCTTATAAACTCTAAGATTTTCACTTTTGGATGGTGAATGGGTGAAGCTCCATAAATTAATTTTATTATCTTGAGAAGAGTAAGTTTTGTGTGTCACCATTTTCCATTTCTAAATTTGAGTGTGAAAAAATTAATTGTATTTGGAACATTTTTCTTATAAAAACTTGTGGTGGAATTCCATATGGACGATTAAAATATACTAAACCCCCCCTAAGTGAAAAAAATAAAATTTTAATATTTGTTGGTGAGTAAAAATGATTTTTTCATGTTTTTTATATTTATTACACATGAGGACATGCACAAGACTAATTGTGTGGGAGTTGATGTTATTAATTTTTTAATAAATTATTATATACTCCCTTTAATTATTTTATATGAAATTTAGTTAATTTGTGTGAAATATTGACGATTAAATATTAAATATAATTTTAGAGCACTGTCTGAATTCATCCAGATTCGAGTCTATTTAACGTTTTAATAATAACTACCACCCTAAGGATCCAAATTGTGTTATTTTAGTTTTTTGTGATTCCTTATTCAATTTTAAAAATATAATTAGGAGAAATTAGTTTCCAATTCTTCCATTTTAAGGGTCATATGGTCATCACAAGATGGACCAAAGAATTTGCAATGAAACTCACCCAAATATGAAGAATGAATTATTGGGATCAATCCAAAATTCCAAATCATTTAATTCAAATACAAATATTTGGGGATAATTCAATTAATCTTGGATAAAAATTTCAAATCCCAACTCCAAATACAAGGGGCCCAACTGATGAATTTAAACTCAGACCACCATTGTGACGACGAATTAAAATCCGTACACTATTCATAACATTTATCATGATATAATCATCCAATGATACAGAAATTTTGCAGTTTGAACTAGAATATATAGGCAGCTAACTTTTTTGAATAAAGCATTCATATTTTAAGACATATTCCAATTCAAACAACCCATTCACATTTTAACCTTTTGAAAAGTCTGGATTGAAGTGGACAGATTACCATTGTTTACTCCAACCTCCATAACTTTGGATCCGTAAGTCCAAATGCCTCCACATTTTGAGATTAGTAACCCAAAATTATTCTCTACAACTTTTAAGAAGATTATATATTGAGATTCAGATATCGGTATGTCCCAATTGTCAATGAAAATGGAGGGTGAAGTTTTGGACTAAAAACAGTCCAACTCCTTGGGCTATAAATACATCCCCCACCTCTCAATCAAAATGGTTGGAATTTCAGAAGAGATGAGAACAAATTGGAGCGACCAAATATTTTAAAAAGGATTTATAGGACCTTATATATCATGTATTCAATTGAGATACCTTTCCTCCCCTCTTTGTTTTAATTTAATTTTTCAGTTTTCTTCATTTGTAATTTCACAAGTGTTTGTGTTTGTAATTCTATTTTAATGCATGTTTATTCTTCAATATATCTTATTCTCATTCACCTTATGTATTTTAATATTAAGTTTATTAAAATATTTTAAATAAAGTTAAAACTATTTCCCTTCTTTTTCTTCCTCATTCAATTGAAATCCTTTTTTAACTCTCTTCAATGATTGTGTTTGTTCGATGCACTACTCTTTTTTTATCCCATTATTTTTGTTTTATTTATAATTAATCATCATAATAATATATTTCCAGATTAATAACCATCTTAATGGAAGAGTAAATATTCCATTGGGGTGAGTTAAAATTTAGGGATGCTAAGTGATTGAGTGTTTTTTCTCGATGAGTATTCATTAATTTAACATTGTGTATGTTGGACTTAACATGTCATGGATTAACGAAATGTTTTGTTTAACGTGTGGTTTCCATGGATTATTGGAACCACAAATACACTTCCATAAACAATCTATGATTTAGATTAAAAACCTAAGATAATTAGTTTTTGCATTAAATCCTAAACATGTCGGAATTCCAATCTGCGTTATCTTGTGAAGTAGGTGTTAATTTAAATGCAATATAAAAGCAAATCTCAAGGATATCACAAGCTTAACTCCCTAAAAATGAAATCACCTCAATAATTATCAAATTATTAAATTAAACAAAAACAATTAATCACTTCATTTAAGCTCTACAACAAACCCCCCCAATCAAAATACAATCAATTAAAAACAATATACTACTAAAAAGTATCATCATCGAGGATTCAAATCGAGTGCTGATATACACATTATCAGAGCATCGGAACTTTTAACGGTAGATAGGCAACAATTGGTTGCACTTTTAGGTATTCATTTTTTTACCCTCTCTCATATTTTCTTTTTATATTGTTTAAAAGAGGAAATATTATGTTTAATAAATATATCAATTGGTATAAGCTAAACCTTTTAAGGAAGCATGTATTTATGGGGAGTTGTGGGGAAGTTGTGAACTCATCATGTAAGTGTGTGAACTTTTCTAATAGTTTTTTGAACTAGTTTTCGGACCTTTGTTTTATAGGAACATGAAATAATTTTCGGGATAGGTGTAACATTTTAAATTTAAAGATGTTTCATAAGTCACTACTTCTAGATAGCATGGTTATACTGTCAAGAATTCTTGTATCCTATAGTGAGTTTACTCTCATAGCCATAGAATTATTATAATAAGATCAATAGATTAAGGAAACAAATTTTATTTATTTATAAACATTGATTGACAAAAATATATAAAGGGGTAGATTTTCAGGACTATGTTAGTCAGAAATGGTTTCTCAAGTACAGAAATAAGTGATTGGTGTTTATTTTTTATTTTGTTGTCATTAAAAATTCAATTCTATTTTTAAGTGATGGTGATAAGAAAAATAAATACTGGAATCAAAAGATAAGATATATAATTCTTAAGAAAATCCATTAAATCCAGTGTTTTGTTCTGGAAATATTTTCATGGTGAAGTTTTATTTTCGACCCACATTGTTTTCAAAATGAATTTGTTGATTGGAATGAAAAGTTGCATCAGGGTCTTAATATCATTCAAGATATTCGATACAAAATCTGAAGATGATTTTCTATGATGAAATTTATCAACACAATAAGTTAACTATAAACTTGTGATCCAATCCTTGTCAAATAATGGGTAAAACATTATGTGTGGATACTCAAAGATATGGAAAACGAATTGATATTTTGATAGATTTACCAAAGGTTTTGAAATCATGGGAAGCCATAAAATTTTCCAAAAAAATCATATGATTCTATGTTTATACTAATGTTCTTAAAATCATAAGGAATTCATGATAGAAGAAAGAGTTTTTAGAAGAAGAGGGATTCTGAATTCGAATTCTTTTGGCCACAAATCATCAGTGCAAGAATCACTGGACATAGATATTATCTGAAGGCGGAGAGTTTGTTTCTATATGAAGTCACAGGTTTTGAATAAGTATTGATTCAATGATCCATCAGACTATCTGATCTATCTAATTTTTAGATCCAATAAATGAAAGAATTCATAGGATCAATCATCAATTGCCGTGAATCTGAATGAAAAAAATTGTTCCCAACACCGATACATTGCACATGTTGGGCCATCAATCCATCATAGGATATTATGACACCGATCCAGCAAAAAAATTGTTGGTGTATTTATGGAATCAGGTGAAGAGTTATATAAGAGGAAAAACAGAGTTATTAAATTGATGGGACTGACAAACCAAATGATCTCCAGAGATCGATCCATTGGATGGGCTTGGTTTCTGATCAATCTGATGAAGTTCAACAGTGTAGTAAAACATTTTCATAGATAAAAAATTGTTTTGTATTGGGTTAAGGCTCCTTGACGGGATGAGACACCAATATATCATTGGATTCTAAACATTATCAAATCAAAATTTCATCGGCCTGAGTATTATTTTAATAAATAAAGGAAAGGTTAATTGTTCTAAAACTATAACTGATGTTTTTTCGAAGCGTTTTGATGTATTTATAAATTTAAAAGATATTTATGGTAGAATAGTTATAAGGTTTCGGTTGGTTTGGAGAATCAGAATTTAATTTCATTGGACAAACATTTTTTAATTGAAATTAAAAATTGAATCAGAATATGAAATAATATCAGACTGAATTACAATTTCTAAGTTTAAAAATGACTAAAGTTTTTGGATGATTTATGATTTTTTGTGAAGAATCTGTAAGAGTTGAGACGCACTAAAATGGTCAAATATAAATCTGAAATATAAGTAAAATTTAAGTTTATATAGTTTTTTTGATTGGGAAAATCAAATTGGATTCCCAATAATTTCATTTATAGATCATCCATAAATTGAGTTCAATATATAATGTACTCTGATTCTTTTCACATGTGGGAAAGATTGAGTATGCTGAAGGATTTGAGGGAGAGTTGGTTGAAGAAATTTTCTATACTGAATTTATCAAAGAAAGAATTATGGAAAAAAGAAGTGTAAGGAAGATGTTACAGTCATATATTTTCGATTGGACTGAGAAATCATACTGGTGATTTTGTAAAAATAAAGAAGTGAATTAGAATTATTTTCAAACTATATATTTAGAATAATTTTCTGAACTGATGAATCAGACTGATGAATTGGACTGAGCATTCTATGAAGTCCAAACTATTTTTTTCTACCTGCTACTAGGTTGGAAAGTGAAGAATTGTTTTGTGAATAATTAAAGAGTTTAAGTTTTCAAATCATCAAAGTGACATGTTTGAATCCAAATGGTTATAGTTTCAAAACATGTTACAAAATTTATTTTACATCATTCGTGATAAAATAACCAAAATCACTATTGTGTTACCCATAGTGAAACACAAGTGTAATGGTATTTCCTTTATGTTTTATCCACACAAAATAATTTTTTTTCTAGTTAATTGTGTGGTGTTTGATTATTTCCAAACCATGATAATGACAATCTACACTTATTGAGTGGTGATCCTTGTAAATACTTATGTTCCTATGGATGTTTGAATGTTTTTTCAGTGATGTGAAAATTATTTAATATGATGTAAAGGTTTTTATATAGGAAAGATAATATAAAAGAAAAATATATCATTAATTCACCCCTCCCCTATCAGTGATACACTGATCATGGTTGGACCTTCTCAACAATTCCCATCATTGGTGGTATTAATTTCTTGTTTTGGAAAAGCCGGATGCAATATTAATGCATGTCTTTGGGTAAGGATGTTTATATAGCAACCATATGTGGGATCACTGCTAATATAGATTGTGTATTCTTAATGAAAAATTTTCATTAGAATTGGATATAGAATCAAAATACATGCTTTCCTTAGGAATATCTATAGTCAATCCCATTTTTACTAAATTAATATCATGAAAAACTTATCATGTTATGTGGGAAAAGATTATGAATATTTATAAAGGGCATTTGATGGTTCAAAAGGAAACGTATAAGGTTCTATGGAAAAAATATTATGATTTCAGAATGAATTCAAATGAGATAATTGATGATTTTTTATATCAAATAAATTTTTTAGTTAAAGATATGTGAGGCCTTGGTGAAGATATTAAAGATTAAATGATTAGTAAGAGGATAATTAGAAGGCTACATTTTTATTTCAATAAAAAGGTACCAATTCAAGGGGAAAAGGATCTGAAAGTGATTTACTTGATAGTTTTCATTGTACACTTATGGATTTTGAGATAAAAAATAAATACAATGACTCAAAAAAAAGAGTACCCAAGAGGTGTCCATTAGTCCCAGGAATAGTCTCTCAGTCAAAGATAATCATGAATTTAATGACGTTGATGAGGTTATGTTATTTTTTTCCTCTAAATTTAAGAGAGGAAGAGATATTTTTAAGGAATTTATTCCTCTAGATTACTTCAAATGTAGAAATGTGGGACACCTTGCGGCTAAATATCCAATGAACTATCAACATATAAAATTTAATGATGAAGAGAGGTGACATAAGGGGATTTCGAAAGATGTAAAATAAAACAATAATTCTCAACGGAGGTCCTTCAAAAAGAAAATTTATATTTCTAAAGAATAAAAAGGTTCTAGAGAGAGAAAAGTATAAGAAGTCAAATATTTTATTCATAAAGGTGTATTGATGGCTATTGAAAATAATACAACTGACGAGAGTGGTGAAGATAAAAAAAAGTTATGAGAAGGGTTGATATTTTGGAATAACATGAAGAATCCCTTGAAGAACATAATTTTTTGAGATGAATGACTAAGAAGGTTAGTGTAGTAGTGTATGAGTTGAAGATCTCAATGCAACAACCAAAAGATTAAATTTCAGAGAAAATTTTGATATTGAAAAACTAAAATTTGGATGTTCTTGAAATTGAAGAGAGTAAGTTGAAATAAAACATAATTTTAAAGAACAAGATTGGGACATTGATGGTTTGGATAAAACTATAAAATATAGAGTTAAAATAAATTAAGACCTTTAATAAGAAGAAGTAATGAATAGTAATTAGAAGTGGGAAGGTCAATAAAAATAATTGAAAACCAAAATTATGATTGTGAATTCAAATGAATCAACATCAATTCAAGACAATGGAATTTAGGAGGAAGTGTGTACCCAAATTTCCCAAGTTTAGTAGTTCAAATATAAGGTAAAATCTATGACTAACCATGTTAAATAGAAGAAGATATATGTTGTTATTTCAAATCTTCAAGCATTGACACCACAAAAGATAGTATATTATCATAAAACACAAATCAAAACAAATCATGTGGGAAAGGAAAATTTAAGAGCAACAACATTCAGATATTTTTTCTATAGAATGTTGGGAAAAAATTACGAGGTGTTCTCTATTTCCTCGAGCTCTTTCTTGTAGAAACAACAATTCAAATAAGAAATAAGAATTAAAATTATTTTTTTATTTTATTGGATACAATTTTCATTTATAAAGAAATCAATTGGGAATCAAGGATACAATATAGGTCATCAAGAATTACTCTAACTGAAAGCAATAAAAAATTGGAATCTTGATCTCAATCAATTGAAACTAAAAACATATTTTATGTATTGTAAGAACTATATGATTCCATTGATTTTGAATTTGAGGATGCTTATTTTTCACCAACATGGGTGAAGAAGGAAGCTTATATAAGGCTAATGTTACTGAAGTTGCATTGAGGGATATCGAAAATTCATGTTCATGGCACTACGGAAAAAAAAACTTTTGTGACGGGCTATTTGAGATGGGATTATTTCTCGTCGCAAATAGACCAGTCCAGAGATTATTTGCGATGGGGGGGTCTTCATGTCGCAAATAACAAGTTATTTGCGACTGGTTTTGGTGGCCCGTCGCAAAAAGTAATGTGTGGTTTAGCGCAATTTGCACGCCAAACAACATGAAGGTTATTTACGACGGGAGGAATATTCCTGTCGCAAATAGTTCGCCGCTCTAAGGTATTTGGGAAGGGTCCAGTTGCAAATACCTGGCGGCGGTAAATGGGTTTTTGGTACAGGAAGGTTATTTGCGACGGGGGAATTCCCCCGTCGCAAATAGTTCGCCGCTCGGAGGGTATTTGCGACAGGACCCGTCGCAAATACCCGGCGGCGGTAAATGGGTTTTTGCTACGGGATGTTACCCCATCGCAAAATGTGTGTCGGCAGGTACCCTTTGCGACGGGGCTCGTCGCAAATACCCTTTTAACTGCCGACAGCAATTAATGCGGACGAATGCATTTGCGACGGGCCCCGTTGCAACAATGACCTATTGCGACGGGAATATCGTCGCAAAAAGGTCTCGTCGCAACTAATCTAACCTATATATACCCCTCATCCGTTTTTTCAAATCCTTCTCTCAATTCTTACTTTCTCTCTCTCTCTCAACCCTACTTTAAGAGTGAGAAATCGTTTGATTTAGTTTTTTTAACGAAAAAGTTTTTAAGTTGTCTACATTAATATAAGATCAAGTTAAAAGGTATTTATATTTAATTTAATTTAATATTTATTTCATTTTTTATGTTAATTTTAATTATTTTTTAATAGTTTTAATTTAATTAGATTTAAATTGTTTTGTTAACAGTATTTATTTGTAATAATAAATTGAAATTGTTAGTACTAATTTTTAATAAATTTGAATAATTAGTAATAAATATGAATAATTATTAATAAATAGGAATAATTAGCAATAAATAGGAATAATTAGTAAAAAATAGGAATAATTAGTAATAAATAAGAATAATTAGTAATTATTAGGAATAATTAGTAATTATTTGGAACAAGGAATAATAAAAAATAAATAGATATAATTAGCAATAAATATGAATAATTAGTAATAATTAGAAATAATTAGTAATAATTAAAAATAAATAGAAACAAATAGGAATAAATAGTAATAAATAGGAATAAATAGTAATAAATAGAAATAATTAGTAATAAATTGGAATAATAGTAATAAATAGGAATAAATAATAATAAATACTAATAAATAGGAATAAATACTAATAAATTGGAATAATTAGTAATAAATAGGAATAATTAGTAATAAATAGGAATAATTAGTTATAAATAAAATAAAAATAATTAGTAATAAATAGGAATAATTAGTAATAAATAGGAATAATTAGTAATAAATATGAATAATTAGTATTAAACTGGAATAAATAGTAATAAATAGGAATAATTACTAATAAATAGTAATAATTAGAAATAATTATTAATAATTAGGAATAATTGTTAATAATTAAGAATAATTAGAAATAATGAAGAATAAATAGTAATAATTATGAATAAATAGTAATAATTGGGAATAAATAGTAATAATTAGAAATAATTAGTACTAATTAGTAGTAATTAGTAGTAATCAGTAGTAATTAGTAGTAATTAGTAGTAATAGGTAGTAATTAGGACTAAATAGTACTAATTTGGACTAAATAGTAATAATTAAGACTAAATAGTAATAAATAGTAATTAATAGGAATAATTAGTAATAAATATGAATAATTAGTAATAAATATGAATAATTAGTAATAAATAAGAATAATTAGTAATAAAAAAAATAAATTAGTAATAAATAAGAATAATTAATCCTAAATAAGAATAATTAATAATAAATAGGAATAAATAATAATAAATAATAATAAATAAAAATAATTAGTAATAAATAGGAATAATTAGTAATAAATTGGAATAATTAGTAATAAATAGGAATAATTATTAATAAATAGGAATAAATAATAATCAATACTAATAAATAGTAATAATTAGTGACAGATAGGAATAATTAGTAATAAATAAGAATAATTTGTAATAAATAGGAATAATTAGTAATAAATAGGAAGAATTTGGAATAACTAGGAATAATTAGCAATAAATAGGAATAATTTGCAATAAATAGGAATAATTAGCAATAAATAGTAATAAATATGAATAATTAGTAATAATTAGGAATAAATAGGAATAATTCGGAATAAATTGTAATAATTAGGAATAAATAGTAATAATTAGGAATAAATAGTAATAATTAGGAATAATTAGTAATAATTAGGACTAAATATTAATAAATAGAACTAAATAGTAATAAATATGACTAAATAGTAATAAATACTAATAATTAGAAATAATTAGTAATAAAAAAGAATAATTAGTAATAAATAGGAATAAATTAGTAATAAATAGAAATAATTAATAATAAATAGGAATAATTAGTAATAATTAGAAATAAATAGGAATAATTAGCAATAAATAGGAATAATTGGCAATAATTAGTAATAAATAGGAATTAATAGTAATAAATAGGAATAAATATGAATAAATAGGACTAAATAGAAATAATTTGAAAAAATAGAAATAAATGGGAATAATTTGGATAATTAGGAATAATTAGAAATAAATAGTAATAAATGACAACAAATAATAATAAATAGGAATAAATAGTAATAAATAGAAATAATTAGTAATAAATAGGACTAATTAATAATAAATAGAAATAAATAATAATAAATACTAATAAATAGAAATAAGTAATAATAAATACTAATAAATAGGAACAATTAGTAATAAAGAGGAATAATTAGTAATAAATAGGAATAATTAGTAATAAATAGGAATAATTAGTAATAAATAGGAATAATTAGTAACAAATAGGAATAACTAGTAATAAATAGGAATAATTTGTAATAAATATGAATAATTAGTAATATATAGGAATAATTAGTAATATATAGGAATAATTAGTAATAAATAGTAATGATTTGGAATAATTAGTAATAATTAGGAGTAATTTGTAATAATTAGAAATAAATAGTAATAATTAGGAATAAATATTAATAATTAGGAATAATTAGTACTAATTAGTAGTAATTAGAAGTAATTTGTAGAAATTTGTAGTAATTAGTAACAATTAGTAGTAATTATTAGCAATCAATAGTAATTAATACTAATTAGGACTAAATAGTAATAATTAGGACAAAATAGTAATAATTATGATTAATAGTAATAAATAGTAATAAATAGTAATAAATATGAATAATTAGTAATAAATAGGAATAAGTAGTAATAAAGAGGAATGAGTAGAAATAAATAGGAATAAATTAGTAATAAATAGAAATAATTAATAATAAATAGGAATAATTAATAATAAATAATAATAAATAGGAATAATTAGTAATAAATAGTGGTAATTAGTAATAAATATGAATAATTGGTAATAAATAGGAATAATTAGGAATAAATAGGAATAATTAGCAATAAATAGGAATAATTAGCAATAAATAGAAATAAATGGGAATAATTAGTAATAATTAGGAATAATTAGTAATAATTAAGAATAAATAGTAATAATTAGGAATAAGTAGTAATAATTTGGAATAATTAGTAATAATTAAGAATAATTAGTAATAATTAGGACTAAATAGTAATAAATTGGACTAAATAGTAATAAATAGGACTAAATACTAATAAATAGTAATAAATACTAATAATTAGAAAAAATTAGTAACAAATAGGAGTAATTAGTAATAAATAGGAATAATTAGTAATAAATATGAATAATTAGTAATAGATAAGAATAATTAGCAATAAATAGGAATAAATAACAATAAATACTAAAAAATAGGAACAATTATTAATAAATAGGAATAATTAGAAATAAATAGGAATAATTAGTAATAAATTTGAATAATTAGTAATAAATAGTAATAATTAGCAATAAATATGAATAATTAGCAACAAATAGGAATAATTATCAACAATTAGTAATAAATAGGAATAAATAGTAATAAATAAGAATAAGTAGGAATAAATAAGAATAAATAGAAGTAAATTCTAATAACTTGAAATAACCTGGCACAATTTCTAGTGGATTTACGACACTCCTTTTTCTCGATGGCTCTTCTGCTTTCAACATTCACCGACTCAAAACATTATGAAAATTATTATTCTACGTATGCATATCCAATCTCGTATGCACGAGTTTGAATATGCATTCGTAAGACCAAATTTTTTATAATGTTTTCAGGCAGTGATAGTTGAAAAAAGATGGTTCATTGACGAAAATGGGGCTCCTTTGTCTGAAGTATCATTTACTTGCATCTTTCTCACACTGAAATCACAATGAAGAAACTCCTTCGAGGTACGCTTATATATTCTTGTATGCACAAGAAAGAATAAGAGTACCTCCGAGCAGATTATTCGTTGTGATTTCAGTGTGAGAAAGATGTAAGTAAATGAGTCGTCGACAAAAGAGAAGTTGTCAATCCACTGTAAATTATACCTCTTAAATTTAATGGTTATTATTTAGAAGTAGTTGTAATTATTTATCTTCTTTTTTCCTATAGTGTTTTTATAATTTAAAATTATTCAAAAATAGTGAGGATTTATATTTTGTAGAAAATATGGAACAAGGAAATCGAAATCAGTCATTATTAGATGATCGTGCTTGGATAAATCAGCGAAGAAATCCAAATGGTTCTGGTTTAGATCCTGTATATATTGACGGTGTTGAAGCTTTCTTATCATTTGCATCATTAAAACCAGAATATGTTTTAGAAGGCACAATTAAATGTCCTTGTAAAAAATGTGCTCTAAGAACGTTTAACACATTTGACAAGGTTGCGGGACATCTCTTGCAGTTTGGTTTTCAACCAGATTATGTTTTTTGGTATCAACACGGTGGACGCAGTTCCAGAGAAGATAATAATAACTTGATTCTGGATCCATCATGGTTTCAAAATTTAGTACAAGATGTTGCAGGTCCATCTGTTCAACAAACTGAAACTCAAGATGATAGTGATTTAACTCTTGAGTTGGCACCATCTGAATTTTATGAGTTGTTGAGGTCTGTTGAGAATGCATTATATTATGGTTGCAAGATAAGAAAATTAGAAGTGTTTAAAAATTTTATGGCTATTAAATCAGATAATACAATTTCAAAAAATTGTTTTGTTCAGATATTTTCTTTGGTTAAAACATTGTTACCTAAAAAAATGTGTTTCCTGCAAATTGCTACGAGAGAAAGAGGATGGTTAATAATTTGGGCCTTAGTTATCGGAAGATTCTTGAATGCCCAAATGATTGCATCTTATATTCTGGTGAAAATGATTCATTGGATAGTTATCCCACATGAGGAAAATCAATGTAGAAAGAAGCCCAATCAGGAATATATAAATCGATTCTAGTAAAACATTTAAGATATTTCCCCCTTACACCCAGTTTGCAACATTTATTTATGTCTCGGAACACAACGTCAATGATGTCATGGCACAAAACCAATATTACAACTGATAAAAGCTTGAATCATCCATCTGATGGTGATTCATGGAAGCATTTTGACCGTCTGCATCCTTCTTTTGCTTCAGAAGCCCGAAACATGTGATTGGGTCTTTCTACTGATAGTTTTTGTCTGTTTGGTTCTTATGGTAGTTAGTATTCATGTTGGCCTGTCTTTATAACTTCGTACTATTTACAACCATGGATGTTGATGAAGAAGACCTATATATTTTTGACTCTGTTATTCCCAGGACATCCGAAAAAGAATATTAATATTTATTTGAAGCCATTGATTAATGAGTTAAATGCATTGTGGAGTGATGGTGTTAGTACATATGATGTTGCTGCGAAACAAAATTTCATATTAAAATCTGCATTGATGTGGACAATTAGTGAATTTCTGGCATATGGAATGTTATCTGGCTGGAGTACACATGGTCTAAAATCATGTCCTTACTATATGAAAGACAACAAATCATATATGCTCATTAGTGTAAAAAACCATTCTATTATGACTATCACCGCAGATTTCATCTGACTGATCATCCTTTTCAGAGGAACAAATCTCATTTTAGAAAAGGTACAATTGAAACGGAAGAACCTCCAAAGATAATCTTAGGTACAGAGTTAAAATCTATTTTATTTTCATTACCTCCCATCACATTTGGGCCAACAGTAAACCTACAGAAAATTGATGGCTTTGGGAAAGAACATAATTGGATAAAACAAAGCATTTTTGGGATCTTCCATATTGGTCTGATTTTTTGGTCCGCCACATGTTAGATGTCATTCATATTGAGAAGAACTATGTTGATAATTTATTTCATAATGTTTTGGATATACCAGGTAAGACCAAAGATATTGTAAAGGCATGATTAGATCTTGCCCAAATTTTTAGGCTACTAGAACTTGAAATATTTGAAAATGTCATATCACAGAGGTTAATGAATCCGAAAGCATCTTATATACTATCAAAAGCGAGTCTCATATTTTTTTTGACAGTGGATTGCAGATTTGAGACTTCAATATGGTTGTGCTTCCAATTTGGGCAGATGTGTTAAGAATGGTTATGTTACCGGATTAAAAATTCATGATTTTCATGTTATAACGGAAAGACTTATGCCTATTGGATTCATAGGTTTGTTGAATTCTATGATTTGGGATTCTATAACAGACATATCATATTTTTTTCGAGACATTTGTGCAGCGACAACAGACTACGATGTCCTAAGAAAACCTGATGAAGATGTTGTTGTAATTATATGTAAAATGGAAAAAATCTTTCCACAGGATTTCTTTAACTCAATGGAACATCTAATATTACATTTTCCATAGTAAGCCAAATGTGGAGGTCCCGTACAGTTTCAATGGATGTACCCATTCGAGAGATGCATGCAGAAATTGAATAAAAAAGTATGCAACAAAGCATCAGTTAAAGGCTCAATTTATGAAGCCTATTTGTAGGATTTATTATATTCTATTGATGATAGCATGCATGACGTTATCCACAGGGCATGGCAGGTGTCTATGCGTGACCGTTTCCGTCATTTTTTTAACAATTTGAGAAGAACCTCCATTAAGAAAGTAGGAGTGATAGAATTTGATGAGTCATGTAGAGCCCCATGACCAGAGTACATTTCATCCCATTTTTGGGATGGATTATGTTTACACTGGTTGGGTGGTGGATTTCAGAGGAGATCTTCACTGGGACGACAGAATCGGGGGAGACAAGAGGTGACACATCGAGCTGGTAGCTGTACATTCAGTACGCATAGAGAGAATCTGGTAGGTATATATTTTAAATATATTATATAACATTAAATATAAACACTTTATTTTATATTTCTATAGGCAGTTGAGAATCCCGATATTATGGAGTTTGACATTTATTGGAGGATGTATAGTAATCCAGACATTAGAGAGATTAGAGGTGATAACCAGAGTCAGATTGTGGTTAGTATTATTTTTTCAGTTTGAAAATTAAATGCCTATAAAATTTTCACCATTTTAATTTCAAATTGGAATTGAAGGATTCATATGAGGCGGCTACCTCTCAGAAAAATGCTGAGAGATAGGATGAAACAATTGAGCATACCAGTACCCACTATTTCGATGAGGCGGCATGGATGCAGGAGACTCAGTATAGCTTTGAGAAGAGCTGAGTAGTTGGAATCGGCTCTCATTTGACTCCTGGTACTTATTATGATACCGTTGCAATGTCGGTGTCCACCTCAAGAGGAGCTCAAGGAGAGGAATCATCTTTTGTCTCACAGTATCAGGAGTAGTTGCGAACTTAGGCTAAGCTTATAGAGAGTTTGTAGAAGCAGCATGAAGAGATGTGTCGGTGACAGCATCAGCAGCAGCAGCAGCATGAGGATGAGATGTGTCGATGGGAGCAGTAGTGGCAACAGCAGCATCACGAGCAGATGAAGTACATGTGTCGTCTCACTCTTAGTTTAGGGATAGAGTTTCCTCCTCTACCTCCTCCACCTCTTCCAGAAGACGACCCCCTGTGATTTGTTTTTCATGTTAAAAACATTTGAACTCAATATGTGTAATAATATGAACTATTTACAGTTTATGTCTTTTATATTGGTGCAAATATTGCATAATTTATTTATTTTTTAATACTTTATTATTTATTATTAGTTTATATATTTTAATATTTTTTTATTTTAATAATAATAATAATATTTGATGATTTTTTATATTTTTTTTGTAAATAATGAGAATTTTAATAATTTTTTATTTTTTTATTATATTAATAATATTAATATTAATTTCTTATTAATAATAATTTTATTAAATATTTTTTATTATTAGTATATTTTTTAATGTTTTTTTATTTTACTAATAATAATATTTTTTATTTTTTACTATTTTAATAATAATAATATAATTTTTTCATTAATCATAATTTTAATAAAAAAATTAATTATGGTTAGTATTTGCGACGGGACCATTTACGATGGGATCCAGTCAAAAATAATATAAATATAATTTTTTAATATTAGTATTTACAAGAGGGCGACGGGTCCGTCACAAATATTATTTGCGACGGACCCATTGCACAATGTTTGTTATATATAATGTATATAATCATATGGTTATTTGCGACAGGCCCATTGAAAAAAAATGTATTCGCGACGCTATTTTCTGCAACGGGATATTTGCGACGGGCCCCTGTCGCTAAAGGCTATTTGCGACGGGATCCCGTCGCAAATAGCCCATCACAAATATCTATAATTCCAGTAGTGTGGATATTGGATAGCGGTCCTACATAACACATAACTGGAAATAAATATCTCACTTTAAATATCAAGAATAATAATGATATTTTTTATCATTCCTGAAACAATTAAGGTCATAAGATTAGTAGTTCTAAATAATCCAAAATTAGAGTAAAAGGATTCAAGAGACTTTATATTCTCATGTTTGATTGGATAAGCCATAATATTCTAACTATTATTCAATTGTTTGAATCCATATATGAGGTAGTGTTCAAAAAAAATTAATATACTATAAAAAATAAATATTTTTCATGCATTCTGTATCATTGAATAACCAAGTGATGTTTATACCATGTTGGAGAACAAAATTTATGTATAGTATCCAAAGATGGAAAGAATAGTATATATCATTGGTGTCTTGTCCATTTGATCAAAAAAAACTTAGAAACTTTTCTAAATAGTGGAGGGTAACATGACATCACCTATCTCTAAAATGATTACACACAAATGTGTGATTCATGTAAAAAAGGGAAGATCATTTGAAATATCAATAAGCAAAACCAAGTGAAGTCAACAAATTTGTTAAGCTAGTTCACATGGAATTTTTTTTAACAATTTTCACCAAATAAATTGATGGAAAAGGTAATATGTGTTGTTTATTGATGATTTCAGTAGGTTGTAATGGATTATTCCTATCACACACAAGACCGATGTGTATAGATGTATCACCTGATAATTAAAGAGACCTAAAAAGATTTTACTGTGAAGTTTCAAAGATATGAAACTAAAAATGGGACTAGATTTATAAATAATCAATTTGGGGAATATTTGGTGACTAATGTAATTGAACATGTGGATTTATCCATTAGAATTCCACATCAAAATGAGGCAGTGTAAATAAAAAATTGAATAATCAATAACAGGAACTAGAAAATTCTTATAAACAACACACTTCTAAAAATATATTGGAAATAATTTTTTATTATAGTATTTCATGTCTCATATAGATTATATCCATGTATAAATGAAGGGAAAAGTCAATATGATATCTCGTATGGAAACAATCCAAAACTCATGTAATTTCATTAATTTGGAAGTAAATTTTTTATTCTCAATAAGGTTAAGAAATAAAAGTTTTAATATTGGAGTAATGAAGGATTATTTATTGGATACTCATCAAAATAAAATCTTATAACTGATAAAATAAGATAATTAAAAAAATTATTGATAGTAATGATTTTGTGGTGGATAAAAGTATGAAAATGATAGTATCACGTGAGTATATTTCATCTAGAAAAAAACTTATTCTAGAATCTAAAATTCATTTAGAAGTAAAATGTGTAGAGGTAGTTTCAAGGAATAAAGGGAACTCTAATGAAGAATCATATGGTTAATAATGTATATAAATTCCATCAATTTCATGAAGAAGAACAATAATAGCTAAAATCATAAAAGAAAACATTGTTAAAGATTGGACGTCCTGATTTCAAGTGAGAAGAATGATGGTTTTTCAATGTGTTTCTATATTATCATTGGTGGACCCAAAATCATTTAAATAGGATGAAAATTATTATATTTGGGTCAATGGTTTGAATGAAGAGCTTGACCAAATAGAGAAAAACGAAATGTGTGAATTTTTTTCAAGGCCAAGTAACATAAATGATATTGGAACCTACAAGGTGTTTTCAAACAAACTCAATGAATATGGAATGGTGATTTAGAATAGAAAATCGATCATATGTTAATGGTATTTCAACATTTAATTAATATATATAAATTTGACATTTTCACTAGTGTGATGAATCAAAACAATAGGATTATTCTTGTCCACGATGTTGAAGAAACGATTCGAGGTGTACCAAATAAGAATAAAATCATCCTTTATTGATGGTATCCTTGAAGAAGAAGCATACTTTGATCAACTAGATAGATTTCTTAGTGATAAATATGAAAATAAATTATATTAGTTGAAGAAGGACTTTTATGGACTAATGAAATTACCAAGATCTTAGTACTCGCGGCTAGACCAATATCTAAAGAAGATTTTATTTTAAAGGGGAGGGGTTGATCCGAACCTCTATATGAAGAAGGAAAATGAGAAGTGGATGATAGTGATTATGTATTTGGATGATGATATATTTTGTGTCTCAAATTAAATCCAATGAATGAAATTTTAATATTTCCTGAGGTGATAATTTTATATGTCAATTATTGGTGAATTTTCCATTTTCCTCAACATAAATGTGATTTAATGAAATGATTGGATATTTAGATCTCAAGAGAAATATTCCTTGGAGATTTTGAAAAAAAAAATTGATGGATTATTCAAGACTAATGAAAACTCAAAATGAGGCCGATAAAATATTATCTAAAGATGAAGATAGGAAAGAGTGTGATGTCACACTTTATAGATAAATTATAAATATTTTACACTATTTTAATACCACACAATCATAAATTGTGTTTTCCACATTTCAAGTCACAAGATATCAAAGTTTTCCCAAATAAATCCACATGACTTATATGAAAATTATAATTTTCGAGGTTAATCATACAATGCTATATGGGTGGTTTAACAATGGTGACTCGTAGCAGTGATTATTGGGATATTCAGATGCAGATTCAATTGGTTCTATAGAATAAGAAAAATAAACTTTTGGTGGTTATTTCTTTCTAGTAATATCATATATATCATCGTAAATATTAAATAAGGATGGATTATCTTTGAGCACTATGAAGTTCGATTACATTTCCACTACTCAAACATACACCCAAATTATATGGATGAAACAAAAACTTGATTATTTGGGTTTTAAAGTCAATTCACACATTCTAATAATGTGTGAAAATTTTAATGCAATAAATCATAGAAAAATCAGACAAATCACTAAATGAAAAAGAATATCGAGATCAAATACCATATTATAAAAGAAAATGTTGATCAAGGAACTGTGATTTTGGTATATATGAAAACTCAAGATCAAGCTGTCAATATCTTCATAAAGTAACTACCCAAATTTTTTTAGAAGAATCAATTAGATCATTGATTCCAATAATTTCCATCTAATTAATTTATTATGGGTAAGAATCACCATTCCCCATGAGTGATCTAATGAGGAAGAGAATTTTTCTATTATAGACTTTTTGTAAAACAACTCTCATTTGCATTATTTACAAAGGGGTAGAAATGTAAAATTGTGTTAGAAAGGGAGATAATTCTAAAGGGGGATTATGTCAATAGAAAATTAGTTTGAGTGATATGGTTTTTGAAATAATTCAAGATATGTGGTAATCAAATACTTGTCATACCATTCTAATTTATCACACCAAGAATGGACCATGTGAGAATAGAGTTGGTGATTAGTGGATTATTGATACAAATCTTGAAATTGGTGTTTTCCAATAAATATCATTTTTTCATGGAGTCTTTTAGGTTTTTTCATAAAACCCAAATGGTTATTGTTTTATTAATAATCCCTTATAAGGATTCATGGATTATTTTTTATGATAATATTAATTAAGGATGCTTACAGGGTAGTTAAATAAAGGAGTTTACCATTTTTTGTGAATAAATGTCTCACTATGTCTTGGACCACACCATTTTTAGTAGGAGTGGTGAAAGTAGAGGAAAACCTAGGAGGAAAACACCCATAGCATTGGGGGTGTTAAGAAGGAACAGAAGAAAATGAGAAATTGAGATAGGAATATACTTATGGTGGTCCCCATGCTTGGGTCTCATTAAACCTATCCAAAATGGAAAGTGTATGAGACCATATGAAATACCATAGATCATACATATGTTCAATTTGGGCATCATCGATAGGTAGGAATACAGTAGAAAGTTAATTCTAGAGAAGGTAACACCTATATTGATAATAATGTTAGAGGAAAATGGCTAAATAGTTTTCACTAGTCCATGGAGATGAATCCATAGTTGACCTTTTGTTATACAATGAAGGAATGTAGTCATAAGAGGCCAACATGAGTGATACTACACCATTTTACTTGGAATGGTAGATTTTTTTCTCCTTATGATCCATGAGAAGCTACTCTATATTCATTTAGGAGGCTCTGAATCATAAAAAGGATACCAATAAAAATTATCTTTGGTAGGAAGTAACACCAATATTGATGAGCATGTCAGGGAAAAATGTTCAGATGTTATTCACTACAAACTATTGCAAGCTACTTTAGAATTAAACTTTATATATTTTTAAAGACACTTTTAATTGTCTCTTGGATTTGATAACAGTTGTAACTACCACTTAATGAGTGGTTTCAAGTTAACTTTTGAAGGAATTTATTTCATTCTTCAAGGAATGAATAATATAGACATAAAGAGATGGATTCAAATTGGAAAGAAGATTAAACTTTTGAATCAGAGATCTATTACACAATTTTAACGATTTTTAAAGGAATAAGAATATGGTATCATTCCATATCTCATATAGAATATTAAAGGTTGAATTAGGTTTTATTATATGGTTTACTTTCTCTCGCTAGAAGTTAATATTATATATGTAGAATAGAAACACCACTTTGGTGTATCTTTATAATATTATCTATTAGGGAATAATAATAGTTTCAATAATTATAATAGTGAGTTCCATATTGAAAGAGGAGAGTGAGTTCTCCAAATTTTTATGGTAGTTAAGAAGGAGGGTAAGTGAGACCACTCTGAACATGTATTTGAAAATAATTGAGTTTATAGTGAATTCAGTGCATAGTAACATTTTCGTGCATGCTCCTTGGATGTATCCCAATTTAGGTTAACCATGTAAAATTCCTCATGTCATTTACTATTTTCATCAATCATTGAGAAGAATAATAGAGATAAATTGATGTGTTACTCAAGGATATAGAAAAATATCCCCATTTAAGGAATAATTATATTAAACTTATATACCCTAATTAACCCCTCTCCCACCCCTTATGTTGTAATCATATATAAATATCTAACAAAAGTTTCTCACATTAAAAGCTATCACATTTGGAAAATATCTCATAGACCAAAGATTTTAAGAAAAATTTCAAGTGTAGTGTATCTAAAAAATATTCCACCCTTACTTAATATCAAAAAATTCCCCAACTATTTAAAATTAAATTGAGATAATGCATATAAAATCTGGTGATGAAATTTTGAAAAATTAATGATAAAAAGGAAAGGAAACTCCCCTGACTATATAGATTCATTTTCCATACGTTTATGTTTGACCTAGGGGTTAATTTTAATTTCATATTGAAAAAATTACTATCCAGTTAGTATATATTTATAATTCCATATAAGACATATAATCCAAAATATAATGAATAAATGTGTTTAACTATAAAATCAAAAGTAGTAGCTTGTATTCTTTCATATTAGTATAGAAAATGTATTTTGACAAGACCAAGAGTAAAAATTAATATATAAAGGAATTCCCAATGGTAAAAAATATCAAATAAAAATTGCCTAATAATCCCTGGAATCAAGATAGTAATTATCATCCTCCTTTGTATATGGGGGCACAATTTGATCAATAATAATAGGATAATAGGGAATCATCTTATCCATGAAAGATATATCCCACCTATACATTTTTTTAATATAAATATTTCTGTGGATATTTAATATATATATATATATATATGAATTGTTTTTCTATATATGGTAGTAATGGAGATAGAATATGTGGTGGATGAATAACCTAAGCTATAGGAGATCGTAACATTACCTAAATCGGTTATGTTGTGGTGGAATCATATCCTGAAATATTCAATATTTATAGAAAATGATCCTAAATATTTGGTAGTTGAATCATGGAATGTGTGGTGACTATTATGGTTGGATCATTGGTGGAATAATGATAATATATAATAGTCAATTAGACCCTTATTTGAATAAAAGGATCAATAGTAATAGGGCACTTCTCGTTCTTCCTTTGAAAAGAAATTCTCATTTTTCTATTTTTTACGGTGTCCTAATATTTTTCTCTTCCACTTTTTTATTTTAGTTATTCTCAACCTATTTTTCTATAACTTCATCAAAATCAATGTAATTTTACAGAACATCAATCTTAGAAGGAAACGTGCCAATAATTATTTGGAATTTGGTCTCTAATTTGAGTTTATTCTTTTACCATCTAGTGAATTTCATTAATATGTTATTCATCAAGTGATGAATAGTCATGTGGGTAGTATTAACATTATAAGGGTTTATATGTACCTCATGTCTAGGGATGGGACGTAGAGTTTGGTAGTCAAAGAGGTGGAATAGATCTCATGGGAAATAGAAATGGTCAACTCTACCTGGTGAGTTGATAGAGTAGTGGGATATTTTGGATGAGTGTCAAATGTTGTGTCTCTTAGTAAAATAAATAAAGTAGGGTAATTATAAATTATAAATGGATTTTGGGTTCATCATAATGATTTTGGAATCTCAAGGGAATCTATCATTTAATAACTCAACTTCTACCTTATAGGCTACCAATATGAGGTCTCCAGTGTTTACACTTATAGATCTGTCAAGTAATAAACATTAGAAAGAAACTTCATGAGATTTATATTTGAGGACTCAAGTGAATGGGGTTATGGAAACTATATAGGAAGTGAAAATTAGGCTAGACACAAGCTACCTTGAGTTGAATCCTCTGAGTGCTCCTCTTTATTCTAGCATAATGTTTTTTCCCTTTCATAACATAGTTTTTCAAAATATTCACCATAATTCTCATATTATATATGGTCTAAAGGTCATTACTATATATTATCAATTGGGTTATATTAGTTTGAAGCTATCAAAAACTATCATAGACATTTCAAACCTAAATCAAAAATATCCTCCAAGTAATGTGCTTTATTTCTTACTTGGAATATTTCTAAAAGAATGTTCTCATAAATGGTTCATGTTGAGGGTTAGCCACTTTAGGATTGAATATAATTTACTAACATCAGGTTATTTCACTACATCCTATATGTGATACATTAGAACCCAGATAGTGGTGAATAAATTTTAAATAAATCAAGTATTTGAGTCTTTTAACTAAGTTCTCCTGGGCCTGGCAGCATCATGAAAGGCATTTGGATCTCCAATGAGTTTCCAATGCAATTTAAAATATTTATCTTTGAGTGGTGAAAAAAGAAATATATTGGATTAAACCAAATTAATAAATATTTTTGAAGAACTACAACTTTAAATACATGTATATATCCTATTTAATCTATAAAATCTATTTTCGATGCAAGTTAGGAAGATAATTCCTGATGGTTAGTATTGACCTAATACTGATAAAGAGATAATTGTGGAATTTGTTTTTACTATCTATCCTTGTTCCTACCATGTCTTTGAAGTAATTTTATTCTGAAACATTATAGAATCTATAAAATTATGGGGAGAATATACTAAGATGGTGTGGAATCATATTATTCCTCTCTTATGGTGGTTGATAATATAGATCTTGAGTTTTAGCTATCTTGGGGATTGGAAAAGGGTGAGGGGCAGGGATGACCATATTAGAATTCTAGAAGGTTAGTTTGGGGAAAAGTGGGTGATTGTTGGGTGGTGGGCGAAGGTTCTAGTATACCGAGATTTCTTATGGATTGAGGGAGATTAATATTCCCCTTCCTTTTAGTATAAAATATGCTCAAAACTGTCTATGTGTTTTGTATCAGAGGCTCTTCCCATGGTGATGTGGATAGGGGCTTGGCAGTGGCATGGGGTAGAAAGGGTATGGGTTTAAACATGGTAAGGATAACTTGTCGAATTTTCAGGGAAGAAGTTTTAATTAGGTATAAGGTTTTGAGAAACATTTAATTGAATATTTTAGAAGTATTAAACATGATTTAGAGGATAGGAAACTAGTTATATTGAAGATAAGGTTAGCATGCTGGAGAAGAGGAATGGGTTTTATGAGTTTTGAAGTTAAAAAAACCTTACATGATTCAGCTATAATGATTTTATTTTATTTTTGAGAATTAATTATTAATTATGATTTATTAGTTATATATTTTCATCATTCCCCCTAATATATAAATTTGGAAGCGGTGAACTCCAATTATGTATTGGAGGTGAACTGGTCATTTTGGATAGGGCTGAGTTTATATGGTATGGTGGTCAAATGGAGTGTTGTGGAAGGGTCCATTGTAGTTATAGGTGTGGGGGCTCATGAAATACTTTATACACTATATCTTTTAGGTGTATAACCATTTAATCAATCATTTTAAAGAAATTTAAATAGAAAAAACCATAGCATATTGGAAATGGGTGTTTTGGACATATGATAGAGAGAAATTTTGGGGTTTCTCAAAGTTTTTGTAAATAGAAAAGGGCTTTGAAATAGTCATATTAGGAATTTAATTTCATTATTTACTAAAAATAATCCCAATCCTTTATTTTTTATTAGAATATGTAACTTTTTTATAATAATGTTCACCCACATATTGTTCTTGAAGTGTAGTGTAATAAATGATGTTAATAATTTCTTTTCTACATGCCCTGTGGTTCCCCCTAGTTTCATTTTTAGATTCACCCCCTACTATTACAATGATTCACCCCATTCCTCATGTATATCTCCTTTAATCCATAAGTTTTCCTTGTGATTCCATTCCTTTTATACACCATGGTTTCCTACTTAAACATAAATCGACTCCTAAGGGCTGAACCAATTTTTCTCCTTTTAAGGAAATTTTTTTATTTCATTTATTTTGGGAACATATTGGAGGGAAATGGGCGCTTTAAATTGACATAACTAGGTTTTTGATTAAGAAAAGGGACTCTAAGGAAATTATAAAAAAAATCACCAGACCATAATGATCTGGAAAAGGTATATTGAAATATGTCTTGACATAGTGGAAATCATGGTGTTAATGAAAAATTCTAGTATTCAATGGATTGTAGTATCTTTATCTTGTAAGTCCTTGGGTATAGGTACATGGTTCAAGGATAAGGTAAACCTCTAGAGGGAATGGGTGTTGTATAATTAATTTTGATAGTGGTTAGCGGAAATGAATTAGGGTATATGGGGGTAATGGGATGATTAACATTGGATTGCGATTATAGGGTTCGGTTATAGAAATGGAATCTCCTGACTCTCCATATTATAATTGACACTATATTAGGGTTATGAATTTTGAAATATCTAGATTGAATTTAGTTATGTGTGTCTTCATCCTCTAGAAGGTTATCTATCTTGTTAACACCATTTTTATGAGTGTAATATGAGTCAATGCTAAAGAAAATTGGGATTACAGAAAGAATTTTGGTAGTGATTAAGGAAAAAACTTAGTGTCCATGGGAGTAATGGGATGCATAATGTTGGATCAAAATTATAGGGTATGGCTATTTAAATGGGATCTTGAGCCTCTCAATGGTATAATCGATACTTTAGTGGGGTTATGGATTTTGAAATGGACAAAGTGACTCTAGATATGGTAATTTTCATCCTCTATATGTTGTTTTATCTTGGATACACTTTGGTAATGACTATACTATGGTGTAAGAAAATACATATCTCAAAAATTGCCATCTTCTCCACTCCCCACTTTAGTCATCAATTTTCAATGTTTCCTCTTCTGAATTATATCCATTAAGTTTAGTTTATTTGATATAGTTCCCAAGGATCTCCCAGGGATTCTTCCCCAAATATTCTTATACTATAAATCAATAAATCCAATTAACTCTTAAATAAATAATTTTTTTTCAAAATATACATGGGTTGCATCCAAGTTATCACTCTAATTAATGTGAATATCATGAACAATATTCAATAGATTCTATAGTGTCCTCTAATCATTAATGAATATATTCTATTATTATTCCATATTCCTAAGTTTTAACTACAATAAGAAGTCAATAAATATATTATTCAAGAAGTTCCTTATTTTATAATGATATTAAACTCCTAAAGAAAAAATATCCACTAAATCATTCATTGATTCACATAATTTTTTTCAATAATTACCTCAAAATGGCATGATTTATGAATATAATGACCATGGAGAGAACTTCCTAAGATCTAAACTTATCAAAAACAAATAACACCACAAACATTTCCTTATCCATTGTAGTTTTTTTTATTGTTGCGTCATTTATTGTGAAAATTTGATAATATATGGCTCAAAATATGTGATCAACTTGCCATCCCAGATCATATCCCATATAAAAACTTCATTCATAATACAAAATCTCAAAATTATCCTCCCAATTATAATAGATCATGATTATGGAGGCCACTAAATTGTAATTCAAATTAATGAAGAATTATTTTTATGATATATAAAAATTAAATGGAAATCCCACTAAATTTTTTTATTTTTTATTGGGTAAAATATATTCCAAAAATATTTGACAAGGTAGTGGTAGAATCCAGTATATCTAAGAATTCTTTGAAACACCTTCACTTTAGTAGACACGGGAAACTCTTATGTCACCATTTTATTTAAAGGATCAACTTTACTCACTGGATTAGATATTTTATTCCCAATGATGATTTCTTCTTGAATCATGATGGGTCACTTTTCACAATTCATAACTAATTGATTTTTTACATCTTTTAAGCACCGAATCAAGGTTATATTGGCTTACCTAAAATGATCTCTCATAAACTAAACAACCAACCATGAAAATATCAATAAATTTCCCTTCCAATTCATTAAAAATAATTTTCATATACCTTTGAAAATTTACTATTTCATAATACATTATAATTGATATGTGATGGTAACTTAATGTACCATATGGTCAAGTAAATTGTTTCTTAGATTCGATATTCAAACCCTTTGGTATCTGGTTGTAATAGGTGTATACTTCCTAAAAAAAATGGTTTTCATTTCCACCTAACCTTTCCAATGTTTGATACAGAAATTAGAGTGGGTTGTGGTCCTTTCTTGTGGTTTCATTCAACTTTAAATAGTATATAAAAACTCACTATCTCATAATTATTCTTATAAGAATTATTTTGTTATAAATATTATTAATCACAGTTTTAGGTCCTATATTTGGAATAATTGGCACTAGACTCACCCATTCACTTTATGATATGTAAAAGATGATTCGTGCATCCAAATTTTTATGAATTTTTTTGACCACCTATTTAATTAGTGGTTTTAGTCTCATTTTACGTTTTTATATTAGTTTTCTCCCTTTTTTAGCATTACATTATGTCTCCAAACATTTGGGTTTATAGGTTTGATATTTTAAATACCCCAAGTGATTTATTTCTTCCATTTCCTTAAAACATTTTACAGATTCTCTTAATTATTCTTCATCAATTCTCCCTACATAATTTCTAGAAGATTTTATATTGCAACTAATAATGAGTACCTTAATGTTCTTATAATAATATTTAACTCTCAATTATTAGTATCTTAATGATATAAGGAATCAATTTCAATTAGGAATACCATGTAAAAAAGTCTTTTACACTACAATTTAAGCCCTATTTTCATCATAATAATGTAAATATCTATCCATGATTTCCAATATGTCATCAATTATTGGCATCATGTTTTATTCCTCATATAGTTTTAAACTCTTAATAGTTTCATCTTCTATAATGGTGAAAATAATATCACATACCTCTGATTTATTTCTATTCTTGATAGGTTTCATGATATTGAAGGTGACTTTTTCATCACCCACACAGAATATAAGTCTTCCTTAGATCATATTATATAAATATTTTTTTTCTAATAATAGTCATTAAATAAATATAGGAACATGGCTTTAATCTTCCTTCTCAAGAATATGTCAAGAAGATAAATTTCCCCACCATGTCAATAAAATATTCAAGAATTCATTGAGGAAAGCTTATATAAAAATTATCAAGTCAAAGTGATACATGTATTGGAATAGGAACATTCAATTAAAAATTTTAAAATGCACTTAGGGGAATAATATTAGAATTATCTCCCAAGATATAAATTTTATCCCTAATGTACCCGATCCAATAGTGCATGCGATGAAAAATGACTCTCAACTTATTAACTTTATAGGTATATTCCTTTGAACTATGAGTAAATAATAATAACTAATAGAAAGAAATTCAATGTCCTTTAACCATATTTTATTTAATATCATCTCCTTCAAGAAGTTAACATGCATCATAATTTGAAAAATCTATTTTTTAAAAGAAATTTTATTGTTTATTTTTTAATGATTTTCAAGGACTTGTATTTTATTTTCAATATTCTTTTCTTCCACCACATTAAAAATGAAATTGGGGAATATGTGGTTTTGAATAGAGAAATAATAAGAGAAATGAAAATGGGAATAAGTGTGTGAAAAAAATGAACTATAATGGGAAGATGAAGAAAAAACAAAAATAAAAGAATTCAAAACTACATATTCCCCTATTTCATTTTTAATGTGGTGGAAGAAAGGAATATTGAAAATAAAATACAAGTCCTTCAAAAATCATTAAAAAATAAACAATAAAATTTCTTTTAAAAAATAAATTTGTCAAATTATGATGCATTTTAACTTATTGAAGGAGTTGATATTAAATAATATAAGGTTAAAGGCCCTTGAATTTATTTCTATTAGTTATTATTATTTAGTCATAGTTCAAAGGAATATCCCTATAAATTTAATAAGTTGAGAGTCGTTTTTCATCGCATGAACTGTTGGATTGGGTACATTAGGGATAAAATTTATAACATGGGATATAATTCTAATATTATTTCCCTAAGTGTGTTTTAAAAATTTTAATTGAAAGTTCCTATTCCAATACATGTATCACTTTGACTTGATAATTTTTATATAATATTTCCTCAATGAATTCTTGAATATTTTATTGACATGGTGGAAAATTTTTCTTCTTGACATATTCTTGAGAAGGAAGATTAAAGTCATGTTCCTATATTTATTTAATGACTATTTTTAGAAAAAAAAATATTTATATAATATGATCCGACGAAGACTTATATTCTGTGTGGGTGATGAAAAAGTCACCTTCAATATCATGAAACCTATCAAGAATATAAATTAATCAGAGGTATGTGATATTATTTTCACCATTATAGAAGATGAAACCATTAAGAGTCGAAAACTATAAGAGGAATAAAACATGATGCCAATAATTGATGACATATTAGAAATCATGGATAGATATTTACATTATTAGGATGAAAATAGGGCTTAAATTGTAGTATAAAAGACTTTTTACATTGTATTCCTAATTGAAATTAATTCCTTATATCATTAAGACACTAATAATTGAGAGTTAAAAATTATTATAATAACATTAAGGTACTCATTATTTGTTGAAATATAAAATTTTTAAGAAATTATGTAGGGAGAATTGATGAAGAAGAATTAAGAGAATCTGTAAAATGTTTTAAGGAAATGGAAAAAAGAAATCACTTGGGGTATTTCGAAAATCAAATCTATAAATCCAAATGTTTGGAGACATAATGTAATGATAAAAAAGGGAGAAAACTAATATAAAAATTCAAAAGGAGACTAAAACCACTAATTAAATAGGTGGTCAAAAAAAATTCATAGAAATTTGGATGCAAGAATCATCTTTTACAAATAATAAAGTGAATGGTTGAGTCTAGTGCCAATTATTCCAAATACAAGACCTAAGGCTGTGATTAATAATAACTATAACAAAATAATTCTTATAAGAATAATTATGAGATAGTGAGTTTTTATATACTATTTAAAGTTGAATGAAACCACAAGAAAGGACCATAACCCACTCTAATTTCTGTATCAAATATTGGAAAGGTTATGTGATAATGAAAACCATTTTTTCTAGGATGTATACACCTATTACAACGAGATACTGATGGGTCTGACAATCGAATCTAAGAAACAATTTACATGAACATATGGTACATTAAGTTACCATCACATATCAATTATAATGTATTATGAAATAGTGAATTTTCAAAGGTATATGAAACTTATTTTTAATGAATTAGAAGGGAAATTTCTTGATATTTTTGTGGATGGCTGTTTAGTTTATGAAAGTTCATTTTGGGTAAGCCAATATAACCTTGATTTTGTGCTTAAAAGATGTAAAAAAAGTAATTTGTTATCAATAGTGAAAAGTGACCCATCATGATTCAAGAATAAATCATCCTTGGGAATAAAATATCTAATCAAGTGATTAAAGTTGATCCTTTAAATAAAATTGTGATATAAGATTTTCTCGTGTCTACTAAAGTGAAGGTGTTTGAAATAATTATTAGATATACTTGATTCTACCACTATCTTGTCAAATATTTTTTGAATATATATCACCCAATAAAAAATAAAATTTTTCTAGTGGGATTTCCATTTTATTTTTATATATCATCAAAAAAATACTTCATTAATTTTAATTAAAATTTAATGGCTTCCATAATCATGATCACTTATAATTGGGAGGATACTTTTGAGATTTTTTATTATAAATGAAGCTTTTATATGAGATATGATCTGGGATGGCGAGTTGATCACTTATTTTGGGCCATATATTATCAAATTTTCACAATAAATGATGAAAAAATCAACAAATCTACAATGGATAAGGAAATGTTTGTGGTGTTATTTTTTTTTTGATAAGTTCATATCTTAAACAGTTCTCTCCATAGTCATTATCTTCATAAATCATGCCATTTTGAGGTAATTATTGAAACAAAGTATGTGAATCAATGAATGATTCAGTGGATATTTTTTCTTTAGGAGTTTAATATCATTATCAAATAACAAACTTCTTGAATAATATATTTATTGACTTCTTATTGTAGATAAAATTTAAGAATATGGAATAATAATATAATATATTCATTAATGATTAGAGGACACTATAGAATATATTGAATAGTGTCCAGGATATTCACATTAATTAGAGTGATAACTTGGATCTTACCCATGTATATTTTGAAAAACAATTTTTTTTCTTTATTTAAGAGTTAATTGGATTTATTGATTTATAGTTTAAGAATATTTGGGGAAGAATGCCTTGGAGATCCTTAGGAACTATATACAATAAACTAAACTTAATGGATATAATTTAGAAGAGGAAACATTGAAAATTGATGAATAAAGTGGGGAGTGGAGAAGATTGCAATTTTTCAGATATGGATTTTCTTACACCATGGTATAGTCATTACCAAAGTGTATCCAAGATAAAACAACATATAGAGGATGAAAATTACCATATCTAGAGTCACTCTGTCGATTTCAAAATCCATAACCCCATTAAAGTATCGATTATACCATTGAGAGGCTCAAGATCCCATTTAAATAGCCATAACCTAGAAGTTTGATCCAACATTATGCATCCAATTACTCCCATGGACACTAAGTTTTTCCCTTAATCACTACCAAAATTCTTTCTGTAATCCCAATTTCCTTTGCAAATTTCCTTTAGCATTGACTCATAGTACACTCATAAAAATGGTGTTAACAAGATAGATAACCTTCTAGAGGATGAAGACACACATAACTAAATTCAATCTAGATGTTTCAAAATTCATAACCCTGCTATAGTGTCAACTATAACATAGAGAGTCCTGAGATTCCATTTCTATAACGGAACCCTAGAATCCCAATACAATGTTAATCATCCCATAACCCCCATATACCCTAATTCATTTCCTCTAACCACTATCTAAATTAATTATACAACACCCATTCACTCTAGAGGTTTACCTAATCCTTGACCCATATAACTATACCCAAGGACATATATGATAAAGATACTCCAATCCATTGAATACTAGAATTTGTCATTAACACCATGACTACCACTATGTCAAGACATATTTCAACATACCTTTTCCACATCATTATAGTATGGTGATTTTTTTTATAATTTAATTTCCTTAGAGTCCCTTTTCTTAATCAAATACCTAGTTATGTAAATTTAAAACACCCATTTCTCTCCAATATGTTCCAAAAATAAATGAAGTAAAAAAATTGCCTTAAAAGGAGAAAAATGGGTTCAACCCTTAGGATTTGATTTATGTTTAAGCAGGAAACCATGGGGTATAAAAGTAATGGAATCCCAAAGAAAACTTATGGATGAAATGAGATAGACATGAGGAATGGGGTGACTCATGGGAATAGTATGGGTGAATCTAAAAAACAAACTAGGGGGCACCACAGGGCATGTAGCAAAGAAATTATTAACATCATTTATTACACTACACTTCAAGAACAATATGTGGGTGAATTGTATTATAAAAAATTTACATATTCCAATAAAAAAATATAGGATTGGGTTTATTTTTAATAAATAATAAAATTACATTCCTAATATGACTATTTCAAAGCCCTTGTCTATTTACAAAATCCTTGAGAAACCCCAAAATTTCTCTCCATCATAGGTCCAAAACACCCATTTCCAATAGGCTATGGTTTTTTCTATTTAAATTTTTCTAAAATGATTTATTAAATGGTTATACACCTAAAAGATATAGTGTATAAAGTATTTCATGAGCCCCTACACCAACAACTACAATGGACCCTTCCACAACACTCCATTTGACCACCATACCATATAAACTCATCCCTATCCAAAAAGACCAGCTCACCTCCAATACACAATTGGAGTTCACCACTTCAAAATTTATATATTCAGGAGAATGATGAAAATATATAACTAATACATCATAATTAATCATTAATTCTCTAGTATGATAACCTTATCTTCAATCCAACTAGTTTACTATCCTCCAAATCATGTTTAATAATTTTAAAATATTCAATTAAATGTTTCTCAAAACCTTATACATAATTAAAACTCCTTCCCTGAAAATTCTACAAGTTATCCTTACCATGTTTAAACCCATACCCTTCCTACCCCATGCCACTTCCAAGCCCCTATCCACATCACCATGGGAAGAGCCTATGATACAAAACAAATATATAGTTTTGAGCATATTTTATAGTACAAGGAAGTTGAAGATTCATCTCCCTCAATCCATATGAAATCTCGGTATACTATAACCTTCTCCCACCACCCAACCATCACCAAATTTTCCCCAAACTAACCTTCCAAAATTCTAATATGGTCATCCCTTCCCCTCACCCTTTTCCAAACCCCAAGATAGCTAAAACTCAAGATATATATTATCAACCACCATAGGGGAGGAATAATATGGGTCCACACCATCTCAGTATATTCTAGCCACAATTTTATAGATTCTATAATGTTTCAGAATAAAATTACTTTAAAGACTTGGTAGGAAGAAGGATCGATGGTAAAAACAACTTCCACAGTTATCTCTTTAGCAGTATTAGGTCAATACCGACCATCATGAATTATCTTCCTAACTTTCATCTAAAATATATTTTATAGATTAAATAGGATATATATACGTATTTAAAGTTTTAGTTCATCAAAAATATTTGTTAATTTGGTTGAATCCAATATATTTCTTTTTTCACCACTCAAAGATAAATATTTTAAATTGCATTGGAAACTCCTGGGAGATCCAAATTCCTTTCATGATGCTGCCAGGCCCATGAGCTCTTAGTTAGAAGACCCAAAAATTTTATTTATTCAAAATGTATACACCGCTATTTGGGTTCTAAAATATCACATATAGGATGTAGTGAAAAATCCATATGTTACTAAATTATATTCAATCCAAAAGTGGCTAACCCTCAACATGAAAAATTATTGAGAACATTCTTTTAGAAATATTCCAAGTAATAAATGAAGCAAATTACTTGGAGGATATTTTGGATTTAGGTTTGAAATGTCTATGATAGTTTTTGATATCTTCAAACTAATATACCCCAATTGATAATATATAGTAATGAACTTTAGACCTTATATAATACGATAATTATGGTGAATATTTTGAAAAACTATGTTATGAAGGGGAAAAACATTATGCTTGAATAAAGAGGAGCAGTCAAAGGATTCAACTCAAGGTTTCTTGTGTCTAGCCTATTTTTCACTTCCTAGATAGTTTCCATAACCCCATTCACTTGAATCCTCAAATTTAATTCTCATGATGTTTCTTTCTAATGTTTATTACTTGACAGAGCTATAAGTGTAAACACTATAGACCTTATGTTGGTAGCCTATAAGGTTGAAGTTGAGTTCTTCAATGATCGATTCCCTTGAGATTCCAAAATCATTATGATGAACCCAAGAGTCATTTATCATTTATAATTACCCTAGTTTATTTATTTTACTAAGAGACGCAACATTTGACACTCATCCAAATTCACCCACTACTCCATCAACTCGCCGGGTAGAGTTGACTATTTTTGTTTCCCATGAGATCTCTTCCACCTCTTGGACTACCAAAACTCTACCTCCCATCCCTAGACATGAGGTACATAGAAAACCTTATACTATTACTCCTACCCACATGACTATTTATCACTTAATGAATAACATATTAATAAAATTCAATTAATGGTAAAAGAATAAACTCAAATTAGAGACCAAATTCAAAATACTTATTGGAAGGTTTCCTTCTAAGATTGATGTCTGGTAAAATACCTTTTATTATTATGAAGTTATATAAAAATAGGTTGAGGATAACTAAAATAAAAAAGTGTAAGAGAAAAATATTAGGACACTGTAAAAAATAGAAAAATGAGAATTTCTTTTCAAAGGAAGAACAGGAAGTGCACTATTACTGGTGATCTATTTATTCAAATAAGGGTCTAATTGACTATTATAGATTATCATTCTACCACCAAGGAGCCACCCATAATAGTCACCACACATTACATGATACAACTACCAAATATTTAGGATTGTTTTATATAAATATTGACTATTTCAGGATATGATTCCACCACAACATAACCGATTTAGGTAATGTTACGATCTTCAATAGATTAGGTTATTCCTCCACCACATATTCCCTATCCATTACTACCATATATAAAAAACCATTCATATATATATATATATTTTAAATATCCATAGAATTATTTATATTAAAAAAATGTATAGTTAGGACATAGCTTTCATGGATAAGATGATTCCCTAGTATCCTATTATTATTGATCAAATTGTGCCCCCATCTACAAAGGAAGATGATAATTACTATCTTGATTCCACGGATTATTAGGAAATTTTTATTTGATATTTTTTACAATTGGGAATTCCTTTATATATTAATTTTTACTCTTGTCTTGTCAAAATACATTTTCTATACTAACATGAAATAATACAAGCTACTACTTTTGAGTTTATAGTTAAACAAATTTATTCATTATATTTTGGATTATATGTCTTATATGGAATTATAAAAATATAATAACTGGATAGTACGTTTTTTAATCTGAAATTAAAATTAACCCCTAGGTCAAACATAAATGTATGGAAAATGAATCTATATAATTAGGGGAGTTTTCTTTCCATTTTATCATTCATTTTTCAAAATTTCATCACCAGATTTTATATGCATTATCTCAATTTAATTTTAAATAGTTGGGGAATTGTTTGATATTAAGTAAGGGTGGGTGACTTCGAGGGTATTTTCAATAAGATCACATCCAAAATTCTTAATTAGAAGAACATTTTCCTATCTTTTGGGGGACGGATAACGCTGGTCAACAGTGTCCTTCTTGCCACTCCTATTCATTCGCTATCGTTGACCATGGTTCCCAAAAGTGTTATCAAAAGGATTGACAAGATTCTATCCAGGTTTATATGGGATCCTCGAACATAGGGTAGGGGTCACTGGGCTTCTGGGGACAGAGTGGCGAGACCTGTTAGAGAAGGCGGTATAAATGTTCACCGGCTCGACGACACACTCATGTGCATGCATGCAAAGTTAGCTTGGGAGGTGCTGGAACAACGCACGCTTTGGGGGATCACCATGCACAGCTCCCATGCAGGTTCCATGTTTGGAAGCGCAGGATCTGGCACTATATCCTCCTACTGGTCGAAGATCTCGTCTCTCATCAAGGCGCTTGAACCCAACTCCAGATGGCTCGTGGGACGAGGGGATATTCTCTTCTGGCATCATAACTAGGCTGGGACCATCCTCGGTTTCCCAGGGTGTCCAGGTGCCATGATCACGTTCAAGGAAGCTAATGACCATCCAGCCTTCATTGATGTTGTACTTGACGACGATCAACATGCCACTTATGAGGTGATAGAAATAAACCCCGAACCAGACAGGTGCGTTTTCACCCTCTCTGCATCGGGTTATTTCTCATCAAAGGATTTTCGCCACTCCTTGGCCATTCCCGATCACAACACCTCCTGGAGTGAGGTTCTTTGGTCCAAGGTTTCCCCGATCAAACAAAACTTTCTAAAGTAGAGGATACGACACAAAGCCATTCCTACGGATGAAAACATTAGGAGGTGCGGCATTCCTTTAGCCTCAAAGTGTCACTGTTGCTCGGAGCATCGGGAAGAATGCATTGATCACTTGTTTTTTGAAGGCGAATGGGCGAGGGCGGTTTGGACTCATTTCGGTGAGTTCACGTCCTTTTCGGATAACCTCATGAACGACAGGCCTTTTCTGGATAGATGGTACCATGGAGCGGTGGAGAGGGGCCCTGAGCAGATGGCCCGGACTTTGATTCTCCATGCTGGATGCTGGACGATCTGGAAAGCTCGGAACAAGGCCCGCCACGAGGGGTTTACCATCTCTGGATGAGGGATTATCCGTCGTACCAAGTTCATGATTTTGGATATCATCAGATCTTTCAAACAATGGCAGGAGGCACCTTCTCTTAGCCATCTTCAAATAGGAAATACTAGTGGTCTCGCAAGTAGGAGTGCCAGCAGAGGGAAATGGGTGAGGTGGAATCCTCCCAGTAGAGGGATAAAACTCAATTTCGATGGATCATGAAACATAGGGGTTAATCAAGGAGGAGGGGTGGTCAGAAACAGTTATGGGTCAGTTATCATGGCTTTCTTAGGCCGGTTGGGATGTGGTACTCCACTACAAGTGGAGGCAGGGGCTTTGAAGTTGGGGCTCTCACTATGTCGCCAAGAAGGAATTATCCTTGCTCAGATTGAAACTGATTCACATATTCTACTTAAAGCTTTGCAGGGTTCTGGTTCCATTCCTTGGTCGGTTCATTATAGCATAAGGGCATGCCGAGGTATGATATCTAATAATACCAGTGTGACCCATACTTGGTGCGAGGGGAATAAGGTCGTAGACTATCTTGCCTCTCTTGTTGTTCCTGGACCAGATCCTTTTTGTTTCCACACAGCTGTTTCTATGAAACCAGATGGGGTAAATTTGGTTCGTGGGGATGCTCTGAGCCTCCATTATTTCCAACCTCCTTAGGTCTGTTGGGGGGGGGGGATTTTAGGACCCGATGTGGGTTTTCTTTTTTTTTCTGTAATTTACCTTTTTAAAATGAAATAAATATCTAATATTGGATGGAAGTAAGGGTGGAATATTTTTTAGATACACTACACTTGAAATTTTTCTTAAAATCTTTGGTCTATGAGATATTTTCCAAATGTGACATCTTTTAATATGAGAAACTTTTATTAGATATTTATATATGATTAAAACATAAGGGGTGGGGGAGGGGTGAATTAGGGTATATAAGTTTAATACAATTATTCCTTGAATGGGGATATTTTTCTATATCCTTGAGTAACACATCAATTTATCTCTATCATTCCTCTCAATGATTGATGAAAATAGTAAATGACATGAGCAATTTTACATGGTTAACCCAAATTGGGATACATACAAGGAGCATGTACTAAAATGTTACTATGCACTGAATTCACTATAAACTCAATTATTTAAAAATACATGTTCAGAGTGGAATCACTTACCCTCCTTCTTATCCACCATAAAAATTTGGAGAACTCATTCTCCTCTTTCAACATGGAACTCACTATTACAATTATTGAAACTATTATTATTCCCTAACTTATAATATTATAATGATACACCAAAGTGGTGTTTCTATTCTACATATATAATATTTACTTCTAGTGAGAGAAAGTAACCCATATAATAAAACCTACTTTAACCTTTCATATTCTATATGAGATCTGGAATCATACCATATTATTATTCCTTTAAAAATCGTCAAAATTGTGTAACAGATCTCTGTTTCAAAAGTTTAATCTTCTTTCTAATTTAAATCCATCTCCTTATGTCTATATTATTCATTCCTTGAAGAATGAAATAAATTCCTTCAAAAGTTAACTTGAAACCACACATTACGTGGTAGTTGCAACCTCTATCAAATCCAAGAGACAATTAGAAGCATCTTTAAAAATATATAAGGTTTAATTCTAAAGTAGATTGCAATAGGTTGTGGTGAATAATATCTAAACATTTTTCCCTGACATGCTCATCAATATTAGTGTTAGTTTCTACCAAATATATTTTTTATTGGTATCCTTTTTATGATTCAAAACCTCCTAAATGAATATAGAGTATCTTCTCATGGATCATAAGGAGAAAAATTCCACCATTCCAAGTAAAATGGTGTATTCTCACTCATGTTGGCCTCTTATAACTACATTCCTTCAATGTATAACAAACGGTCAACTATGGATTCCTCTCCATGGACTAGTGAAAACTATTTATCCATTTTCCTCTATCATTCTTATCAATATAGGTGTTACCTTCTTCTAGAATTCATTTTCTACTGTATTCCTACCTATCGATGATGACCAAATTGAACATATGTATGATCTCGGGTATTTCATATGGTCTCCTACACTTCCATTTTTGATAGGTTTAATGAGACTCAACCATGGGGACCACCATATGTATATTCCTATCTTAGTTTCTCATTTTATTAAGTTCCTTCTTAACACCCCAAATGTTATGGGTGTTATCCTCCTAGTTTTTCCTCTACTTTCACCACTCCCACTAAAAATGGTGTGGTCTAAGACATAGTGAGACATTTATTCACAAAAAATTGTAACCTCCTTTATTTAACTTCCCAGTAAGCATCCTTCATTAATATTATCATAAAAAATAATCCATCAATCCTTATGAGGGATTATTACTAAAAAATACCCATTTGGGTTTTATGAAAAAACCTAAAATACTATATGAAAAAATGATATATATAGGAAAAAACCAATTTCAAGAATTGTATCAATAATCCACTAATCACCAACTCTATGCTCACATGGTCCATTCTTGGTGTGATAAATTAGAATGGAATGACAATTATTTGATTACCACATATCTTGAATTATTTCAAAAACCATATCACTCCAACTGATTTTTCGTTGACATACTCCCCCTTTGGAATTATCTCCCTTTATAACACAATTTTACATTTCTACCCCTTTGTAAATGAAGCAAATGAGAGTCGTTTTACAAAAAGTCTATAATAGAAAAATTACCTTGCTCATTAGATCACTCATGGGGAATGGCGATTCTTACCAATAATCAATTAATTCTATAAAAATTATTGGACTCAAAGATCTAATCGATGCTTCTAAAAAAATTTGGGTAGTAACTTTATGAAGATATTGACTACTTGATCTTGAGTTTACATATATAAAAAAATCACAATTCCTTGATCAACATTTTCTTTTATAATATGGTATTTGATCTCGATGTTATTTGTCCTTTAGTGAATGGTCTGATTTTTCTATGATTTATTGCATTAAAATTTTCACATGTTATTGGAATGAGTGAATTGACTTTGACACCCATCTAATCAAGTTTTTGTTTCATCCATATAATTAGGGTGTATGTTTGAGTGGTGGAAATGTAATCAAACTTCATAGTGCTCAAAGATAATCCATCCTTATTCAATATTTACTATGATATATATGGTATTACTAGAAATAAATAAGCACCAAAAGTTTATTTTTGGTATTCTATAGAAGCAATTGAATTTGCATCCAAATATCCCAATAATCACGGCTACGAGTCACTATTGTAAAACCACCAATATTCCATTGTATGATAAACCTTGAAAAATATAATTTTCATATAAGTCATGTGGATTTATTTGGGAAAACTTTGATATCTTGTGACTTGAAATGTGGAAAACACAATTTCTGATTGTGTGGTATTAAAATAGTGTAAACAATTTATAATTTATCTATAAAGTGTGACATCACACTCTTTCCTATATTCATCTTTCGATAATATTTTATCGGCCTCATTTTGAGTTTTCATTAGTCTTGAATCATCCATCTAATTTTTTTTCAACATCTCTATGGCATATTTCTCTTTAGATCTACATATCCAATCATTTTATTAAATCACATTTAAGTTGAGGAAAGTGGAAAATTCACCAATAATTGACATATCAAATTCTCACCTCATGAAATATTAAAACTTCATTCATTGGATTTAATTTGAGACTCAAAATATATCATCATCCAAATACATAATCACTATCATCCACTTCTCATTTTCCTTCTTGATATAGAGGTTCGGATCAACCCCTCCCCTTTAAAATCAAATCTTCTTTAGATATTGGTCTAGCCGTGAGTACTAAGATCTTGGTTATTTCATTAGTCCATAAAATGCCTTCTTCAACTGATATAATTTATTTTCATATTTATCACTCAGAAATATATCTATTTGATCAAAGTATGCTTCTTCTTCAAGGATCCCATCAATAAAAGATGATTTGTTTCCTATTTGGTACACCTCGAATCGTTTCTTCAACATCGTGGACAAGAATAATCCTATTGTTTCGATTCATTACACTAGTGAAAATGTCTAATTTATATATATTAATTAAATTTTGAAATACTATTAACATATTATCCATTTTCTATTCTAAATCACCATTCCCTCTTCATTGAGTTTGTTCGAAAACACCTTTTAGGTTCCGATATCATTTATGTTACTTGGCCTTGAAACAAATTCACACATTTCATTTTTCTCTATTTGGTCAAGCTCCTCATTCAAACCATTAACCCAAATATAATAATTTTCATCCTATTTAAATGATTTTGGGTCCAGAAAATATAATATAGAAACACATTGAAAAACCATCATTCTTCTCATTTGAACTGAGGATGTCCAATCTTTAACAACTTTTTCTTTTATGATTTTAGCTCTTATTGTTCTTTTTCTTGAAATTGATGGAATTTCTATACATTCTTAACCATATGATTCTTCATTAGAGTTCCCTTTATTTCTTGAAACTCCCTCTACACATTTTACTTCTAAATGAATTTTAGATTCTAGAATTAGTTTTTCTTCCTAGGTGAAATTTACTCACGTGATACCATCATTTTCCTACTTTTATCCACTACAACATCATTACTATTAATAAATTTTTTTATTATCTTATTTTATCAGTTATAAGATTTTATTTTAATGAGTATACAATAAATAAGCCTTCATTACTCCAATATTAAAACTTTCATTTCTTATCCTTGTTGATAATAAAACATTTACTTCCAAATTAACGAAATTACATGAGTTTTGGATTGTTTCCATACGAGATATCATATTGAGTTTTCCCTTAATTTATACATAGAAATAATCTATATGAGGCATGAAATACTATAATAAAAACTTATTTCCAATATATTTTTAGAAGTGTGCTGTTTATAAGAATTTTCTAGTTCATGTTATTGATTATTCAATTTCTTATTTACACTGCCTCATTTTGATGGGGTATTCTAATCTCTAAAACCACATGTTCAATTACATTAGTCTCCAAATATTCCCCAACATGATTATTTTTAAATTTATTCCCATTATTAGTTTCATATATTTGAACCTTCACACTAAAATCTTTTTAGGTCTCTTTAATTATCAGGTGATACATCTATACACATCGGTCTTGTGTGTGATAGGAATAATCCATTACAACCTAGTGAAATCATCAATAAAAAACATGAATTTCCTTTTCCATCCATTTCTTTGGTGTAAATTGTTCAAAAAAAATTCCACGAGAACTAACTTAACAAATTTGTTGTCTTCACTTGGTTTTTCTTATAGATATTTCAAATGATCTTCCCTTTTTTACATGAATCACACGTTTGTGTGTAATCATTTTAGAGATAGGAAATGTCATGTACCCTCCACTCTTTATAAAAGTTTCTAAGGTTTTCTTGCTCAAATGGACAAGACACCAATGCTATATACTATTCTTTCCATCTTTGGATACTATACATAAATTTTTTTCTCCAACACGGTATAAACATCACTTGGTTTTTCAATGATACAGAATGCATGAAACATATTTATTTTTATAGTACATTAATTTTTTTTGAACTCTAACACATATATGGAGTCAAAAAATTGAATAACAATTAGAATATTATGTCTTATCCAATCAAACATGAGAATATAAATTCTCTTCAATCATTTTCCACTATTTTTGGATTTTTTAGAACTAATAATCTTATGACCTTAATTGTTTCAGGAATGATAAAAAATATCATAATTATTCTTGATTTTTAAAGTGAGATATTAATTTCTAGTTATGTGTTATGTCGGACCGATATCCAATATCCACACTACTCGAATTATAGATATTTGTGATGGGCTATTTGCGATGGGATCCCGTCGCAAATAGGCTTTATCGACGGGGGCCTATCGAAAATAGCTCGTTGTAGAAAATGGCGTCGCAAATACATTTTTTTGCAATGGGCCCGTCGCAAAAAATGGTATTTGTGATGGGAAATTTTCCCATTGAAAATAAGACTCCAATTATATACATTATATATCAATCAACCTTTTGCGATCAGGCCGTCGGAAATACTATTTGCGACGGGATACTTACCCATTATAAATAACCATCCGATTATATACATTATATATAAAAAACATTGTGAACTGGGTCCGTCGCAAATAGTATTTCTGACGGACCCGCCTTCCTGTTGAAAATACTAATATTAAAAAATTATATTTATATTATTTTTGACTAGATCCCATCGCAAATGGTCCGGTCGCAAATACTAAAAAAAATTAATTTTTTTAATAAAATTATGATTACTGAAAAAATTATATTATTATTATTAAAATAGAAAAAAATTAAAAATGTTATTATTAGTAAAATAAAAAAACAGTAAAAAATATAATAAAAAAATATATTTAATAAAATTATGATTATTAAGAAATTAATATTAATATTATTAAAATAATAAAAAAAATAAAAAATTCTCAATATTCTCAATATTTACAAAAAAATATAAAAAAATCATCAAATGTTATTATTATTATTTAAAAAACAAATATTAAAATATATAAACTAATAATAAATAATAAAGTAATAAAAAATAAATAAATTATGCAATATTTGCACCAATATAAAAGACAGAAATTGTAAATAGTTCATATTATTACAAATATTGAGTTCAAATGTTTTTAACCTGAATAACAAATCACTGGGGGGGTCGTCTTCTGGATTAGGTAGAGGAGGTGGAGGAGGTAGAGGAGGAAACTTTATCCCTAAACTACGAGTGAGATGGTGCATGTACTCCATCTGATCGTGATGCTGTTGTTGCCACTGTTGATCCCATCGACGCATCTCATCCTCGTGCTGATGTTGCTGTTGATGTTGTCGTCGACACATCTCTTCATGCTGTTTTTGAAAACTCTCTATAAGCTCAACCTGAGTTCGCAACTACTCCTGATGCTGTGAGGAAAAAGATGATGCCTCTCCATGAGCTCCTCTCGAGCTGGACGCCGACATTGCAAAAATATCATAATAAGTACCAGGAGTCAAATGACAGCCGATACCAACTACTCAGCTCTTCTTAAATCCATATTGAGTCGCCTGCATCCATGCCGCCTCATCGAAATAATGGGCACTGGTCTGCTCAATTGTCTCGTCCTATCTCTCAGCCTTTGTCTGAGAGGTCGCAGCCTCGTATGACTCCTTCAATTCCAATTTGAAATTAAAATGGTGAAAATATTATTGGCATTTAATTTTCAAACTGAAAAAAACAATACTAACCACAATCTGACTCTGGAGATCACCTCTAATCTCTCTAGTGTCTGGATCACTATACATACTCCAATAAATGTTGAACTCCATAATATCGGGATTCTCTACTTCCTATAGAAATATTAAATAAAGTGTTTATATTTAAAGTTATAAAATATATTTAAAATATATACTTATCAGATTCTCTCTATGCGTACTTAATTTATAGATACCAGCTCGATGTTTCACATTTTGTCTCCCCCGGTTATGCAATCCAAGTGAAGATCTCCTCTGAAATCCACCACCAACCAGTGTAAGAATAATCCATCCCAAAAATGAGATGAAATGTACTCTGGTCAGTGGGCTCTACATGACTCATCAAATTATATCACTGCTGCTTTCTTAATGTAGGTTCTTCTCAAATTGTAAAAAAGCTGATGGAAACGGTCACGCATAGACACCTGCCATGCCCTATGGATATCATCATGCATGCTATCATTGATGGGATAGAATAAATCCTACAAGTTAGCTTTAGAAATTGTGCCTTTAACTGATGCTTTGTTAAGTACATTTTTCTTCAATTTCCTTATGCATCTCTCGAATGGGTACATCCATTGAAACTGTAAGGGACCTCCAAATTTATATTAATGTGGAAAATGTAATATTAGATGTTCCATTGAGTCAAAGAAATCATGTAGAAAGATTTTTTTCCAGTTTACATATAATTACAACAACATATTCTTCCAGTTTTCTTAGGGCATCGTAGTCTGTTTTCACTGCAAAAATGTCTCGAAAAAAATATGATATGTCTGTTATCGAATCCCAAATCATAGAATTCAACAAACCTCTGAATCCAATAGGCATAATTCTTTCTGTTATAACATGACAATCATGACTTTTTTATCCGATAACATAACCATTCTTAACACATCTGCCCAAATTGGATGCACAACCATATGGAAGTCTCAAATCTGCAATCCACTGACAAAATAATATGAGACTCTCTTTTGATAGTATATAAGCTACTCTCAGCTTCATTAACCTACGTGATATGACATTTTCAAATAGTTCAAGTTCTAGTAGCCTACAAATTTGGGCAAGATCTAATCATGCCTTTACAATATCTTTGGTCTTACCTGGCGGATCCAAAACTGTATAAAATAAATTATCAAAATAGTTCTTCTCAATATGAATGACATCCAACATGTGGCGGACCAACAAATCAGACCAATATAGAAGATCCCAAAAAATGATTCGTTTTATCCAATTATGTTCTTTCCCAAAGCCATCCATTTTCTGTTGGTTTACTGTTAGCCCAAATGTGATGGGAGGTAATGAAAATACAACTAATTTTAACTCTGTACCTAATATTATCTTTGGAGGTTCATCCCTTTCAATTGTACCTTTTCTAAAATGAGATTTTTTCCTCTGAAGAGGATGATCAGTCAGATGAAATCTATGGTGATAGTCATAATAGCAAGGTTTTTTTCCACTGACGAGCATAAAGGATTTCTTGTCTTTCATACAGTAAGGACATGATTTCAGACCATGTGTACTCCTGCCAGATAACATTCCATATGCCGGAAAGTCACTAATTTTCCACATCAATGCAGATTTTAATATGAATTTTTTTTTCACAACAACATCATATGTACTAACATCATCACTCCACAATGCATTTAACTCATTAATCAATGGCTTCAAATAAATATCAATATTCTTTTTTAGATGTCCTAGGAATAATAGAGTCAAAAAGATATAGGTTTCCTTCATCAACATTGATGGCGGTAAACTGTACGGAGTTATAAATACAGGCCAACATGAATACTGACTACCATAAGAACCAAACAGATAGAAACTATCATCAGAAAGACCCAATCGCATGTTTCGGGCTTCTAAAGCAAAAGACAGAGGCAGACGGTCAAAATGTTTCCATGAATCACCATCAGATAGATGATTCAAGCTTTTATCAGTTGAAATCTTGGTTTTGTGCCATGAAATCATTGATATTGTGTTCCGAGACATAAATAAATGCTCCAACCTTGGTGTAAGGGGGAAATATATCAATTGTTTTACTATAATCTATTTAGACTTTCCTGATTGGGCTTCTTTATACCTCGATTTTCCTCATGTGGGACAACTATCCAATGACTCATTTTCACCTGAATATAAGATGCAATCATTTGGAAATACATGAATCTTCCGATAACTATGGCCCAAATTATGAACCATCCTCTTGCTCTCATTGTAATTTGCAGGCAACACATTTTTTTCAGGAAACAATGTTTTAACAAAAGAAAATATATGATCAAAAAAAATTTGACCTTGTATTATCTGATTTAATAGTCATTAATTTTTCAACCACTTCTAATTTTCTTATTTTGTAACCAGGATATAATACATCCCCAATAGACCGCAACAACTCATAAAATTCAAACAGTGCCAACTCAGGAGTTAAATCACTATCATCTTGAGTTTCAGTTTGTTGAACAGATGGACCTGCAACATCTTGTACTAAATTTTGAAACTATGATGGATCCAAAATCAAGTTATTAGTATCTTCTCTAGAACTGCGTCCACCGTGTTGATACCAAAAAACATAATCTGGTTGAAAACCAAATTGAAAGAGATGTCCCCCATCCTTTTCAAATGTATCAAACTTTCTTAGAGCACATTTTTTACAAGGACATTTAATTGTGCCTTCTGAAACATATTCTGGTTTTGATGATGCAAATGATAGGAAAGCTTCAACACCCTCAATATATATAGAATTTAAACCAAAACCATTCGGATTTCTGTGATGATTTATCCAAGCATTATCATCTAATAATGACTAATGTCGATTTCCTTGTTCCATATTTTTCTACAAAATATAAATCATCATTGTTTTTGAATAATTTGTAATTATAAAAACACTATAGGAAAAAAGAAGATAAATAATTACAACTAATTCTAAATAATCACCACTAAATTTAAGCGACACAATTTCTAGTGGATTGACAACTACTCTGTTTTCGACGTCTCATTTACTTGCATCATTCTCACACTGAAATCACAATCAATAATCTGCTTGAAGGTACGCTTATTCATTATTATGCATACAAGAATATATAAGCGTACATCGGAGCAGTTTCTTCCTTGAGATTTCAGTGTGAGAAAGGTGCAAGTAAATGATCTGTCGAACAAAGGATCCCCCTTTTCGTCAATGAACCATATTCTTGCAACTATCACCACCTGAAAACATTATAAAAAATTTAGTCTTACGAATGCATATTAAAACTTGTGCATACGAGATTGGATATGCATACGTAGAAGCATACTTTTCATAATGTTTTGAGTTGGTGAATGTTGAAAGCAGAAGAGTCATCGAGCAAAAGGAGTGTCGTAAATCCACTGGAAATTGTGCCAGGTTATTTCAAGTTATTTGAATTTATTCCTATTTATTCTTATTTATTCTTATTTTTCTTATTTATTACTATTTATTCCTCTTTATTACTATTTATTGATAATTATTTCTATTTGTTGCTAATTGTTCATATATATTGCTAATTATTCCCATTTATTACTAATTATTCAAATTTATTACTAATTATTCCTATTTATTTCTAATTATTCCTATTTATTACTAATTATTCCTATTTTTTAGTATTTATTATTATTTATTCCTATTTATTGCTAATTATTCTTATTTATTACTAATTATTCCTATTTATTACTAATTATTCCTAGTTATTACTAATTACTCATATTTATTACTAATTATTTATAATTATTAGTATTTATTACTATTTATTAGCATTTAGTCCTATTTATTACTATTTATTACTATTTAGACCTAATTTTTACTATTTAGTCCTAATTATTACTAATTATTCCTAATTATTACTAATTATTCCAAATTATTACTATTTATTACTAATTAATATTATTTATTCTTAATTATTACTAATTATTCCTAATTATTACTAATTATTCCTATTTATTTCTATTTATTGCTAATTATTCCTATTTATTGCTAATTATTCCTCTTTATTCCTAATTATTCCTATTTATTTCTAATTATTCCTATTTATTACTAATTAAAACTATTTATTACTATTTATTCCTATTTATTATTATTTATTATTATTTATTCCTATTTATTTTTAATTATTCCTAAATATTACTAATTATTTCTATTTATTACTAATTTATTCCTATTTATTACTAATTATTCTTACTAATTACTAATTATTCCGCTTTATAACTAATTATTCCTATTTATTACTAATTATTCTTATTTATTACTATTTATTACTATTTATTATTATTAATCCTAATTATTACTATTTAGTCCTAATTATAACTACTTAGTCCTAATTACTGCTAATTACTAATAATTACTACTAATTACTAATAATTACTACTAATTACTACAAATTACTACAAATTACTATTAATTGCTACTAATTAGTAATAATTATTCCTAATTATTAATATTTATTCTTAATTATTACTATTTATTCCTAATTATTACTATTTATTCCTAATTACTACTAATTATTCTTAATCATTACTATTTATTACTAATTATTCCTATATATTACTAATTATTCTTATATATTACTAATTATTCACATTTATTACAAATTATTCCTATTTATTACTAATTATTCGTATTTGTTACTAATTATTCCTATTTATTACTAATTATTCCTATTTATTACTAATTATTCCTATTTATTACTAATTATTCCTATTTATTACTAATTGTTCCTATTTATTAGTATTTATTATTATTTATTTCTATTTATTAGTATTTATTATTATTTATTCCTATTTATTATTAATTATTCCTAGTTATTAGTAATTATTTCTATTTATTACTATTTATTCCTATTTATTATTTTTTATTGCCATTGATTACTATTTATTTCTAATTATTCCTAATTATTCCAAATTATTACTATTTATTTCTAATTTTTCAAATTATTTCTATTTAGTCCTATTTATTCATTTTTATTCCTATTTATTATTTAGGAATAATAAAAAGAAATAATTAATAATAAATAGGAATAATTAATAATAAATAGGAATAAATAATAATAAATATGAATAAATAAAAATAAAAAATTATAAATAAGAATAATTAGTAATAAATAGGAATGATTTGTAATAATTAGGAATAATTAGAAATAAATAGAAATAATTAGCAATAAATAGGAATAATTAGAAATAATTAGTAATAAATAGGAATAAATTGTAATAAATAGGAATAAATATGAACAAATATGACTAAATTGAAATAATTTGAAAAACTTAGAAATAAATAGTAATAATTTGGAATAATTAGAAATAAATAGTAATAAAAAGCAATAAATAATTATAAATAGGAATAAATAGCAATAAATAGAAATAATTATTAATAAATAGGAATAATTAATAATAAATATAAATAAATAATAATAAATATGAATAAATAGAAATAAATAATAATAAATACTAATAAATAGGAACAATTAGTAATAAATAGGAATAATTAGTAAGAAATAGGAATAATTAGTAATAAATAGGAATAATTAGTAATAAATAGGAACAATTAGTAACAAAAGGAATAATTAGTAATAAATAGGAATAATTTGTAATAAATATGAATAATTAGTAATATGTAGGAATAATTAGTAATATATCGGAATAATTAGTAATAAATAGTAATGATTAGGAATAATTAATAATAATTAGGAATAATTAGTAATAATTATGAATAAATAGTAATAATTGGGAATAAATAGTAATAGTTAGGAATAATTAGTACTAATTAGTAGTAATTTGTAGTAATTTGTAGTAATTAGTAGTAATTAGTAGTAATTATTAGTAATTAGTAGTAATTATTAGTAATTAGTAGTAATTAGGACTAAATAGTAATAATTAGAACTAAATAGTAATAATTAGGATTAATAGTAATAAATAGTAATAAATAGTAATAAAAAAGAATAATTAGTAATAAATAGGAATAATTAGTAATAGAAAATAATTAGTAATAAGTATGAATAATTAGTAATAAATAGGAATAAATTAGTAATAAATAGAAATAATTAATAATTAATAGGAATAATTAAAAATAAATAGGAATAAATAATAAAAAATAATAATAAATAGTAATAATTAGTAATAAATAGTAGTAATTAGTAATAAATAGGAATAATTAGTAATAAATAGGAATAATTAGGAATAAATAAGAATAATTAGCAGTAAATAAGAATAATTAGCAATAAATAGAAATAAATAGGAATAATTAGTAATAATTAGGAATAATTAGTATTAATTAAGAATAAATATTAATAATTAGGAATAAATAGTAATAATTTGGAATAATTAGTAATAATTAGGAATAATTAGTAATAATGAGGACAAAATAGTAATAATTTGGACTAAATAGTAATAAATAGGACTAAATAGTAATAAATAAGACTAAATACTAATAAATAGTAATAAATACTAATAATTAGAAATAATTAGTAATAAATAGGAGTAATTAGTAATAAATAAGAATAATTAGTAATAAATAGGAATAATTAGTAATAAATAAGAATAATTAGCAATAAAGAGTAATAAATAATAATAAATACTAACAAATAGAAATAATTAGTAATAAATATGAATAATTAGAAATAAATAGGAATAATTAGTAATAAATTTGAATAATTAGTAATAAATGAGAATAATTACCAATAAATATGAATAATTAGCAACAAATATGCATAATTATCAATAATTAGTAATAAATAGGAATAAATAGTAATAAATAAGAATAATTAGGAAAAAATAAGAATAAATAAGAAAAAATTCTAATAACATGAAATAACCTGGCACAATTTTCAATGGATTTACGACACTCCTTTTTCTCAATGACTCTTCTCCTTTCAACATTCACTGACTCAAAACATTATGAAAAGTATGCTTCTACGTATGCATATCCAATCTCATATGCACGAGTTTGAATATGCATTCGTAAGACCAAATTTTTTATAATGTTTTCAGGCGGTGATAGTTGCAAGAAGATGCTTCATTGACGAAAAGGGGGCTCATTTGTTCGAAGGCTCATTTACTTGTATCTTTCTCACACTGAATTCACAATGAAGAAACTGCTCCGAGATATGCTTATATATTCTTGTATGCACAAGAATGAATAAGCGTACCTCCGAGAAAATTATTCGTTGTGATTTCAGTGTGAGAAAGATGCAAGTAAATGAGTCGTCCACAAAAGAGTAGTTGTCAATCCACTAGAAATTATGTCGCTTAAATTTAATGGTGATTATTGAGAAGTAGTTGTAATTATTTATCTTCTTTTTCCTGTAGTGTTTTTATAATTTCAAATTATTAAAAAACAGTGGTGACTTATATTTTGTAGAGAAATATAGAACAAGGAAATCGACATCAGTCGTTATTAGATGATCATGCTTGGATAAATCAGCACAGAAATCTAAATGGTTCTGGTTTAAATCCAATATATATTGAGTGTGTTGAAGCTTTCTTATCATTTGCATCATCAAAACCAGAATATGTTTCCGAAGGCACAATTAAATTTCCTTGTAAAAAATGTGCTCTAAGAACGTTTGACACATTTGACAAGGTTGGGGGACATCTCTTGCAGTTTGGATTTCAACCAGATTATGTTTTTTGGTGTCAACACGGTGGACACGGTTCCATAGAAGATACTAATAAATTGATTCTAGATCCATCATGGTTTCAAAATTTAGTACAAGATGTTACAGGTCCATCTGTTCAACAAACTGAAACTCAAGATGATAGTGATTTAGCTCCTGAGTTGGCACCATCTGAATTTTATGAGTTGTTGAGGTCTGTTGAGGATGCATTATATCCTGGTTGCAAGATAAGAAAATTAGAAGTGGTTGAAAAATTTATGGCTATTAAATTAGATAATAAAATTTTAAAAAATTGTTTTGATCAGGTATTTTCTTTAGTTAAAACATTGTTACCTGAAAAAAAATGTGTTGCCTGCAAATTACTATAAGAACAAGATGATGGTTCATAATTTGGTCCTTAGTTATAGGAAGATTCTTGCATATATAAATGATTTCATCTTATATTTTTGGTGAAAATGAGTCATTGGATAGTTGTCCCACATGAGGAAAATCGAGGTATAAAGAAGCCCAATCAGGAAAGTCTAAATCGATTATAGTAAAACAGTTCAGATATTTCCCCCTTACACCCAGGTTGAAACATTTATTTATGTCTCGGAACACAACGTCAATGATGTCATGGCGCAAAACCAATATTTCAACTGATAAAAGCTTGAATCATCCATCTGATGGTGATTCATGGAAACATTTTGACCGTCTACATCCGTCTTTTGCTTTAGAAGCCCGAAACATGTGATTGGGTATTTCTACTGATATTTTCTATCCGTTTGGTTCTTATGGTAGTCAGTATTCATGTTGGTCAGTCTTTATAACTCCGTACAGTTTACCGCCATGGATGTTGATGAAGTAGACCTATATCTTTTTGTCTCTATTATTCCCAGGACATCCGAAAAATAATATTGATATTTATTTGAAGTCATTGATTAATGAGTTAAATGCATTGTAGAGTGATGGTGTTAGTATATATGATGTTGTTGCGAAAAAAAATTTCATATTAAAATCTGCATTCATGTGGATGATTAGTGACTTTCCGGCATATTGAATTTTATCTGAATGGAGTGCACATGGTTTGAAATCATGTCCTTACTGTATGAAAGACAACAAATACTTTATGATCGTCAGTGGAAAAAAACCATGCTATTATGACTATCACCGCAGATTTCATCCGACTGATCATCCCTTTCAGAGGAACAAATATCATTTTAGAAAAGGTACAATTGAAAGGGATGAACCTACAAAGATAATATTAGTTATAGAGTTAAAATCAGTTGTATTTTCATTACCTTCCATCACATTTGGGCCAACAGTAAACCAACAGAAAATTGATGGCTTTGGGAAAGAACATAATTGGATAAAACGAAGCATTTTTAGGGATCTTCCATATTAGTCTGATTTGTTGGTCTGCCACATGTGTGATGTCATGCATATTGAGAAGAACTATTTTGATAATTTATTTCATATAGTTTTGGATACACCAGGTAAGACCAAAGATATTGTAAAGGCATGATTAGATCTTGCCCAAATTTGTAGGCTACTAGAATTTGAACTATTTTAAAATGTCAGATCACAGAGGATAATGAAGTCGAAAGCATCCTATATACTATCAAAAGAGAGTCCCATATTATATTGTTAGTGGATTGTAAATTTGAGACTTCCATATGGTTGTGCTTCCAATTTAGGAACATGTGTTAAGAATGGTTATGTTACCGGATTAAAGAGTCATGATTGTCATGTTATAACTGAAATACTTATGCCTATTGGATTCAAATGTTTGTTGATTTCTATGATTTGGGATTCGATAACAGACATATCATATTTTTTTCGAGACATTTGTGCAGCGACAACAGACTAAGAGGCCCTAATAAAACTGGAAGAAGATGTTGTTGTAATTATATGTAAACTGGAAAAAATATTTCCACAAGATTTCTTTGACCCAATGGAACATCTAATATTACATTTTCCACATTAAGTTAAATGTGGAGGTCCCATATAGTTTTGATGGATGTACCCATTCGAAAGATGCATGCAGAAATTGAAGAAAAAAGTACGTAACAAAGCATCAGTTGAACGCTCAATTTCTAAAGCTAATTTATAGGATTTATTCTATCCCATCGATGATAGAATTCATGAAAATATCCACAGGGCATGGCAGGTTTCTATGTGTGACTGTTTCCATCAGTTTGTTCACAATTTGAGAAGAACCTCCATTAATAAAGCAGGAGTGATATAATTTGATGTGTCATGTAGAGCCCACTGACCAGAGTACATTTCATCTCATTTTTGGGATGGATTATGTTTACACTGGTTGGGTAGTGGATTTCAGAGGATATATTCACTGGGATGGCAGAATCAGGGGAGACAAGACGTGACACATCGAGCTGGAAGTCATACATTTAGTACGCATAGAGAGAATTTGGTAAGTATATATTTCAAATATATTTTATAACTTTAAATATAAACAATTTATTTTATATTTCTATAAGCAGTCGAGAATATCGATATTATGGAGTTCGACATTTATTGGAGGATGTATAGTGATCCAGACACTAGAGAGATTAGAGGTGATCGCCAGAGTCGGATTGTGGTAAGAATTATTTTTTTCAGTTTGAAAATTAAATGCCTATAATATTTTCACCATTTTAATTTCAAATTGGAATTGAATGAGTCATATGAGGCTGTGACCTCTCAGACAAAGGCTGAGAGATAGGATGAGACAATTGAGTAGACTAGTGACCACTATTTCAATGAGGCGGTATGGATGTCGGCGACTCAGTATGGCTTTGAGAAGAGCCGAGTAGTTGGTATCGGCTCTCATTTGACTCCTAGTACTTATTATGATACTATTGCGATGCCGGCATACAACTCGAGAGGAGCTCATGGAGAGACATAATCTTTTGCCTCACAGTATCAGTAGTAGTTGCAAACTCAGGCTGATCATATAGAGAGTTTGCAGAAGCAGCATGAAGAGATGTGTCGGCGACGGCCTCAGTAGCAGCAGCAACATGAGGATGAGATGCGTCGATGGGAGCAGTAGTGGAAACAACAACATCATGAGCAGATGGAGTACATGCGTCGTCTAACTCGTGGTTTAGGGATAGAGTTTCCTCCTCCACCTCCTCCACCTCCTCTACCTCCTCCAGAAGACGACCCCCCAGTGATTTCTTTTTCATGTTAATAACATTTGAACTCAATATTTGTAATAATATGAACTATTTATAGTTTATGTCTTTTATATTGGTTCAAATATTGCATAATTTATTTATTTTTTAATACTTTATTATTTATTTTTAGTTTATATATTTTAATATTTGTTTATTTTAATAATAATAATAATATTTGATGATTTTTCATATTTTTTCATATTTTTTTGTAAATACTGAGAATTTTAATAATTTTTTATTTTTTTATTATTTTAATAATATTAATATTAATTTCTTATTAATCATAATTTTATTAAATATATTTTTTTATTATTATATTTTTTAATGTTTGTTTATTTTACTAATAATAATATTTTTTTTACTATTTAAATAATAATAATATAATTTTTTCATTAATCATAATTTTATTAAAAAAAATTAATTGTGTTTAGTATTCGCGACGAGACCATTGCACAATGTTTTTTATATATAATGTATATAATTAGATAGTTATTTACGATGGGTAAGTATCTCATCACAAATAGTATTTACTATGGGCTGATCGTAAAAGGTTGATTGATATATAATGTATATAATCAGAGGATTATTTTCAATGGGAAACTTTCTCGTCGCAAATACCATTTTTTGCGAAGGTCCCATCGCAAAAAAATGTATTTGCGACGCCGTTTTCTACAACGACCTATTTGCGACGGGCCCTCGTCTCTAAAGCCCATTTGCGATGGGATCCCGTCACAAATAGACCATCGCAAATATCTATAATTACATTAGTGTGGATATTGGATAACGGTCCTACATAACACATAACTGGAAATAAATATCTCACTTTAAATATCAAGAATAATAATGATATTTTTTATCATTCCTGAAACAATTATGGTAATAAGATTATTAGTTCTAAAAAATCAAAAATTAGAGGAAAAGGATTCAAGAGACTATATTCTCATGTTTGATTGGATAAGCCATAATATTCTAATTTTTATTCAATTGTTTGACTCCATATATGTGGTAGAGTTCAAAAAAAATTAATGTACTATAAAAAATAAATATGTTTCATGCATTCTGTATCATTGAAAAACCAAGTGATGTTTATACCGTGTTGGAGAACAAAATTTATTTATAGTATCCAAAGATGGAAAGAATAGTATATAACATTGGTTTCTTGTCCATTTGATCAAAAAAACCTTAGAAACTTTTCTAAAGAGTGGAGGGGAACATGACATTACCTATCTCTAAAATTATTACACACAAATGTGTGATTCGTCTAAAAAGGGAAGATCATTTGAAATATCTATAAGAAAAACCAAGTGAAGTCAAAAAATTTGTTAATATAGTTCACATGGAATTTTTTTTTGAACAATTTCCACCAAAGAAATTAATGTAAAAGGTAAAACGTTTTTTTATTGATGATTTCAATAGGTTGTAATGGATTATTCCTATCACACACAAGATCGATGTGTATAGATGTATCACGTGATAATTAAAGAGACCTAAAAATATTTTAGTGTGAAAGTTCAAAAATATGAAACTAACAATGGGAATAGATTTACAAATAATCATGTTGGGGAATATTTGGAGACTAATGTAATTGAACATGTGGTTTTAGCCATTATAATACCCCATCAAAATAAGGCAGTGTAAATAAAAAATTGAATAATCAATAATATAAACTAGAAAATTATTATAAACAACACACTTATAAAAATATATTGGAAATAAGTTTTTATTATAGTATTTAATGTCTCATATAGAATATATCTATGTATAAATGAAGGGAAAATTCAATATGACATCTCGTATGGAAACAATCCAAAACTCATGTAATTTCATTAATTTGGAAGTAAATGTTTTATTCTCAACAAGGATAAGAAATGAAAGTTTTAATATTGGTGTAATGAAGTCTTATTTATTGGATACTCATCAAAATAAAATCTTATAACTGATAAAATAATACAATTAAAATAATTATTGATAGAATTGATGTTTTGGTGTATAAAAGTAGGAAAATGATAGTATCACGTGAGTATATTTCACCTAGAAAAAAAAACTAAATCTAGAATATAAAATTCATTTAGAAGTAAAATGTGTAGAGGGATTTTCAAGGAATAAAGGGAACTCTAATGAAGAATCATATGGTTAAGAATGTATAGAAATTCCATCAATTTCAAGAAGAAGAACAATAAGATCTAAAATCATAAAAGAAAACATTGTTAAAGATTGGACATCCTGAGTTCAAATGAGAAGAATGATGGTTTTTCAATGTGTTTCTATATTATCTTTGGTGGACCCAAAATCATTTAAATAGGATGAAAATTATTATATTTTGGTCAATGGTTTGAATGAAGATCTTGACCAAATATAGAAAAATGAAATGTGTGAATTTGTTTCAAGGCCAAGTAACATAAATGATATCAGAACCTACAAGGTGTTTTCGAACAAACTCAATGAAAATGGAATGGTGATTTAAAATAGAAAATGGATCATATGTTAATTTTATTTCAAAATTTAATTAATATAAATAAATTATACATTTTCACTAGTGTAATGAATCGAAACAATAGGATTATTCTTTTCTACGATGTTGAAGAAACGATTCAAGGTGTACCAAATAAGAATCAAATCATCCTTTATTGATGGTATCCTTGAAGAAGAAGCATACTTTGATCAAATAGATATATTTATCAAGGATAAATATAAAATTAAATTATATCAGTTGAAGAAGGACTTTTATGGACTAATGAGATAACCAAGATCTTATTACTCACGGCTAGACCAATATCTAAAGAAGATTTGATTTTAAAGGGGAGGGGTCGATCAGAACCTCTATATCAAGAAGTAAAATGAGAAGTGGATGATAGTGATTAGGTATTTGGATGATGATATATTTTGAGTCTCAAATTAAATCCAATGAATGAAATTTTAATATTTCATGAGGTGAGAATTTGATATGTCAATTATTGGTGAATTTTCCATTTTCCTCAAATTAAATGTGATTTAATGAAATGATTTGATATTTAGATATCAAGAGAAATATGCCATGGAGATGTTGAAAAAAAATTAGATGGATGATTCAAGACTAATGAAAATTAAAAATGAGGCCGATAAAATATTATCTAAAGATGAAGATAGGAAAGAGTGTGATGTCACACTTTATAGATAAATTATAAACAGTTTACACTATTTTAATACCACACAATCAGAAATTGTGTTTTCAACATTTCAAGTCACAAGATGTCAAAGTTTTCCCAAATAAATCCACATGACTTATATGAAAATTATAATTTTCGAGGTTAATCATACAATGTTATATGGGTGGTTTAACAATGGTGACTCGTAGCAGTGATTATTGGTATATTCAGATGCATATTCAATTGGTTCAATAGAATACCAAAAATAAACTTTTGGTGGTTATTTATTTCTTGGAATATCATATATATCATGGTAAATATTGAATAAGGATGGATTATCTTTGAGCACTATGAAGTTCGATTACATTTCCACTACTCAAACATACACCCAAATTATATGGATGAAACAAAAACTTGATTATTTGGGTGTCAAATTCAATTCACCTATTCCAATAATTTGTGAAAATTTTAATGCAATAAATCATATAAAAATCAGACCAGTCACTAAAGGACAAAGAATATCAAGATCAAATACCATATTATAAAATAAAATGTTGATCAAGGAATTGTGATTTTTGTATATATGTAGACTCAAGATCAAGTAGTCAATATTTTCAAAAAGTAACTACCCAAATTTTTTTAGAATCATCGATTAGATCTTTTAGTCCAATAATTTCCATCCAATTAATTGATTATGGGTAAGAATCACCATTCCCCATGAGTGATCTAATGAGCAAGGTAATTTTTCTATTATAGACTTTTCGTAAAACGAATCTCATTTTCTTCATTTACAAAGGGGTATAAATGTAAAATTGTGTTAGAAAGGGAGATAATTCTAAAGGGGGGGTATGTCAACGAAAAATCAGTTGGAGTGATATGGTTTTTGAAATAATTCAAGATATGTGGTAATCAAATACTTGTCATTCCATTATAATTTATCACGCCAAGAATGGACCATGTGAGCATAGAGTTGGTGATTAGTTGATTATTGATACAAATCTTGAAATTGGTGTTTTCCAATAAATATCAATTTTTCATGGAGTCTTTTAGGTTTTTTCATAAAACCCAACTGGGTATTTTTTAGTAATAATCCCTCATAAGGATTGATGGATTATTTTTTATGATAATATTAATGAAGGATGCTTACTGGGAAGTTAAATAAAGGAGGTTACCATTTTTTGTGAATAAATGTCTCACTATGTCTTGGACCACACGATTTTTAGTGGGAGTGGTGAAAGTAGAGGAAAACCTAGGAGGAGAACACCCATAGCATTGCGGGTGTTAAGAAGGAACTGAAGAAAATGAGAAAGTGAGATAGGAATATACCTATGGTGGTCCCCATGGTTGCATCTCATTAAACCTATCCAAAATGGAAAGTGTAGGAGACCATATGAAATACCAGAGATCATACATATATTCAAATTGGCCATCATCGATAGGTAGGAATATAGTAGAAAATTAATTCTAGAAGAAGGTAACACCTATATTGATAAGAATGTTAGAGGAAAATGGATAAATAGTTTTCACTAGTCCGTGGAGAGGAATCCATAGTTGACCTTTTGTTATACATTGAAGGAATGTAGTTATAAGAGGCCAACATGAGTGATACTACACTATTTTACTTGGAATGGTGTAATATTTCTCCTTATGATCCATAAGATGCTACTCTATATTCATTTAGGAGGTTGTGAATCATAAGAAGGATACCGATAAAAAATATCTGTGGTATGAGCTAACACCAATATTGATGAGTATGTCAGGGAAAAATGTTCAGATGTTATTCACCACAACCTATTGCAAGCTACTTTAGAATTAAACTTTATATATTTTTAAAGATGCTTCTAATTGTCTCTTGGATTTGATAGCAGTTGTAACTACCACTTAATGAGTGGTTTCAAGTTAACTTTTGAAGGAATTTATTTAATTCTTCAAGGAATGAATACTATAGACATAAAGATATAGATTCAAATTGGAAAGAAGATTAAACTTTTGAAACAGAGATCTGTTACACAATTTTGACGATTTTTAAAGGAATGAGAATATGGTATCATTCCAGATCTCATATAGAATATTAGAGGTTAAAGTAGGTTTTATTATATGGGTTACTTTCTCTCACTATAAGTTAATATTATATATGTAGAATAGAAACACCACTTTGGTGTATCTTTATAATATTATCAATTAGGGAATAATAATAGTTTCAATAATTGTAATAGTCAGTTCCATGTTGAAAGAGGAGATTGAGTTCTCCAAATTTTTATGGTAGTTAAGAAGGATGGTAAGTGAGACCACTCTAAACATGTATATGAAAATAATTGAGTTTATAGTGAATTCAGTTCATAGTAACATTTTCGTGCATGCTCCATGGATGTATCCCAATTTGGATTAACCATGTAAAATTCCTCATGTCATTTCCTATTTTCATCAATCATTGAGAGGAATGATAGAGATAAATTGATGTGTTACTCAAGGATATAGAAAAATATCTCCATTGAAGGAATAATTGTATTAAAATTATATACCCTAATTCACCCCTCCCCCATCCGTTATGTTGTAATCATATATAAATATCTAACAAAAGTTTCTCACATTAAAAGATGTCACATTTGGAAAATATCTCATAGATCAAATATTTTAAGAAAAATTTCAAGTGTAGTGTATCCAAAAAATATTCCACCCTTACTTAATATAAAACAATTACCCAACAATTTAAAATTTTATTGAGATAATGCATATAAAATCTGGTGAAGAAATTTTGAAAAATGAATGATAAAAAAGGAAAGGAAACTCCCCTGACTATATAGATTCTTTTTCCATACGTTTATGTTTGACCTAGGTGTTAATTTTAATTTCAGATTGAAAAAATTACTATCCAATTATTATATTTTTATAATTCCATATAAGACACATAATCCAAAATATAATGAATAAATTTGTTTAACTATAAATATGAATGGTTTTTCTATATATGGTAGTAATGGAGAGGGAATATGTGGTGGAGTAATAACCTAAGCTATAGGAGATCGTAACATTACCTAAACCAGTTATGTTGTGGTGGAGTCATATCATGGAATAGTTAATATTTATAGAAAATAATCCTAAATATTTGGTAATTGTATCATGGTATGTGTGGTGACTATTATGGGTGGCTCCTTGGAGGTAGAATGATAATCTATAATATTCAATTAGACCCTTATTTGAATAAATAGATCAATAGTAATTGGGCACTTACCATTCTCCCTTTGAAAAGAAATTCTCATTTTTCTATTTTTTACGGTGTCCTGATATTTTTCTCTTCCACTTTTTTATTTTAGTTATCCTCAATCTATTTTTCTATAACTTCATTATAATGAAAGGGATTTTACCAAACATCAATCTTATAAGGAAACATGGCAATAATAATTTGGAATTTGGTCTCTAATTTGAGTTTATTCTTTTACCATCTAGTGAATTTCATTAATATATTATTCATCAAATGATAAATAGTCATGTGGGTATGAGTAATAGTATAAGGGTTTGCATGTACCTCATGTTTAGGGATGGGAGGTAGAGTTGTGGTAGTCAAATAGGTAGAATAGATCTCATGGGAAACAGAAATGGTCAACTCAACCTAGTGAGTTGATGGAGTAGTGGGAGATTTTGGATGAGTGTCAAATGTTGTGTCTCTAAGTAAAATAAATAAACTAGGGTAATTATAAATTATAAATGACTTTTGGGTTCATCATAATGATTTTGGAATCTCATGGGAATCTATCATTGAAGAACTCAACTTCACCCTTATAGGCTACCAACATCAGGTCTCCAGTGTTTACACTTATAGCTCTATCAAGTAATAAACATTAGAATGAAACTTCATGGGAATTATATTTGAGGACTCGAGTGAATGGGGTTATGGAAACTATCTAGGAATTGAAAATAGGCTAGATACAAGCTACCTTGAGTTTAATCCTTTGAGTGCCCCTCTTTATTCTAGCATAATGTTTTTCCCCTTTATAACATAGTTTTTCATAATATTCACCATAATTCTCGTATTATATAAGGTCTAAAGGTCATTAATATATATTATCAATTGGGTTATATTAGTTTGAAGTTATCAAAAACTATCATAGACATTTCAAACCTAAATCCAAAATATCCTCCAAGTAATGTGCTTCATTTCTTACTTGGAATATTTCTAAAAGAATGTTCTCATAAATGGTTCAGGTTGAGGGATAGCCACTGTAGGATTGAATATAATTTACTAACATGTAGTTTTTTCAATACATCCTATATGTGATATTTTAGAACCCAGATAGCAGTGAATACATTTTGAATAAATCAAATTTTTGGGTCTTTTAACTAATAGATCCTGGGCCTGGCAGCATCATGAAAGTCATTTGGATCTCCCATGAGTTTCTAATGCAATTTAAAATATTTATCTTTGAGTGGTAAAAAAAGAAATATATTGGATTCAACCAAATTAACAAATATTTTTGAAGAACTAAAACTTTAAATACTTGTATATATCCTATTTAATCTATAAAATCTATTTTAGATGCAAGTTTGGAAGATAATTCATGGTGGTTGGTATTGACCTAATACTGCTAAGGTCAACATACTGGAGAATAGGAATGGGTTTTATGAGTTTTGAAGTTAAAAATACCTTACATGATTCAGCTCTGATGATTTTATATTATTTTTGAGAATTAATGATTAATTATGATGTATCAGTTATATATTTTCATCATTCTCCCTAATATATAAATTTGGAAGCGGTGAACTCCAATTGTGTATTGGAGGTGAACTGGTCATTTTGGATAGGGCTGAGTTTATATGGTATGGTGGTAAAATGGAGTGTTGTGGAAGGTTCCATTGTAGTTATAGGTATGGGGGCTCATGAAATACTTTATACACTATATCTTTTAGGTGTATAACCATTTAATCAACCATTTTAGAGAAATTGAAATAGAAAAAACCATAGCCTATTAGAAATGGGTGTTTTGGACATATGATAGAGAGAAATTTTGGGGTTTCTCAAGGTTTTTGTAAATAGAAAAGGGATTTGAAATAGTCATATTAGGAATGTAATTTCATTATTTATTAAAAATAATCCCAATACAATATTTTTTAATTAGAATATGTAACTTTTTTATAATAAAATTCACCCACATATTGTTCTTGAAGTGTAGTGTAATAAATGATGTTAATAATTTCTTTTTTACATGCCATGTGGTGTCCCAAGTTTCTTTTTTAGATTCACCCCATACTATTACCATGAGTCACCCCATTCCTTATGTCTATCTCATTTAATCCATAAGTTTTCCTTGGGATTACATTACTTTTATACCCCATGGTTTCCTGCTTAAACATAAATCGACTCCTAAGGGTTGAACCAATTTTTAATCCTTTTAAGGCAATTTTTTTATTTTATTTATTTTGGGAACATATTGGAGAGAAATGGGTGTTTTAAATTGACATAACTAGGTTTTTGATTAAGAAAAGGGACCCTAATGAAATTAAATTATAAAAAAAATTACCATACCATAATGATGTGGAAAAGGTATGTTGAAATATGTCTTTACATAGTGGAAATCATGGTGTTAATGACAAATTCTATGATTCAATGGATTAGAGTATCTTTATCTTGTAAGTCCTTGGGTATAGTTATATGGGTCAAGCATAAGGTAAGCCTCTAGAGGGAATGGGTGTTGTATAATTAATTTTGATAGTGGTTAGCGGAAATGAATTAGGGTATATGGGGGTAATGGGATGATTAACATTGGATTGGGATTCTAGGGTTTGGTTATAGAAATGGAATCTCATGACTCTCCATGTTATAATTGACACTATAGTAGGGTTATGAATTTTAAAACATCTAGATTTAATTTAGTTATGTGTGTCTTCATCCTCTAGAAGGTTATCTATCTTTTTAACACCATTTATATGAGTGTACTATAAGTCAATACTAAAGGAAATTTACAAAGGAAATTGGGATTACAGAAAGAATTTTAGTAGTGATTAAGTGAAAGACTTGGTGTCCATGGGAGTAATGGAATGCATAATGTTGGATCAAACTTCTAGGGAATGGCTATTTAAATGGGATCTTGACCCTCTCAATGGTATAATCGATACTTTAATGGGGTTATGGATTTTGAAATGGATAGAGTGACTCTAGATATAGTAATTTTCATCCTCTATATGTTCTTTTATCTTGGATACACTTTGTTAATGACTATACCATGGTGTAAGAAAATCCATATCTCAAAAATTGTCATCTTCTCCACTCCCCACTTTATTCATCAATTTTCAATGTTTCCTCTTCTGAATTATATCCATTAAGTTTAGTATATTGGATATAGTTCCCAAGGATCTCCCAGGGATTCTTCCCCAAATATTCTTAAACTATAAATCAATAAATCCAATTAACTCTTAAATAAAGAAAAAAAATTGTTTTTCAAAATATACATGGGTTACATCCAATTTATCACTCTAATTAATGTGAATATCATGGACGCTATTCAATAGATTATATAGTGTCCTCTAATCATTAATGAATATCTTCTATTATTATTCCATATTCTTAAATTTTAACTACAATAAGAAGTCAATAAATATATTATTCAAGAAGTTTTTTATTTGATAATGATATTAAACTCATAAATAAAAAATATACGCTGAATCATTCATTGATTTACATACTTTTTTTAAATAATTACCTCAAAATGGCATGATTTATGAAGATAATGACCATGGAGAGAACTTCCTAAGATCTAAACTTATCAAAAACAAATAACACCACAAATATTTCCTTATCCATTGTAGTTTTGTTGATTTTTGTGTCATTTATTGTGAAAATTTGATAATATATGGCTCAAAATATGTGATCAACTCGCCATCCCAAATCATATCCCATATAGAAACTTCATTCATAATAAAAAATCTCAAATGTATCCTCCCAATTATAATAGATCATGATTATGGAGGCCACTAAATTCTAATTCAAATTAATGAAGGATTGTTTTGATGATATATAAAAATTTAATGGAAATCCCACTAATTTTTTTTATTTTTTATTGGGTGATATATATTCCAAAAATATTTGACAAGGTAGTGTTAGAATCCAGTATATCTAAGAATTCTTTGAAACACCTTCACTTTAGTAGACACGGGAAACTCTTATATCACCATTTTATTTAAAGGATCAACTTTAATCACTTCATTAGATATTTTATTCCCATGGATGATTTCTTCTTGAATCATGATGGGTCACTTTTCACAATTGATAACTAATTACTTTTTTTAAAACTTTTAAGCACCAAATCAAGGTTATATTGGCTTTCCTAAAATGATCTCTTATAAACTAAACAACCATCCATGAAAATATCAAGAAATTTCCCTTCCAATTCATTAAAAATAAGTTTCATATACCTTTGAAAATTTACTATTTCTTAAAACATTATAATTTATATGTGATGGTAACTTAATTTACCATATGGTCAAGTAAATTATTTCTTAGATTCGATTGTCAGGCCCATCGGTATCTGGTTGTAATAGGTGTATACTTCTGAGAAAAAATGGTTTTCATTATCACCTAACCTTTCCAATATTTGATACAGAAATTAGAGTGAGTTGTGGTCCTTTATTGTGGTTTCATTCAACTTTAAATAGTATATAAAAACTCACTATCTCATAATTATTCTTTTAAGAATTATTTTGTTATAGTTATTATTAATCACTGCCTTAGGTCCTGTATTTGGAATAATTGTCACTAGACTCACCCATTCACTTTATGATATGAAAAAGATGATTCTTGCATCCAAATTCCTATGAAATATTTTTTTAACCACCTATTTAATTAGTGGTTTTAGTCTCCTTTTCAGTTTTTATATTAGTTTTCTCCCTTTTTTAGCATTACATTATGTCTCCAAACATTTGGGTTTATAGATTTGATTTTGAAAATACCCCAAGTGATTTATTTCTTCTGTTTCCTTAAAATAGTTTATATATTCTCTTAATTCTTTTTCATCAATTCTCCATACATAATTTCTAGAAAAATATTATATTTCAACTAATAATGAGTACCTTAATGTTCTTATCATAATGTATAACTCTCAATTATTAGTGTTTTAATGATATAAGGAATAAATTTCAATTAGTAATACCATGTAAAAATACTTTTACACTACAATTTAAGCCCCATTTTTATCCTAATAATGTAAATATCTATCCATGATTTCCAATATGTCATCAATTATTGGCATCATGTTTTATTCCTCTTATAGTTTTCAACTCTTAATGGTTTCATCCTCTTTAATGGTGAAAATAATATCACATACCTCTGATTCATTCCTATTCTTGATAGGTTTCATGATATTGAAGTTGACTTTTTCATCACCCACACAGAATATAAATCTTCCTCGGATCATATTATATAAATATTTTTTTTCTAAGAATAATCATTAAATAAATATAGGAACATGACTTTAATCTTCCTTCTCAAGAATATGCCAAGAAGAAAAATTTCCCCACCATGTCAATAAAATATTCAAGAATTCATTTAGGAAAACTTATATAAAAATTATCAAGTCAGAGTGATACATGTATTGGAATAGTAACTTTCTATTAAAATTTTTAAAACACACTTAGGGGAATAATATTAGAATTATCTCCCAAGTTATAAATTTTATCTCAAATGTACCAGATCCAATAGTGCATGCGATGAAAAATGACTCTCAACTTATTAAATTTATAGGGATATTTTTTTGAACTATGTCTAAATAAAAATAACTAATAGAAACAAATTCATGGTCCTTTAACCTTATTTTATTTAATATCAACTCCTTCAAGAAGTTAACATGCATCATAATTTGACAAATTTATTTTTTAAAAGAAATTTTATTGTGTATTTTTTAATGATTTTAAAGGAATTCTATTTTATTTTCAATATTCATTTCTTCAACAACATTAAAAATTAAATAGAGGAATATGTGGTTTTGAATTCTTATATTTCTATTTTTTCTTCATCTTCCCATTATAGTTCATTTTTTTCACACACTTATTCCCATTTTCTTTTATTTTATTATTTCTCTATTCATTTTTTCCTTCGCCTTATCCATTTTATTTAGAAGGATAGACCTCATTTTTATCCTCCTTATGTTATTTTTTCTATATAATTTTTCCAATGTGAAATACCACATCCTTCTCCTATACCATTGAATTTTTCTCTTTTTTACCCCGCAATTTAACTAGTAATCTCTTTGATAAACATAAAAAATATTTTCTATTTTTATACTCAAGGTTTAAAAGTATATATTGTTAATTCCTAAAAGAGTTCTATTGTTTTCCATCAACTAGTACAACTTATTAATAAAATCATTAAAAATTTCCTTGAGAGTTTTCAGTGGGATTTATGATGGTCATCGTGACAAGAATTTCAATAGATGTTGGTCAAGTTGATATCAATGGTTTGGGTATGACAAAATGTTACCGATGTTTGGGTTTGAGTTTCATTTCAATAAGCATATGACTTTTTTATATTTTTTCCACCTTTGAGTCAGTTACATCCATGATTGAAATTTACATTTGGATCAACCATTTTTATGTTATTGTAAGTGTTTTAGAATAATTGGGGGATGGTTATAGTTTATATAATTGTAATCCAGTGGTTTAATATCATATAATATATAATTATATACATGGAATTCATGTGTCCCTCCTTTTATCTCATAATATTTTGAAATAAGAGTCAGTATTTTCGGTTGTGGATATTTTGGTAGAGTTAGTGCCATCAATTTTAAATTATCAACCTTATTTTAAAGGTATTAAATATGGGTATCCATGTGGGTACTTTCATCCAATTGATCAATTCCTCTTCTTGGTAGATCAATATCTATTTTCCAAATACTATATTTATGAGTTACATCATTGAGAAGTTCAAATGACACGTAGAGAGTCTTTAAAATTATCCCATCAATATATGAAGCATAGATCATGGTATAGGACTTTAACTTTAAACTGTAGTAAAAAATCACTTAAAGATAAACTTCAAAATCATGATGTCGGAACTTTCTTAGAAGATCTTTCAATTAATACCATTTATAAAACACTAATTCTCTATTCCTTTTGGATAATGTTTTGAATCTCATTTTTTTCAATATTATAACTAGTGGAAAGTATATATCCATAAATCTATTTTCTAAGATGTCCCAATTTGTGATACAACCATAAGAATGTCTCTTTAGATAGAAATTTACTAATTCTTTGTGTGATAGTGGTAATTTCCATAAAATTTTTGAATTTTAAGTATCTCCAATATTCTAAAATGTGTAAAAAAATTGTAGGAATTTGGTTAAATATATAGTGGATCATTTTATGGAATACCTCAAAATTTACCTATGTTTTGAATTATATTAATGAGAGTTTTGTAGAATTAAAAAAATATATTATCCTATATTATAGGAAAAATATTGATTGTTAAATCCCTAGTAAGGGATGGGAAATAATAATTTATGATGATTATAGAATGGATCACTTGTTATGTTATATCTTATTAGTCCATATGATTTAATTGTCCATTAACTGCATCAGGTGTGGAAAGGTGAATCCTTTAGGACATGGAGGATTGTCAATGAGATAAAATAAAACACTTTATCTTAGGATTTAACTCCAATAGTTATTTACATTCAACACTTCATGATTGATTCCTTAGTGTTCTATTAATACACCAAATTTCCTCTAAGACAAAGATAAATAAAGTGGTTTATAAAAAAAATAAAAATGGTAAAAGAAAATAATATAATTAAATATTTGATTCGATAATTTTTTTTTTGACTTTTAAGTTCATCATTGATTCTCTGAAAATAAATCCAAAAAATTATGAGCACTCCAATATTATTACATTTTATGGGGTTTCAAAGTTTATAATTACGTATGCTCGATCCAAACAAAACTACTAGTCATATAATAGTGTATGTTTGAGGCTAGCCCAACGAATAAAATGAGGGATTCCTAAGAGTTCTATGAGATATTATAGCTAACTAAAAAGTTATTATTTAATACATGTCAAACATAAATAAATTAAAGGAAAAATAAGGGCTGAAATAATTGATTAAAAGTAGAGGTGAAGGATCAATTTCAACGGATGGTTTTTACCAAAATGACTACCAATATTATTCATTAAATATTTGAATCAATTGGTTTCAGGATTATTATAACTTTACCAACTTATTTAGGATAAAATAAATTATTTCTACATAACTAAATCTGAATATCTTGATCAAAAAGGTAAATTAAACTACATACATTAAATTTAAAATAACGAGAAATAAATAATCCATTACACTGGTTTAATTTACTCAATCACTTTTGGTGTCCTCCCTTAATAGAAATATTTTTATAATAAATATTAATGAACATGATTAATAATCAATTATAAAATAGATTACAGATTAAAAATTTATTTATTTATTAAATTGATATAGTAATTAGTTACCCATCATTAAAATCTTGAACTCTCACTCCTTAAGTGACAGGCCACTCATGACCCTATAAATATCATTCATGATTAATTTCTTTATCCCAAAAATAAATAAAATAATTAAATACTGAAAAATAAATTAAAAATAATTTAAATTACTTGAATTCAATAATGATTTGAAAAATGAAATTTATTAAATGAAAAAAATGTAGAAAATAACTTTAAAACCCAAGAAAATATAGGAAAATATCTCGAAGACTTTTTAAAATGATGTGGGACACCATATATTAATAGAATAAATCCAAAATAAAATAATATTTATCAAAATTTAAATGGTGGGGGCCTATTTAAGAATAAAATAATATATATTCTTCCATACCACGTAAAAATGGATAAATATCCCCAATTAAATATTAAATAGATTTCTCTAATGTTTTGGTGGATTAGTTTATCCCATTTTCTATAAATCATTCAATTTAAAAGGATAAAATATAGGAAATTAAAATTTTAATCCTTTATCTTTGAATTCCAAAATCAGCTTCTAAAATATCTTATTCCATACCATTATGGAAAAATATAGGTAGTTGTTCACTCTCTTAAATGGTAAGGCTAACTCTAGGTGTTGTATAGGTAATTTCTCCTGGCCTCTTTGAAATTCAACCTGAAAAGGATTCAATTTCGACATATGTCACCCTATAGAAGAGGATAAAAATAACTATGTGAACTTAATTTGCTATTTTTTAGAATATATGGATATATGTCTCCTCTTTTTAACTTATAACTATAAATCAAGTGTTTGATGGGTCTACACAACATTGGAAAGCTAAAAATATATCCTTTATTTGAGAATTATCTATTTAATCTATAAATTCCACTAATATCAAAATTAGAGACCACCTTGAGACTTATTTGGGTTTGATGGGACCTTTCCCTCCTTTTTAATAAAAAATTAATTTTCAGTCACTAATATCAATATGAAATAAAAACAACAAGAGAAAAAAAATCTTAATATAATAGTAAAAATAAAATGATAAAATAGGTGTGAATGTGACACATAAATTGATGAGTTATCAAATTGAATCATTGATATAGTCATCTTTATATGAGGAATTGAAAAAAAAGATTTAAGATGTGAAAATCTAGAAGCATATCTTGAGGATATCCCTGCCTTTATAAAATATATAGTTTGCAGTGCTTTAATAACATGATCTTACATAAATATTACTTAATTATCTAAAAACTATCATAATAATTTATTGAATGAGGGTGAAGCTATACATAATTTCAATATATTTATAAAAAGAAATATCCCTCAAGGAAATATAAAATCTATAGTTCAACCATGATAAAGGAAAATTAAATTGTGTAAGGGTTAGGTTTGAAATAAAATTATAATTATCATGCATAATGTGTAGAAATATTTCCCATGACATATCAAGTTGTAAAATAGGTAAATAATTACAAGAGGGTGGTATTGATTTCTCATAAATAAGAAATTAAAAGGAATATAACCCCTCAAAAAAATTATAAATTTGTATTTGACAAGAAATACAGTAGAAATCAATAAAAAAATACACTACGTGTGTAAAGATGAAGATAATAAGGAATAATTCCTTGAATAAGAAAAGAATTAAAAAATTAATTAGAAGATGTGATGATTATGATATTTATTTAAGCTTAAAATAAAATTAAAGATGAAGATCCAACAAAAGGTTCCATTAATCTCCAAATAGAGATATAGGTTTCTCTTGTCGAGATGTAAATTTAGAGTAAGACGAACTGGATGATAGGTGCGTTATTAAAGGATAATTGTGAGTATATTGATAATATTAAAGATGAAATCTCCCAGATAGAACAAGTGGTAGAGGATAAATATTTTACTCAAGTGAATATATATATTATCATAGATTTATAGATGATAATTGAAGTAAAAGGAAATGAAATTAAAAATCTAAATGTTTATATTGAATAATGAGTCAATATATTTTATTCTGTAGATGAAAAAATAGTCACTTTGAAGAAGAATATTAAAGATGAAATAAAATAATAAAAGTGCATAATAAGCTACTGTTTTAAATATTTAGCATTGATACAGACAAATAGAAATCTCAAAAATCTTCAATAAAAGTTAAGTATTGTTCAATAAAATAAATACACATTTTTATGGAAAATATTAGACCTATATATGAAGAAGAATCATCCAAATTAATAAAAATAAAAATGAAAATAACAAGTCCTATAGATAATGGAAATAAAAAATTTGGATACTCCCAATTAAAATTTATTTGAGTAATAAATAAAGTATTTTTTTTTGTATGTGATGGATAAAAGTAGTCGGAAGAATTTTCCATTGATGAAATTTTAATCTCATGGAAACTTTGGTCACGTTGTGACCAATTTCAAATAGCTGATGAGATACATATAATGTGATCAAATAATAGGAAACTAATGGATAATAAGAAATATATCTTACAAAAATATGGATAAATTATTTAAGCAATTAAGGAGATATAAAATAAAATCTAAAAATCCTTTATAAAGGTTGAAAGGAATTATAGGGATATCATTTCATTGAAAAATAAATTATTTATTCATAAAGAGTTTTATGAATGCTTATTGGATAATAAGAGATACCCAAAAAAGTTTTAAAACATTAATATACCACATGGAATGAGAATAAAGAAGATAATTAAAACATTATTAATGTTTTCTGGATGTTTTGAAAATGTAGTATTTCTTAGATAATCAAATTTGTGTGCTTGGGACACCTTGAAGAAATCATGATCATGTTGATATGTATTAAGAATCATGTGTAAAGAACAATTAAAATTTGAAAAATGGATCTTTTAAAATAAAATTTAATTTCAAGATAAGGACAGTAAAATATGATTTAAAATTTTTTTATATACTCTCTGTTCATGGACATCATTAGAACATCTTAAGTGTCAGTTAATTTTGTGAATTTGGGATTAAATTTCATTTAATAGATGGGTTTTATTGATCAATAGAAATAATGTTGATGATTTAATCCAAGGTACAGATATAAACATCTATCAAGTGGATAAAAAAGAAAACATATGTTTCTTAACTTTTGAAGAGGAAAATATTCTTTTCAATAGATAACATGAGCACCAATAGTAGAAAAATATAAACAAAATCTCAAATATTAAAAATTATTAAAATTACTAATATGAAAAGGGAAATAAAACAATACATTGGATTAATTCATGAGAGTAAGGATAGTTTAGAATCCCTATAATAAAAAGAATAAGAGAGCTTTAAAGTAGCTAGACAAAGTGAACATTGATTTTTTTCATCCCATGGAATAAAAGGGCGAAAAAGAAAATGTATTATATTTTTTCTATTAATGGTTATAGTAATATATAAATATAATTTGCATTCACATGATAAATGAGTTGATGGATTAAATAAAGAGACATGAGAGGATTGCTAAAAATAAAAGGTTAAGAATGATCTTAACATTATAATTAGAAAGTGTAATGGATTTAAACTTAAATAAAGTTAGGAGTTAATTTAAGAAACATGGGTAAAACATTAAGTATCAATATTTAGATCTTGATAAAAATATAGTAATCAAAATATTAAATCAAATTTTGAGAATCATGGAAAATATGTTACTAATAATGAATGGTATTTCATGAAAATATTGGAAGGAATGTGTGTAAGTTATGAAATAGGATTAAATTAGTTCTTTTCTAATTCTAGGAGAAAAGATAAAGACATGTGAGTTTTCTCAAGGAAGAAATCCAACTCTAAGATATTTCATTGTTTGTGGAATTTAAAATTTCATCAAGAACAAGTAATAGATAGAAGAAAAATATAGAGATATTATTACTTCCACGATTTATGTGTTCTTTTTTTTCAATGTAACATGATTTATTTAAATATAAACTTCAGTATAAAATAAATCATACATTATACAAAAAAAATTAACAACACTTTATCCACTAAAAATATAACACTATAAAAAAATTACATTAAACCTAAATTAAGATACTGTTGATTATTATTTCACATAATACTTATAAAATAGAATGTGAGATTAAATATAAAAGAATACTATTTTTAAAATAAAAAAATATCCTTATTGATCTTTCTCCTTGAGTATCACTATCAATAAAATTAAAACTCTAATGAGAAAAAAATATCATGAATATGGTAATGCATTTATAAAATAAAAAAATAAAAAAAAATAAATAAGAACTTTGACTTATGAATTTTGAATGGAATCATATAATAGAATGTAATGGGGATAATTTATCTATTATTTGAACATTATAGAAGGTATATTGACCTTGAATATAATAATAGTAAACCTATTATCAGTTTTGAATAATGTATATATAGTTGATATAAATAATGTTTATTTATAAGTTAAAAATAAATATATATTTATTATAAATAATTTATATTCAATAAAAAATAATTTTTTAAAAGAAAAATATATTAATTCGTTATTGAAAATATATTTTATTTAAAAGAAATTATTTTTATGCATTATAATTTTTTTCAAAAAATTAATACATTTAGATAATAATTTTATTAAAATGGATTGATAAAATTCAATAAATTATTTATAAAATAATTAAATAATATTAAAGAATTAATTAAGGAACTGTAAATATTAAAAATTAATTAGACATGGTCAAAGAAATATTTAAAATAATATTTTCATTATATCTTATATATTATTATTTTAAAGATAAATTTAATATATTTATATATATAATGAAATTTAATGAAATGTATTGATTATATATATATATATATAAATTACTATTCATGAAATTTTTATTCATTGGTAAGAAATATGAATAAAAACATATAATTTTTAAAAAGAAACATTTAACAAAAAATATTTTCATTCATTATTCATTTTTATTTTCAAATTTATTTTATTAAATATTATGGATTGAATTTAATAAAATTGATATCATATTTGGAATTATTTTCAGAACTCATGTTTGTATAGGTTGAGAATTTTAGTGTGAATTTGAATTTCATTTGCTGGTGGACATGTCATTTTGAAATACATTAGTTGAAATGAGGCTCCGAGTGTTTAATTATTACAATGTGATGATTTGGGATGGGGTTCATGTCTCTAGAGATGACATAAGGGTTGAAGAACTTGAAAGGGGAATGTCTGGGGCTCCAGGACTACTGAAATGGCTACAGAACCCCACTCATGTTGTGAATAGAGTATTCACGATGTGAATAAGGTTCCTAGGGTGAACCAAAAAATTCCGTGATGTGAAAAATAGTGAATTACTTAACGGTGGAACTTGTAGGTGTCTTGCTGGGTGGGGTAGCAGGAACCCCACTTTGTAGATTTATCCCAAGAGCGGGCATTACTACTGGTCAACAAAGCAATAACAATGGGAGGTGGGTTTCCTGGAGTCCTATAGAGTCCGGACTGAAACATAATGTGGATGGTTCTTCCCTATATATAGAAATGAGAGAAGGAGGTTTGGTGAGTGATGGCATAGGCTCAGTTATTTTTGGATTCAGTTCTTTTTAGGGGAACTTAAAATCCATAGGAGCTGAAGCGAGGGTGATGGATAATGGACTCATGTTGTGAAGACTTTTAAATTTCATCATTATGGAGGTGAAACCCAATTCTAAAGTTCTGGTTGAGTTCTTTGATGGAAATTCTTATTGTCCATGGTAGATTTTTTATTTTATCCAGGGGTACATGATATATGCCGATCGCAATATGGAGATCAATCACACTTGGAAGAAAGGTAACTTCACTGCTTATTCCTTGGAAAACAAAGGGGGTCTATGGATTCTATTATTTTTTTCTTCTAAATAGGATCCTTGTTGAATGATTGTAAACTCATTGTAGGGGGGGCACCCTAGGGATACATCACTTTCTCCTCCCCTAAGCTATTGTGGATTTCTTTATTTTGAAAATTTATATAGTGAATGATGATTATTAGTTTTATCCTTTTTTATCCATATATTTTTTCAATTATCCTACAAATATCCTTCATCAATTGTTCATTTATTTATACCAATTGGAAAATATATTGGTGAATCCATTGGATTATGATAGATTTCTTTGAGGACGATGGGACATTGGTTAGACATAGATAGAGGATACCCCTTATTGGTGAGCTCATGTCATTGACGGGAGATCAGCTGAAGGTACGTTGTTGGGTTTCTATTTTCAACATTTCCAATTTTAAGTATATTCAATTAGTTATTGTTGTGTTACAATGTGATGGGTATCTTTTCTAGATTAGTGTTTAATTATTGTATTGGACATTCCTTGGACAATTGGTCTAGGATCCAACTAGTTAGTGACATCTGTTAATTTTTTACACATTTTTCATTCGTCATTTGATGAGATTTTCCTTTTTATAATTTAATTAATTATAATTTTGTGACAATGAATTTATTTGGATTCTTTGGCCTGAGATAGGAAATCATGGAATTTAATAAAGGCTGAATGGACTTGGTTGATGTGGAAAAATCTTTTGGGTTTTTCTTGGCTTAGAGTTGATTCTATTTGAGGTAAGTGGTCTAGAAAAACTCTTCAATTTATGTTTCATATTTATATTATGTAAAATATGTGTTTTACACCATCTCACCATTCACATGACCTAACAAAATGGGTAAAGTAATGTTGTGATGATAATTCATGTGGCTGGACCTCCCATGGACCTCATCGAGTATGTTAGAATTGAGACTGGACTTGCGGCCACCCAAGGGGTGTGCCTACCATTGAACATGTATTGAATTTAAAATAATTTCAATTTCAATTTTCATAATATATAATTTTAATAACACTATAACTATTAGATTACAGATAAATACTAAAAATAAATAATAACTTGGAAAAAATGAATAAATGGATTGTTAAATTTGTAAATGGATTAATTGAACTTTATGATTATATTTCACGTTTCATATAATGATTATTGGTATGATTTTTAATTTCTTTTAATTCATGTTTGTAACTCGATACATACCCTCATGATGCCACCTGATTTAGGAGAATCCACCAGATGGATGTGATAATCGGTAATGTGATACATACCGCCAGTGATGCATCCAAAATCATTAGAATCCAACAATTGGTTGAGATACTTGGGTACTAAATACATACCCCTGGTGATTTATCATGATGTATGGGAATTCTTAAGTTGGATTTAATATTTGGTTAATTGAGTCATACCACCAGTGATTCATCCTGATGTAGTATAATGCACCATTTAAATGTAATATTTGGTTATTCGATGCATACCATCAGTGATTCTTCCTAATGTAGGATAATTCACCGGTTGATTAAGATGTTTGTTTAATATATGATTATCATAAATGATTCTTCCTATTTAGTATAATCCTCTTACTAGTATGGATACATTCCCCCTTTTAGGGTATTGCGCCTTGTGAAGACGTGAATAAATCCAGCATAGGACATTCGTATAGTGATCAGTGTGATTAGTCACTTTAACCCTTGGATACATGAACCAGAGGAATATATATGTGACTCCAGTATGGTTATATACATATAGATCTAATTATGATATGGTTACATTCCCCTTGGTCTGGTATTTCACCATGGGAATATGTAAGGGACTTCATCATGGAAGATTCACATGTAGCTCGGTCTGATTGGTCACATTACCCCCAGGTTTGACATTACACCATGGGAAGATATAAGAAAATGTAGTATCAATATATTTGAATTTATCCAAATATTTCATGGTTAATTGGGACATAATATGGTCAATTCATCCTATCATAAGAATTATCCAATTACATGGGTGATCCATCTAGATCAGGATGATTCACTACTTTACACCTGAGGGTGAGACACACGGTTACTTATGACTTGATATGGGTGATTCATCCTTGTAGGATAATCCTCCTAGGTCATGGATGATCAATCCTGAGAAGAAAGATCCCCTTACATGATAGAGGTAACTTAAATCTTTCCATATTTGGTATGAATAATCTCAGGTGTCAAACCATACCTCAAGGTATGGGATGTTTATTTCATGTTCCATGTAAATCAATAATTTTATGCCCTAATTTATCATAATATTGCATCCGCTATATAAATATTCATATAGAATTTTTTAGACACCATTTTTTATCCTATTGATTTTGGGTACCCAATTAGACATTTACTTAGTTATAGGCACATGTTGGGTTGAGTTTCAATATAGCACAATCCATACGGATAACTCAGATGATATGAGGAGACAATATGAGGTTCCTATTAGAGAAGTAGTAGGGTCCTCTTTTATTTTTTACTTATATCCTGTTATGTATCCCCGACTATCCAAGTGGGAACACCATTGAATCTATAGCATGGTTTTTGGGACCATTCTAGATTTGACATATTATTGTATTATGTCTCTTTATTCCTATGTACTCTGATTATTTACTACTATAAACTATTATGGATACTGTATATAAAGTGATATGGGGATGGATGTTACAAAGTGGTATTAGAGGGGTTCATATTTTGTTTTTATTTTTATTTTTGGATCTATTAGGCTTAACATTTATGAATGTGTCTGGTCCTATGATCAATATTCAAATTATGTGTCAAGAGAATATGTTCTGATTGGAATTCTATGTTACTAAGGCATGAGGATGTTGTTCATATTTTTTTTACCATTATATTTTGTTATCTCATTGGAATACACACATTTGGTTTCTATTTTTTGATTAATGATGGATATATAGATATAGGACCTCTAGAAAGAGGCCAGTGAGTTTATATTGACAATTATCCTATGAAGTCAAGAGGTATCTCATGCATGATATCAGATATGTAGAATTCACATGACATATTGGCATTCTAGTGTGTGATTACACTGAAGAAAAAGGCATGGTTTTTTTAAATTATTTGTAACTAAAAATATAGTATTTTATCATATATGTACTAGGTGGTATACTACTCATCTAGGATGACTTGTATATGGATTCTTTTCTATGACAGGTCATGTGAATCTATGGTGACTCATTTAACAGTGACGAGTATGATGACATGTTACTTAAACATAGTAGGTACAGTGACCCCAGTGGATTAGTGTGTCATAGTTGCTCCACTATTGGACCCATGTTGGATAGTTTATGTTTTGGTCCAGTCGAGTGGCTTAGTCCTCTAGGGAGTACTCTGATGTGAATATGTCTGGTGAGGATGGGTTCCCTAATATTGGGTGGTTTCTTTTTCTAATGTCTCCATTAATTTTTTAGATCATAGAGATGTGTGTTATGATGTGTCGATGATGAGTGATGTTGGGAAAAGACCAATATTGATGCATTGAGAGCTATATACTTTTGTAATTTTTCCTAGTCCTAGGTGGTTATACATAGTAATAATAATGTGAGACCTTACCTTTGTGCTATGTTTTAAAGCCTGACAAACTTTGTTTTTCAATATAAATGCACAACATGTGCCACCAATTTTCGGTAAAAGGTGTATTTATGACTTGTTTTATTTCAAAGGGAAGAACCTAAAGTGTTTATGGTTGGTCTTAAGGCTGGTTTTCAGGGTAATAGTCATTATAATATCTAAACCTACTATTCTAACAATGTTCAATATGGGAATAAAAGTTTACCTTGTATTAAGGACAATGGTGGTTATATCTTGGATATATTAATTTGATTTAGGAATGATTTCTAGATTAATTGGTTGTCTGGTGGTTAGACTTGACTCATTTGAAAGGTTGGATGGTTATATGGAAACATCAAGGATGCCTCGAGCTCAATGAGGCTAACAATCCATGAGACATGTTTGCTACTTTAATGGGTATTTGATCCTAGTACCAGTAACGTACGACTCATGGGATTGTGATCCATGTTTAATGGATGGTCATAAGAATACATACATCCCTAGAGTTTTTTGGGGAAGTAAATATGGTAGGCACATGATAGATGTAACACTCTGATTTTTTATAAAATATTTTTATTTCAAATAAAATTAATTTCTTTAATTTCAGGTGTTACATGAAACACCAAGTTTCAATGAACCGTAATATACTATAAATAATATTATTTAAACAAAACCATTATAACTAGGCCCTTAAACATGGTGGAATGAAAAGGAATAACCGAATTTTAAAAATTAATTATAATAGCCTTATAAAAATAAATTATATTTTTAAATAAGTAATAAATTTTTAGTAAAGTACTTATATACTTCAAAAATAAATTTAATCTCAAAAAATATTTTTATTTCTTTTTTTGGAAAAATAATAAAATTAATTTTATAATATTTTATAATTTTATTTTTTAAAATTAATATAAAAACTTTTTACACTAGGGAAAACAATTTCAATGAAAAACTACTTTTTCATCACGTCTGTATAATCAATTTTAAATTAAATTTCATCACTTTTTTAATTGAATTTGGAAAAATAGATTCCATACTTGGAATCATATTAATTAATATAATATAGCATGTTCAGCTTAATGTTTTTCAAAATTTATAATAAAAACAATAAAAATTAATTACAATAGTTAATAATAAAATAGGTTTACCAGTGGTTGAACTAAAAAGATAATCGTTAAAATGACCCAAAGAAATTGTACAATAACTATTAGATTAAAATATTTAGAACTTTTCTAATTTAACATTCTATAATGATAAATTTTTTATCTTTTGTTTATGTGAAAAACATGGGTATATCTTTTTCTTTTTAAAAATTCTATGTGTGTCCTCTACCCCACTTATAAAATAGAGACTTCTCTCCTCTCCTCCATACTTCCAAAGAGTTTTAGTTTTGAAAATACTTTCACAAATTATTTCCTTACTTCCCTACCCATGTATTATAGGTTCTATTTAAATTAGGAAACCATCTAAATAAGGCTTTTGGTTTAAACCTAAAGGGGTTCTCTGAAGCAGAGGTATCATTCATAATTGAGTGTCTCTATTTTATTTAATTATCCACCTCCTAAAAATATTCTTCTATTATGTTAATATAAAAAATATCTCCCATATATTCAGATATTATTATATTTATTTCATAACATACATCCATCTACTCTTCCATCAAATGGGAAACGAAATTATTGATCATGTATACAATGGACTACTGTTTAATGAACTGATGTAATTCATTTTTCATCACTAAATTTTATCCATAGATATAATGATGTATTTAATATATTTATATAATATTTAGTACATGATTATATTTATATAATTATAATATCTCCTCTACCTTCTTACCTTCCAATCCATTGGAAAATAAAAACGTCGCTCGTGCGTATGTGCCGACTACCACCTCCACAAAGCGATGTGATATATTTTTCATTTTATTTTGACACGGATGGTAATAAATATATAATTAATGAATATTTATGATATTTATGATATATTTTTTTTAAGTTGAATTATTTTTTAAATTTATTTTTCCCATCCTTCTAAAAATGAAAACAGTTCTCAAGAATTGAGAGGATGAGCCCATAAGGGGCTCCATGAAGCTAGGGTTTCCCCCTACTTCCGCCTTCATCTCCTCCATCTTGGCTCTGGGGCGGTCTCTCCTCGGCTTCCCAGTTCAGCGGTTCATGGCATGCGGCTTGATTCTTTGTGGGATCGACATCTGACAACTCCACCGTTGCCTACCAGTCTCCTTGCCCTTCCCCGAACCTAATGAGATTTTCACGACGACGTGGTGAGTTCAGTGGTTGAGTCCCAGCTCGTTGGGTTGCATCCGTGGATCTTTATTAGTTTTGGTTTCGGTGGGAGTATCATTGTGGGCTTTGAGTGCGGTCTTAGAGGCGGCGACGGGACTGTGGATCTTGCATGTGACGACCTTTCTTTCGTCTTGATGGTGTTGGAGTGGCTGGATAAGTACAAAAATTTGACTTGTCTATGGGAAAGGTTCTAAAGCAATGGAAAATGAAATTTTTGAACTCTCACTTGATAGTGATGTCTCAACCTGGGGGTTTTCTTGATGTGATGTTGGTTTTTGTCCCAGAAGGCCATGGATCAAGGGATTCTGCAACATTTTCTTACAAAAAGATGCTTCAGATGAGGTTTAGAGCAAAGAGGTTTCACTATTTCATGGATTTTTGGAATTGGATGATTGAGAGGGTGTGTCTTTGGCCATCATTACCATGACCATGCTCTTTGGCACGGGTCATCTAGTTGTGCTGTGATAAGACAATAAAAGCTGGACGATATGGTTTTTAGTTGCTTGGAAAAGCTTCTCTTTGGTAGTGAGTGTTGTTTTTTATCTTGATTTTTGGTCTGTTGGAGACTGTTTTATTGTCTTTATGTCTTGATGTCATTGGTTCACACTTTCCCTTAAAGTGTTTGCAAATAAAAAAAAGTAATTTTCAGTCAGAAAACAGTTCTCATTCGTACGTATGACCAACCATCTCTATGAACAGTGTGATTCATTTTTCAATCCCTATTTTTTTAGATGATTATAAATATGTATATAATGAATATATGTGATATATATATCATTTATAACATTCCAGAGATGATGTAACCAAGATCATTGTAAAAATAATGAAACTACCTAACCAAAACATATGTGAAAAATGAAACAGTTATTGCATGAAAAGTGGTTTTAACAAAGAATTTTTAGTAAGAGGGTGTGGATAGGTTATATGAAAATAATATATGGTATGATACATATGTTTATGGTTCTTTAATAAAGGTATAATAAACCTATATTTATCATTCATGAAGTTTAAATGTGTATGAATAAATTAATGACTTCTGGTAAGCTATTTTCATCTCACTTTTATTTCTGTGGGACAAATTTCATATTCACAATTTGATTTTTTTGTGGCATATATAATATCCATGAATGTATTTTATGATTATTACCATAAACATTATTGGATATAAATATCAACCTAAGTTAATTTCTTTCTTCATGTATAAACATCAAAATTTACCAAAGTTGTAAGGTTTTTAGATTAATATTTCATTATTTATCAGGATTATTTATGGTTGTGTTTCTAATGATGAAATCTTATTATCAAAATATATTGAAACTAATAAATTTTCCTCAACATTGTTTATTTATTATGATTACATTTTTTACTCTAATTTTCATCACTTTATGTACTCAAGATTCAAAAATATTTTTTTTCCTGTAAAACCGAATTTCATTCTCTCTTTGGTCGAAAGTCCATTTTCTTCCATATCTATTTTTCTAAAAATGATTAAAAAAATTTTTTTTGATTATCTAATTATTTCTAAAGGAAATTTTTACTCACATTTTTAATTTTAAAAAATTCTTTAAAAAGAATTTTTTTTTCATTTTATGAATGATGTAATTTTTTACTTTTTACCAAAAATATAAAAATAATCTTTTTTTTAACATGTACAACTTGAATGTTATTTCCATTTTATTTCTTTCTAAATTATTTAAATCTTCCTTTACACGTTTATAATGTTTTTTTAAATAAAATATTTTCTTTAATATTTAGAAAATTTTTAAAATTTTAAATATTATTTTCCAAATGGAAAGGGTATTTTCATCAATAATTTATTTGAATATCTTATAAGGGTACTCCTATTCATTAATGTAGTGTCCTGGAATAGGTTTACTCATAAGTAACCAAACCTAGTTGGCCAAATGTGTCTATGTTTCTTCCCATATGTCATAGGATTTTGACTATAAGTGAGGGGCTATGGTGTGTATATATGATGACTATTCCTTCAAATCAGAGTGGATCATAGTGTGGAATAACAAATAAAATCAAATGAATAAGTGTAATAAGAAACAGTGGAAGTATATGTAAAACTTCAACATAAGGATCACTACTGTCAAAAACTAAATGATGATTAAGTCATGATACTATAGGAAAAGGTAAATACATGAGACACAAGGAAATAGGCATATACAACATTCTATACAAAAATATAAAAAAATTTCATATCTATCTTCAATAGAATAGTGATCATAATCTTGGTCATCTGACCATGTACTCCATCCTAGGAATAAAATCAAGCATCCATAGGTGAACCCTTTCCTTTTTCCTTACCTACAACCAATAAGTATGGTTGGGAACCAATTAGTGTCCCTAATAGTGTGTGATATATATTCAATAGGCTACCACCAATGTTTTTTAGTTTGATCCATCTAGTTCATATGAAATGGAAATGTGCAGATATAAAAATAAAAAGGCATAAATGTAAACTATAACAAGTTAGATCTAATTCCTAAAGGAAAGTAGGTTGGCACTGCTTGCTTCAGCCTAAACGGACATACCATTGAGGACGTGTCACAATATATGTTTATAAGTTTGTTTACATATAAATAAATATTTTTTATATAAATATGAACTATATACATGGTATAATATATATCCATATATATAGATAGTACTAGTCAGGACCCAAGGTGTAACTCCGATGTCCATTCATAGTCATAAGAGTCTCGTGTTTTGGATATGGGTACTACCCCAAGCATTTAATCAGGGGTATAAATTTCATTATATCCATCAAACTAATGAGATAAGTTAAACTTCATGTCTAACAAACTTTAGGGGAATGTAAAACATTATGTAAAACATTTAAAAATGATGTGAGACACAATGCCCATCACACAGATCAAGGTAGCATGAAATGTCATCCCCAATGCTATCCTTAATCGTGTATCAAAGTTCATTATACATGGGTGAGAAATAATAATAATAATAATACTTCATGTATTTAATGATTTAACATAATCCAGATGATGGTATACAAACATTTAACATTTAATTAGCAAAGTCCATTTAATAAGTGTGCCCAGAGGGGGTGGAACTTTTTGAGGTGGGTAACCTACGATAATAATTAAGGGTATATGAGAGTTAATCTAACAAGGTTAAAAATTTAAATAATTAAATTAATATTTTTAATGTAATGATCATAAACAATAGTGTTACAGAATCATGGTGCAGGGTATATAGTAATGAAACCTTAGGGATAAATACTAGACCACCTACCTTATGGAGGTCGATGATTCCTTATCCGATATCATCTTCATATTCAACCTAAAATGGAAGAAATTATTGAAATAGAAAAATTACCAAAGAATAAAAAATATTACCTCACTTGTAAATATCATTCATGGGGAAAATATAAAATAATTAATGAAGGAATATGATTTAGGATCTTATAGTTAGTTATTTAATTCAACCAGCGGTGAGAGATTCTGATGCCATATGAAGAACCAAGAAAACATTCAAGGTGATGACATTTGGAGACCTTCCAATGGAGGAAAATAGGGTTTTTACAATTTCAGGAATACAAATGAAGTTTAGATTCTTAATATAAGGAGGTAAAAACCTTTATTTCGAACCATTGAAATATTCACGTGGTTTGGCTACATGGTTTTGGCCAAACCTTGCTTCAACCATATGGATCCATTTACTAAGTGGCACTAGGAGTGTGGGATAAATTCATGGTTTTGAAAAATGGTGTGTAGTCTATTCACCTCTCTACAAACCCTCTACAACACCCCACATGGATTTAATAAACTACGAAGCCTCAGGTTTATAGTTTAAAAAAATTCTGTGTCTGCTATATTTTCTCTAAACCATGAAGCTCTATGATATAAACGGTCCCCAAACACTCGTGAAAAATATTTAAACTCATTCATAAAGAACATAAGGATAAGAGGGAAGATACAAATATAAATTTTAATGATCCATAACTCATAAGGAAAACAATTACGTACTTTACAACCTCCCCTCATTTAAATAACGCATCCCTGAGTTTCCCTTTCGAGGGTGGTAAAACATAATCTAAGAAAAGTTATGACTATTATGAATGAACATTGGATTTAATCTTCAAGTTATTATCCTGTACATTGTTATTCTTCCATTGCACCCAAACTACATTAACTGACCTACCATGGATATCCTTCATGCTTCTATCAATGATACCAATAAGATTCCCCTCAAAATAATCATCAACCTATAGCTTAATATCATTCAGATAAAAAGAATGAGATGGATCAGAATAATAATGGAAAGTATTTGATAAATATAAGACATCATGAATGGACCGGAACCTATGAGTTAAGGTTAATTGATAGGCTACTAGACTGACTCTATCTAAGATCCTAAAATTCTTAACACAATGAGCCAATAACATTCCCTATTTCTAAATATTTCTACGACCCAGACTAGCAGAAAATTGTATAAAAACCTATTGTTCGTCCTTGAAATCCAAAGGTTGGAAGTGATAATTAGTATATTAATTCTACCTAGATTATCAATTTTCATACATTTCCTGATAATTTTTACTTGCATTGAATTTTTCTAAATTAGATGATGTCCCAGTAGCACTACCTCCCTTGCCTCTAACAAGTAAAAGGGTGAACAGAATGGCCAACTTTATAAGGCCTCATATGGATCCATATAAATAGTTTTCTGAAAGATATAATTTTACAAAAATTTATTTATAGGTGGGTGTTTCTCCCAAGAACCTATAAAATCCAGGATGCACTCTTGGATCACTTCCTCTAACGCCTGTATAGTAGGTTATGACTGGTTGTCGGTCATTGGGTGATAGGAAGTGCTCAAAAACATATGTGAACCAAGTGCATTCTACAACCCCTATTAAAACATTGATATATACTAATTTTCCATTTATTATAAAATATAATTAGGAATACAATGAAAGATGATAATCTCTCATATGTAAATCCTCCCAAGATCATCCATAAAAAAATGTCTCTCTGATAGGTAGAAAGTGTGTATCCTTAGACAACATTTTTATGATCATCCATACTGCATAACATCCTTGATGGGATCATGGTAAACCAATCACAAAATACATATTGATGTCATCCCATTTCCATTATAGAATGTAAAAGTGTTGTAATTGTCTACCAGGTCAAAGGTGTTCCATCATCACCTATTGAAAGGTGGAACACAATGTAATAAAACTTGAAATTTGACTCTTCATACCCCATAAACAATACTAAAAGCATATATCCTAGTACATCAGAGTAAACCCACAATATATTTCCCATTTAGAGGAAGTATAATCCAACATAAACACTACAAGTGTGCCTTCAGGCACCAATACATTCCTATAAATACATATAATCTCATTCCCATCTATAACCCAACTCAGTGGTGCATCCTCACCTAAGATTATCTACCTCAGGACTAATCCCTTGAGATTATAAATCAGGCTAATCTTTACTTGATCTAGAAGAGAATATGTCACTATTGATATGACTAAAATGGGCTTCCAATTACACTTCGAAACCTCCAAATGCATCTTGAAAAATAGGTCCATCAACGGCACTCAATATTAGCCTCTTCAACATATCGTGTTTGAGCCTTATGAATCAGATCATCACCCACTTTATTACCCTTCCTATTTAAATAGAAGAGTTCAATATTGAATGACTGAAGGTATTCTACCAACCCGAACTACATGAGATTCAATTCATGATGAGTGGAAAAGTATTTTAAGACATAGATGGTTCATGTAAATGATGAACCATTCTCCTGGTAAATAATTCATTTGATAGTATAAGTTATGAACCATATCATTAATCTAGAGATTGTGTGTTGGGTATTTATTCTCATGATCCCATAGCTAACAATACCCATACACCAAAAAACACAATCCATATATCATAACAGCACTGATCCAAATACCTAATGAGTTAAAATACAATGTATAATCTCTTATAGGGTTATGAATAATCGGGATAAGTGTTGAATTAAATCTCCTCTTCAGATATTGAAAGGCCTTATCACAAGCTTAATGCCACCTAAACTTAACACCCTTCGTTTTCCAGCCAATAATATGTGGGAAAATGTATGATAAGTCCTAAATAATGTTCCTAGAATATACTACCATCCCTAAGAAACTTTTTATTTCCAAGACATTATTGGTTTCCTCCCTTGATACCATGAATTTATCCTTCTCTAGGTTAATAGATACATATATATATAAAATAATGTGACCCAGTAATTGAACTTTTTCAATAAAAAAGTTGAATTTGGTGAGCCTAATGTATATATAGTGCTCTCCCAATATATTTAGTATGATCTCAAGGTGTTTGGAATGTCCATGTCAATAGTGATAAAACTCAAATATTTCAACCATAAAGACTGCCACAAATGAATCCAGATATGGGTGAAAGACCCAATTCATAAAATACATGAACATTTCTAGAATGTTAATAAGAATTATTGGAATTACTATATACATGTAAATTCCATGTACACAATGGAAAATTTTACATTGTAAATCCAAATTCTTGACTCACACCAAATGATGACTAGAACGAAAATTGATCTTTGAGAAGTCCCCCAATCCCTAAAGATGATTTAATAGATCATCTATAAGGGGTAGAGTACACTTGTTCTTAACTATAAGAATATTCAAAGACCATTATCCTATACATATTCTAAGACTCTCATCTTCCTTTTTTAAGAATAGCACTGGTGAACCCCATGGATAAATATTGGGTCATAAAAAACCCTGGGCTTCAAAGTCCTCCAACTACCTCTTGATCTCCTGAAGCTCTGTAGGAGACATCCTATAGAATGGAATGGATACAATTGTTACTCCAACCGCTGGCTCAATAGTGAAATATAAAACTCTATATTATGAAGCGTTCCTGAAAATTCATCATGTAATACATCCATAAAACATTCCATTATTGGAGGGAAAATAGCTTTGTGTACTCCCTAATCATTCAAAAAGATACTATAAGTCTTGGATATCACTTCACCCAAACCATGATAATCACATCCATCTAAGGTTGGATAGACATACCATTATCTCTTATTCATGTAGTGACCACCCTTGAGAGATTAGAAAGTCAACTTTTAATGATAACAATCGATATGCCCTCAATTAAGGTCTATCCAGTCCATTCTAGGAATAACTTCAAAACACGTATTCTCTATGAAGAATAGGTTATAAAAGAAAAACAATTCACCAACATTGAGGGTAAAATACTTAAATTGGTTTATACTCTCCCGTCACATTCCTAACATAGTATCCAGAGTCATGACCCACCAAAAGTAATCAATTTCAAGGCACAAACTTACCACAATAGATGAAGAAATAAAATAATATGAAGCACTTATGTTAAAAACTGAATACAATAAAGTTGAGGAAACTAAAATCAAGCCTTGTACTATATAATTCTCAAAACTATAATCATACGGTATAGGTAATACTTCGAAAATATCACTAACTAATAGCATGGCCATCTTGTGTAGGCCCTCATTGATGGAGATGTATCTCTAAAATCGGACTTCATTGGCATCATCTACCACCTTATCCTAATCACACAGTAGTACCCCCCAGCTTCATTCTTGATGTGAATCGTTTGGTCCTACTCCTGAATGCAGAGTTGGTAATGACCCCTTCTTATTAATAATTGGGGTAAATTTTTTTCAAAAACATTTTAGATGGCCTATTTTTTCATAGACTCGACATTCAACTTAGTCTCTAACCCATTCAGGATTCATATGACCTAAAATTTCACACTGGTGTTATATCACAGAACTATAATCACGTGTATTTTGACTGTCACTTCCCCCATGAGCAGACTCAAGCTGTCTCTTTCATCTAATCGGTATGTACCTACCCAGTCTTGGTGCTAAACCACCTCATACCACACCATCAACTTTCCTCAAAATCCACTCAATGATGATTTCTTGGTTCACGATCTCTAAAATAACAGTCAACCAAAAGTTATTAAATTGAGATTGGATGGATTATACAATCACATCCACAAACCATCACATTGTAATAAGATCGTTATCCATGATAGTATATGTGAAACTCCAGATCTCTATGGAATGATTATAATATTCCATCATAAACATAGTACCCAAGTGAAGGTTCATAAATTCTTCAGATTAGTGATCTCTCAATTTCTCTTGGACAGAAATCATAGAAGTCCATAATAAATCCTTCAAGACTATATCATGATGCTTATTATCTCAAGTGAAAACATCCCACCAATTCATAGAATAATCACATATCATGTAGGTTACAAGATTGACCCAACTTTCTAGAGGCATCTTTAAGTGATCAAATATAGATAGCATAGCCTCTAGTCATGACTTTGCTTCCTGTGTTCCACGATCCCCTATGAATGTAGGTGGATGCTTCTTCTAGAAATATCGCATAACATCTTCCATAGTAGAGGTATCTCAATAATATTTATGCATATAATTGATAAGCTACAGGAAAATATCTTGGAACTGACCATTGGTTCCCAACTCAAGTATAGGAGGTGGTGCCTCAAGTGGCCCTACTTGAGGTAATACTGGAGGCTCAGGTCCAACCACCTTTGAATCATGGTCATACCCACCTTCATGAAATTTGAACCACAATCATCAAGGTGGAATATTTTTATAATTTATAAACTCAAAACTAAAAACTGTATTTCATAATAGAATAGATCATAGATAAACAAATCAGATAGGTAAAACACCTTCCTACACAAGATTTAGCACCCATCTTCCTGTTCTTAAATCTAGGTTTAGGTAATTATATAAGATCTTTATAGTCAAAGGAGACACTCCCTACTACCCACTACCATGTTCAAGTCATGGTCAAGGTATCATATTTTATATAAAAGGTCCCATTATGTGGGGTTTCAATTGTAAGGTTTAGAGGAAAAAACCTTTATATTGTAGTTGGTATCCCCATTTAATTTAAGAGTTTAAAATTTATCCTATTTATTTTCATATATATATATTCTAGGGTATTTATATGTGTCTGTCAATCCAAAGTCATAAAGTCATTTTCTTCATTAGTTTCAATTTGGTACGTCATTTAACTACCACCAACCATTATTATGGTTTAATTATCTAAATAACCATTCCTAATTTATAAAGGACTATATAATTTATAAATTAAAATTGGAATACATTTAATTTCAACCATTAACGTTTTTTACCATGTGAAAAATGGTCCATGGCACAAAAATGATGTAATTAGTTAGTTAGATTTCCACCATCAAGATATATTAGAAAACACTATTTAGGTTTATAGAGACACTTTAAATGACCAAATATTTATCTCCCTTCAAGAAACATTGGTGAAATTTTAATATTGCAATCAAGGAACATACAGAATCTACTAGAAATACATGAAATGAAAGAAATGAGATACACCTATATATAATGACATAATTAATGACATTTGAATCCCTACATTTCATTGATGATGCATGTACAATACTTCCTTGACTTAACAAGCTAATGGTATATGAGAAATCTATAAATTTCACCTCATAAAAAAGTGTATTACCCAATGATGAAATTAATATAACAGTAAAGAGAGAAATATAGAACAACAATCCCAACCATAGGAAATTCAGATTTTCCCTATATGTGGGTTAGCTAATCCTAGTAACAAGCTCGTTACCAAATTCTAACAATTCCTAATCTCGTATATGAATGTCCCCAAACATAATGAAAAAGGAAAAATATGTTGTTATGATATAACTTGGTAATCCTCAACTCTTGATATCGCTATCGGAGTTCTCTCAAGCAACGAGCCATTTGGACCTGACTCTGGTGGCTCGATTCAATTCTCGAAGACCGTCGGTTGCGGATTTTGATCGGTTTGTATTTGGAAAATGGGACATTCAAGATTGTGCGATTATCGACCTTATGGATAGTCATCGTTTGATGATCTGATTCACCTTGGAGGAATACCTGATTCGTGCATGGTCCATTTCCCCCAGGTGATTCAACAGTTGCAAGTTTATGCTTCTCTGGTGGACGTTCGATCTCTGTATGAATCGCGACCCAACCTCCCTTCCAATTTGGGTAAGTTTTCCACATCTTACATTAACTTTCCAAAATCCAGTGATCATACGAATGATTTGGATCCTGGTAGGTCGCTTTATGTGTTCTGATACTCACACAGCTATAGTAAGTCACCCAATCAACCCTCAGTTGTGTGTTGAGGTTGATATCTCGAGACCTCTAGTGGAATGGATTTGGATTTCGATGGGTGAGAATTTTAGATTGTAGAAGACTATAGTTTATGATTCATGGATTGACTACTCCTCAACCTGCAACATATTAGAGAACTTAGAAGATAGGTGTCATTGTGGAGTTATGAGCATGAGGTTAGTAGGTCTGGAAAACAGGCTAGGGAAAACCGTTGAAAGGAGGAGGATGCATGTGGATCGGCTTGGTAGTGCACCTGGCCTGGGTCCTTGGGTATAATCAGTTCTAGAAAAATCAGCAGAGGTTCTAGCGAATCCATTGGTATCCTCTGTGTTAAATAGACTTAAGCAAGATTTAAACCAGGGGGCTGGTGTTAAGGGAGCTGATGTCCAGAGTGCTGATGATATGGGTATGGCATCAACCAGAACTGTGGGTGCAGGGGAGAGGGAGCAGGGGCCATGGGTAGATGGGCATGATCCTCTTGATATCAGTTGGAAGTAGGGTGGGTTTCTTGAGGGATATGTTGTTGTGTCTAGTTGTAGGAAGGGATGTAACAGTGGTGATGTCAGTGAAGTGAAGAAGGGGTCTGATATGGAAGCTAAGGATAGCAGGCTGCTAGTTACAGTGGTGAATTGCGAGGTTAGTATACCTGTGGGGGACCCAGAGGTCTATGGACGGGCTGATGAGGATGGCAGTGGGATGATCATGGTGTCCATGGGGAACCATTTTCAAGGGATGGAGAATGAGTTTGTTGAAGACAGCACACAGACCAAACCTCAGAAAGAGGATGCAGTATATGGAGTAATGAGAAATGGGTTTTGTCAAGGTCAGTAGGTGGTGGATCACCCTCATTTCCTTGATATGGTTGACACGAGATGTCAGATTCAGCAAGACAGGATGGTGAATTAAAACAGATGAAGGTCCTTGGAAAATGGGGCGATATTTCTGACAGTGATAAATAAATTGAGGGTGGCATAGTCATGCCATCATATAGTGACGTTGTTTATAGAGGGAAGAAGATATTGTCTGGGAATTAGGAGGATCTGATTGTTCCGATGCGAAGAAGTTCAAGGAGGGGTTGTTCCTATCTTCCGAAACAAATACCCACTATATTCTCTGTCCGAAAAGAAGGTGGGGAAGTCCCTGGGAAAATCAATAATGAATTTCTTTCATTGGAGTGGTTGAACCTTAGAAGGAAGTATTCCAAAGTTATGTATCATTACGAAAGCTCGGAGTGGGAATCAATAACTGTGAAGGAATATTTTTATCATGGGAATGGTTCTGGTTTTGGCTTTAATGATCTGTAGTTTTTGTGTGTGGTATGTGGTGCTTGTTTTATGAATTTTTTCTTTATTAATAAATAGTTAGAGGTTTTTGCCTCTGGATATGCTTTTCTAGTATATATATATATATATATATATATAATTATATTTATTTATTTATTCACTCCATACATAGTGAAATAAATAGAAATTCATATATATGTAGTACTAGTCCAGACCTAAGTCTTAACTCAGGCATCCATGCATAGTCAGAAAAATATACTAACCCAAGTATTTGATCAGCGATAAGGATGTCATCATATTAAACAACCCAATGATTGAAGTGAAACTTCATGTCCAACAATAGATCATTTTTTCATGACACATAAAATTAATTATGATTTAAATAATATTTTATATTCTAGAGAGGACCCTGGGTTATCTCTCAAGAAGCATTGATGGCTTTAGAGTGTGAATTTTTAATAAAAACGACTAAAAGAGGGGGTGTTTTTGAAAGGAGTTGTAAAAATAAAATGACATAATTTAAAGAGTGTAATAGTTGAAAAACAAGTGGATTTTTTAAAATATATGATACATTTGAGATAATTTCAAATTTACTACACCACTTAAAAATTTACTTGTTCTTAATTTACCAATAGGTTTTGGTGTAATATTTTGGTTGAGGGTTAACCAAGATTCAGGGTACCCACCTACCTTTAAAATGATGTAAATAGGACTAAACATTGACACAAAAATATTTTAGTCAAGTTACTGCCCTTATAATTATTTAAAGTTTTTCAAGGAACACTAAAATCTCAAATATTTAGGAAATAAGATGATTCTTATGTTGTCCAATCAGAACAACACAAGTTGCACACTTAAAATTACACACAGATCGGTTGTGAAATAAAATGTTTTTCAATAAAATGAATCAAAATAAGTTAAGATACATCTAAAAACAACTAAAATATATATTATACTCCAAAACATAAGATAATTATGTTCCTAAACTCCCTCTTTAAGTGTGTAGCTCCCCTGCAATGATCACCCATTGTTTATCCTGACTACCGGAGGAGGAGGAAGCCTGGGTGGATTTCCTTCTTCAAACATCATCCCTCTATGAGTATATGGGCCTCAATGAAATATATGATTACTATATTAATCCTCTATAACTCCAAAATTTCATCATTTTACACCTTGATCAAACTTACAAATTTAGTGCCCTATGTGTCATTTTATAGGAAAATTGGAAGGTGGTTTTGAGACCATAGATTTCATGAAACCACTTTTCCCTTGATTTTTTACCTCTATAAATTCTTATCTCACTTTGGATAAAATTAAACAGTATTATCCCAGCATCTTGATCATATCCATAGAAAACCTAGCAGTATTTGGACAACTACAACTTGAGATATCAATAGAATATAGAACACCACTTTTGACTTTGTGCAGTTTCGATTCCGTAGATAGATCAGTTTTAATGGGCCTATTTGTTGATGAATTGGTATTGGTTCATTCATTAAAGTTTTATCCCACTACATTTTGGATTATAAAAAAAATCATCATAGTTAGATGCACAGTTTTTTTGAAATGTGAAAAGTAGTTGATAGGTGTCCTTAGGTTTCCATGAAGTTTGACCCATTTTCCTTCTAGATCATATTTTGGGCCTACAAATCACCTCTACCTATAATGAAAATAAAAAAAATTGAAATATACCTTAATAACAGTGATAAATAATAAATTATTGAATAATATATGAAGTGAAGTTTTTTATAATATTTTTAATTTACAAAAAAAAAATCAGTTCAATAAAGTGGTTAAGGGGTGAAATAAAATAGTGAATCATTGTGAAATCACACCCCCACACCTAAACAATTGAACTCCTAGGAAAAGTCACATTTCCAAAAAATATGCATTAATATATTCTGAGCATCATGAGGATTTAACATTGAATGAAAATTTAATCCATGACAGAAATGTGATCAAAGAAAAAATCACACCAAGGAGTTATTATTATTGATCATTTAAAAAGATGTCTCAAAAATTGTATAATAATGAAATTATAAGAGATTCATGACAACAATATGATAGATATATTCATAATTTAATCATGTCATTAATTCTCCATGTGTGTGTGTGAAAATCATTTCCTTATATTCTTTTATCTCTAGTAAATATAGGTTATTTTAAAAAATCTTCTTAAATGATTATATCCACCAAACCTATACTTCATCCTTAGTGATAAAATTTCTAGACCCACTCGCATAAGCATTCACGAAAGTCAAACTTTAATCCCCCAACCTTGATATCCCCATGTATTGAACATTTCATCACTCCCCTCATTTATTATTATTTTTGTTTTATGTTTTTTAAAATTTTCACTTGGAACAAATCTCACACTCTTCTATAAACCCTTTTTTGATCTCCTTAGAACACAAATTGTATCAGTTATAAAAATATAAATGGTTAAGGAAGTGTTTATTTTTAAATTGTCCAATATACAACCCTAATTTTTTTGGATTTTTTAGTGTGTACAATAGTTAGATAACAAGTACACACTCATAGATCAATTTGGTACAATAATAAAAAATATCAGATAAGGAACAAACGTATGTAAAAATCATTTTGGAAAGATGATAAATATTTACCTAAGTTATATTAACCATATATTGATAAGGAAAAATTAATACATCATGGTTGGGTGAAAAGATATTTGGAGATATTTAGTGACAAAATTTTCCCAAAAAAATACTCACATAAAAGGTACCATTCTTCACAAAGGATTAAAAGTGATAAAATAATAAATATCATAAAAAAGAATTATTTTTCAAGAAAATGTCACACCTCAATGTTAAATTCAAGAAGAAACACACGTTTCATCAGTGAATTTTTTTAAATGTCAAAATAACATGAAATTGGGAAATTCCTCATGCATGTTCAATAATTTCCATGATTAAGAGGGTATAATTTTCCATGACTAAGTGGGAATCACAAATTATTCTTTTGGAACATAAGAGAAGGAGGAAAGTTGCGAAAGGTAACAATACTATCTAGTAATACCAAAATAGAAAATAAGAAACATGATAAACATTACTAACTAACCCATTAATATATTCACCCCCCCCCAAATAGATAAACATTAGTAATAGTGTATGGTCCAAATGATTGGAAATAAAACTTACCTGGATGAAACTTCATCCTTTCATTGAAAAGTGGGATCATCTACCCAATATGGAACTAATGATAATGGATGAGGTGGTTGTGGGAAACCTTGGTTCTCTCCATATAAATTTAGGATTTCTCATATGAATCTCTAATCATTTCTACTAAATAATGAATATGTAACTTATTTTGATAACCTACACTAGAAATATTATAATTACATTGATTGATGGACCAATTGGTCCAATGAACTATATCAACATGGAGCTCAAAACTATTTCCAAACACAAATAGATAGGGCGACATTCGAACAAAAGTTTTAAAGGAAGTACAGTAATCCCATAATAAATCATCGAGTCTAATATTCAAATATTTCATATTGGGTTAAACCATTTTTTTCAAGAATTTTTTTTACCTATCTATTATAAACCTTTGCTTGACCATTGGTTTTTGGGTTATAGGTAGTAGACACTCGATTCCAAACCACATATTGATGAAAAAGTGATTTCATTTTTCAGATGCACAAATGAGAACCCTAGTCACTGATGATGAACCTTGGTAATTAAAACCTATAGAAAATTTTGGATCTGAAAAATTATACAACTATATTGGAATAATATATCCTCATGGATCATGATCTACCCATTTTGAAACGTAATCCACTTCCATAAGAATGATCTAGTTCCCAAATAAATTAATGAATGGTCCTAAAATGTCAATGCCCAAAACATTGAAAATGAAATGAAATAGAAAAGGTTTTTGTATTATTTTATTTATTTTATAGTCATTACCCATTATTTTAAAACATAGAAAAGATTTATAGAAATCATGGGCATTCTAAAAAATTGATGGCCAAAAGAGAAAAGAATCAAGGATCTTGTGAGAAGTCTATTGGAGACCAAAGTGGTCCCCACAACCAAGAGTGTGGTAGAACCTAATGATACACATATACCTTTTATCAAGAACACAATTCCTGGGGACTTTATCAATACATGTGCACTAAAGGCAGTGTTTTCAAAAATTCACTAACAAGACTCATGTTTTTGACAGTCATCTTGGTTTTAATTAAAATCAGTATGAATGAAAAATGGTACCAAATAATTTACGATTTCAGCTTACTGAGTAATAACATCTTTCACTTCATACAATTTCTCATCAAAAAACATGTAATTTAAGAGAATAAATGGAGATTAGTAAATTTAAAATTATGGAATAATCTTATGGATATGTTCATCCACTACATTCTCTACTTTTTATATCTAATTTATATATTGAATTACTGAAGTAGGAGAAAACACAAATTATGAGTGGTTCGGATTCCATTTTATTAAGGGGATATCGAAGAGTGGCATTGCCTGGGAACATAGTGACTTTGAACAAAAAATTGTATGATTTGAATTTATCCAAGGAAACACAATAGAAAGAAATTCGTTTTGAGTTGTGGTTTAGTTTTCTTGTGCAGGTTCTAGTGTTCGTGAGGCATAGGCAATGACATGTGGAGCTCGATCAATGAATTTTTGATAAGGTATCCCTAATTTTATAGTTAAAAGAATCACACATGAGTTTAAGAAATAAATCCCACCATGGTTGGATTAATGGGGGTGATGTCAGACTCTATTTTAGATTTTTAAAATCTTCCTCACAATATTTATCAAAAAAATCCTTTTTGGACTAAGTGGGTGAGGGGAAGTGAAATATTACTTAATTAATCCGTGAAACGATGGTAAAATCCAACATAACCTTAGAAAGACCACAAATATCATACATTTTTAGGGAATGGTTGGGAATAAATTACATCCACTTTTTATTTATAAACATGGATACCATCCCCATAAATGACATGGCCAAGTACTACACATTTTTTCACCATGAATGGTCATATATTGTAATTTAACACAATATTATTTTCAAGACAGCGATGTAGTATAAAAAAATACGACTCAAAAATTCATCAAAAGAGGTTCCATATAGAGTGAAATCATCTATGAATACTTATATGAAATTCTCTAGATAAATAGAAAAAAATACTAACCATGCATCACTAGAATGTGCATGGAGCATTGCACAGACCAATTGGAATCCAACTATATAAAAATGTTCCCAAGAAGAAATTAAAGGTTGTATTTTTCTAATTCTTAGGGGAAATATTGATCTGAAAGTATCCAGAACACCCATTAGGGAAATAGTAGAGGGACTTACCTGCCAACCTCTCTAGAATTTAGTCAATGAATGAAAATGAGAAATGGTCCTTCCTAGTGTATTAGTTTAGTTGGTGATAGTATATATAGATATACAAACTATTATATACATGAGTTGGAACCAATTCATTATTTTCATTTTTAATTACCATAAGACCAATTTTTTTAGAAAATACTTGAAATGGTCTAACCCATTGGCATTCAGAGATAGATTAAATGATTCCTACATGAAATAATTTTGTTACAACCTTTTTAACAATATCTAGGAGGTTTAGGTTCAGTCGACGTCCTGCATGACTCACTAGTTTATTCTAATAATTTAATAGTATACGATGTGTCAAAATTAATGGTCTAATACCAGTAATTTCCGCATGTGTCCATCTCAATGATATTTTATACTTCTTAAAAAGTTCAAGTAGTTTCAATTAATTCTATAGATGGAGTGAACTAGTAGTGGTGATAGGAAACTTGTTTTCATTCTAAGGATATGAATATTTTAAATCCTAGGTTAGTTTTTGTAGTTCCAATTAATCTGAATTTTGGACTAATGGGAGTTAATGTGTAATGGGAGGTCAATAATCACATCTAACTTCCCAAAAGTAACATCTCCAAATGAGGAATGAGCTTTTACAGGATTTGTAGTATCATCGGTGGCCATGAAATCCTCAGTGTTCAATAAATTGTCAATTGACAAACACGCATGACATTTTACTATTATGGTATTACATTCTACGCTTGATTAATTTCCTAGAATTTCAATCAATAATGAAAACTTAAAAAGGGTATCAAGAGAGAGATAAAAGAATATTCTATAGAGGAAGGGAGTGCATCAACTAAATTAACAGAGAGAGAGGAATGTTCTTATGAGGGGAACTTCATGGAATAAAGGATATTGAAGTGGAAAATGTCACCACCAAACTCTATAGAAAATGTACCATAATATAAATTAATTATTGTTTTACTATTTTTTAGGGATGGTCTCCCTAATATAATTGGGGCATGTCCATTCATCCTATCATCTTCCAATTTAAGTCTAAAAAAATCAATAAGAATAATAAATTTTTCACACTCATAAGAACATCCTCTAACACACCAGTACGGTGTTATATACTTAAGTTTTCTGGTTTCAAACCAATTTCAATGGGATTAAATTATCTAACCTATAATTAAGATTAAAAAGAGTGAGGCATCACATTTATAGAATCACCCAAATCAAAAATAGCATTGGAAAAGAAATACTCCCATATGGTTCACGAAATCATGAATATACCTAGATCAATGTATTTAGTAGCAAATGATGGCTCTATAAATTTTGAGATGTTCCTCCTCAAGATCAAATTTTAATTTCCATGAATCCACCTTTGGTTTTTATATATCTCTATTTGAAAACTTGTGTATCAGGGAATTTTATTCATGGCATCAATCAAGGGGGTGTTGACCTGAACATTTTTAAAACTTTCCAATATTTCCTTATAAAGTCCTATTTATTTTTTTTCTTAGTGGAGTATCCCTTTTGGAAAACTGAAGAGTAATTTTTGGGCTATGTGGCTCAATGACATAGACACTCTTTCTTTTAGTGTGATTTTTTTAGCATAAGGATTTTTCATATTTGGTTCATTTGATATGGTTGAAATGGAAGTTTCTTCAAGAGAGGATCACTCTATTAGAGGGTTCATTTGGATTTTAAGTTGAGTTCCAATCATAAGGGTGATGGAACTGAAATTTCCTTTATCCCTAGGGTTTATTAGTGTTTTAGAAGGTAGTTTACCCAACCCATAACTTTGTATTTCCCCCACCAGGTTGGACAGTTAGCCTAATTGAGTTTGTTGGTCTTGTATGGAATCTTGGGTGGTTTTTTGAAATTGAAATTTTTTTTATGCATTTGTTTCATCATGTCTTCTTGGATAGGTTCAGCTTTTGGGGGGGGGGGGTTGGAAATTCCTTTGGGTGGTTGAGGATTTCTGGGTAGTGGGGGATGACTACTCTGCCCCAGTTGGTTTCATGGTTATTGAGGTTGTTTTAAATACACCCTTTACTATATTCTTGGTTGTCTTTCTGCCAATAGTTGGATGGATAGTAATGTTGTTTCCTAAAGGGTTTGTTATAGGTGAGACTGGGAGATATTTCCTCACCACTATAAGATTTTTCTCTCAATTAATGACATTAGTTGGAGTATTGGGTTTCAGAAGACCATATACCACAATGAATAGGAGGAGGGGATTGGTATTTCCCTTGGGAAAGTGCAAGTTGTCGATGAAGGGTACTTACCTCTTCGAACTTCATGTCCACCTTCTTCTTGAATTAAGTACATTTCAACTCATGGACACCTCGAAAGGTTACACTAGACCTTGAAATAAATTGTTTAGTGTTTTTTTATGTTATAAATTAGGTTACTTGTTGGGATTATGGATTTATCAACTAGTAAACCACCTCTAGTAGAATAAATCATGTTTCGATCAATAAAAATTAAACATTCCTAAAAATACTTTATTAATAGTTGATCACTTATTTGGTAGTGGGGGAAACTTGAAAAAATCCTTTTAAATATTTACCAGTATTCATGAAATGTTACCCCTTGAGCTTTTATTATCCCATGAATTTCTTTCCTAATGGTTTTAGATTGAGAGTTGGGGAAATATTTTCTAGAAAAAGGCATTTCATATATTCCCAACCTCTTATTGGTGAATTAACATAGAATATCCAATCTTTTGTAGTGTCTTATAATGAAAAATGGATTTCCCTAACTTTACATGTTCTTCATCCACAATATTAGGCTTTAATTTAGAACCCATAGTATTAAACTCTTTTAAATTATTATGTGGGCATTCTCCAAAATTCCATTAAATCTTGGTAATAAGTGAATTATACCATATTTTAGTTCACAGTTTGGTGCTTTACCTTGAATTTGAATATAAGTGGGTTGGATATAAACATCAGGAGAGATTAATTCATTTAGTGTTCTATTATTTTCATCCATATTATATATGTTAATTTCTATTTCTATTTTATCAATAAAATAATAGGTGTCTAGAGGTGTCTCAAGGTGTGTTGTGTCCTCCTTCAAAGGATTGATCAGTGTGTCTCGGTGTCGTATACATAGTATCCTCTCTAGTTAGGGTTAGAAAGGAGGTAGTTAACTCAGATTAGAATGTTTCATTCACAACACCTTCTAATAATAAGACATTAAAAACCCACCTATATAAAAAATTTGAAGATAGAAATAAACAAATACTTAAAAAATACATAAAGTTAAAAAACACACACTAAAAACCAAAGAACTCCCTGTAAATGGTTCCAAAATTTTACTGCGTTGTCATAAAATATCAAATTTATTATGATTTATAGAACATTTATAGTCTATGGTGGAGCCTAGGCCATCTGTCAATGAGCATTTATCTTTCTAGAGTGTGAATTTTTAATAAAAATAACTAAAATATGGGGTGGGTTTGAAAGAAGTTTTAAAAATAAAATGACTTAATTTAAATACTGTAATAGTCGAAAAACAAGTTGATTTTGAAAAATATATGAAAATTATTTGATCATTTCCATGTTACCATGCCACTTAAAAAGTTCCTTGTTATTAATTCATTAATAGGTTTTGGTGTAATCATTTGGTTGAGAGTTAACTAATATCTTGGGTACCCATAAGACTCTAAATTGATGAGAATAAGACTAAACCTTGACACAAAAATCATGTATTCATGTTCCATACCCTTAGAATGCTTTAATATTTTGTAAGTAACACTTAAATCTCAAATGTTTGGGAAAGATTATGATTCTTATTTTTTCCAATCAGAACAACACAGGTTGCACACCTAAAATTCCCCATCGATCGGTTATGAAATAAAAATTGTTTCAATTAAATTCATCAAAAAAATGTTAATATACTTATAAAATAACAATTAAAACCCAAAATATAAACCAAAAGATTATATAATTATGTGTCGGCACTCCCTATTCAAGTGTGTAGCACCAACAAAATGATTACCCACTGTTTAAACCAATATTAGGAGGAGGAAGCTGGGGTGGATATCATTATTCATCTTTGATCCCCCTGTGAGGACAGGGGACTCCATAACTTCTATTATGATTAGAGGACTCCTCTGGAACTCTAAAATGGTATCACTTTACTCCTTGGTCAAACTTACAAATGGGGTACCCAAGGTATCATTTTATATTCAAATTGGACTGTAACACCCTGATATTTTATGAGAAATATATTTTTTTATGTCTTATGTTATACACAACATCAAAATAATCTTTCACTACACACAACACTAGCTTGAATTGCATTATACGCAAGAGCAACCTTCCTCGATAGCGTGTGTTGTACGCAATATCGAATTTCACTAAACAATGATATATTGTTATAATATTATAATGGACTAGCTGTTATGAACAGTATTAACTAAATTGTGAAGTTTATAACATTATTATTCATCATAGACATTTTCTAAAACATGGTATGTGAACAAAATAAATTTTTTGGGTAAAATAAGTATTTTTCAAAAAATGCAGTTTTGTCGCCTTTTGATGGCGCACCAAATTTAAATCTAGTTTTTGACGTGTTTATAAGTTCAATTTGAAAAAATAAAATTAATATTTGGAATTATGATATAAAAATTTACTTTGGATAAAATTTTCATATTATTCTGATAAATTCCATATTTTAATGAATAGTAAAAACACGCTATATTTTAATTAAAAATAACTTTTTTCATCACAATAATTTATATGGTTAAATTATAATATTTAATGGTTTTAAAGTATAAATTGAATATATTTTTACCATTTAATATAATTTATGTCATTACCATTAAATTTACATTGAATTCATATGTAAAAACATTTCAATCTTTGGCAATGTTTTAACTTTTAAAACCTGTTTTCTTAACAACGAGATTAATTTTTAAATTAATTAGTGAAAATTATGCATTTTGAATTTTGAAAAATCGATTCCATATTAGGATTTAGTAGGTTCAAATTATGTTAATAGGTTATTTTTTTAATATTATGAATAGTAACTACGGTAATTTTTATTTTCAACAGTTAAAGGTAAATCGGGTAATTAAGGGTAAAAATAAGACTATAAAATTACCCTGACACCTACCAAAATTCTATTGGATGACTAAAAGTCGACCCTTATCACCTAAGGGTCTAAATAAATTCATTTTATGGACTTTTGACCATTACAATAATTTAATTATTATTAAAACCAAAGAAAGTGACAACATGTCACTCTCTTAAATCTTATAAGTATAATAGTTTTAATTTAGTAATAAACTTCATGAAACTTCGAACATGAATAGTCTCAAGAAATATAATAAAATTATATACATCATGTGAATTTATTTAAATATTTTAGGGATTAAATAATTATCATTAATTATGACACAATAGTGATGTTGAAATTATTTTATTGATTGAATTATCAAATAAATGATTTTAAAAGTATTAAAATAAATATTATATAAACTATTTAATTTGATCCACTAATTTTCTAGATAAATATTAAATTTTATGAATCTATTAAATCTTTTAGTTTGAACATATATTCTGTGTATATTTTATTTAAATTCAAATAAATGAATAGTGTCAAAATTGACACTATTGTTATTTTATAAAAATTACATATTATAAAATTGTTTAAAAATCACAAAAATATTTAAAAATTATAAATTAAAATTTATATGGTCTAACATGTAATAAAGTATAAAATTATAGACAATTCACATCATATAAGTAATTATTTATAATGATTTAAAATTTAGAATATTATTACCACAAATAAAATTAAATAGATTATATAAGGATAAATCAAGTTGATAGTGTTTAAAATAAATTTCCAACTTGTATAAATTTTATTGGTTGATGATATTAAAACTATATCTCATCTAATATTTCGATTTTAGTCATTTTTGGTGGTTTATAAGTGGCGTTGAAATTTATTATAAATTAATATTTCTTATAATTCCAAAGGTGCCCCTCTCCTCCCTTATAAAAAGGGAACCTCCACCCTCTCCTCCTCACACCACTATGATCCTTCAAGGTCGGAAAAACCCTATAAATTTCTCTTCTAAATTTCCCTAGAAACATACTAGAGGTCCAGGTCTTCTTCAAATACCAACTTTAGTTCCCTAAGAGGAGGTTAAGAAGAGGCGCGTCAAAGAGGAGGGAATATCCTTTACCGATTCTTTCCATTTTATTTATTCTTATAATTATTCTTATTTATTTTTTTCATCATAAATTATGAAAATCAGTATCACTAATATACTTATATGTTATTATAAATATTAAACAACCCTATTTCACCTTCTATTCATCCTACGGAAAATGAAATCACCGCGCGTGCGTACGTACGAAATACCGTCTCCACGTTGTGGTGTAATCTGTTTTCCACCACCACCTTACATGGATGGGTATAATGGTGTAAAGAGTAACTATATATGATTATTAAAACATGATACTAATTCTGAGACATTTCATCTTCCCCTCCAATACCATTCAATAGTTATGGTAAGAATATCATCGCTCGTGCGTACGTACGGCCTACCGTCTCCACGATGTGATGCAACTCGTTCTACATGATCTTCATTAAATAATGATTATATAAATGAATTTAATGAATATATATGATATATATTACACTAATAACATTATTTAAATAAGTAATCTATAACCTGGAAAGAGTAATAAGAATTTATTCGACAAGACATGCATAAGAACATAAAGCAATGAAACCCCGAATAACAAGTGGCAATGAAATATTACTAATAAGAAGATAAGAATATGACCATGTATGATATCATAAAAATTAATATTATTCTGTAATACGTCAATGACATTATTTAAATCATTATACAATAGTTTCAGATACGTACGAAGCATATCGGACCTAAGGTAATGGAAAATCTCACAATGTCGTTTTTATCCGAGATTGTTTATACTTCAAAATTTACTGGGGCATATTTATCATCCACATCCATGTTTCCTCAATATGTAATATTATTTCCATCCTCCTACAATTTTTTAAATCCAATTTTACCTATTGGTGAATTTTTAGTAAAATATATGAAAAGAATCTTTTGTCATTTTCAGTACGAGATACTTTTTTGACTTTTTCGACCAAAGTACGAGAAGAATTTTTTTTAACTTATATGGCATGAATGGATTGTTATGATTCCATATAAAATTATTTCCATGAAGATTCCTTTAAAAAATTTCAAGTTTATTTTTAATTAACTTCTTTTTGTTTTAAATGTTCTGACATGTTAAGAAAGGAAAAAAAATTGAAGTAGAAAGAATATTTTCCCCAAGAATGGAGTTCAAGTGTTTTATCAAAATTATTTTCCATATAAGATAATATAGGGTTATGTTTCTATCCCTATTATTACATTGATTTGATTATGTTGTGATGGAATTATTTTTATGAAGTCCTTTATCTTATATGAATTGTTTTATGATGTCACGATTTTTAAGAATCCCAATTTTATTACATGGGTTATGCTATGATGTATGATTTATGATTTTGTGTAACACATAAGAATGGTTTAATTATGAGATGGGTGGGACCTATATCTCCCTCCAATGCATTGGGTAAAGATATATATCTCATGAGATAGACATGGCTAGAACGAAAAATTAATCTGGTTCAGTGATACAGGACTGAAAGGAGGAGTGAACTCAGTTCAGAAATGGACTTTTTCCACTAAGATAGTCTTGGAAATGAGTATTGACTAATAAGAAATTATTTTCTATGATTATGTTTGTATGACACAAAGTTTCATGTTATATGTTATGATCATTGGTATTACATTTCACTACTATGATTTATCCCATGTTATGATATTATGATATCTTTTGTAGGTTAAGATATTCAAAATGTTATGTTCTTATGAATATGATATGATTAATATTTATTTATTTTTTACCCTTCCTGTGCATTTGATCTCACCCTTTTGTATGTTTTCTTTTCCCCAGGTCAGAAAGAAGGGTATTAAGTAGGATATGCCAAAAAGGGACTCTAGATATGATGAAATAAGCAGGAGACAATGTAGATTATTTATGAACCATTTGTTTATGTTTCCCAGTTTCTAAAGACACTATACCTATACAGTCGTACCATGGTTTTGTTATATGTTGTAATAAGTATGCTTCAATTCTGGTGTAATAACCAGGTATCTAAAGTATGGGTCATTATAGTTGGTATCAGAGGAAAGGTATAGTCAACCTTTAGAAACTAGGATGTGAAAGCCTTAGTATGAACCCTAGGGATATGTCTAAGCATAGAACATAATATTAGTATTTTAGAAATGGCCATGAATAACCTATGATAAGACCTAAAGTGTGAAATTTTATTACTGATTATGTGGTTTTCCTATTATAATTGGTGTTTCTCACACTATGATTCTTGGTTTTAGTCAATGGATGGAACCTGAAGGAACCATGTTAATGATGAATGTGATGGACAATGAAATGATTGTCTCCCGGAGCAACCAAACATTATGGGAGCTAGAATGAAAAATCATGTAGCCATGCTCACACAACTTTATCAAGCTATGAATCATGCAGGACTTCTAAATGATCAATGGAAGGAGAAACATTTTGTTGAATTCTTCACAAGGCTGTGTCCACCATCATTCAGCGGGTCTTCTGATCCATTAGTGGCTGAACAATGGATCAGTACCACTAAAAAGATATTTTCAGTTCAACAATGTTCTGAACATGACAAAGTCATCATAGCAGTGTATCGTTTGGAAGGTGAAGCTGATCAATGGTGGAATCTTATCAAGAATACGAGGTAAAGGGGTGAAATTGAATCCATGGAATGGGACGAGTTCAAGAACTTATTTTTCAATAAGTACTTCCCTCATATTCTTCAAACAAAGATGGAGAAGGAGTTTCTTGAACTGAAGAAAAAGGATGATGAATCGGTTGGTACCTACGAAGAAAATTTTACAAGACTTGCAAGATACGCTTCTGAAATTATTATCCAACCTGAGAGTAAGATCGATTGATTCTTTAGTGGCTTAAAACTAAGTATTCGATGGGCATTATCCATAAGGGACTTCAATAGCTACGAGGAAAGGTACACTTACCATCCACTCTAAAGTATCAAATTTTTTATTGATTCTGGATCCACCCACTCATTTTTTTTCTGAAGAATTTTCTAAGGGTATCGTCGTATTACCTCAACAATTAGATGTTGAGTTAGCTGTAACAACTCCTAATGGGACAACGGTCGCATCAAAAGTTCACAATTCTTCTCTGATTGAAGTTTGTGGGAAAGTGCTTCCTGCAAATCTTGTGATCCTTCCTATAGTGGAATTTGATGTGATTATTGGCATGGATTGTATTTCTTTATACGGAGCTCATATTAACTTCCAAAGAAGTGAAATCACATTTAATATTCCTGATGAATCTATGATCATCTATCGATGCAAGGATGAATATAACCTTACAATGGAAATTTCTTCCATCTTATGGGTATTTATTCCAATATATTAAGGTTATTTATCTCAAATGGTTGGAGAGAAACTCACGATTAAGAATATTCCCATTGTATGGGAGTTTGATGATGTCTTTCCGGAGAAATTTCTAGGTCTTCTACCAAATCGTGAAGTTTAGTTGTCAATAGAACTCATACCGTGTGCTATGCCTATTTCAAAGAAACCTTATAGAATGGCCCCAATTGAGTTGTAGAAATTGAAGAAGCCACTCCGAGAGAATCTTGATAAAGGATTCATATTCCCTAGTGTGTCACCTTGGGGAGAACCTATTCTGTTTTTTAAGAATAATGATGTATCAATGAGAATCTGCATTGATTATCGAGAACTTAACAAGATCACTATCAAGAACAAATACCCTCTCCGAGGCATTGATGGCTTATTTGACCAACTACACGGAGCTCAATACTTTTCCAAGATTGATCTTCGTTCAGGGTATCATCAATTACGGGTCAAAAGGGAGGATATACCAAAGACGGATTTCCGTACAAGGTATGGACACTATGAATTTATAGTGATGCCATTTGGTGTTACTAATTCCCCTTCTATCTTCATGGATCTAATGAATATAGTCTTTAGAGACTATCTTGATCAGTTTTTGGTAGTCTTTATAGACGATATTCTTTTTTATTCAAAGATCAAGGAAGAACATGAAGATCACTTGAGAATTGTATTAAAGACACTGAGAAAGGATAATCTTTTTGCCAAGTTTACCAAGTGTAAATTTTGGCTTCAAAAAGTTTCATTTTTGGGTCACATAATCTCAAAAGAGGGGATATCTGTGGATCCAGCAAAAACAGAGGTTATCGAAAGATGGTCGAGATCAACAACAGTAACTGAGATCTGAAGTTTTCTTGGTTTGGATGGATATTATCGATGTTTTTTGAAGGATTTTTCAAGGTTATATAATCCACTCACCAGGTTGACTCAAAAAGGAGTTAAGTTCGTTTGGACGGAGGAGTGTGAAGGAAATTTCAAGGAGTTAAAACAAAGGTTATCCAGTGCACCTGTGCTCACACTTCCTTATAGTGGAGAAAGGTTTGTGATCTACAGTGATGCATCCAAGATGGGATTGGGGTGTGTTCTCAAGAAAAATGATATGGTAATAGCTTATGCCTCATGACAGTTGAAAATCCATGAGAAAAATTACCCATCTCATGATTTTTAGTTAGCCAGAGTAATCTTTGCATTAAAAATATGGAGGCATTATCTTTATGGTGAAAGGTTTGATATTTATACTGATCATAAAAGTTTAAAGTATATTTTCAAAAAAAAGGAGTTGAATATGCTCCAAAGAAGATGGTTGGAGTTGATTAAGTATTACGACTTCTCAATTCATTATCACCCTAGGAAAGAAAACAAGGTGGCAGATGCATTAAGTTGACAAGACCATGCTAGCTTATCCATGATGAGGATCACAAAATATCCAATATTTATGGATTTACAAAGTATGGATCTTGGAATTATAATGGAAGGGGAAAAATATTATCTTTCTCAAATGAATGTTTAACCATATATACATATGAAGATTAAAGAGGCGCAGAAAGAATATGTAGAGTTACAAAAAAGGGTGAGAAATGTTTTTGAATTTCACATTGATTATGATGAAATAATAAGGTTCAGGAATCTAGTTTTTGTTCCACCCATACCAGAATTAAAGAAGGAGCTGCTGAATGAGGCTCATAGTTCTTCATTCTCTATCCATCCTGGAAGCACGAAAATGTATAGGGACTTGAAAGAGTACTTATGGTGGGATGGCATGAAAAGAGATGTTGCTGAATATGTCTCTCAATGCTCGGTTTCTCAGCAAGTTAAATCTGAGAGACAGAAGTCTAAGGGGATGTTACAACCACTACCCATACCCGAATGGAAATGGGAAAACATCACTATGGACTCTGTTAGCGGACTTCCTAAAACATCCAAAGGAAATAATGATATCTAGGTCATAGTTTATTATCTTACGAAGTCGGCACACTTCATTGCTATTAGAGAAGATTTCTCTCTGGATCATCTTGCCAGAATATATGTAAAGGAAGTGGTAAGATTTCATGGAGTACCACTTTCCATTATATCTGATCAGTATCCGAGGATTATCTCGAAGTTCTAGCGAAGTCTTCAGCATACTCTATATAAAGAGTTGAGTTTCAACACTGCTTATCATCCTCAGACAGACGGTCAGTCTGAGAGAACAATTCAAACTATAGAAGACATGTTAAGAGCTTGCTCTATGGATTTAAAAGGTGGTTGAGATCAACACCTACCTTTGGGGGAATTTTCTTATAATAATATCTTTCACTCCAGTATTCAGATGGCTCCTTATGAAGCTCTCTATAGAATGAAATTCCGAACTCCAACTTGCTGGGATGAAGTTGGGGAAAGAAAGCTATTAGGACCTGATCTTGTTGATGAGATGAAAGAAAAGGTCTGATCTATTCAACAACACATAAGAGCAACTCAGAGTCGAAAAAAAAGTTATGCTGACAACCAAAGAAAACACCTAGAGTTTGAAGTGGGTGATAAAGTGTTCTTATGAATATCTCCTTGGAAGAGAGTAGTGAGATTTGGAAAGAAGGGCAAGTTGATCCCTAGGTATATCGGTCCTTTTGAAATACTGGATCATGTTGGGAAGGTAGCTTAACGATTGGTACTTCCATCGAATATCTCTCAAGTTCATGATGTGTTCCATGTATGTCTCCTGAGAAAGTACATACCTGGTTTTTCATATGTCCTAAGATCAGAAGGTGTACCGTTGGAGCAAGATCTTTCTTATAAAGAATAGCCGATAGAGATTCTAGATCATAGTGAAAACATTCTACAGAACAATACCACTCGCTTGGTGAATGTTTTATGGAGGAACCAAAAATTATAAGAAGCTACATGGGAGCTTGAGGATATGATGAGGAAGAGGTATCCTCATCTGTTTGTTACGAAGTGATGAATTTCGAGGGCGGAATTCATTTTAAGGGGGTATAATGTAACACCCTGATATTTTATGAGAAATTTTTTTTATGTCTTATGTTATACACCACATCAAAGGAATCATTCGCTACACACAACACTAGATTGGCTTGCGTTATACGTAAGAGAAACCATCCTCGATAGCTTGTGTTGTACGCAATATCGAGTTTCACTAAACAACGATATATTGTTATAATATAATTATAGACTAGCCGTTATGAATAGTATTAACTACATTTTGAATTTTATAACATTATTATTCATCTTACACATTTTCTAAAATGTGGTATGTGAACAAAATAAATTTTTCGGGAAAAATAAGTATTTTTCAAAAAAAATGCAGTTTTTCCACCTTTTGATGGCGCACCAACTTTAAATCTAGTTTATGACATGTTTATAAGTTCAATTTGACAAAATAAAATTCTTCTTTGGAATCAGGATATAAAAATTTACTTTGGATAAATTTTTCAAATTATTCTGATAACTTTTATATTTTAATGAATAGTAAAAACACGCTATATTTTAATTAAAAACAAATTTTTTCATCGCAATAATTTATATGGTTAAATTATAATATTGAATGGTTTTAAAGTGTAAATAGAATATATTTTTACCATTTAATATAATGTATGTCATTACCATTAAGTTTACATTGAATTCATAGGTAAAAACATTTCAATCTTTGGCAATATTTTAACTTTTAAAACCCGTTTTCTTAACAACGGGATTAATTTTTAAATTAATTACTGAAACTTATGTGTTTATAATTTTGAAAAATGGATTCCATATTTGGATTCAGTGGGTCCAAATTATGTTAATAGGTTGCTTTTATTTTTTTGATATTATGAATAGTAACTATGGTAATTTTTATTTACTGCAGTTAAAGGTAAATCGGGTAATTAAGGGTAAAAATAAGACTATAAAACTACCCTAACACCTACAAATATTCTATTGGATGACTAAAAGTCTAACCTTATCACCTAAGGGTTGGAATAAATTCATTTTATGGACTTTTTACAATTAAAATAATTTAATTATTATTAAAACTAAAGAAAGTGCCAACATGTCACTCCCTTAACTTTTATAAGTATAATAATTTTAATTTAGTGATAAACTTCATGAAACTTAGAACATGAATAGTCTCCAGAAATCTAATAAAATTATCTACATCATGTGAATTTATTTATAATTTTTAAAGATTAAATAATTATCATTAATTATGACACAATAGTGATGTTGAAATTATTTTATTTATTGAATTATCAAATAAATGATTTTAAAAGTATTAAAATAAATATTATATGAACTATTTAATGTGCTCCACTAATTTTCTAGATACATATTAAATGTTATGAATCTATTAAATCTTTTAGTTCGAACATAACTTCTGTGTATATATTTTATTTAAATTCAAATAAATGAATATTGTCAAACTTGACACTATTGTTATTTTATAAAAATTACATATTATAAAATTGTTTAAAAATCACAAAAGAAATTAAAAATTATAAATTAAAATTTATATGGTCTAAAATGTAATAAATCATACAATTATGAACAATTATCAATATATAAGTGATTGTTTATAATGATTTAAAATTTAGAATATTATTACCACAAATAAAATTAAATAGATTGTATAAGGATAAATGAAGTTGATAATGTTTAAAATAAATCACCAACTTGTATAAATTTTATAGGTTGATGATATTCCAACCCTATCTCATCTAATATTCGGATTTGAGTCATTTTTAGTGGTTTTTAAGTGGGTTTGGAATTTATTATAAATTAATATTTCTTATAATTCCAAAGGTGCCCCTCTCCTCCCTTATAAAAAGGGCACCTCCTCCCTCTCCTCCTCACACCACTTTTAGCCTTCCAGATCGCCCAAACCCTAACAATTTATCTTATCCACTTCCCTAGAAACATAATAGAGGTTCTGGTCTTCTTTAAAGACCAACTTTAGTGCCCTAAGAGGAGGTTAAGAAGAGGCGCTTCAAAGAAGAGGTAATATCGTTTACCAATTCTTTCCATTTTAATTATTCTACTTCTTCTTCCTTATTTGTTTCATCATAAATTAATAGCATTAGTATAACTCATATATGGATATTTTATTATAAATATGAAACAACCTTATTTCACCTTGTATCCATCCTACGGAAAATGAAATCACCACGCGTGCGTACGTACGGAATACCATCTCCACGTCGTGGTGTAATCTGTTTTCCACCACCACCTTACATGGATGGGTATAATGGTGTAAATAATAACTATATATGATTATTATAGCATGATAATAATTCTGATACATTACATATTCCACTCCAATACCATTCAATAGTTATGGGAAAGATATCATCACTCGTGCGTACGTACGGCCTATCGTCTCCACGATGTGATGCGACTCGTTCTACATGATCTTCATTGAATGATGATTATATAAATGAATTGAATGAATATATATGATATATATTACACTAATACCATTCTATAAATAAGTTATCAATAACATATAAAGAGTAATAAGAATTTATTCAACAAGACATGCATAAGAACATAAAGCAATGAACACCCGAATAACAAGTAGCAATGAAATATTACTAATAAGAAGATAATAATATGACCACGTATGATATCATAACAATGAATATGATTATTTAATAAGTCAATGACATTATTTAAATAATTATAAAGGAGGTTTGGATACGTACGAAGCATATCGGACCTAAGGTAAGGGAAAATATTACAATCTCATTTTTATCCGAGATTATTTATACTTTAGAATTTACTGGGGCATATTTATCATCCACATCCAGGTTTCCTCAATATGTAATATTATTTCTATACTCATAGAATTTTTTAAATCCAATTTTACCTATTGGTGAATTTTTAGTAAAAGATATGAAAGGAATATTTTTTCATTTTCAGTATGAGATACTTTTTGACTTTTTAAGCCAAAGTACGAGAAGAATGTTTTTTTAAATTATACAGCATGAATGGATTTTTATGATTCCATAGAACATTATTTCCATGAAGCTTCCTTTATAAATTTTCAGGTTTATTTTTAATTAACTTATTTTAGTTTAAAAGTTTTTTACATGTTAAGAAAGGAAAAATATTGAAGTATAAAGGATATTTTCCGCAAGAATGGAGTTTATGTGTTTTATCAAAATTATTTTCCATCTAAGATAATACAGGGTTCTGTATCTATCCCTATTATTACATTTATTTAATAATGTTTTGATGGAATTATTTTTATGAAGTCCTTTATCTTATATTAATTTCTTTATGATGTCATGATGTTTAAGAATCCCATTTTTATTACATGGATTATGCTATGATGTATGATTTATGATTTTGTGGCACACATAAGAATGGTTTCATTATGAGATGGGTGGGACCTATATCTCCCCCCAATTCATTGGGTAAAGGTTTATATCTCATGAGATAGACACGGCTGGAGCGGAACGTTAATCCGGTTCAGTGATATAGGACTAAAACGAGGAGTGAACTCGGTTCAGAAATGGACTTTGTCCACTAAGATAGTCTTGGCACTGAGTCTTGACTAATAAGAAATGATTTTATATGATTATTTGTGTATTCCACAAGTTTCATGTTATATGTTATGATCATTGGGATTACATTTCACTACTATGATTTATCCCATGTTATGATATTATGATCTCTTTTGCAGGTTAAGATATTCAAAATGTTATGTTCTTATGAATATGATATGATTAATATTTATTTTTTTTACATTACTGAGAATTTGAGCTCACTCTTTTGTATGTTTTCTTTTCCCTAGGTCAGGAAGAAGGGTATTAAGTAGGATATTCCAAAAAGGGACTCTAGATATGATAAAATAAGTGCGAGACAATGTAGATGATTTATGAACCAGTTGTTTATGTTTCCCAGTTTCTAAAGACACTATACCTATACGGTCCTAAAATGGTTTTGTTATATGTTTTAATAAGTATGCTTCAATTATGAAGTAATAACCATGTATCTAAAGTATGGTTCATTATATGGACGGTGGGTTTGACCACCCATATTTTACGAAAACACTTGGACCATGGTTTTTGACCTCTATACATTCTTATATTGCTTTGAAGAAAATTAAAAGGTTTTATAACCACCTATATAATATATCCCCTAAAATTTGGGAATAATTTGGACAACTATAGGATGAGATATCAAAAGAATACAGAACACCACTTTTAACTTTGTATAGATTCTATTCCCTGGAAAGATCTGCTCGAATGGGCCTCTTAGTTGACGAATTCAGAATGGGTTCTTTCAGACGACTTATATCCCACTAATTTTTGGATTAGAGAAAAAAATTATCCCAGTTGGATTCACATTTTTTGTGAAATGTGAAAATTAATGGACTGGTGTCCTTGGGTTTCCATACAGTTTGGCCCATTTTCCTTTTGGATAATCTTTGGGTCCTCCAAATCACCTCCACCTAAAATGAAAATACAAAAACAAGTGAAATATCCCTTCATAAAAGATACAAAAAATAAATTATTGAATAATACCTGAAGTGAAATTTTTTATAATATTTGGAATTTATAAACAAAATCATCTTAATACAACGGTGTATGGGTGAAATAAAATACTGAATCATGGTACCTTCAACAAACTACAGGGGAAAATGTAACTCCTTGTATAAATTTTAATAAATCATGTAAGACATCATTCCCATCATCACACGTCAAGGGATCGTGAATCATCATTTCCAATTCTAGACTTAATCATGTCTCAATATCCATTACACATGGGTAGGAAATAATAAAATAATAATAATACATCTTGTTTGTAATGATATAAAATAATCCAGAAGAAGGTTTCTAACCATTTAACATGTAATTATCCAATTCCATTTAGAAAGAATGCCTAAATGGGGTGACACTTATCGATTTGGATGACAACATATAATAAATAATGTTCTACAAGGGTTACTCTAACAAGGTTTACAATTTAAATAAGTAAATTCAGATTTTTAAGGAAATGATTGGAAATTTAAGCATTGTGGCATCATGTCCCATGGTATATACCAATGAAATTTATGGATATATTCTAGACCACCAAAATTATGGAAGTAGATGATTTCCCATCTATTATATGCTTATTATTCGATCTAGAATAAAATAAATCAGTGAAATAGACTAATTCTCTAAGAATATAGAATATTAACTAAACTAGAAATATAATTCATGAGGTATAAGAAAATGAAATAATGAAGGAAGAGGATTAAAGAGATTATCTTATTCTATCTAACACAACCAACAGTGATCAATTATATCACCATATTAAGAATATATATCAAATACAGGGTGATGATTATGGGAGAGCTTCCAATGGAAGAGAATAGGTGTTGTATGATTTATAGAGGAAAAATATGGGTGAAAGACTTAATAAAAGGAGGGGGAATCAATCATTTCCACCAATTTAAAGATTTAAACTATTTGATTGAATAGTTTTTAAAACCATGATCCAACCATACAACACCAATGCCTATGTGTCACTAAGAATGCGGGATAGGTGGATGGTTTGGGAAAACTCTTTGCAACCCATGTGCCCCTCTACAGAACCTCTATAGCACCAGGTAGGGTTTTAATAAAATATACATCCTCAGGTGCATAGTTTAAAAAAACCATGTAACTATTCTGTTTCCTCTAAATCTTAGAGCTCCGAGCTCTAAATGAAACCTAGTCACTACAAAAACCTCATCAACCTCGTCAAGTACTAATAAATGGTTAAGAAAGAATATTCAAAAATGAAATTTAAAGAACTCATGTCACATATGAGAAAAAATTTAGACATCAAAATAAAAAAAACCTTCATTCTACTTATACTCCACTGGAAATAGGAACCAATCATAACATCCCTATTCTTTATGTATATAGTTTATCATTATGATGACAAGATGATTATGAAACCTATTTATTTTCCATAGGTTATACTTAGGAAAATCATTTATTTTCCATGTTTTATGCTTTGTAGAAATTTTTAGGAAACCCATTTTCTTTCAATGGTTTTGTTATGTTGAACATTTTATGATCTTTTGGCATGAATATGTATGATTTTCATTATATGAAGGGTGTTCCAAGAATTATATGGCCCTAAAATTAATTGGGTAATGAATAATGTTCTATAATCTCAAAGGGTATATGCGAGGTCATCCTAATACCAAAATAGGGTACATGGGAGGTTATCCCAAGCCAAAAATAGGGAAAAATGAGGTTATCCCAACCATTAAGTAAGTACATGGGTGGTTTTCCCAAGGATAATTTGTTATGAATGTATGGCTTGGTATCCTTTATATAATCTTTTATATTCTTATGTGTATGTTAAACATTTATGCCTTATACCAATTTTATGATCTCGTGATTCATGTTCTTTTATTCCTTTATGATTAATTTCTTATAAATTGGTAATATTTATTCCATGGCCCATTTTTATGACCTATAATATGAAAGGTATGTTTTTCAAATGTCATTCTCATATTCTCATACCCTTATGATTATGTGATGTTTATATCTCCCTTGATTACCCTTATTAAGCATCTAATATCAACCTTTCTTACATTTATGTTACCTAGGTATGAAAATAGGTATTATGTATGATATGTCCATGAATGGTGTTATTTATGATGAACGTAGTGGGAGATGATGTAGTTCACTTACCAAACAGTTGTATATGTATCCTAGTTTCTAAATACATTAAACCTTTATGATCCTCATGTGTGATTTTGTAAAATAAAATGAATGTTCATCAATTAATATGTAATATATATGTATGAAAAGTGTGAGTAAATATAGTTGGTATTAGAGGATAGGTTTAGCTAACATTTGGAACTTATATGAGAACAACTTTAGTGAGAACCATAGGGATAATTCTAAGGATAATTAAAAAAATGGGAACATGTCATATAATTTTTCTCAAGGATATAAAGAATGGTTTCTTAGAAAGTGCATCCCTGTCTAAATAATAATATTGTATTTGTAATTATCATAGTTTTACCTAGGGGAGATAACTCTGAATAGGGTATATTGGGATTTGACTTGATCATCACCAAGTTCACAACAATAGGCCTTTCTACCCACTTGGTTTGACACTCCCCGGGGATATGTTTTGTAAATTCACACTCTTTATGAATCATTATTAAGGATTTTAATTTATGATTGCAATGAATTACCTAGTTTAAAACTAATTATTCAAAGATCAAAAATAAGGCATTAGGATTTAAACATTCTATAAATGATTTTTCATGATTTTTTCATTTCCCACTATAATTATTGTCTCTAACACTATGATTTTGGGTTTTAGTAGATGATTAGAACCTTAAGGAATTATATTAATACAAAATAAAATGGATATTGAAATAATTTTTCTCCTAAAAAATCAAATGTTATGGGTAATGGAATGAAAAATACCATTTCTATACTCACATATTGTTCTCTAGTTATAAGTCATGTTGAGCTTCCAAACAACCAAATGAGGGAACAACATTCTATTTATTCCTTCATGAGGAAAATCCCACCCCAATCTATTAGATCCAATGATACAATAGTTTCCAATAAATGGGTTAGTGACATTGAAAATGTATTTTTTTCAGTGCTTGGATCATGAAAAAATCATTTAGGTCATCTATCATTTGGAAGGAGATACAAAACAATGGTGTACTCTTATCAAAAATATGAGCTGATAAGAAGAATATGAATCTATAAAGTTGCATGAGTTTAAGAGATTATTTTTTCAGAAATTAATTTCATCGTGTTCTTCATATAAAAATGTATAAGTAATTAATTGAGCTAAAGTAATAGGTTTATGAATTAGCTGGAACCTATGAGGAAAATTTTACAAGACTTGTGGGGTGCACTTATAGTATTATCATTCAACCAAAAAGTAAGGTTGATCAATTATTTATTGGATTGAAACCAACTCTAATAATGTAGTTATTCATAAGTTACTTTAGTACATATTAATAAATTATTTGATGTTCAATAAAGGTGGAAATGAATATTGTATTTGCTTAATAATATCAAGATTTGTATTAGAAGAGAAATATAGAATTCCAATGAAACTCTAAAAACCTTGGAGAGAGAAAAATGACATTTCCTTAATTACCAAAGTATGGAAGGAAGCATGGAATAAATTTTATTAAGGGGGATACTAAGTATTTCAACTGTAGAATGTAAGGTTATTGAGTGTTTGGATATCATAGAGATGGGAAGAAGTTAGTTAATTATCTAAATATAGAGAGAGCGCCATTGAATGCACCACCCACACTCTAGTGTTTCAAATGCAAGGAGTATGGTCATTATGATAACCAGTGATAAAATCCAAAGGCTAATGACAATAAACAATTTTAGAAACCTCTTAATATGAGATAAAAATGGAAATATTATTTTATTATATTTCTAATTAGGGGTGTGATAATTATGTGCTGAAAGGTATAGTTATCACTCACTATATAAGTTTTAATTTCATATTTTATTCAAGATCTACTGACTCTATTATATCTAAGGAATTTTATGTGGGTATAAAAATACAACCCTAATGATAAAATACTGAATTAATAGTGAAAACCCATAATTTTCTAATGATTTCATCTCAGGTATATGGTTCTTATATTATTCAAGTTTCTAAGAATATGATTCTTATAAATCTTTTTTTTCTCTATCTAGTTAAATTTGATGTTTTCTTAGTAATTGATGGTATTTAACTAAATAAATCCCACATCAATTATAAAATAAGGGAATTCATTTTATATATTCCAAACCAACCTATGACTGTCTATTAGGGTGATGATAAATATGATCCTTTGATGGAAATCACATCCATTTTATGGATATTGATTTCTTTTCAAAAGGGGTGTTTGTCTCAAATGGTTAAGGATAATCTCAACATCGATGATATAGCTATTGGGTAGTACTTTATTATGAATTTCTAGAAATATTTCCTGTTATTCCACCGAATATTGGATTTTAGTTCTCCATAGAACTCACACCTGGTGTTATACCTATTTCAATGAATCCCTATAGAATTTCCCCAATTGAGTTGAAAAAATTAAATAAGAAACTCTAGTATAATATTAACAAGGGATTCATTTGGAAAAGGGTATCACCATGGGGTTTAATGGTTATTTTTATAAAGAATAAATATGGATCTATGTGGATCTACATTGATTATCAAAAATTGAATAAGATCACAATCAAGAATGGGTATCCTTTACCCCATATTGATGAATTTTTTGATCAACTTTGCAGGGATAAATAATTTTCCAATACTGAGATTCATTGAAGATACCATAAATTAAGTGTCATGAAGGATGAATCCCAAATAGATCATTTCATACAGGGTATGGACACTATGAATATATAGTTATTCCATTTGGTCTTACTAATTACCCTCTATCTTTATAGTTTTAATGAATATAATCTTTATAGATTATATTGATTAGTTTGGAGTAGTCTTTATAGCTGATATTATAATATATTAAAGGATCAACTAAGAGAAATAATATCACCTAAGGATTTTTTTAAGATCATAAGGAATGGGAAGTTGTATGAAAAAATTACCAAGTGTGAATTTGGGAAACATAAAATATAATTTTTGGGGAATATAATTTTGGGGGAATATAATCCCGAGAAATGGTATATCAATGGATCCATAAAAGACTAAAGTTATTGTACACTATCACAGACCAACCACAATGACTAAGAACTATAGTTTTCAGGGTTTTTTGGTATATTATCAATTATTTTGTGAAAATTTCTCATGAATGTTCAATAAAATCACTAAGTTAACACAGAATAGAGTCAAGTTCCTTTGGATAGATGAATGTTAGTAAAATTTTAATGAACTAAATAATTTTTTTTCGGTGAACCTGTTCTTATGTTACACTACCGACGATATGGGTTTATAATCGATCATGATTCATTGAAGAAGCGATTGGGATGAATTCTCATGTAGAATGATATGGTGATAGATTATACCTCATAAAAATTAATGGTTCATGAGAAAAAATACCCAACTCAAGATTTGGAGTTAGCTATGGTAATTTTTTCATGAAATATATGGAGGAATTATCATTACTGAGAAATTTGTGATATATATATTGATCTTAAAATTATAAAGTATATATTCAAACAAAAAGTATTGAATATGTTCCAAAGAATATTGTTCAAGATGATTAAAGATTAAAATTTATAATTTTATATTATTCGATTGATTAAATTATTTTATTATTATCAATTTTTTGACGTCTAGTTTTTTTTTCTTTATATCCAAAAGTCAAGATGATGTGTTTTTTCATATTCATATTACTAAGAAAAATCCAAGCACCAAATAATAAATTCTCAAATATCTCATTTTAAGATGTTGAGGATGCTAGCTACAAGACAAGGTCACACGATGTGTAAACAAAATCACATGTCGTGTAACCTTAGTTAACTATAAAAGAATAGGAAGTGGCTATCATGGAATGTTATGTGGGGTTGGTACGTGGAACCATTACATGCTATGTGTTTACCAAAAGTTGTCACATAGCTGGATAGGGATTACATGATGTTTAACTAGTGTAAATATTGTATAACCCTACACAATTTTGACCTTATGGAAATCATAAAATTCATGAAGTTTAAGTATGAAGTGTCTTTACACATTTTGTATTGACTAAATTCTATGGGGCATGGAATAGTATAAAGTACACAATGTGTAGTGGGATGTAAATTCCATGTACCACATCAAAAATTTCACGAGATACATGTAGAGTCCCTAGGCAAGTAATGTAGGTCTCTATTAATGAATTTCATGCTGTATCACTGAATATAAACACCATTTAACTCAAGCCAACTCTTAAAAAGAACATGCAGATATATTAAATTATTTTGAATCATGTATGTAGAAAAATTATATTGGGACCTAAATATATAATATGTATTTAGTTTTACAATTTGTGTGATAGAGTTTTCCACTCTAGGTATATGTTGAGTTATTTTTACAGGGTCTTGTGGAATTAGATGTATTAATAATTAATTTTTGTTTCATTACATAACTACACTATGTGTGTAGTTTTTTAAACATCATGAAATTCAATTTAATCTCTAGCGGTACACAGTGCATATATTCATGGCCCATAATGTGGTCATATAAGCCACATGGACTATATAGTTTAACCCACGTAATAACATACTATATAATATAATGTCACATCATATAGTCTTATCATTCATGTAAGTATATAGTACAAAAAAAGATCATAAACATCATTAGTCACTTTATGTTTTGATAAAAGGAAAATGATTTGTAAGTATTAAACTTTATAAATGAGTTTCATAAATATTCAAGGGATACAGCACATGTTTCCTCCATTATATGTCATATATATTTTTATATTAAATTCCACACAAAATTTCATCTGACTAGAGGTGTAAAAATTATGTTCCCAATCAGTATATGTCATGTTATTACTAATTTTACTTTAAAATTAATTTATTTAAAATTACTTAAGATGGGAATATTAGGGATTATTTGGATAGATAATTAATATAAAAAAATGATTATTTTGAAAATGATTAATTTATTTATTTGAGAAATTTATCTAGACAAATAATGAAATTAAAATGAATGCTATTAATTCTAATGAATTATCATTGAATGTTGTGAGTGATCATGAGTGTGACCTACCTATGTTGGTGTTGGATTTTTCTTAAACATAATTATTTATTATATAAGTTTTTATGGTACATTTATTATTAAATTAAATATTAAGATATTTGAATCATCCTTTACACCTTTATTATATATCCAATATCATACCCAAAGATTGTGTTATATAACCATCAACCCCTTATTCCCATAACCTGTGAGTGAGGAAGAAAATGTAAAGGATAGATAAATTTGACATACGATGTGGTTTTGGACCCAAGATTAGGTGAAACCAACCAAGGAGATACATGGGTTTTTACAAGAATGTTGTAACTCAAACAGGGTTTGAATTTAATGATTTTCACCTAAGGCTAGGGTTGGTTTATATTTTTCTTAATAAATCAACCAGTAGTTAAAATATCATGATCATATCACTTTCTTAGTTTATTTTTCAATGCATGGTAATTTATTTTTTTGATTATTGTTTAATTTATGATTTAATGTTATTATATAAAGTAAATAAATAACATGCAAGAAAGATGAAAAAAAAATGTTATTATATTTAAATTGTTTTATTAATCTTTTTTTAATAATTACATAAAATTCACATATTATTAACAACCATGAAAAGGATAAAAAATAAAGAATATTTATGAATATGTTAAAAAATCCATCTAGGAAAATATTAATTTAGATAGCACCATTGAAACTGCAATAAGATACACCAATAGTTAAAGTTTCGGTCAATCTAAATTTTGGGACACTTTTAAATTATCGAGGAGTCTTAAAAAATATAATGGGTTGACATAGAAAATTTTATAATAATGTTAATGGAAAAAATCAACTAAATGTAATTCAGAAGCCAGAGTTAAGGAAATCTAAGTTTAGTATTTTAGTGCTCAACAGATCAAGGAAAAATGAGTTAATGTAATAGTAAATACCTCTTATATATATACCTTCAAGTAATTTTCATTGAAAATATATAGTTTTAAGAAGAAGAATATGGATCTTTGACACTAAAATATCATTTCCAAAGGATATTCTAGATCTAATTGTAAGGTATATTGGTATTTTATAAAAAAGGGCACTCGTAAAATTAATTTATTATGTCACATTAGGTGATCAATATAAAGTACTAAAACATTCTTTTACTTATTGTTGAAAAACTTCAAGAAAATTATGGGAATACTATGATTATTCTTAGATAAATACAATTTCTTAATGAGAAAATATTTCCTTGAGTGGAATAGTCATTTTTATATTCCACTACTTCAGGAAAATTTATATTATGTACAGGAATCCATAATTCTTGATTAGAATCCTTAATGAGTGAGTGAAGGTGAAAAATTATGCCAACAAGAGGTACATAGAGGATGATTCAAATGTTTTTTTGCATATTTTGATCATCTATTTACAAATATCTAAAGATGAAACATCAAGACATGTATTCATAAACCATAATAAATCATCTCAATTATCTTAAAATGGGGAAAGAGATACTAAATATAAATGATATTGTCACTATACTATACCAGTATAAGCTGGGGGACTTATACCAATCCGATTATCTTTAATTCAAGATGCTAAAATATATCAGGTTGTCAGGGAAGTTGTTATTTCATATGGATAATAAATTATCCATAAATATTATAATATCATACTTACCACCAATATTATCTATATCCATCATGAATTATACAACAAACAATATAGATAATTCACTCATGAATCTTTTAAACATACTTCCTCGTGTTAGTAGGGATTCATGGGAACATGGTTCCTTAGCACTTATGGTGAAATAATTGAATGATAAAGTTGAAAATACTATAGCTAGTTCAAAATTTATGGTTCCTTTATAACATTAATCAAATAAATAAAATATTTAGAGGTAGATCGTTGAATAGGAGGTTATCTCCTTAATATTTCATGAGAATGATCCATGGAAGAGGAACTGAAATGAATAGAATAATAAGTAAGAGTATTCTTCTACTTTAAGTATGTTCATCATTGTATGTAATATTTTTATTTTACTTCTTATATATTAAATAAAACATAAAACACATGTAATTATTATATTCAAAATGTGTAAACTAAGGAGTTTAAAAATTATTACATGAATTAAATTGTAATTATAAATAATTGAAGGAGGGTGGTTACTAAGTTAGCTAAGCGAAGGTCACTAATTTTCATTTCAAATTGGATTAACTTCCAAGAAAATATTTTTATCTATTATTTCCAAAATATTTATATAAGTGTTGATTTATGGAAAAATGAAATATTATTTCATATTATAAATAAATTGTATTATGATATTCCATATATAATAGTTTAATGATACATGAATCGTAGATATCCTATATCGACAAATAATAATGAATATCAATTATAAGACCAATAACAAGTTGTGGAAAGATAATTCTTGAACACATAAAAATAAAAGTTATTAACAATTATATATCTCGGATAGTGTTTAGACTCTTATGATCTAAAAGGATTTAGGTAATTTGATGAAAAAAATAATTAAGTTTTATATAAATAAAATTTTATAGAGAAAACTATAGTTAAAACGCTTCTATAATTATTTCTATAAGGCATGTGTAATGTAATACCCTAGGTTTTAGGGCACGTTTTCATTCTTTAAACTATATGTATATCATTCATAATTATTTTTTTATCCCATTAAAATATTTTAACTTTGAGTAAGAAATAAATAACATAATATATGAATCAAACTAAAAAAAATTTATTCACCCATAATTAATCATTACAATAAATGTACAAGAAACCATGTATTGCATACCATGGATGGTTAAAGACCTTTAAAGTTCATAAATTAAAAAGGGTGAATATATGGAAAAGAAGAATTTTTTTATAAATATGAAAACACTTTTATCATATTTAAAAAAAGAGAATCAACATTAGTATATTTAAACCTATAGTGGAAAAAATATCATTAAAGGATAAATATTGTTGAAAAATCCAAAATAAAAACTATAGGACTAAGAATTTTTCTTTCTGATTATAGAATAGATTGAATGAATAATATTTAATGGGGGATAATATAGCCACTATATGACCGTCATTATAGGGTATATAGTCATTAGGTATAATACTAGTAAACATGTTACCAATTTGGAATTATCCGAGTATGGTCGAAATAGATAAAGTTTATTTAAAAGCTAATAAACACACATATATATATATATATTATTTATTAGGGGTATAATCAAATGAAATGGACAAACACCCACAACCTTGGGAAATAAATTAAAATATTTTCTAATAGAAATAAAAGATACAAAATCACTCAGGAAAATATCATTGATTATAAATTATCTAGTTTTTTGAATTATTTTTCTTATATATATTACTATTTAAAAATTATATTAATAACTTTTATCAGTAAAATTCAAATAATTATTTGTAAAATAAATTAATAATATACTATAAATAATTAAGGAGAGATAAGGAATATTAATTTAATTATTCATGTCTAAACAATAATGTTTTATTTAAAAGATATTTTAATTTTTTATGTTGTTATTTGGAAATTAATTATTTTGAAATTGGATTATGAAATTTAATTAAAAAAATTATCTATAAAAATGAATAAAAAATTATACATTTATTATCAATTGGTTAAAAATTAAGATAAAATGATTTAATAGTAAAAGCGATATTTTTCAAGGAACTCTTACATATATATATATATATATATATCTTGATTTTTATCTTAATAAATAAAAATGATCCCTAAAATAGAGTTATTTTAGAGAAATTATTGATTTTATACATATATATGACTATATAAATTATAATTCGTCTAAATATTATTATTTGTTAAGTGAAAAAATAAATTGAAACAAACATATCACAGTTATGCATTTTTATGCTTAAAAATATATTTTTCTAAAAAATATGCATTATGCATTTTTATTTTATCAAACAAATCATATCATGGTTTAAGGAATATTCTATTAAAATTTAATTTTATAATCTCAAAAAATAGGTTATAACTCATGAAATGTTTTAAAATCTATATTAAATAAGAATAAAAACACTTTATATTTAAAATTTCATTTTTCTACAAAAATAGTTTTCTATATAAATTATGTTTTGATTTAAAAATAAGATTTATCATATTTGTAAATCAAATTAGACTAAATGGATTAACAAATTTAATCACATATTCTAAATTTTCTAAAAAATTTCATTTTAAATTTTAAGTAAAAAAATAATTATCAAGGTAATTATTAAAACAGTGTAAAAGGAGGGTAAAAAGTGGTAAATTTAAATAGCACTAATTTTATCGGATTAAATTGATATATAGACATTATATAAGCCCTTTATTGATTTTAGGATTAAATCTTAAATTGATAACTATCATGATCTAAAATCCTAACCTAAATCCCTTGATATTTCATCTTTAGCCTTCCCCTCACTTACATTTCTAAAGAAATGCCCCTCATTTTCTCTTATAAAAGGAGATCCCTTACACCCATTCCAAACCACTCATATCCTTCATATATTTCTTAAATACCTATATATTTTTCCTCTAATAAATACTTATTAATATTTTTATAGACTTTGGTCACTATAAAAAGGCATAATAACTTTATTATGAAGCAAGATGTTGAAAGAAATAACAATTATATCAAAGCAATGAGTGCATATTCATTCCTTTCATTCAATCTATCATATTCAATTTTCTTAAATCTCATTCAAAATTCAAATTATGTTTTATTAACAAAATTATTTTTTTAAATGATATTACTCATTCATTAGTTATAATACGTTATTAGTTGGGTTTATTTTAACACCTAAATGAAGGATGTTAAAATGTTATCCTTGTGAATGATTAAGAAAGGTTATTTACAGGTAATATAATTAAATAATGATCAATTAAATATTTTTTCATAATTTTTTAATGGATATAAAAATATTTATTAGTATATTCACTAAAAATCAATTTTTTACGGAATCGAAATTCAAAAAAAAGGTCTTCTAACCACTCTTTACGAACTATCATAATAAATTATATAAAGATTCTATTGGACATTATAAATTTTTCATACACACATATGTGTCCTATATGGAAATTATTGGGGTGATGAACCCATTATTACTGAAAAATAAGTATAACCACTGTATTTGATCCATCATGGAACAAATGGGATTATTAACCCCTAAAAATTAATTATAACAAAGAATGATTAATAATTACTTAATAAGAAATTGTAAATAAATGGTATAAGTAAAATAAATATAAATATATTTATAATATAGATGAATAATAAACCTATATTAATTATACATGATGTTAGAGTTCATCCTATAAATATTGAATCCAATGTACCTGTTTTTAATCTAAATTTTCCTTCTATAGAAAATGTTTCATATTATGCACCTATTTTTGTTTATATGGTTCTTATACTGCCTATTTGATATATTTTTTCATAATTAATTCTTTATTTAGGGTATTTTCATGTTATGTCTTAAAAATTATTTTGATTCTAAAGATACCAAATTCATAAGTTATTTTTTTGACTAAATTTCTTTTTATTGAGTTATAATAATATTTTAATGATTTACGCATTATCACATTTTTTCACCATCCACTTTAGTTTTATATATGAATCTTACTCTCAAATTATTCATGATTTTACAAAGTAGTTTCCATTAACATTATTTTATAAATTATTTCCTTTAAATATATAAACTACAAAACAATTATGGGTTTATTTGGCTTAATCTCTTTTCATCGAGTCATACACTTTCTACATTGACTATGTTATTTTATGTCTTTTATATCATTCAATTTCCATACTTTATTTAATATATTCTATTCCACTATAGATAAAGTACATTTTCATATAATAATATTCTTTATTAATGCATTTTTTTCTTCATAAAAAGATGACATCAACAAAAATGTATCAAAACCCCCTTGTTATCTATTTCTCTCCCTTGTCAATATTCTTTATGGGCACAAAATTTTTAATTTATTATTTTTAAATAAAAATATGTATTATCTTTTGTAACCTTTATATTTATTTTTATCTATTATCAAAATGAAACTTTTTTTAACTCTTTAACTAATATGGGATTTTTATAAAATTACTTAAAAATATTAAGAAGACATTCCATTTTTACTTTTGTATATTTTGAAAATTCCACTCAATATTTCATTAAATAAAATTTATTTTTTTCAAGGATTCATTTTTTTGAATTATTATGTAATAATTTTTTAAAAATTATTCTTCTTACATTCATGAAAATAATTTTTGATTATGACTCATAATCTCAGTTTTTACAACCGTAAAAAAAATTATGATAACTCTTCCTAAGGTTTTGCATCAATTTTCCTCTTTACCCCCAAATATATTTTAATCCTATATATTTATGTTCATTATAACCCTCTAAATTATCTTATGGTATATTTCATAAGAAGATTGAATTATTGGTATCAACCAAATTATTTCTTGATATCATTTTATGAGATACCATTTAAAAATATTATATAACTGATTTTATTTCCATGTGTTTTTGATGATGTGATGTATGATTGACTTTATATTGTACACACATGTAGGGTTTATCTTTGTGTGATGGATGGGTATACTATTTCCCTATAATTCATTGGGTGAATATTTATATCTCATAGGATAATGTGTGTTAATGAATATGTTCAAAACATAAGGTATAGTCAGAATTGTGATTATATATGTTTACAACATAATGCAAGGACATGATTTAAATTAGTTTTGTTCACAACATAATATGTGTCCATGATTGAGATTATGTATTTTTATAACCAAATTAGTCGAAATGATTGTGACAATAAATTTCCACAATAAAAGTATTTTATATGTTTATGTTTATACTACATGCCTATGTTATTCCACAATGCTCATTATTATAGTCTCATGTTTATATATTCCTATTCCATGATATACGTCATGCGTCAATGATGATATTTTTGAGGTTATATGTAATTTTATTATGAATTATAGCAACTATAATGATTACATATTCTTTTTAATCATATATTCCAACCACAATCATTTTTCTCACATTAGAATGACATAACCCCATTTTGACTCACTGATAAGTTTTTTGGAATATATTTATAAGAAATTCGTGTGTTGATAATTTTAAAAATACATTGAAGAAATAATGGGGAACATGAGGGGGTCAGTAGTGATGGATTTAAGAGCTTATTACAGGCCTATAGAATCTCTCATGGATGGAGCTAGAACAATGCACATTGAACTCTCCATGTGAATATTATAAAGTATTTCTTTTATTGTAGTTCAATATTGATTTTATTATGTGTCTGTATTCATTCTTGTCCAAATACCAACTCATTAGTCTATTGTATAACTTATCATAGAATAGGGAGGTCAACTCAATCAATAGTTTGAGGTCTTTCACATATGGAGATAGGGTAACAAGGGAAATGACCTGGTGTTTTTTAAGGGTAACCAGAATGACCCTCTTGTTATTAAATACTCTATTTGATCTTAATATTTATATGTAAAAAATTAGAGGGTAATCCATGGTATTCCAAAAATTTAGACCACCTTAACCATTTATTGGTTATCTTTCTCCTTAAAAAATTTTATTTTTGATTGAGTGTTGAATATAATGTGAAATAATAAATTTATATAGATAATATCCACATATATATAACCTTTGGTTTCTCAGAGTAAATTTTTATTAGTTATATGTAATGTTTAAATTATGTAAATGATATAAAATATACACCTATTATGATCAAGTCATCTCAATTTATATCAAATAGGGGTTTAGTTACTTTTAAACATTGGGTTAATATGTTTAAGATAACCCAAATTAAATTAAACTAGGTTGAAATGAAGGTATCATGGGATAAACTAAATGTGTTATAGAGAAATAAATATTAGGTGTGATTTTTCATATTTATATGATTATTTTCTCTGAATTTCTTAATACATTCTGGTTTGTTACTAATTTTAATCCATTTTGAAGTAAATTTCTTGAACTAAGAGTAAACAAGTTAAAAAATATAACTAACAAATAATTTATGGATCATTGTTTTTATTGATATTTAAATTTTTGGTCTCTCAATAGGGATTGTTTCATGAATTAGGACTCATAATCATATTTTGGTGGATCGAACATCTCAAGAAGATGTTTTAAAATGAGGATTTAAGATTGGGCGATGATTTAGATGCTCAAGTAGGCATTGGAGTTGGGCTGGGGTTCCCCCAACCCGTTTCTAGTTTTGGAAAATAGGTCTAGGTCACACTGCAACCCTTAGTTCACACCATTATAGGGATACATTAGGGTGGGGTATCGCAATAAGGGAGTTCAAGTATCACATTGTAAAAGGGAGTGTGTGGTGTCATGTTTTGACTGTCAATAGTCCACGACGTGAAGGGTTAGACCTTGGGTAGTGGTTCTTCCAATGGTGTATCATTATGTGACCTAGAGGACCCACACCATAATTATGTTGAGATTCTAGATGGAGACTTTTCCTAGAGGGCGTCTATAATGTAACGCTTAGGGTCCTTTCACAACCAGACTTCTAGGTAGTTTTTTTAAATAGGGTGGGGTGGTAATTTTAAAGTCTTAAAAATTAAAAACCCACTTATGATTTATTCTTTCATGATGTGTCATCAGAGGGGGAGGTTGAACCCCCTCCCCCTTAACTTCTCTCCATTGTCTCCACATTAATCTATATATTTGTGGATAATTTTTTCTATGTTCATTATTAATAATATTCCTTCTTCCCTCCCTTATGATATTCTCCATTATTTTCCCCTCATTTTTTGGCTACCTTGTTATGGTTTTAGAGAGGTGATTTCATCATAGCATCATAAAATTATTTTTCTTGAAGTTGATTTCATATGTAACATGTAGATAATAAGTTGAAATGAGGTATTGTGCTCATCATTAACCATTATACTTAAAGTCTTATGTCCAATTAATTTATTTATGGGTTTGGGAATTTTTTTGTGAAATTTACCATTGATATAGGTATTTAATTTTGGTATTTTCTGTGGATTAGTTTTGGGTATGTGTTGAGAGTACATCATACCCTATTAATCATGCTTTCAACACTGTGAGGTCACATAGTGATTTTGGTATCAATTATACTGAATTAGGATTATGGTTTAAATGTATGTTTTCTAAATTTGATAGTATTTCTAGATGAGATAGGTTCTGATATACTCAAAGGGAGTATATACAATCTTAGGATGGATTTATGGATTATTGGTTAAGATAGGTTTTCTTAACATTATTGAGTCTTTTTTCAAATGGAATTTTATAATCCTTAAATGCATGGTGGATACCTAGGAGGTCATGATGAGATTATAGATGTTATTCCCCATGTTGTGGATGATTCTTTTAACCCGATGTTGGAATCTATTTCGGATGAACATGAGATCCATAATGTGGTGCTTTCTCTTAATCCGAAAAGCGCCCCCATACCTGATGGTATGCCCGATTCTTTTTATGTAGAATCTTGGAATCAGTTGAAAGACCAAATTATATAGGTAATATAAAATTTCTTTAAGGGTGGGAGCCTACCCTGTGCTGCCAGTGCTACATCCCTGCTCCTCATTCCAAAGTGTAAAGATCTTTTTGGGTTGAATCAGAAGAGACCAACCAGTTTGTGCAATTTTCATTATAAAATCTTAGTAACGATTATCAATCTAAGGATCTCTCCACACCTACACTCTTGGATTGGTAATGAAAAACATGGTTTTGTGAAAGGTAGATCCATTCAAGGTGCTATTTTTTTGGCCCAAGAGATGCATAGTGACCTAAATCTGAAGACGTAGGGATCTAATATCTTCATCAAGCTTGAAATGGATAAATCCTGTGACATGGAGTAGTGGTCCTTTATCCTTAAAGTGATTTCTTGTATGGGTTTTTTGGGTCCTTTCATTGACATTAATTTTCACCTCTCCAGCTCTCCTTAGATCTCCATTTTTTTCGTGGGGAAGACGTTTGGCTTCTTCAAATTAGTAAGGGGCATCAGATATGGTGATTTGATTTCCCCTAGCATTTTCATCATGGTGCAAAATTATTTGAGTTGTATTCTTAGTAGGAGTATTATGGAGGGTAGTATTCTTCATTTTCGGTGAAAAGGAATTGCAATGGGTTTATCACACCTCATGTTTGCGGATGACAAAATCGTTTTAATCAATGGAAGAAAACATTCTCTCCTGGGAATTAAAAATGTTATTAATAAATACTGCAAATGGAGTGAGAAGATTATTAAACAAGGAAATATCAATGTGTTTATTCCTGACAAGTACTCAGTGAGGATATTTAAGGGCATCGAGTCTATCCTTGCATTCAACAGAAGGGGGTTTCCTATTGACTACCTCATAGCTCCTATTTCTCTAGGGAGAATCCAAGTGCATCATTTCGATAATCTGGTCGATAATATTTCAAGCAGAATTTCAGACCAGAATAACTACTTCATATCCTTTGATGGTAGGATAACCCTTGTTAACAACGTTTTATCTTCTATGAGAAGGCATATTCTTTATTCCATAAATTTTCCTCAATCCATTATAGCTTGTTTTGAAAAAATTATGACATGTTTCTTATGGGACGCTCATGAAGACGTACATCATCACTGGGCTTCAAGGGATCGAATGTCCAAGACAGTTTATCAGGGGGAATTAGGCTCAGAAACATCTGGGAAGTGATGTATGGAATGCATGGAAGTATCTCTTGGGATGTTATTGAAGGACGATATTTATGGGGAAGTGTTATGACTATGAAATATGTTTATATTCTTGAGTCTCTAATGGGAAGATCCCCATGCATGAGGCAGCAACTCCAACCTATTATTACAGAGATGGACACTTACACTTGATGGATTTTAGGTTGGGGTGAAATCACCTTCTGGAAATAGAACTGGGTTGCTAGGAAACTCCTTTTTCCAGGATGTCCATTCTCGAACATCACAATTAAATAGGGGATGTGTTATCACGTTTTTGTTCAAACTATTCTAGAACCTAGAGAATAGATATTGAAGGACCACATTTAGATTTTAGAGGCACTAGACAAACGTGTTTTCACTTATTTAGCCTCAGGATCCTTTTTGTGAAGGATTTCTACTGAGTGTTTGCATCACCGGTGTCAATGATGTATGGGGATAGATTTTGTGGTGTAAAGACAATCTGGCCAAATATTTTTTTCCTGGTTTGCTGAGTTTTGAATAATTTTATCTCTACAGATGATAACATAAAGAATCTGGGTTTTCAGTTGGTGTCCTGATGATGGTGTTTTTCTAAACCAAAGGAGGAATCCTCTCAACATATGTTCATCGAGGGTGAATGGGAAAGGTATGTTTGGAGAATGTTCTAGAGTTTCACTAGTACTACTTCTCAATATTTCTCTCGCATAAATTTTCTTTGCCTTTGGTTTCAAGGGGTGGAGTCGAATTTCAAGGAGAAAAAAGCTAGAGTTTATATTCTGGTAGCAGGGTGTTGGTGTATATGGGAAGCCAGAAATACTACTCGCTTCAAGAGAAAGTACAGTTCATGTGTGGATATCACTACAATAATTAAATCTTTATTTAATTATCTAGGACACATTATCAAACACAGGGAGCTCGTGCCTTCTATGTGTTCGATTATGGGTCTCTCTTCATCCATTGTCGATCAGAGGAGACCTACTGGAAAATGGGTCAGGTGGTATCCCCATGTCTCTGGATTCAAAATCAACACTGAGGGGTCGTGTTTATCTGGATTTATGTAGGGGTGGTATATTTTTTGATAATAAAGGTTCTATCATCTTTTCGTTTTTGGCTTCATTCAGGAATGGAAGTTCTCTACAGGCATAAGAAAATTATTTGCTTGTCGGCTTGGTAGTGCACAATCAGAGGAACATTCACATTGTTGTGCTGGAAATGGACACTCAGGTTCTCCTCAAGTCTCTTAAAGGGAAGTCATCTACCCCATGGTCAATCATCTAACAAGTGTGAAAGAGAAGAAATTTGATTCATAATGACATGGATATAACTCATACTAGAAGAGAAGGAAATAGGGTGGACGACATCTTCGGTTCCAAATCTCCTATTACTAAGCATGTGTCCTACTTTGACATGATTGGGTCCTTCCCTTATGATGGTGTGATCATTGTTATTGGGGATGCTCTTTGTATACAATTTTATAGACCCATGTGATCCTTCCATGCTTGGACCCTATTTCTTCAGGGGATCCCTCTTTCTTTAATAAAAAGTTTTATTGTGGTATTCATGCTTCCAAGTTGTGGTTTCCAAGTGTATATGTTATTTCATTATGACACATGATATGTGTGGTGTTAAATGACAATATTTTAGGTATTAAAGTATAGGGTTATTATAGGGGGATAGGATAGACCCTGTCAAGGTTTAGATGGATGATGGGATGTTTTGGAGACATTTTTTTATATATTAAGTGACTGGAACCCTGGTGGGGAGTTTGCGACACCATGAGGTGGGATGTGTAACCTGTTTTTATTTCATTTGGGGGATAATTTTATGTGTGTTATTAGAATTGGATCTCAGTTTGGGTGATTCAGATCCTAATTTTTTGCCCCTCTTTAAGTGAGAAGGTATTGGAAAGATCTTCATGGGTGATATGGGGTCCTAGATGAGTGTGATGTTTAGGAAGACATTTAATGATAACTTGTGTCTTGAGAAGGGGTGTCTATACTCCCTTTAGGGGGGATGTATTTAGTACTTCTGGTGTTGGATCCCTTGAGTTATGAGGGATTACTAGGATACTTGGAGGCTGATCTCCCTTTAGTGATAAGGATTGGTTCGAGACTTTAGGATACCCTAATATGCACTTTTTGGTTGTGGTCATGACTTAGCCTAACAACTTACCTTGAATACATGGGTATGGGTTATGTTACGGTATGAAACCCAATCCTATATCTTCTAGTATGGGTATTTCTTGGTTTAACACCCTACCATACATCTTCGAGTATGGGTCGGGCTTGGTACAGAACCCTACCCAATAACTTTGGTTCTAGGTCAAGTTATGGTATGACGTGACCCTTTTATTTATAGTATAGAAACAAAGTAGGTATATCCAGGTGTCATGATGTCATGGTGGTCATAGGATGACCTTTCATAAATTATTATATGTGTATTGTATGTTTTTTTTCTAGGAGGTTTTATTTTATGGGAACAACTACACTCATTATATAAATTTCAGGAAAATCCACCTAATCATAGTATCACTTGATATATTTGAGACATTGAAGATTCATACAGGGTAATTGGCCTCACCCCCTTCCTGTGTACACATCATAGGTTTTGATTTATCTGGATAGACCTCCACGTTTCCTCTCAAGTAATAGGTATCCCTTGGATATGGACTTATGGTTTAATTATTAGGTCCTAGAGGCCAAGGATTCTTTAGGATGACTATGTTAATGAGTGAAGAGGGCAATTTATATTCAATTATTTTTCATCATGTGTACATAATATTGTGTTATTGTTTTACTATATGATGATGTTATGTATATCTATTACTTCCATATTATGATTGATTTAATGTATAGATAGATTTACTTATTTCTAATATAGACTATGGGGGCCTATTTACTCCCTCTTATGTTTATAGATTTTGGAATATCCAATATATGAATGGATCATTCTTAATTTTTAGTAGGTTCAAGCATGACCCTTGGTCTTTATTCTTCATATAATAGTCTCCCCGTGACTATTTTAATACCTCACTACTAATCAGAAACCTATGGTATAAGGAAATCCATACATGAGGCCACATGATGATCCCACTTGGTAGTTGTTTGGGTGGTCGGGGATAAGAATTAAAAATTGTATAAGGGTATGATTTCAAATGGGATTGTGTTACTGGTGAAATTAGTTTTTTTGAACTGGGGAGGTAGATCATAGAATTCTTGGCCTTCATGGATTATATTTAAACCCAAGTTTTCATGTGATTTATAATGTTGGGACTAGGTACTCTAGGATGACTGAGATGTTATTTTGGACCAATAACTCCAATGTGGGATGAATGATCCTTAGGATGAGTTAATTTTGACACTTTGATGTTTTGGGATTGATTTGTGTGGTTGACAATCATCCTGGTGTATGGGGATCTGTTTTTTTTCAGTACTCAGGTATGTGTGGGATGGTAACATCAAGTTATTATGTTTCATAATGCACATGATGTGGGAACTAGAAAATGAGTGTTTTTGTTCAATGAGGTGATGATATGGATACTCTTTTGGTGGATAGAATCAAATTGGCTTCCAAAGTAAAACCCTTGGGTGGGTTAGCATCATGGAAGAGGGAGAATCTGAGAGTGGTTTAAATCAAATAAAAGTTGGTACTCACTGATAGAGCGTAAAAGTGGAAATGTTGGTTAGTTTAGAATAAAACCATGTAATTATACTGAATTTCAGGTTCCAACTTCATTTTTAGTGTCTCGATGGTTCTGTGATGCCTCATAGAATTAATGAATTGGGATTGAGATATGTGGAGGCTTTTCACTGGATAGTGTGCTTGGTAGTTAGAGTTTTGTATTTGATCAACATTGGAATTTTTCTAATGGTACATGTCAAGTTGGAATTGAATTGAAAACTAGGGAAGGTTGATATTCATTTTTAGAGGACTACCATGACTTATTGATCATAAGAATCATTTTGGTTGGGAGTCTGTAATAACCCAAAAAAATTATGGGTCATTCTTTCAAAGAAAATTTTAATTTTTTCTCCCATAGCAGGGTCCATTTAATGAATTGGGACTCAGATCAAGAATATGAGGGTTGGAATATCTCAGTATTCTTTTTTTAGATAAGGATTTACTCTTGAGTGGTGATTTGGGTGCTCAAGTGGGCGTTGGAGTGGGGTCAGGCTTCCCCCAAAAAAATTTGGGCTTTGGATTACAGGCCTTGGTCACACTAAATCCCTTAGGTAATGTCATGATAGGGCTACAACAATGTGTGGAATTGTGGTGAAGGAGCATGAGGGTTGAACCATGAAAGAGAGAATGGGGTATTGAACTAGGATAATGAAGACTATATTTTGTGAGGGGCTAGGCATTGGGTGGTGGTCCAACCTAGGTTGCATCGCAATGTGACTTAGAGGGGTGGCGTAGATATGATGTTATCTTGGGGGTTGTACCCTCTACCTTGAGTGAAGTTACTCAATGACCCATACGGTCACTCCATGAGTGGACTACTGGGTGGTTTTTTTACAAGGTTAGGGTGGTCTTTTTGAGGGTACAAAAGTTATAATCTACATCGGGATTTCTTATTCCCAAATTCATGAGCATAGGGGGAGTCCAAACCCCCTTCCCAATTATCTCCCATGTATACCCTTTAAACCTGGTTGTTCAAGAGTAGTTTCTTCATGTTGATTCGTGGTAATATTCCTCATTTCCTCTCTTGTGTTCTTCTCCATTATTTTTCTTATATTTTTTAACCTCTTGTTAGAGTTTAAGGGAGATTATTTCATTGAAGCATAATGAAATCATCCCACTTGATATTTTTTCATGATTGGCTTTTATAATACATCCTATAATGAATGATTCAAGTCATCATTCACTATTTAACTTTATTTTGGATTCCAAATAGGTTTAATTTAGGTCCTTGTAAATTTCTGGTAAAATTTATCCTTGATTTGGGTATTTAATTTGTGGATTTTGTTGATTAAGAAAAGGTTTGTGTCAAGTGTTGGCCACACCCTATTTCTCATTTTTTTTCAGAACCTTGTTTTCACCTGTGATGTTGTCATTGATTATGTAGAATTTATATTTTGGTTTTAAATGTACTATTTATTAATTTAATGGTGTTTATGGTTAATATGGGTGCTTATGGACTCAAAATAGGTCAATGTGAGCTTGGGATGGATTTATGGATCATTGGTTGAGGAGGATGGACTTAACTTTATTGAGTTTATTATATGGAATAATTGGGAAATTATAATGATTAGAATTTATCCCTTTTGATGATACAGCAGAGTGTGACTTCAACCACCCAAATTAATATATCACTTAATGTTTTCATCCCCCGTGACTTCAAAGAATGGAAGTGCGAAGGATGAACACCTCAGTCACCACATAGAACTATTTTCTCCTGACTCGTTTTGGTCACCTCATGATTCTCTATATGGTAGTCCACCAGTGAACAAGAACATTAAAAACATGCACACATGCAAGAAAAAAACATAAACACAATACATACCAGGATTGCATGCTTTGTATTTTTATCCTACCAACATGGTAGAACGATGTCATCTACTTTCATTCTATTGTATGTACAACTAAATTATAAGAAAATATGAACATAGAATAACCATACCTAGACCATCGGAAGAATATTCCACCTTTCAATGATTCTACTCTATATATTCCTCCTTTGGCATCTCAGCCACTGACGCTTAGATGCACCCAAGTACACTCCTTTTAGAGCCACCCCTTTACCTATTCCAGTAATACAATACCACATTTAAGTAGTTTTTATATTCACCATATTGTATTAAACATGTCATGAAACCAAGTATTTATATTATTCCTCATTTTAACATCTATTCAAACTCACTCCCCTAAATTTTCAGGCATCCTTCGATTGCTAGGATTAATTGTTGATTTTGGGTTTCATTTGTTACATCAACTGTCAACCCCTAGTGAATAATGCACATTGAATTTCACTACACACTGATAACTTAGGTAAATATTAATCATTCTTAATACATAAGATAATAATTACAAATCCCTCCATTAATGACTTCACACAATTCTAGAAACACCACACTTAGCATCAATGCACCTCTGAACTTATGTTCGGATTCTGGAAGCTTCCCCTTCTATTTGCCTCACTTTATCCTTGAGATTCAAGATCATATCCCCAAGTACTTGCATTATAAGATTATCCTGATAATTCCTAAACACAAACTCTATTGTATATCATCCATTGGAATCATATATCTATATGTTTCCATTACGTCCAGTGAACCCCCATCTCTAGCATTCTTCTATTGATCTAACATTATGAGGCCCCATTAAACTTCTATTCAAATAAATCTATTATATCCAGTGAAATCACATATCCTACTAATGAAAATCTAGTGAAATTACTTTCAATACTCAAATCTATGATTTTCATGGTTCGGGTTCAATATCTCTATCTGAGCACCACTATGTATAAATCCTAGTGATCCAACATTTGAAGCTTTCAAAACATGACCCAAAATAAATTCTCACACCTACCCCTAACAATCTCCCATTAGTGATTTTTTTATTTTGATAAGTCCAACAATATCCCACTCATAGACCATTCTCATTAACACACCAAACGCACACTATATAGACTCATTTCACCAACCTTATATAGTTTCCACATGGTTCTCTAATCCACGATTCTTCTTTAGATCATTTAGAATCTCACTAAAAGAATACTCCTTAATTTATCTAGGATAAAGATAATCCATTCCACTAAAACATGAAAATCATTAAAATATTTTCATATACTCCTCTTAGAAAAATTGGAAATGATTCTTTGTCCTTTGACTTCATTGAAACTCTGTCAACAAGATATATTGTGTGATGCCTTCACAGACTCTCTCTTATAAACATCAACAGTTCCTAAAGTCCCAATCACCAATATCATGTTGTCTTGAGATACTGGTAAACTAAATATATTCCATCAAAACTAGCTCCTTTATCTATAATAGTATTCTATGGATAGATCTCATGTCTTTGGTATGTCAAACATCCACTGGAAAAAAACTTCCTCCAGTATAACCAAGAAAACATGGTCATTTTCTCCCATTACTTACATCCTAGTATTGATCCTTCAATCAAGGATCCCACCTCTGAACTAAAATCCATTCATAGATCTAATGATATTATGAATTTGATGAAAAAATATTTAGAAACACTATAAATAAAATCATAGAAAGAATTGGGGTAAGCCCTTTCTTTGGATTCTATGTGGACCAAGCTGTCGCATTCTAATGACATTAGAGATTAGAGGAATAGTTTTCCTACTTCTATAAATCTGAAGTATCCTTTATATTGTACCTTTCCCAAATATAAATAAATCACCGTTCCGTATTCTTTAGCTAAAACCAACACCTTGTACCTCTATTTCCAAAACCCGCCACTTGGAAAACATCATCAAGATGAATTTTGAGGTAATATTTCTCATGGATCTAACACATGATTTTAGAAAAAAAAACATCCACATTTTGACACCAATTTATGGTGTTCCATTTCAATCTTCTTTACATAATAAAACCCATTAATATGTATTCTATAGCTCTATCATTGTTCATAACTCTCATACATTATACCAATGGTTCCGGTATACTTTAGTATGGTTCTTCTCTATTCATGTCATTGAAATTACTTTGAAATAATATTTACTTGTAAAGGAATCCACCATAACTTGAACACTAGTCATGGCCACTAAATATTTAAACCTCTACTATTGAGTTCTCTAAATACTTCAAATTACTTATAAATTATCGCCATTTCTCCTCTCTCTCTCTAGTTCAATCTGTAAAACCATGCCTCAAACTTCTACCTCCATACAGTTGATCCATAAAATGTTTATCCCCTTTTAAAAAATTTGAAACTTATGTACACTTGTCATCACAATGAATCCCCCATCATGAATTCCCATGTCTTACACTTTCCATATTATTTCTAGCTAACTATATTCCACTAAATATGAACCATTCTACACCACATATTCTTCCTAAGAAGGAATCAACAAATAAATTATAAACATTTTAGTCACCCCCAAGAGATTCGGTTATAAACCCTTAAAATTTTATATTTTCGGAACAAAACGTATGGTCACCATTGATTTTCCTCGAAATAAACTGATCATCTGATGAATTCACTAACACTCCTTCTAGGAACATGATCAATCTAACCAAACATCAAAATTTGTAAAAATACATGTTTTCATTGTCATGTACTTTCTATTTGTTGACTAACTTCTTGTGGAATTATTCATCCAATGAAACATATAAATCATCCAGGAGAAGAGAAAATAACATCCTTAAAGAACTATATCCTTCATTATCTAATTGTCAAACTATTCCAAGACAATCCAATGCTTTCTACCAGAAATGTGATATCTCACTGAATCAGAACCACATAAGGCTATATTAGTTTCCTGTATAATTCCATTTTTCTTTCCCCAAGTTCTAAATTCTACCCGAGGAATAAAACATACAGCATGACACCAGTATCTAGAATACTATCGATATCCAAGAAACATTGTTGGTATCCCCACCATTTTTTGGTTCCATACATCTAGTATTCTTAAAGAACATTTGGTCAAGAGGAACCCAATAGTATTCCAACCAATATTTTTCTATAAACAACAAACAAAACACACATCATGACTCTTATCGGTCAATCTAAATATCAATATATTAGAATACCTCTAGTACCATTTTTTTTCTTCCAATGAAATCCATCTAAATACTTGATAAAAAACTCCATCATATTCTCTGAAACCATTCTCTTCCATCCAGAACTATGATTGTTCTTTAATACCACATGTAGATAATGAGGGTGCATATTTTTATACCCAAAATACCACCCTTCTGATAATACATTATAGAAAAATTTCAACCACTGGAGGTCAATAAATTTTCAATGATTTCATCCCTCATAAATTTAAAGACCATATATATGAATACCAAGAACCATGGATATAGGATCAAGTTCTTCTCTAATATATGGCACCAGTTATATCATAATTATCCATTTATCCATCCCACCATAGATCAAGTAGCCAAAAAAGGCACTCACATGCAATAAAAAAATAATGAACATAATGAAAATAAGGATTATGTTCTTTATACTATCATTGCATGTGCATGATGCCAACAAAAACGTCTATTTTTCAATCCATCATAAGTTCATCATAGTTACAAGGTAATATAAATATCCAACATCTTAGTCCAGAACACTAGAAGAAAACTCCATATTACAATTATTTTACTCACTAATTTAAAACCAGATATATGAATACCAAGAACCATGGCCACAGGATCAATTCATCCTCTAATATCTAGTTCCAGTTATATCATGATTCTCCATTTAGCCATCCCACCATAGATTAAGTAGCAAAAAAACATAATCACATGCAATCAAAAAGAATAAACATAATGAAAATAAGGATTATGTTCTTTAGACTATCCTAGTATGTTCATGATACCATCAAACACATCTATTTTTCAATCCATCAAAAGTTCATCATAGTTACAAGGTAAAATAAATATCTGACATCCCGGCCCCAGAAACTAGAAGAAAACTCCATATTCCAATTATTTTACTCACCATATTCTATATTTAGGATTTCATCCTTTGGGACTTTAATGTTCCCAAGTGTTCTCATTCCAAATCCACCCCATTTCCTTTTACTGATAGCAATAAACTCCTTCGGGTACTTTTTACATACATCGGGGTGTATTTCACATGGGGTTTAGACCACTCTTTATAGTGTTCCCAATCCATTCATTTGGTTTGACCAAATCAGCTTATTTTAGGGGAATACTTTTATTGGAATAAGAAATTTATGATTTCAAGTTTCATTCACCACCTAACCTAGTGAATATTTAAAATTAAATTTCACTCCACTTTAATGACATTAATGAATATTCCTTTTGAAACATCCTGGACATATGACTTCCACGTACAACCAACAGTGAATTTAAAAAATTCAATAACCTATTTACTTAGTGTCACTACACCTATAAACTTCCATTCATATACCAAAAGCTTCCCCAAATATTATCCTCACTTCATCCTTTGGATACATGATCATATCATCAACTACATATATCAAAATATCATACACATCATTCCCATAATTAGACTCTACTATACTCCAACCGTTAGAATCATTCAACCAGTTTCACCTACTACTTATGGGGAACCCACACCTTCATCGTTCATTCATAGATCTTACATTCGGAGGCCCCATTGAAATTAATTTTAACTTATACTAATATATCTGATGAAATAACATTTCATGTTGTTAACATTATAGTTAAATGACATGTGATGCCTAAATATTAACATCACATGGTGATAGTGCACTATCTTCTTCTAAGAGCCACTAAGGGTAAATTCTGGTGACTTAAAATTAAGAGCATCCAACACTTGACCCATAGATTGGGATGGAATCATGTGGACCTAAAAGTCATCATGGACTAAATAGTGTAATACCTTATGCTCTATCGAGTTGTGAATTTTAGGGGGTTTAATTTTTGGTCTTATGTGTGAATGAGAGGTAGAATGGAAATTTCTACTAACATGAAATCCTTGAAATAAATTTTGTGGATTTTTTTTATCTCAAAATGGGGTGTCTACTCAAGTGAAATAATTTGGTGAGATTTCAATTTGAGTAGATTTTTTGAATTATATTAATAATTATTAAATAAAAATTAGTTATTATTTCATGTGAAAATGTTGATAAATTTTAATCATATCCTATGATTGGAAATATGAATCTATATTTGAGTATGGAATGGGGGGTTTTACCTAGGTGAGGTATAAACTTAGTGCAAGTTCCAGGGTTAGGTTCGATCTATTTAAATAGGTATTAGAATCAGTTAAAATTAATTACTTAAAATAAAATTATATTTTTATTCCTCCCCCACTTTTTTCTCTTATTTATATCACATAAAGGGAAGGATAGAGGCTTACCCTATAATCCTTGTCAATATTAAAAGAAAGGGGAGAGTTATTTCACCATAAATCTATATCAGACCTGAATTGATATATTGCTACCTTGGAGGGAGTTTCCAAAATTATAGCTTTAGCGATATCCATTGGGTAAGTCGGTTATTTTTATTTTCCCCATATTCCCATATAGATTTATAATTTTAATTTTTTATCATATAATTTATATTGTTTTTTTAGGGAAATTGTCGGGTGTTTGGAGGCTTAATTTTTATTATTTTTTGTTGTTTACTCACTTAAAAAGTACCAGAAAACTTTTGATGAAGGATTTGATGTATTATATGAAAGGAAGGAAGAAAGATTTTTGGAATTCAAAAAAAGGAATTTTATTTTTTTAGGGATTTCGGTTACCCTTACGCAACATCCTCTGTGTAAGGGTAAACATTTTTTTACCCTTAAAAAGTGGTTTGTGTATGCGTAATACTTTGATTAACCTTATAAAAAAAATCAACATAAGGGAATTATTTTTCTTACCCGTACGCAGTGGTCTGTGTTAGGGTGAGGTCACACTTACCCCTACATGAGATATCTTCTTAAGGATAAGGTTATAGTTTTTCTGGAATAGGTATCCTATGAAGGGTAGCATCTTATACCCTTATCTAGGTACCCCCCCCCCATGCGTAAGGGTAATATTTTTCCAAAACAATATAAAAAAAGCGATTTTACAATTTCTAAAGTAATTATGTTTTGTTATAAATGTGGTTTTTATAAAATATAATTTATTATTTATTACATATTAATTAATTATAGAGTTTATGATGGAATAAATTGTGATATTCATTATTATTTGTTTTAAAAATTAATGGTGTAATAGATTATAAAATTAATTATGAAATTATTTTATAATTAATTAAAGTATTATAAATGTAGTTTTTGAAATGTAAAAAAGGGGGAAGTGGCCTCTAAATAAGCCTTAAAATTTATTTATATATTATTTTCTAGTTTAATGTGTAAAAATAATAATAATTGATTTTAATCGAATTATTTATGGAAATAATTAAAAAATAAATTTATAATTATCTCATAATTAATTAAATTTTTATAAATGGATTTAGGGACATATATTAGTAGATGATGGCCTTCAAACTTGGGTAAACTTTGATGAGGATGGTTGGAATTTTTTTGTAAAGGTAATGGATCCATGATTGAGGTAGATGGTCCCTCAAACATACCCCTTTTTTAAATAATTTTTTTATGCATGTGATATGAGGTCAATCCACCAAGGATTATCTACCTTTTATTACATGATTTATTTATTTAAATTTTTAATTATTTATAATGGAATAAACAAAGTGCTCAATTCTATGATGTACCCTTGTGATAAAGCTTGATTGACTTGGTCTCCAATGGTCTTGGCCTTGATTATAAACACATTCCCTATGCCACTTACACCCTAAGGGGTGTCAATTAAATAAAGTGAACATATAATATTAGCCAAAGTTTATAATCCTTATATTCTTATTTCTAAAGATAGAATTGGAAAAGGATGACTGAACTATGTATGCCTTGATTGAACTGTAATATTTCTTATAGCCTTTAGAAAAATTGATAATGGAGTGAGGTGAGAACACTTTTACCCTACCAGAGAGAATATTGGTTGGTAAATAATAGGCATGTCTTGGATAGGTTGGGTATGTGATGACTGACTTAGGATGACCCTTGGAAGAAGCATGGGTATCATTCCATCTCTTTAGATTGATTCCAGTGATACTAACTTGTGTGTCTTGTAAGATCCTGATGTGATCATGAGGATATCAAGGTACATCATTCCCTTTAAGTGATGGGTGTTGACATGAGAGTTATTTTTTCTCTGAGGATATCATGTGGTGTGTTCGGGTACTGATTAAACTTAAGGGACCTCAAAGGGTAACCCAATGATTAGAAGGCCCTATAGAGTGTCAGTGTGGGAATGGGTAGTGGTGATTATTGGTGTCACTGTAGAACGTTAATCAATGTTATGAAAATAATACGACTATAAATTGATTCGTTTACCTCAATCACCTGTGGTGGGTCTTGATACTGGGAAAATATTTATAATATACGTTTAATGAGATGATTTAGGTGGAATAAACTTCCCACCAAGATGTATATGGATACATGGGATTACTGGTATGTTTTCCTTGTATTTGGTTTGTGTGTATACTACTATGATATGTTGCAGGTGGGATACACCCCCCCCCCCCCCCCGCCCCGATGACAAGTATATGTGAGATGATCCGGGTGAGACAAGAAACCCTTAAGTGATCAGTATACTATGATATTTTTTGTAGTGATGAACTACCTCCCAATGGGAGGAATATGTGAGATGATTAGAAATAGATAGAGTATCCCTCAATGGATTAGTATACTATTATATTTCTAGTAATTTATCCTAATATTCATCCATCAAGTTGGATATAATTAAATGATTAGGAAATACTCTTAGGATCTCATTATTGAGCCTGATACTAATGGATTTCTTATAAATTTCCCCAATGAATTGTTCGTGGGTTTGATATTGGTTGTTTTAGTCCACTGGCATGCTTATAGACACCCCAACACTTTCTGAATTAGATTTAATCAATTTTATCTATCATGTTAGAACTTACTGATCGGTTGTGTTTTGATTTTTTTATGCTTCCATACTATATTTTATTTAATTTGTTGAGTATATAAAATGAAAATACACTAAATTAATTCTTATGTATGGGAAAAAATGGTGGTTCCCTACTAATTTTTAAACATACCCTTTTTGGGTATCCATGGAACTTAGGAACCCGACCATATCTTCACCTCTCATAAGTTTGGGTTAGTAAGAGGTATGAGATTTTATTGATTAGCTAAATAGATTAAAGTGATTAAGGATATGTGTGAGGTATAGATATGGGATAGTGGTATATCCTAGTACTTTTATTTTATTATTATTTTAGTTTTGATCAACCTGGTAGAAGACCAATCGATGTTTTTTGGTATTACTATGAGTCTGTATGAATGTTTTCTTTCATATTAATTATTTTTATTAGATATTTTTTATTATTATATATACTTTGATTGTTGGCTTTGTATGTTGCTTGAGTGTTTTCCACTATCATTTTTACAATAATAATGAGGTATAGTCTCCCTGCGTCACTACCTAAGACCCTCACAGCTAGTTGGAAGCCTATGGCATATGGGGAGGCACACCTTAGGTCTTATAGTGACTTGGTAAAGTTACTATAGAGTCAAACAAGGTGGATACATTTTAATGATTTTGTTTTTTCTTACTATTTGGGGATATGATAGATGGGTCACATAGGAATGTATCAGATCTTATGATGGACATTGGTTTGGAGCATCATGAATACATTTCTCAAGCGGAATTATAGGTTTCCATGGGGATGTGATTGTTGTTCTTGGTTCTACTATTATAGTTTAGTTGTTAATTCATCAAATTTAACATCATGTTATTTATTATATATTTATGTTTTACTTGGTTTTGGATCTTGGCCCGTTGGCAATATTTTAGTTTTTGTACATTATATTTAACACATAGGATTCACATGGATTATGTATTATTTTGTGTAATTTTTATAACTAATGATGAGAGTTCCTTTGTGTAAAGTCTCAACAAAAACTTACATGGTTATTCCCATATAAAGTTTTGTTGCTATAAAAATCAGATGGACTATGATATAGCTTCCTTCTAATGAAAGCTCATGGGAATTATGCCTTGGGATTCTATATGATGACAGTTATACAACCCTATGTAATTTATGTATAGTGACCAATATTAGTTCTATACTATAACATGATACCATCATAATAAACCCCTTGTGTGTGTTTATTATATTAGTTTGGTTATTTATAATGTCAAAAATAGCCTATATAGTGTTTCCCCATACAGATTCTTATTGGTATTGTATTTAACTAAACCATGTGCTTTTAGTTATCTCAATAAGGATCATATAGAATGATGCCATTATGTGTATGTGTGTGTTGATATACGAGAATTTGAACCTCAAGTGGGTGGATCCCGTATACAGAGTCCCTTTGAGCATTAGTCTGAGATTTTGATTCTTAATGGGGTAGTATCATATGTGGATTCCTTGTGAGAATAGATTCCCTGGTTGGTTGATTAATTGGAATTTGAATCCTGTTATATATATATATATATATATATATATATCTGTTTGTGTGTTTCTGAAACCCTCAAGTGGGTGTTTCAACACTTGAGTTTCCTTCTGAGGTTTGAAACGAGAACTGAGAGGTTTTGCTTAGAAGTTTTAGTTTATATGAGATATGATTTATGATTTGGGTCAGAAATCCTTGTTCTTGGGATACTACTCAAGATATTAGTGGGACTGGAATTGTGGTTGAAATGAGTTGTGTTATTCAAGTGTAACTTGAGCGATGGGTTAGCCGAAGATTTTTTGTTCATTAAATAAAGAAGAATGGGTATATCGTTCTAATTATGAGATTAGTTCATCTGAGGTGATATCAATTACGACATATGAAAATGTTGTTTCCTTGTGGTTTAGCAATTATGAGTGCCTCATGGTCAAGTTCCTTGGCATTGAGATATGGTTTTAGAGGAAAATATTAGTAGGATGCATAATATTGATGATTTTCAGAGTGATTCCCAATAAGTAAGAATATTATGATCCTAGTTGGTTAGGTCTATGAAGGATAGATCATGGTTTGATTCTTTTGGTTAGTGATAACACCCATGTTAGTGGGTAATTGTGTGGAATACCATGGAATAGGTGAGATGCTGCAATTTTAAATTGTTTTTCTGGGGGTGATCCTAACCCAATGAGACTAAAAATCAAGATTATCATGGTCAATGGTTTATTTGTGTGATACTAGAATGGATAAATTGTGACTCATGGGAGTGTAAGTTATATTCTATGATCAATGTGTATAATAATGTACATTGGTTGGGTTTGGTTGAAATTGAGGTGAATTGGTGAGTATCAATGTGAAGGATGAGGACTGATGGTTTTTATTGAATTATTATAGGATTGGTTTGTTGAGGTTTTAATGAGATCAGAAATTCCCCTCTATGGTGAGAGGGAATGTTGGATAAGGATCAAGGTATTATGGTGTGGTCGACCCATGTGTGTTCCTTAAAAAGTATTGTTAGGGGGAATGATTATGAGACCTCTTGAGGTTTTGCTGGAGGAGGGGTATAAGGAAATCCATATGGTGGGGAGTGAACCATAGGATAGTAGGGGGTGTGTCCCGCTTTATTGATTAATTTTAGTAGTTGTTGAGGTTAGTGTTCCTGGTGAGTAAAGAATGAGTACTCGTTCGTGCCTCATGTTATCACTATATTATGATTGGAATGGACACATACACTAATTATGTGTGCGGATATATAGAGTATGATATGAGTAGATGTGACCCTGATGTTGGTAGTATTGTTAGTGTGATATGAATGGTCATTGGATATTTGATGTGGAAATTAGATATTGGTGTGTAGATTATATGGTTTTATTAATTTCCTTGGTGAATAAGAGATTTGAAATTCATATGTGATATTGGATAGAGTGTACGAGTTAGTGTAAGTCTTAGGGTAGTTTGGATATAATCTGATAATGAGTCGGATTGATGGTATATCAGTTATCAAGGAGAGAGCAGGACAATGGGTTCAGCTGATCAATGAAATAATAGAAAAATTACAATAAAAATTTGGTATGGACCTTGGTGTTATTAATTTTCTGATCTTGAGATGCCTTTAGGAGAAAAGGCATTGGAATCATGGGATGTGATAGTGTGTCAATATCTGAGGTTAATCATTATCAATAATAATTGTTCGAGGGAGGACTAACCATTGTTTCTCATGTAATTGGGTTTTGGGATATGAGAATTTCACTATTAATGTCAATGGACCACTAAAAATGTGTCTTGAATAAGCGATTCTGGTGGAGGGAAACACCATGGCTTGGAATTGGGAATTATGAGTTGAGTAAAATAAGAAATAGTTCCATAAACCTATATATGATAGATCAATTGATGACACCATAGTGTTTCAAAGTATATGGGTGTGGGAAGCATCATATTTTCCGTGATGATAAGCAAGAGGCTTCGTTTATGATGAACACTTGTTTGTAGTTGAGCAAAAGAAGTACATTACGTATTCCATGATAGAAATCGGTGAATTATGTGTGAAGAAATGACTGGTAGGGATCAATAATTATGGTTGGATTTCCACAGATACTTGTTGAGGATGATATTATTTATGGAAAGATATTTTAATACATCATGCTTTCTTGATTCATGAATTTATGCGGGGAATTGTTTTTAGTTTTAGGTGCATATTATGGGTAAAATTGAAATTTAACCTATCAAACTATCCTAAAAATATTTTATAATGATTTTTTGGATCTCAAAATATGGGTGTTTACCCAAGGTATAATTTTTTCTTTTGAGATTTTGAGTTCGGTATATTGTTTAAAATATAATTGTCTTTAATAGATAAATATAATTATCAATGTATGTGAAAATAATGATAAATTTTAAAAAACCACTTTAAATGATATTATGACTTTAAAGTGGAGTCAAAAAATGGGTATTTACCTAGGAGATTTACAAAATTGGTCTACGCTCATGGACTAGGGTCAGGCTACTTAAACGAGTATTAGAATTCAATTAAATTATTTTTTAAAATTAAAATTCAATTTTTATTCCTCCACCTTACTATTTCTCTTTTTCATATCACATAAGGGGAAGCAAATAGGATTTCATTGAAATACATTTTGATTTAAGAGATAAATTAGGGAAATATGGGAGGTATTTCACTATGAATGTCTATTAGAGATAGATTTAGTTATTGTGTCCTTCAAGGGAGATTCTGAGATTGAGGCTTCAGTAATCACCATGAGTGAATTTAATTATTTTTATTTTCACCACATTATCATTTAGATTTTTCATTTATAATATTTAATCATGTGATTTGGATTGTTTTGGTTTGGATAAGGGCCATTATAAAGTGTTAAAGGTTAAATTTTTATTAGTTATTGTTTTCTATGATTTATGAATGAATTTGTAAGTTTTTTATGAGGGATTTTTTGTGTTACGTGAAGGAGAATAAGAAGGATTAATTGAATTTAAACAAAAATTATTTTTTTGGACTACAGGTTACACTTATGTTATGGACACTATGTAAGGGTAAACCTTTTCTTTCCCTTACACGGTATTCTGTTTAAGGGTATTATTTTTCTTAACCGTACATGGTGGTCTATGTAAGGGTAATATTTTTATTACCCTTATGCAGTGCTCTATGTTAGGGAAAAGACTCACTTACCCTTATAGAGGGAAACTGCATAAGGGTAAGGTTCTATTTACACTTATATATGTGGCCTTCATAAGGGTAGTGTATTATACCCTTAAGTACACCCATGTGATTAAGGGTAACATTTTAAAAAAATCCACTTTATTAATGGAATATTTAAATGTATGAACAATAGATTTTGGAGATAATAATTTAGTATTTATTACATGTTAATTGATTTTAGAATTAATGATGGAATAAATTGTGACATTTATTATTAAATTCCTTATAAACTAATGGTGAAAAAAATAGAAAAAAAAAGAAATTATTTTATAATTAATTAAATTATTACCAAAAGGCATTTTGGAATGTAAAAAAGGGATGTGGCCTCTTAAATGAACCTCCAATTTATTTGTGGATTTTTTCTAGTTTAAGGTGTAAAATCGACTATAATTTTTTGTAATCATATTAATTATGGAATTAATTTTAAAATTAAGTAAAAAATATCTTTCAATTAATTAAATTATTATAAATGGATTTTGGGCCTTGTATTGATGGATGGTGGTTGTTCGTACTTAGGTTAGCTTCGATGAGTATAGTTAGGATTTAATTATAAAGGTAGTAACCTCATTATTGTGGAAAGAAGTCACAAAAAAATGCCCTTTTTATAAAATAAATTTGTTTATATCCATATGATATGTGGCTTCATCATCAAGGATTATAAAACTTTTATTAAATGAATTGTTTATTTAAAAATTAAATGCTTAAGAATGGAATAAAAAAGGAATTGATGACCAAGATGGACCGTTAATCACAAGCTTGATTACGTCATACATTGATTGTCAAGGTCTTAATTATAAAAAACAATTCTTATGCTAGTTTTTCCATGAGGGGTATAAATTAAAAGAAGTAAAAATAACATAGTGTCATTCATGTTGTATCCTAAGACACATACTATTATAGTATAGTTATATAATGGGATTATTGGAACAAGTAGGCCATAATGGAGCTATGAGATGACTTATAACCTTTGAGATGGATGATTGGGAAGTTTGGAAAACTCGCTTTTCTCACTATTATGAGAGAATCTAGGTGGGTAGAACCTGAGTTAATCTTTGATAGGTTAGGTGCATGAGGAAGGACTTAGGATGACCTTGGAAAGAAATATAGAAATCATTCGATATTTTAGAGAAGTTACTGTGGGGATTTCCTCCTAATGTTAGTGCTACCTTGATGTGTATAGAAACCAAGTCATAACATACATGGATATTAAATAATTTCATATTACTATTTATCACATTACAAAAGTACATTCTTTATGAACATAATTGTTCAGTGTCTTTGGAAACATGGAACTCATTATTGTAATTTAGTGAAATATCTTCAATGTATCCCCTAAAGATCCTCCCATTTAATAATCCAACTTAAAGTAGTTCTTCATAATCTATGGAAAAGAAACATAAGAAATCAGTGAGCTCATATGCTCAGTATGGGTAAACGGGGGAGATATGTATGCATAACATGAGTGTAAGTGAATTAGACCATGAACATAACAATAGAATATCATACCCTTTATATCAAAGATCATAATCAAGATTCATGAAATAAATATTTACAATTCATAAGACATTATCATAAGGTAATCAAGATCATAATCCATGAAATCATAACATAGGAATAAGACCAATAATTTGTGGTGTACACATAAGCATATAAAATATTTCCTATAATTAAAGGCTCATTTCCAATTAATATTATGGAACTTCATGGGGACTACACCTACTGGGTGGGACACACCACCATCCCTAGTCATATCTCTTTCCTAATTGTGGAATAGGTTATAACTTCCTTTCATAGTGGATAAAACTTTATGACCTATTCCCATCATTATTTAATGAGATAGAAATAATTATCAAGTTAATTGGATCTCTATCTGGGCCTCCCCATTGTATAAGATATAATAGGATTACCTAGACCTATTTAGTACACCCTATCATATAATCTATAATAGACCCACCCTGAGTGATATGTTCCACCCTATCGTATAAGATATAATGGGCTTACTCGATGCTATCTGGGATACCCCATCGTATAACCTATAACAAGCATACTCGGAGCTATCTATTCTACCCCATCATATAAGAAATTTCCATGAACTACAACATGGATAAAATATTATAAGAAAGAGTCATAGAATAAAGATTTTTATTTCATAACACATGAATTATAAGAAAAAAAAGATCATGATCCATGAAAGGATAATATAGAAATAATACATGAAATTTATGTCATACACAAAAGCATATAAAAATCTTTCCAATTAGTCAAGGAACATTTCCAAATCTTATTAGGGAACTTCTTAGGGACTACACGTATTGGTTCGGACACATCACCATCCACAGTCACATCCCTTTTTTATAGTGGATTAGGTTAAACATTCTTCCCATAGTGGATCAATCCCATCAAGTTGTTCCCATCATTATCTCATGTGATAAAAATATTTACCCAATGAATTGGAGTTCTATATCTTCCACCTCAATGTATAATCTATAATAATGTAACCCAACATTGTCTGGGCTACCCCATATTATAATCCATCACAGGCTTATCTGGTGCTATATCGTCCACCCCATTATATATGCTATAATGTGATTCCCTAGAGCTATATGGGTCACCCCATAATATGAGCTATAACGAGCTTACCCAGTGTTATCTAAGCCAACCCATCCTATAATAATTTTAGATGAAGCCCAATGTGAATAGAGTAAAAAGAGAAATAATATCATCATAAAAACCGAAAAATAAAAATATTATTTCATAACATAATTAAACCATTGAAACTAAATGGGTTTAATTTCAATCCATTTTAAATGTGATTATTCCATAGAAAAGAAATTAGTTTCATAACTATCTCTTTGAAACATGATGGTCTAAAGGAAAATAAATGGGTTTTATAACAATATATTTGAAACATGATTGGCCCTTAGAAACGAAATGGGCTTCATAAAAATCTATTTGAAACCCGATTGACCCATGGAAAATAAAAAGGTTTCATAAAAATATTTTTCAAAAATGATTGACCCATGGAAAAGAAAAGGGTTTCAAAAAAATATCTTTGAAACGTGATTGAATCATGGAAAGGAAACATGTTTTCATGACAATCTATTTGAAAAATGACTTTTCCATGGAAAATAAACAAGTTACATAAATACTATACTACATTGAATGATGTCATCTTATATAGATATGGATTTTGAAAGATCACTTGGAACGTAATCTTTCTTAGAAAATTACATTAGAACCAGAAAAAAATCCATAATATTAGTAAAACCATATTATTTAAAAATAACATTGTAATATTTTAAAGTAATATTCAAGGAAATGACATTCATGATGGTGGTTAAATCTTTACATGCCAAAAATTCATTTTTCACAGTAAAAAGTTTAGAAAAGTTCCTTGATCAGAAAATGACAAAAATATTCTTTTTAAAAAAATTATTAGAAATGTAAAACATGCATAAAAAAGGTATTTTAAGAATCATTGTAAAGAATTTTTGAAAATAGTTTTAGAAAACATATTTTTGAGATAAAATAGATTTATGATCAGAGAGAGAGAAAAATTTGTATTTTCTTAAAAATATTTTCATAATTATCTTAAGTAGTAAATACGTGAATAATGGTAATATTACATAAATACATCATGAATAACTAGAGTATAAAAATTTTGATTGTATTTTAGGAGATATAGGTCATAATATTTCATCAAAAGAAGAATATTCATAAAAAATCTAGATGAACTGTGATATTGTAACAATAAACTCGTACCACTTTGGTAACTTTGAATCATAATCCCCATGAGGGAATGATATTAAAGGAAGCTCAAAATATAATTAAAATATGGAGATTATTGATATAATATTTCAACTGGTATTATATACATATTCTAAAAGAATGTACATGTAAAACATAACATGTGTTTCAAAGAAGGCACATTGAGACAAAATTGCCTTACTGATTTGGTAACTTTTGAAACATAAAACCCATGAAATAGATATCATCAAATGGATATCTAAATACTAAAAATATAAAGGATAATAATAATATAATAAATTCATTGTAATTTTATACACCATAAAAAAAAAGAAACTAGTGGTGAATATGAAATAAATATCTCAAAAATAAAAGCAAGACTAAATATCCCCTCACCTTATGTCTTAAATCTCATCGTACTCATTCAAAACACATTTATAATAAATATAAGTTTATTATACACCTATTAAAAACCATAATATTTTATACCATACCAAATATGATTTTTTATGACCTTTTATTATCCATTAATTAACAATTCCATTTTAATGTTACGTTTAGGGTAATAACTGCTTAATTTTTCACATGTGTTTTTATTTGTTATATTTTTGGACCTCTTACTTATATGATGATTTACATATTTTAATAACAAAAAATACCATGTAAATACCATATATATTCATTATAGTTGTATTTATAATAATATAAAAAATATAGCAGTAGGAAATGGAGTACATAGTTCATGGAGACGGTTGGTCGTACGTATGCACGAAAGTTGTTTCTATTTTCTTTGAATATTGAAAGAAAGAAGAAAAGTAAATGATATATATATATACATTATTTCCAGTATAATTATTATATAATAAATACCACATATTTTAAAAAAACATCCTTAATATATTCTATGTAAATCATGAATGAATCACAACTCTTTGAGGAGACGGTAGTCCACACGTTCAAAAATGATGTTATTGTATTCCCAAAATATAGAAATCATTAAGTTGTGTTTTATACAATAATTAAAAAATTAAAAATACAGCATAAATATAATATATATCACATTAAAACTGTAATTCCAACATTATTCCTAAACTTGAAAGGTGGTAATTGAAGAACGAACGACATTGGTTCCTGAGGTGGTAGTATTCCATGCATACGAATGATGATTGTGTGTCCAATTTGATGCATTTCGGTGTGATTTTAGGTAATACACTTAACACAACAGAATATTAGTATATTTAGGATACTATGGTTATTATATAATCATGAAACAAGAAGAATTTAGTGGGTTGATAAAGAAATGAAATAAAATTTCTTGTTGAAGGATGTCACCTCTTATTTGGGTAAATCCTTTTGGATAGCACAAAAGGACTTATTTGGTTGGATTTATGCACAAAGATAGGATTATGGTGTGAATATATGTAATTTTGGATCGTATTTCTATAGGTTTTAGATTATTAAAATGGCCTAAGAAGTGTGAATATGGTGGTATATTGAATTCACTATTATAAGTGGGGAAGAGGACTCATTTGGTATTCTTGAAAATAATTTTGTGCTCCCCGGATTTTACTTGGGTCCCAAGGGTAAAAAGTGGATAATTATAGAACCTTAGAGGTTTAATGTTCAAAATATATCAAGAAAATATTTTTTTTACAAATTTAGTATCATTTTTACACCTTATATTCTAAGTTTAATCATTAAGTAATCTCATCTTTATTTTAATCGCTACGATTTGTTTTAACTTCTTTCACAAATATAGTTGGTAAAAAATTAAGTTGATAAAATTATAAATTATAAATTATAAATTATAAAGATTCCAAATATTCAAAAAAATTTGAAAAATTCTAGTCACATATGTGGCATAAATTAATTTAATGTTAATACCGCAAACATGTCCGAAAAGCGGGGTTTTAAATTGTAAATGTTCAATTGTTTGATATGTTTTCATTTTAAATTTCAATGTAAAATTGATTAAAATAACCTAAATTGGATTAATATATGTAAAAAATTTATAATCAAACTTTAAAACCAATTTAAAATATAATTTGACTATATAAATAAATTAGACGAAAAGTCAGTGTTCAATTAAAATTCAATGTTTTCACTATTCATCTAAAATTGAAACTTCTCATAAAAATACCAAAAAATCACACAAAGAATATTTTGATATTCCAATTTCAAAAATGATTTTTATTTTTTAAAATAGAAAATATAAAAAGTTCAAAAATTATATTTAAAATAGATGCTCCATTAAAATGCGGTAAAATTATCTTCTTGAAAAAAAACATCATTTATTCATAAAATTACATTTATTTTTATCTTATGCCTATCAAATATATTGGATGAGTGTCAAAAAATGATTGAATATATAACATATAAATTTTATTAAAAAAATCCACCAAAATTTGTTTTTTTAATTTATTGAGATAAAACATCTATGTACATAGAAGAATAGTTTTCTTAGAAAAGGAATTTATTTATTTTCAAATAGTTCTTAATTTCATTTATAGTTAATTCATAACCAAAGGATTCATTTTATATAAATTTGTAAACCATATTTTCACAATTTAGTAAATATTATTCGTAACTTCCATTCCAACACTTAGGTGATAAATAAAAAAATATATTAACATTAATATTAATAGTTTATTGAAGCTCAATAAAACTTAATCTTTCTTATTACATAATTTATATAAGGAACTTGTCATTATGTTTAACAAAATAAAAAAAAAGACTTTCATGTACCACAGTCTAATATAAGTATTGAATGTATCACAAACTCATCCTGGTGATACATGAAAATAAATAATAACTTAGTGCTTTCATATAAAACTGTCTATATTTAGCATTGTGTAAAATAAAAAAATATCAAAAAAGATTAAATTAATTCTAAAAAACACAAAATATTAGGGTGTTACATTTTACACTCCTTAAAATTAATTTTCCCTTTAAATTAATCTAGTTCATCAATGTTTTAATACTTCAAATTTCATTTCCTAAAAACCCACACATAAAAATTAAGACCCAAAATTCCTTTTAAATGGAATGTGGGGAATATAAAATTTACCCAAAGTAACTTATAATTAGGTTTCTACATAGAAGAACATAGGTGTCATCTGAAAACGTGGACATAGAAGAGAAATATAACTATCAAGTTTTTATGGAGGGTGATAGAGAAAATGGTCAGAAGAATGTTAATGATCACAAATCCATAAACCAAAGAGTTATGGAAAAGTCATTAATATCATCATAAATGATGATAAAAGTATATCATTTTATTTCAAGAACCTTTGATAAAGTTTAATAATTTTCACAAGGGGATATAGTTACTTGATTTCATCCCATTTCATATGCACAATCTCACCCTTTGGTTGTACCTTGATCAATTTCCACTTCATCTCTTACACCAAGAAATGAATGTTAATTTTTTATCCCTAAAGCACTAAAGGATCATAAGATCTATAGATAGACTAATAAGATATTCTGTCTATCTTTAGGTATCATCAAAAGAAAAAAAGGTTAGCATAGCTTTCATAAATTTTCATATGGTAAAGTAATATGTTAATATCCAAATCCTCATCAAAAGTTTAACTCAAACCGTTAAATAAGTAATAAACATTATAACCCATATAAAATAAAATTCACCGTTAATTCCTTCAACAATCCCTTATCTTATATCAAAAACTTTTTCATTGAAAATTGGGGTCCATCCTTGTTCCGATAAAATATAAAATTTTATTTCATTATTTCAAAATCCATGTGGTGGGAGATAATCACATTTAACTTCACTAAAGGATAAAAAATAATATTTTCATAGGGATTATTAATACAAAATAAAACAATAAATTCTCTAACATAGAAGGGGAGGATAAGTGTTTAATAATTATCATGATTCACTTCTTCTATTGTGATTGTAAAATCTTTCTCTTTTACCTTTTTCCTCATAGGTTAATGTGGTTTATCAATAATATTATTCCTTGGATGGGTTCATCGATTTTCTTAATTCCTAAACTCATTTCACTTGAGCACTACGTGTATGTGGTTCATTATTTTGAATCTTATTCTCCTTCATTGCATTAATTGTCCTATTAATCATATTTAGAAATTAATGGATTTTATTACCTACCTTTTCACATTTAAAAAACCTATTAGTTCCATTCAATAAATTCCCTTGATGTTTCTTCCCACATTCCTGACACATAGATGCCTATAATTTCCTTCCACCATTTGAGTTTTCATGAGACTAGATCTTCTTTTTCTTATCAAAACAAGAGGAAATTTGGCTATATATAATTTATATTTCTAACTTTAGTACACATTAAAAAACTAATTAATAACTACTAAAGTCTCTCATATCTAAGGCCTTTCTAATACTGCGTTTCAAACCACCAAATAATTGATTGATTTTTTATTCTGTGATTAGGATCAAACCAGAGGCATACCTTGAAAGCCTTATAAAATTAGCTTCATAGGTTCCAATAGATTCATCACCCTTTTTATTTAGTTAAAGGAATTATTTTTATATATTTATTTATAGAATATAATAGAAGTAATAATTAAAAAATATTCCCATAAACTCTTCCCATTACATAGATTCAAATTATTTTTGTTCCCTCATGTTTTTATTAGAGTCCACCATAGATCTAATTCACCCACCAAATGATAATCATACAAGAAGAATTTTTCATTCTCCGAGAATTGTTGAATGGAAAATATATTTTTAGTTGTACTGATTAATTTCTCAACAACTAGTGGATCAGTGGAACCACTAAATTAAGGTGGGTGTTGCCTCATGAAGGACTCAAAAAAAATTTGTTGCCTTTTTTTCTTGTTTAGATGTTTAACCTAATTCATAGATTGAAAAAGTTTTTTGATAATATCAACAAGACTTTTCATTCCATATCTCATATAATTTGGTCACTAAAGGGGACAATCATAACAATTTCCCTTTCATTTAGTGTTAACACGGTTTCCTTGGGTTCTAGTAATTTAAAAAAATCATAAAGTATATCATCAGAAACACTAATCATAGTGAGAACCACGTAATCATGAAAAATAACTTATAGGATGTCTAAATTATGACACCTTTAATCTATGACACCTTAAGTTGATCCAATGTTATTTATATTTATGTTATATTTAAATACTTCATGATGGTTTCTAAAGATTTTGTGAATTCCTAAGGCATATCCTCTAGGAGTGTCAAACCAGGTGTATAGTGAGACCCATTGTCGTGCATGAGTTTCCAATCAAGTCTATCTCAATATAGTGTTTTCATGTTTGTTTCCCAAATGTAATTATGTTCCATATCCACATTAACTTGTACTATCTATATAGGGATGTAATATCAGGAAAATACTCCCTCTATCATTTCCCAAAATTTGAAGAAAATTTCATATACTTTGAACCATCCTTAGACTTAACCATATAGACATCCATTGACATGTCCTTAGAAATATCCCTAGGTATATCACTAAAGTTTTCTCATCCTAGTTTCTAAAGATTGATAAAAAATTTCCTTTGATTCCAACTATAGTGACCCATGCATAAAATATTTAGATATTACATCATTTCATATGAATATTGAGATCGTTACAAAAGTGTATGCCCAAGAACTATAATAGTTTAGCATGTTTGGAAACATGGAACACATTATTCTAATTCAGTTAATTATCTTAAACATCACCCTTAAATATATTCCTCTTTATTTCTCATATATAAAACAATTATTCATAACCTAGGGAAAGAAAACATAATAAAGGGGTGACCTCAGATGCTCAGAATAGGTAAACAAGGGAGATTTGTAAGCATAACATGAGCATAAAGGTATGATAACATGATCATAACATTATAAGATCATACCTTCCATTTCATATATCATAATCAATAGTCATGGAATAATGATTTAAAGTTAAAAATACATGAATCATAAGGTAATCTAGAGCATAATCCATGAAGTCATAACATAGAAATAATACATAGAATTTATATTATACACATAAGCATATAAAAACCTTTCATATTAGACAAGTAACATTTCCAAAAATTATTAGGGCACTTCTTGGGGACTACACGTACTAGATAGGACACATCACCATCCCAAGTCATATCCCTTTCCTTAGATCAAGTTATACCTTCTCCCCATAGTGGATCAATCCCGTCAACTTTTTACCATAATTATCTCATTAGATATAAATCTTTACCCAATGAATTGGAGTTCTATCTGGGCAACCCCAACGTATAATCTATAACGGGCTAACCTAAAACTATCTGGGCCACCCCATCAAATAATCTATAACAAGGTTATCTGATTCTATATCAGCAACCCCATTATATAAGCTATAATGGTATTACCTAGTTCTATATGGTCCAAACCATCATATGAACTATAATGGGATTACCCAATGCTATATGGGACAGCCCATCATATAATAAATTTCTAAGAACTACAATATGAATAAAGTACAAAGAGCATTAATATCATCATAAAATCTCAAACAACAGTTATTCTTTCATAACATAATTAACCCATTGAAAATAAATGGGTTTCATGTTAATATATTTCAAATGTGACTACACCATGGAAAATAAATTAGTTTCATAAAAATATCTTTTAAACATGATGGAATCGTGGAAAATTAATGGGTTTTATAAAATTATCTTTGAAACATGATTGGCATGTAGAAAATAAACGAATTTCATAACAATCTCTTTGAAACATGATTCATTCATGGAAAAGAAAGAGGTTTCATTACAATATCTTTCAAAACATGATTGACTCATGAAAAAAAAGGGTTTCATAATAATATCTTTGAAACATGATTTACGGGTGGAGAAGAAAGAGGTTTCAGAACAATCTCATTGGAACATGATTGACCCATGGAAATGAAGCAGGTTTCATAACAATATATTTGAAACATGACTGACCCTTGGAAAATAAATATGTTCAATAAACATCATGCCAAAAAAACATAAACCATTTAGAGGAATAATATAAATGGTATATTTGGATCATATCCCTAGTAATAAATAAACAATATATAATAATATCATCTTAGATAGAGATAGATTTTGAAAGATCACTTGGAACATAACATTTATTTGAAAATAACATTAAACAAAATTACACAATATTAGTAAAAACATTCTTTAAAAAAACCTTTTAAAATTTTAAATGAATCACCAAGTAAATTATGTTCATGATGGTGGTTAAATTTTTACATTCCTAATATTCCTTTTACATAGTAAAAAGTTTTGAAAAGGGCCTTTATCAGAAAACAAAAAAAAATATTTTTTTTAAACAATTTTTTTATTAAAAAGGTAAATCATGGGTAAAAATTTATTTAAATAATAATAATAAAACATTTTTTATAATAGTTTTATAAAACGTATATTTGAGAGAAAATAGATTTCTAACCGAAGGGAGAGAAAAAAGTCGTATTTTCTTAAAAACATTTTATGAATTATATTAAGTACCAAAGAGGTGAATAATGGTAATATTAGATAAATATATCATGAATAAATAGTTTAGAATAAATATCATGATATTTATTGGGATATGGACAATAATATTTCATCAATGGAAGCGTAATCATAAAAAATCCCAATAAACTGTGAGATTAAAGAAATAAACTCATACCACTTTGGTAACTTTAAATCATAATCCTCATGAGGTAATGACATTAAATGAAGCTCAAAATATCATGAAATTAAGGATATTAATTATATAATATTTCAAAGGGTAGTATATACACATCCTAAAATAATGTAGGTGTATAACATAACATGTATCTCAAAGAAGTTAAATTGAGACAAAATTACCTTACCAATTTGGTAACTTTTGAACCGTAAAACCCATGAAAAAGATATCATCAAATGGATATGTAAATACTAAAACTATCAAGTATAATAATCATATAATAAAATCATTGTAATTATATACATCACAAAAAACTAGTGGTGAATATGACATAAGTCTCGCAAAAATAAAAGCGAGACTAGAAATCCCCTCACATTATGTCTTGACACTCATGGTACTCATTCAAAAATACTTTATAATAAATATAAGTTTACTATAAACATATTAAATAACCATATTAATTTATGTCATACCATATATGATTATATTATGACCTTTTATTATCTTTTTATTAGCAATTACATGATAAAGTCATGTTTTGGGTAATAATCGCTTTATTTTTTGCATGTGTTTTGATTTGTTCTATTTTGTTGTCCCCTTATTTATATCAATATTTCATTATATAAATAATTATAACCATGATATAAATATAATATATATTCATTATATATTTATTTATAAAAAATTATAAAATATATAATTAGGAAATGGAATACACAGTTAATGGAGACGGTAGCTCGTATGTGCGCATGAACATTGTTTCCTTTTTCTTGGAGTATTGAAACAAATAATAAAATTGAATTATATATATATATATTATTTTATTAGAATTATTATATCATAAATATAACATATTTTAAATAAACTCATCCTTAAAATCATCCATGTAAATCTTAAATAAATCACGCCGCTTTGAGGAGGCGGTAGTCCACACATCCACAAACAATGTTTGTGTATCCTGTTTGAAAAATGTGTGTGAGAGTTTAGGTCATACCATTAAAATAAAATAAACTATCAGTATATTTAATATATTGAGTTTATTATATAATCATGTAATAATAATAATTGATGTGTGGTGAAAAAATTAAAACAAAAGTGCTTATTGAAAGATGTTACCTCTTCTTTGGGTAACCCATTTTGATTTGCACCAAAGGAATTATTTAGTTGGATTTCTTACTAAATGTGGGAGTATATGACGAATTTATGGAATTTTTTATCTTATTTGGTTACTTTTTGGATGATCCAGAGATCTTTATAGGTGTAAAGAGAGTGGGATAGTGAATGCACTTATAAAAATGGGGAAGATGAAACATTTTGTATTATTGAAAGGAATTCCTTGTTTCTCTCATTTTACTAGGGTAAAAAGGGTTAAAAGTATACTATTCTATAACATTAGAGGTTTTATTGTCAAAATATGTCCATAAAATAATTTTTTCAGAAGTTTATGGTGATTTTTACACCTTATATTCTAAGTGTAATAATTAATTAAGATTATTTTTACATTAATAACTATGATTAATTTTAGTTGATTTCACTAATAAGTTTTCTAAAACATTATGTTAAAATTATTTTAATTTATAAATTATTCTTATTCCAAATATGTTATCCATTTTTCCAAATTATAATCACATTATTAGTAGCAAGTAATTTAAAATTAATATCCTAGATGTGTCAAAAATTCGGGTTTTAAAATGAAAATGTTCAAAACTTTGAAATGTTTTTATATCCAATTTCAATATGAAATTGATTACAATAACCTAAATTGTATTATTATATTAAAAATTAATATAATAATAAATTAAAACAAATTTAAAATATTATTTAACCATATAAATAAATTAGATGAAAAGCAGTTTTCAATTAAAATTTAGTGTTTTTCACTATTCATCAAAAAAATTAAGCTTCTCATAAGAAAACCAAAAATTCACCCAAAGTAAATTTTGATAATCTAATTTAAAAAATTAAGATTATTTTTTAAAATAAAAATTATAAAATTGTCAAAAATTATATTTAAAATGGGTGCGCTATTAAAATGTGGTAAAATTACCTTTTATAAAAATACATCTTTTTATTCATAAAATTGTATTTATTATTATATTATGCCTATAAAATATATTATATGAGTGTCAAAAAATGATTTAATATATCATATATAAATTTTATTATAAAAACTCATAAAAAGTGGTTAGTTTAATTTATTGATGTAAAATGTGTTTTCACATAAAAAAATAGCTTTCTTAGAGAAGGAAATTGTTTATTTTTAAATAGTTCTTACTTTAATTTATATCTAATTGATAACCAAAGGATTCATTTTATATACATGTGTAAAAAATATTTTCTCAATTTAGTTAATCTTATTCATAACTTTCATTTAAACAGCTTAGTGATAACTATTATAATATTTTAATATTAATATTAATAGTATATTAGTGTTCAGTTGTACTCAGTCTTGCATATAAATCAAGTTATCAAAGGAACTTTTTATCGTGTGTAACAAAATCCAAACATAGTGTTTTGTGTACTAAAATCTAATCTAAGTGTTTTGTGTAGCACTATCTAGAATTGGTGTTGCATAAAAAGTAATAATAACTGGGTCTTTTCATATAAAATGAGCTATATTCAATGTTGTATGAAATGAAAAATATCAAAAATATTAAATTAATTCAAAAAGGATCATAAAATATTGGTTTGTTATAATGTTTTCGTGATGATGTTGAGGGACCCAAGTCCATATCAGTTATAGGTGAGAACCCTATAGTGTTTCTTGTTTATAGGAGCCAATATAGGTTGTTCCAATATTGATGAGACTTAGGGGACCCCATATATATACCCAGTGATTATAATATCCAAGAGAAGGTTATTTTTTGAATGGGTAGTAGTGAGTCAAGGTTTCACCATAGAACCCGAATCGATGTTGTGATCCTGATTTGACTATTGTGATGAGGATAGTTCATGAACTTGACAGGGTGACCTCAATCATGTGACATGTGTTGGGATGGTGATCCAACCCTTATGATATGTGTATCATGAAATAATTTTAGTTTTATGATTTACCCACATATATGTATAAATATTCATGGGATGACTTGGATGTTTTCCTTGGATACAACCTTCATGACTGATACTATGAGATGTTACGAGAGGGATGCATTACACCCTGATGATAGGTATATGTGAGATGATCTGGGAGGTATGCATCCCCCCCCCACCCCGAAGGATAATTATAATATGACATGTTATGATAGGGATGTACTGCCCCCACACCCACCCAATAGAAGTTATATGTGAGACGATCGAGGAGGGATGCACTTCGCCTCGATCAATCAGTATACTATTGGATGCTTTTAAATTGATCATAGTATCAGGGTGTTGATCCTAATACCATTAGACTCCTTAGACATTCTCCTAGGATTTTTTTATCCAGATACAACTATATTCCCTAGGAAATTATATTATCAATATTCATGCTCCTGATACTAGTTTACACGGTACTCTAATGTTCTCAAAGACAATTTGGTACTGGCCAAAGTAGGTATAGTCGATCCTGAATGTCATTTTAGAACCCAAGGATCGATAGGGGTATGTTTATTTATGATTATATATTTTATTTTATTTATCATACTAATCAGGTCACATGCATATACACTACATTACTAGTTATGTATAGGGCTACATTTGTGGTTCCATAAAGATTTGTACTCACACCATTGTTGGACATTTATAATACTTGGGTTCCTTATTAGATCTTCACTGATTACATGGTCAAGTGGGGAAGAAGCTTTAGATTTGATTGTTTAGTTGGGTAGCATGGGAAGATTCTAGAGATTAATGAGGTTTGTCTTAGGGATAGAGGTGGAGATGAGTCCTTTTATTTCTTTATTTTATGTAATTATGATTAACCCATTGTATAATGAGTTGATTTATACTGGTATTAATGGGAGTCTATATAACTTTGTGATTAAAAATTCATTATTCATGTTGGATGTGTTTTATAAATCAATATACTCTAATTAATAGTTTTCTATGTTACTAAGATTTTTTCCAATGACATTTTTTCTTTGAAATGGGATTATAGTCTCTCTGTAATGCTACCCTATACCCCTACTAATATTAGATAGACTTTGGTGTGTGGGTAGATGTGCCTCAGGTCTTGTAGTGTCCAAGTATAGTTATTGTTGAGTGAAGAGGGAAAGTATGTTTAATACATCTTGTTAAATTGTTGGATGGTGGCTCCTTGGTCGAATGAGTGTTGGTGGACCATTTTATAGATTTTTTTGTGGTGTTAATATAATTTTAATGAATAAGTGGTTTCATTTTTAAAGTGAGATTATAAAATATTTCTAATTTAAATTGGATGGTTTGAAAAATAATTTTAAAATTTCATTTCAAAATATAGTGGGGTTTTCTAAAGAAGGATTTGGTGAGATTTTGGCCAAGGGTCAATGTGACTAAGATGGTATGTGATAGATTTTTAAAATAATTTAAAAATGAGATTTTTAATCAATTTTTAAAGGAAATTTAAATGTATTATTTTTATATTTTTTTAGTTCATTTGACCACATGGGGTTGATGCTCTATTTTACAAATCTTGTCTGATTATTCTGCTTCTTGGTTGTGGTTTCATGTTGTATATGTTATTGCATGATGATGAAATTTGTTTGTGATGTCTGAGGATATTGTTTTCAGTATAAAAGAGGAGGGTTGGTATGGATGGATACGATAGAAACCTGAGAGGTTTGAGATGTATGTAGGGATATGTTGGAGTTATAGAGATTTGTCTTGAGTGACTATTTCTCTAGTGATGCGTTGGTGCACCCATGAGATGGGATGTGTGCCTTGCTATTGTTTTGAATGTTTGTTCTAACTATGTGTGTTTGTGTGTGTCTGATTATTGATGGATTCTGGTTTGGTGATGTGGATCCTAATGCATGTCCCCACTTTTGGTGGTAAGGGGATTGAAGGACAATCATGCTTAATATGTGTTCCTAGATGTGTGTTATGTTTGGGATAAAGTTGAGTGATAAGGCATGTCTTGATATGGGATGTGAAACCTCCCTCTAGTGAAAATATATGTCCATTGTACTTCTTGTGTGGAATCCCTTGAGTGATAATGGAAAACCATGATACATGGTGCGTGACCTCTCTTGAGTGATAATGGTTTGTACAATACTTGAGAAAATCCTACACTTCACCTTTAGGTAGTAGTCATAACGTTGCATCATACCCTACCCTATATCCTCAGGTAAGTTTATAGGTACATCATGACACCCTACCCTACATCTTTAGTTATGGGTCAGGATTCATATATAACCATACCCATTTTATTGGGTGTGGGTTAGGTTTTGGTATTATTTAACTCTCTACCTTTCATCATGGAGATAAATTAGGTATGTTTGGGGTCATAGTGGTCAATTTAGCACATGACAACCTAAAATGTATGGTTTTATTTGTATTTTTTTATTTATTTTTTGGTTTCATGTGTTGTATAGGCACAACTAAAATCATTATATGTACTTCATACAAATAAACTTTATAATAATATAACTTATTATATTTGGGTAATTAGATATTCATATGAGGTCATTATACTCACTACTTACCCGCGTACATAGTATGTGTTTTGATGTATGTGGGTTGACCTTCATGTTCCTGATCTGGGAACAAGTATCACTTGGATATAAGAATATGGATTTGTTAGTTGGTCATGTACGATATGGATTTGATAGTATGATTATATGTGTTGGTTCAGAGGCTAATTTATTTACTGTTATTGTTAAAATGTGTATTTTCCATGCTGCTATTGTTTTATTATTTGATGATGTCTTGTTTATCTTCTACAACTCTGTTGTGTTTGAAGAATTATATATATATATATATATATATTTCCTTATATTATATAATTTGGTGTCCAGTTTGGATCCCTTTAATGTCTATGGATTTTGGGATGTCCTTCATATGGATGCATTATGCCAAATTTTTGCTAGGTTTGAGGATGACCCTCAGTCTTTATTCTTGAGGGAATAGTATCCCCTAACTAATGTAAGATCTTTCAACTAGTCAGAATTTTATTGAATATGTGGAGGATTTCTTGAGGTCATATGATGATACCACTTTGGTATTGTTCAAAAATTCTTGTCTTAGCATAACAATAATGAGTGTAATAGAAAATGCATTGATTATCCCAATGAGTGTAATGTTCTGAAATTATAAACTAAAAACATTGTATTAGAAAGTGTGTATAACACAAAACACCAAGCGTTCTAGAGAATATATTATCCTGATAATTTAAAATATATTTACTATTTTGAATAAATTCATTCAATGATATTGCTTGTAATGCAGGTGGTACTGAGTTATCTTACGCTGCATGGAGCAACAACTTTCTTCGATACATTGCATTACATACAAGACCTAGTTTTACCAAACAACATTATATTGTTAAAATATTATTATTCAATGTAATAAGATATAACCTATCTGTTAAATTGGTGTTATTAATAGGGTTAACTAACTTATGAAAATATATATTTTTATAAATATATAATATGAATTTTTAGGTTAACAATCAATTATAAATAAATATTAAAACCAATTGAATATAAATGAAATGGTTATATGTTCAAAAAGGTGTTTATTATAATTTAAATTAATTACTATTATAGAATTATATATATGAAATTGATTTTTTATATATTCAATAAAATGTTTTCTATATTCATCTAATATATTTTATAGGTATAAGATAATACCAAACCCAATATTACACATAAAAACATATATTTTTATAAAATCAATTTTACCTCCTTTTAATGGAGAACCTATTTTGAATCAAATTTTCTATACTTTTATATATTTTATTTGAAAATATAAATTTATCCTTTTAAATTATGATATAAAAATTTACTTTTTTTTAATTTTTGTTAATTTTCTAATAAGTTTCATTTTTGATGAATAGTGGTAAAACATTGCATTTTAATTAAAAACAACTTTTTTGTATAAACAGTTAATAGTGATAAATTATATTTTTAATTGGTTTCAAAGAATAATTAGATCAATTTTTCGTATTTTTATCTAATTTAGGTAATTGGAATCAATTTCACATTGAATAAGGATATAAAAACATTTCAATATTTTGAATGTTTTCATTGTAAAAACCCGCTTTACACCCCCTCTACAGGATTAAATTTAAATTAGTTTTAGCCAATTAGTGTGTTTTGAATTTTCAAAATGGATTTTATATTTTGAATCATAAGTTGAAAATTTATTAATTATTTCTATTTTGTTTTTGGAAAAAATATGAATAATAAGCTTTGAAAAATTTTATGACCACGGTTTGAGGGTAAATCGGATAATTAAGGGTAAAAATAAAATTATAAAATTACCCTAACAGTTGTACTAATTTCTTTTTATGAGATATTTTTGAATTAAATCATCATTAGGCCTATTTTTTCATCTTTTTCATCCACTTGGATGACTTTAATCTATTTATAGTATTATATTCAAACAAAAGTAAATTTTCTAATACTTTTGTTTTTAAAAATTTAAAAATTTTAAATATATACTTATATTTTGGATATATTAAATTATAAATAGTAATTGGATATAAAAAAAATTATATTTATCATGATAACTTTTTTAGGGAAGAAAAAATTAAATTAAAGGCTTACACAATGATGAGACACTAATTGTTTAATTAATGGACATATCAAATAATTGTTAATAAAAATATTTAAATAAATAAACTTTGATATAAATAATGTCATAAAATAAATTTATAGATTACCTATATATATTATGGATGTATCAAAGGTTTTTTTGCAGCTATCTAGTTTTTTGTTTTTTTTAAGTCAAGAAATGAATAGTGTCAAAATTAACATTAATAATATTTTTAAATAAATAATATGTTATTAAATGATATAAAATTAAATATATATATATATATAATTCAGAAAATATATTGGTATAAGGTTTAAAGTATTATACATTACTCATTTAGGGTTTTTTTCATTTTATAGTAGCAATATTAATCCCAAAAGAGTAAAATGCTAAGTTGTCACTATAGAAGTTAATGGGTTTCATTAAGGGTTAAAGACAAATGATAAGCCTAATGATGTAACCTAAACTTATCTAAAAAAAAATTAGAGTATTTTGACACTTACTCATATTATCTTTTAAATAACTCACTTTGGAGACATTTTTAATTGAAAATTCATTTATATTAATTTAATATTTTGAGAGTTTCCAAAAGTGTCTCTCAACTCAATTATAAAAGGGAACATCATCCTTCACATACTTACACTAAATTGAGACTCCTATTTCGACCAAAATTTGGACATTTATCCTCTAGATTTCCTTCCCCTTATATTATAATCCTTCATTTGGTCATAAATTTATTGAAGGAAGTCTTTTGATATATACCAATAAGAGTTACCTATATAAGAGGTAACCTTCTTTAATGTACACTTATGTTTTATTTGTTTCTCCACCCCTTAATTTATTATTATAACATGATTATATAAGAACACCAACATAATAAATATACTGAGATTTTTTTACGATAATTAATAGACCTAATCCTACACTCACTTCCATCAAATAGGTAATGAACTTACCATTCGTGTATGGTGAACTACTGCCTCACGAAACGATGTCATTTGTTTTTTACTTTACCACATATCATGGTTGGGAATTATGATAAACATTCTATTTTTATATTATATATATATATGATATTTATATTTTCTAAATACTTATATAATATTAGTATATAACACATACTTTTTTTCTCTCCATTTTATGTATATACGATAACATCGTTTGTGGAAGTGTAGACTACAACCTCCTCAAAATAGTGTGATTAGTTCACACAATACATGGAATGTGTAAAGATTGGTTTTAGTAAACATATATGACATATATGATTTGGATATAATACTTATATTATAATTTACATATATATTATTTAATTTTCAATACTTTAATATGACAATGAAATGAAGTAGTGTTCATGCGTACGTGTGGCCTACCATCTTCATGAACGGTGAATTTCATTTCCTATATCCAAATATTATGGATCATTATAAATACATATATAATGAATATATATGATATTTAAATCAAGGTTTTAATTATATATATGATTAAATCATTATCTAATTAATAATAACAATAAGTAACAAGTCAAAACATACTGGAAAAACAAGGCAATTAACAACCAAAATAGTGAAATTAATGGAAGATTATAGACAAATTAGTAATCAGATATTATAAGAAGTTAATATATGATATTATAAATATAATTATAGTTATTTTATAAGTTAATAACATCATAAAAACCATTATATTATAGGATAAAGTATGTTCACCAAAATGAAATTCAAGGAAAGGGATTTTTGTATAGCTTTTGTTTATGTGGGACACATTCCTTATACCCAATTTATTTCTTATAAATGTTATATATACTGACCAAGAATGTATTTTATCTGTCTTCTACTGAAGATTATAGTATTCTAATATCCATTTAATTTTATTTCTTCCATGGGGTATATAATTCTATTTTTTATAAAGTTGTAAGGAGTTATTTCGCAATCTCGTCATTATTCGGGATTATTTTGGTTTAAGTTTCCACTGAGGAATATTTCTATTCCATGTTAGTGTTTTACAAAGTCTTTTTCAAAAATGTTTTTAAATTTATAAACTTATTGTTTAAATTCATTTTTACACACTTTTTCCTTTCTATAAAATTATTTGAAATGAATCTTTATATCTTTTTCCAGAATATGGTACTTTATGAATTTTCTTTCAAAAGAGAAAAGTATTATTTTTTTAACATATATGGAATGAATGGAATTTCCCACTGTCATGAAGTGCTAATGTTATAACTATTCCTTTAAAAGTTTAAAAAGTTATTTTTTAAAAACAAATTCTCTTTTATAAATACACAACATTCTAAATAAATGATAACATGTGGTAAGGGATCTCATATCAATTTTATTTCATTAAGGAATATTGTATTGTTATACACCAAGTTTCTTTTATATGGTGTAAATAATACCATTTGACATGTTATGTCTGGGATAACATTGTTATCATGATATTATAAGGGACACTTCAGAATGTTTAAATATTATTTTCCTAAACAATGTTATTAATTATATTTCAATGGTGTTTCCATTCATCAACATCAAAAACCCTTATTGTTATAAATCCACTGTTTTGAAATTATTGATAAATCCATTTTATTCAATCAATATAGATATTTTATGATAAGAAAAATTGTTTATTAATTAAATCGATTACTCGATATAAGGAGTGATTTATACTGGAAATGACAGGTGGGGAACAAGATTGGTATATCCTCTATATGCATCGATAGGTTCTCATGAGACAAATTAGTTGAAAATATTAAAAATGTTTCTGCCTATGGTTTAAACTATCATGTTAAAGGTCTTGATGGTATAGGTTTTCAGGTGCCTCAGACATGACATCCAATAATTAAGAATTGCCTTCATTCATAATTCAACTGTTATTATTATTTATTCATGATAGTTTTCTCTAGAATTATCTATGGATTCATTTGATTATAATATTTTTTATTTAATGGAATTTTTTTCAGTTAATTTTCTTTTCCATACTGATTATTCCTTATCCATTTATTTCAATGGAATGTTTTATTAGTTATTTACCTTGTTATACTGACTATTATCATTGATTCATTATTTCTTCTATTAGACTTTAAACTTACAAATAATATTAGATCAAACTTATTATATTTCTTTTCTCTAGTAATCCAATAAGTTTACTAATAAATATATGCAAGGATATGTGAAGTGGGAATAAAGTTTTCCTCAAAAAAAAATTATGTTGAAATTTGTCTATTCATTGTAATACAAAAAACATGTATGTATCTGGTTTACCAACACTATAAAACTCTTTGGTCTTTCAGGATTTTATTCCTTGTAATCATTTCAATATAATGGTATTAGACACTAGTTATAGTCTTATGGGTTCAGGTCACTATAATGAGTAGCCAAATTGGAAGGATATGGAGAGAAACATGTCATGGAAATGTTATCTGAAGTTATGAGTAATAACCAAACCAATTTTTATCTCCCAGACGAACTAAATAAGTAGAAACACACAATTGTGTCTTTCATGAGTAAATAACCACCATATTTTAGTGGGTATTATGATACACTTATTACTAATCAATAGATCAACATGATAGAGAAATGTTTTTCGTTCTTCAAAACATAGTGAATTAAATATTTTTTTATATATTTATAATTTGGAAAGTGAGGATAATATATGGTGGACCCAAATCAGGAACCAAAGTCAAGATTAATAATTTTACTCAATTGAATGGGATGATTTTAAGGATTTATTTTTAATAAAAAATTTCCCAAAAAATATTCACACTAAAATGGCGATACAATTACTTTATCTAAAGAAAAGGAGGACAAATCCATTGATAACTATGAATAAAACTTCACAATACTTTCATGGTTCTCTTATTGTTTTATCATTCATCCTATAAAATTGTCTTTTCAATAGTGGATTAAAACTAGGTCTCTGAAATGCGTAATCTATAAGAAACAATCTTAATAATAAATAAATTTTTTGATGTTCTCACAATATGGAAATGAAAATTAGAGACTCCCCTTATCCTAATGGTTTTTTATACAACAAAAGTAATATCGAATTTTGTGGAAACTCAAATGATATATCAAATTATGGAAAGGAAATCCACTAGCTAGCATGCCAAAAATATAGTAAGAATCACTTATGAAATTTCTTAAAAGGAACAAAGAAATACTTTATATATGGAAGTATTGTATATCAATGGTATAAATACTAACTTGATATGAAAAGGATAACCCTTTAAATGGATGGTAATAAATCTAATCCAAATACACCACCCACACTTAAATTATACAAATTCAAGGTGTTTGGGAATTATTCAAATCATTTCCCTAACACAGGGGCTAATGTGGATAATGGACATCATAAACCTCCTTAGATAGGGATGAAGGGAAGGATTATGAGATCACAATTTCTAAAGTGTTTCGTCAAAATGATGGGTAGATTGTGTACTCATAATCCACTCTTAAACTACAAATTCATTATTACATTATATTTCTACCCACTCTTTTATATTTATAATGTTTACAAGGAGAATCAAATATCCACTATAATTATTACTTATTAAATTATTGAGGAAAACTTCTAGTGGGATGAATATTGTATCCCATTTTTATAACTCCTCTTTGATTGAATTTTATGGGAATATGCTTCCTACAAATCGTATTATACTCCCTTTAGTCAAATTTGATGTGATTTTCGGCGTGGAATTGTTTTCTCTATATAGAGGAACTATTAATTTTTAATATAAGGAAATCAAATTTCATTTCATAAATCAATCTATGTTCCTAAATTGGTGCATTGTTGAATATGAACTCCTTATGTGAATTACATATATTATATGGGTCTTAATACCCAATCAAGAGGGGTATTTAACTCAAAGGGTTGCGGTGAAACTTAGTATTGAGGATACTCTAATTGTGAATCATCATTAGTAGAAATAAATTTACAATGACAAACAAAAACATCATAAAAGGATAAATCATGTTGTAAAACCCAAAATGAAAACTTTTACAATAAGAAAATTTATTTGTGAATATAAAATGGAATGAATTTATAGGGTGTAATAGGGTTTATGTAGTCTTTATATGGTTGTTATTAAAAGGTATATAGTTATTGGGTATAATATTAGTAAACATGCCATCAGTTTGTAATTATTGGTACATAGTTCATATATATAAAGTATATTTAGATGTTATATATATATATATATATACGCAAACACATTTAAATTATAAATAATTTATTTGAATGAAAATAAATTATTTTTAAATATATTAAAAAATACTAATGCATACGGTAAAATATCACTGATCATAAAAAAAATTTAAGAATTATTATTTTTGATAAATTTAATACTTTTAAAGAATGGTATCAATAAAATATATTTATAAAGTTCAATGAATAATTAGAAAAATAAATAAATAAAATTCAATAAATAATTTATTGGTCATAAGGTATAATAATTTAATTATTCATGGCTAAGCCAAAAAAAATTCAAAACAATTTTTTATTTTATAATTTCTTTATTTAAAATTTGTATTTTCCATATTTAGATTATAAAATTTAGTTAAATATATATTTCAATGAAAAAAATTAATAAAAAAAATTATTATCAATTGGTTATAAATTAAGACAAAATCATTTACTGGAAAAAGAGATATTTTTCAAATAATTATTTTTTCTATATATTATATAATTTTATCAAAATAAATTGAATTGATCAGTAATATAAAATAATTTTAATTTATTTATTTATTTTATATATATGAACATATAAACTATAATTCATCTAAATATTATTAAATGTAAAGGAATAAGAATAAATTTATTTTATGCTTACAAATATAGTTTTATAAAAATTATTATTTTAATGCATTATGATTATTTAGAAAGACTAATCATATACATGTTCAAGGATGATTTAATTAATATTTAAACTTTAAAATTATAAAAATAATAATTTATCACTCGTTTTTTATTAATAGATATGAAATAAGAATATGAAAACTTGATGTTAAAAAGTTATTTTTTAAAATATATATATATGTATATCATTTTTCATTTAAAAGTAAAATTTATCATATTTTGAAATTTAATTATATTAAATAGATTCACAATTTTAAATCAACGCATAAAAATTAGGTAACACGGCTTATATTATAGTTTTAGTAAAAATATTACCATGCTAGATATTTAAACAATGTACTGAGGGGGTAAAAGGAGATAAATTTAAATGGCTTGATTTTTTTTAATTATCTTCATATTTATACATTATAAAAGTGATTTTTTAACTGTTATATTAAATCTGACATTTATCACCAAAATATCCTAAAGAAATTTCCACCACTTTCTTCTATAAAAGGATCTCTCTTCCACTAATTCCAAACCACTCATATCCTTTGGTTATCTCATGAATCACTAAAAATTTATCCTCTCTAAAATTATTTTGAAAATTTTTATATCCTATGGTCACAATAAGGAGGACTAAGTCCTTCATTCCAAAGGAAAACATTGTGAGTAGGAGTGATTCCATAAATGTAACTAGTGATTGCTTTTTCATTCATTTCATTTAAATTATCATATCGACTATTCTAAAATATGATTTAGAACTCCAACTATATACTATTAACATCATTATGATTCTATAAAAATTATATTATCATAATATAACTCTATGATCCTACTCATTCATTTTTGAGAACTTGTTCTTATTTTGGTTATTTTTACCAAGTTTGTAAATAATGTTATAATATTACCATCAGGAATGATTAAGATAACTTAAAATATTGTAATAAAATGTAATAATTATTAATTTATGATATTTCATAATTATGGAATGAATATATATGTATACATATAATTATATTCATTAAAAAATAAATTCTTTTTATAGAATCAAAATTTACAAAAAAAGATATTTTAACTGCTCTTTATAAATTGTCCCCATAACCTCCATAAAATGTCCAGTGGAATTTATAAATATATATAAAACACTTAATTATCTCCATGGAAATTATATAATTGATGAAAATATGATGAAGGATCAAATACACAAACCACCATATCGAATCTAGCTCAAAAAATGGTACTATTAACACAAAAATATTAATTTAAAAAATATATATTTAAATGGTATATAAGAAATTATAATTGAATTATATCAAGTAAACAAATATAAATATATTTATGATATATATTAATAATTAACCTGAATTTATTATATAGGATGATGGAGAACATATCACTAATAATGAATCTAAGGTAATCATTTTTAGACTCAATTTTCCATCTTTGAGACTTGTTTCACATTATGCACATATTGTTATTTATATGATGTATATACAACCTATTTAAAAAAAATATAATTACCCCTTTATTAATGAAATTTAATGTTTAATTTCAATATATCTCTTTCAACATATTCTAATTAAAAATCAACCAAAGTCATTAGTTATTTTTTATTAACTTAATTTACTTTCATTGAGTTATATTCATTTCTTAATTATTTCTACATGATTGAATTTCCTAAAGATCCACTTTAGTGTTCTCTACAAATATTCATATATAATTAATTATGATTTTACAAATTAATATATATATTCATTGTTTTATAAATTATTTCTTTTTAAAATAAAAGTTTTTTAAAATGTAAGGGCTTTGTTGAATGAATCTACTTTGATTGAGTGATGCACTTTGTTTTACAATATGTTATTATATATATTTTATATCTGTATATTTATCTAAATATCTTTATTAATGGGTAAATTTCATTTTTACGTCATAATATTATTTTTATGGGTTTAATTTTTTTTAAAAATATGACATTGTTAATAATAGTTCACATCATATCTATGAGTTATTTCTCCACCATACACACATTATTTCTTAGCAAAAATGTTTTATTTATTATTTTGAAATAAAAATATGTATTACATATTTTAATCTTCATATTTATCTTTTTTTATTTTTATAATAAAATTTTATAACTCATTCATCGATGTTAGTTTTATTTAAATCAAAGTAAAAGAAATTAAAAATGTTATTTTTTTTAATTTTTTATATTTTTTATTTTCCAATACACATTTAGTTACTTAAAATGTATTTATTTTTAAGGTTTATTTATTGGGGGTTATTTTATAATATTGTTTTAATAATTTTCTTTTCTACCATATAGAAATTTATTTTTGAAATAGAATCCTAATTTTGGTTTTTTGGACAATAAGTAAAATATTTTATGAGAACTCATCCAAAGTTTTTTATTCCACTTTCCTACTTATCTATAAATTATTCTCCTCATATAGAGTTATGTTCCTGATCTCCATTTAAATTCTCTTATGGTATACTTTTTTAGAAGATTAAAAAAAATTATCAACTAATTTAATTCTTGATGCCATTTTTTAGTGAATCCATTTGAAAATGATATATAAAAATTTTCTTTACATTGTTTTTTAGGATGAGATATATGATTGAATTCATAGGGAAGACATATGTAGGTTTTATCTTTATGTGATTTGTGGGTCCAATATATCCATATAATACATTGGGTAAATCTTTATATATCATAACATAATGTGTAGACATGATTATGATTATCTATGCTTATAATATAATGCATGGATGTGATTGAGATTAGCTGCATTCCCAACCTATTATATGGGAAGTATTTTCATTAGCTATGTCCATAGTATAATTCATGGAAATTATTATTATTATATATGTTCAAAAAATAATTAATGTAAATGATTGTGATTATCTATGTTCACAATGTTATGATTTTTTATGGTTATGTTTATATTGCATGCCTATTTTATTCTCCAGTGATCATAATTATTTTCTAATGTTTTAATATTTTTGCACCATGGTATATGTTATGCTTCCATGATGATCCTTTTGATGTTATATTTCATTTTTCATGCCTTATAGAAAAGGATTAGGATTCCATGTTGCTTTTAATAAAATATTTCTCTCATGAACATGTTTTATCACATTCTTATGATTTAACACTTTTATGAATCAATGATACATTTTTATTTTATTGATCATTTGAGATCATTCCATTTTATGTTTCCCATTTCCATAGGGAATTTTAGGTAAAAAAATATTTGGAAGGATTAAATATGTGGAGAATTTGCGGGAAATGTTGAATAAATAATGTGAAATAAGACATTTACATAGTTAATATCCAAATTTACTAAACCTTTAGGTTGTAGGATTTTTTGTTTTTATTAGATATAATGTTTAAATTATATAAATGATGTAAAATATATTCATTTTATGCTCAAGTTATCTAATGTAAACTATTATAAGGGGAATATAGAAGTAAATTCATATACACCTTGAGATTCCTTTGTTATAATTATGGAATGCAAAGTGGATGTAAGGAATGAACTTGGAAAAATATATAAGATCCTTCAGGAAGGCTAGTTAGAGAATATAGTTTACAACCATTCATCGATCATTTAAATATATAGTGGAAACATTCATAAACTCATATTACCTTAGACACATTAGATATGATATGGTAATACAAGGGGAATTAATTGAGAGTATTATATGTATTACTAGTCCTCCATAATTCCTTTCAAGATTTGTTTCACAAATAGAATCATAATAGATAACTATATTACAACCATATTTACCAATGGATATTATATAAATTAAGATATTTTAAGAATATATTATGCCATACAATCATGTGTTTGATGAGAACCATTAGTTAAAGTTTCCTTTAGCTACAAACTTACATTAATGAACAAATTTCATGAAAGTTCGTTAACTATCCAAAATATACTCCAAATATTACAATACTTTAGATAAAAAGGTACTAGTTATTTGATTTTTTATATTTATATAAGATGGAAGAATTTATCTTATTATAAATTATGGTAAAACTTTAATTCATTGGTTTTAAGACTCTGAATGAACATGAGTTGGAATATGAATGGTAAACTCTATAAGATTTAGGTGTGATATGATCTAGATAAACATACTATATATCTGGTCAATGCAAATGAGTTGGTTTTATATTCATCTAGTTAAGTGATATACTATTTTTTAATAATAATGATTCATTTAAGAAAAAATTAAATGGAAACATTATAAGATTGTAAATTTTTTAGGAATTGAGTGATAGATTCCATGTACCAAAATCTAGTTTCATATTTTGAAATTCTCTCTAGTTAATAAAAATCCATTTTGGGTATTTATAAAGAAATGAAAAATTTATTGTGTAAATTTGTACTAATAAGTCTTGATCTATTACTATTCGTTTCATGAGATATATGGACATAGACTATGAATAAACCATTTCACCAATCGTTATACTAAATCTATTAGAATTCTACTTATCATATAAATTTCATATCATCATTATGTCAGGAAATTGGATGTCTATACTATCTTAATTGAAGGAAACCCTATGAATTATGCCTATATTATACAACCAGATGGGTTAGTGACACCAAATAAATATAATAAGTTATTCTAGCCATTAATTTTCATTTATGGATTGAAGAAGGAATCATGATCATATAATGATTGTCTAATTAAGACACAATAGAGTTTAGTTTTATTAAGAATAGAATTGGTACTTGTGTATAAAATGGTTTATTGTGAGTTCCATAGTTTTATAATTTATATATGTTGATAATAAATGTAAAATAGTTGTTTGTCTTGCAGTTAATTAAGAATAAGAAAAAAAAATCTTCAAGAATAACTTAATGTCGTAAAAAAAGTTTTAGTGAATGATATCTTATAAAATAGATATATAAGGTGTCAAAGATAAATTCATGGTATTTGTTTTGACCGGGTATTAAAATAAAACATAAAATAATTAAGTATTGAATTATTTCCTATGCTGAAGTTCTAGGAATTTATCACACATTCCCTAATATATATGAATGTATGATATTTATTTTTTGTAAATACTATAGGTATAATATCATACATAACATAGAGAATAACTCATTGTAGTAGTTAGAATTGTCTGACAGTATATAAGAAAGTAAGGTGAATGAATTCATGGAAATTAGAGTAGTAGGAATGCTAGTTTTCAAGGGGATACAAAACTATTTTTTTACTTTAAATAGATTTTATATAGTATCATACTAAGGCTACATAAATAATAAAGAAAATCTTATTGTATACATTGGTTTCTATATATATATTGAGTATATTATGGATTTTAATGTATATTAAGAAGAAATTTAGTAATGATTTGTTATAGATTTTTTATTTATACCTAGATAGTAAATTATTATCATATTATAATCATATAATAATGGACTATAAAATATTTCAAGTTATTCAAGATGGAAAAGGTAAATTCTCAATGATATCACTTCTTGAGTGATTTTCTTAATGGAGTGAATTCACAAAAAGCCAAATAGAAATAAGAGAATGTGGTGGTCCTGGAACATATAGCCATATCTTAATAGAAGCTTGCTTATCATGTCAAAGCTAACAAGCTTGTTAGTACTTAGCTCTAGTGAAAGTGGTAACATGTTGGAGTTATTTCCCTAGAACCATATAACTTTTTAATATTAATTACACAAATATTTAATGAATATATTATCATATTATTATTATTATTCTTTGTCAAATCAATAAGATAATTTCCTTAGAGTATTTATCATATCAAAAGGATATATTAGTTCCCCGATATAATGAGAACCTAAATATTATGGGGAAATATTCTTAAACATAATCTACATGGTCTGGATGATATATGTTGGATGATACACTGGTTATTTTTTAATATCATGTGTTGGATGCTCAAAAGAATACTTTTTTTCTTCTCTTGAATTTCAAAGTCGGTAATCTCTAAGAAGGGAGGTTATCATGAAACACCTACCCATAATAATTATAAATATTTTGTTCCATTTGATACCTTAAAATTTGTGTGTTTATCCCTATACATTATATTATTATTAATTTATACCATGAATCATTTACTTCAATGTATTAGTGAAAATTTTGATAGAATATTCCCATGGTGAAGTAGCATAAGTTGGGCGTGTCATAAGTGAAATGAAATTAATTGAATTACTCAATAAATTATTTTTCCCTTTAGAGTCAATGGAAGATGACATCTCTAGACCATTAATTAATATGGAACTATATTATTAAATCCATGGCCACGGTAGTTCATTAATGAGTTTATTACAAATAGTAAAAAAATAAATTAAGCATATATGTTGATGACAAAATTATGAAACCTCATTGATGAGACATCAGGACAAATGGATTATATTATAAAGTAATAATTAATATGATGTTTTTTCATTAATACATTAACTTTTTTCTAAATGGGTGGCTTGACATGTTGCAAGGACTAATCTTGAAATTTAGGCATGTTATAATAAATACACAAAGAAAGAAGCATAGTGGATCAGACACTAAGTTTTTTCATAATCTCTTATGAATTATATTTCAATTTAATATTAATAATAAATATTATTCTCATATTGTTGAATGATAATTATTCTGGTCAATTTGATCACATAAATTCAATCACTAGTTATTTTAATTTATAATATATGTTAATTGAAAATTAAATAAATATTTATTCATGAGACAGTGAATATAATATTTATTTATCACTTGTTTATTATTCAAAGGGTAATAAATAAATATTTTATGTAAATATTTATTTAGTTTCATGAATATTAAAATAAATATTTATTTTCTATATTTATTTATTGAATGAATGATATAATGATATTTATTTATTTAAATAAATATTTATTATTCAAGGTTTGACAAATGTTGAGGAGGATATATAGGTCATGTTAAGGGTCTTATATAAATGATTTAATTTTTTTAATATCATTTATATATATATATATATTTGAAAAATGATATTATAATATCCTTGAGTTGGTGCATGTGATGGAATATAATAATATTATTATTATTTGACATGTGGTTCACTTAACATAAATCAATTAGATAAAGGTACATTTTTCAATTACAAATCATTTTAACCCTAAGAATATAATCTAGTTTACATTATTTGGGAGAGTGGATGTTAATTATTGTGAAAACATAATTCTCCCAATATAATCCTCCCAATTCCAAGAGAACTGTTCAAGAAATACTTGAATAATAAAGATATAAAATCATCCTCCTCCCTCTCAAGAATGAGAGAACAAGAGAAGTATTCTTCCAAGACTAGAATATTAGTTATTTCCATCAATAGTGAATAATGATAGTCACTTGGTTCCATCATGTGAACACCCTGAATACCAACAGATATGTTTCTATATTCATGGATCATGTGTGGATACTGGTAGATAAATTCTATTTTGGACACCTCACCATAATGATAATACAAGAGTGGTTTAATAATTAATCATAAAAAAAGAATTTTCAAGATGAGAAAATACTGATTATAAATTTAATTATAATTTAAATCAAAAAAGATTCTCTTTGGTAATATTTTGGGTTTTTTAATCACTTTCTTCATATTTATCCATTTAAAGTGATGAAAAACATTATTGATCACTCGAACAAGCATTTATGGTGCACCCAAAAACCTACAGCTAGTTGTTTTTAACCCCAAAAATGCATCACCCAAGATCTATATGAAATATAATTCTATCATTATTATAATTATTATTCTAGAGAAAAAATTATTGAAAAAACATTGATGTATACCTTCATGCTCTAATCCAAGAATTATAAGAATTATGGAACAATGGTGTATAAACATTTTATTCATCAACTAAAAAAATTTAAGATATGTATTGCTAAAATTTAGACCATTAATAACTTACCTATACTATGAAACTTCATTAATTATAACACTCTCACTGGTTTTGATTATCTAGTTTCTAATTTTGATTTTGAATCTCACCAACTTCCACATCACAAAAAAGGGACCTTCATGTGTCATCATTAATGTAATTAATATTGATAATATTCATATAATTAATATTGATAATAAAATGTCTGATAATATTATTTCTATATTTATTTTTGAGTAGGGGGAATATAAGGACCGTCTTAATGCTTATAAGCACATGGAATCAATGAATATAAAGATTTATTTTTTGGAAAATGAAAAATGAGAAATATCTTGTAGAAATTTTTAGCAATGAAAAATCTATAAAATGATACCATTTTTAAAAAATTAAATAATTTAGAAGTAACTTATGGATATTAAAGTAACATTTCAATATTTCTTTACTTAAATCAACATAAATTACATGGATTTAAAAATCAGGATTCATGTATTCTGGTGGTGGAGCTTCTAACATTGGTATTGTTTAAATCTTTACCTGAATAAGTAATTGCAGTGGCAATAAATTTATAGACCTTATTTGAGTATATTTTCAAGAAAAATTTAATCTATTTTATCTTGATAATAATTAAGAAACAAATTTAATGACACTATTTCATAGAAAAAAAAATTCCACCTAATTTTTAACTATGATGATTTATGTGAAAATGTATTTCTTTAAGGAAGCTAAACTTAGTGGATATATAAATTATTGATAAATGTATTAAATTGGTAGGTAAATTTATATTACTTTATAATAATTTATAAATTAAATTTTATTAAAATATTATTTAAATAATTTTATTTGTTTTATTAATTTTTTTTCTATTAGTTAGTTCTGTAATTTTAAGTCAAATAGAAAAAATAAAGCTCAAGAAGAAGACTCAATTGCTGAAGTTTACCTATAAAATGAGTTTATATCATTATATTAAAGTCATTTAGATGAAACTAATACAATATCCAATAATAATTTATTTATTTAAAACATGTTGAGTAATTATTATTCTAGTAAAAAAACATTAATCTTTCCAGTTTTAAGTTAACCAGTTATATTGGTGTAAAATTTCACACTCACATAATTATAATGATTAAAAACACATAGAATTGTTCGACTAAATAATCATTTTTTAGATTAATTCATTTAACAAATTAGGATTTAAAAAGATATACATCTTAGAATTAAAAATATAAAACAGATAGCAATGAAAAATTAGACAAAGAATAGAATGTTTTAATGGTTTTTTCATTGTTTAAATGAATACTTAAACTTGTGATTATATTGTATTTTTAGTTAGTTTATGTAAATAATATTATTTTACATCTTTTTTTAAAGATCATAAAAATTGATAATCAAGTATAAATATCGAATGATTTCATGATTTTGGATGGATATCCTCTCTGGAAGGATAAGATTTTCAATGAGTACAATAGTAATGGATTTAAGTTACATGTAATTGATCACAATGAAGGCTTCAAAAAATAAAATTATTGTATATTTTCACTCCTATATCTAGTATATTCTATAAATATTATTGATATCATCAAATTAAAAAATCATGGGAAGTTTTTATTTATGTTATTTAAATGAAATTTGGTTGATATTTTTATATGGTCATAAGGAAATATTTGTTACATTTTACTTCTGTTAATTTTTATCACTTGATTTATACCTGTGAGCATAAAGAACATAATTCATATCTTCTAGATTCATAATATAATATTGTATTTTATGTTTATTATGGAGTATATTAAGGTTTATTTTTTTACACTTGAATCTGAGGGACTTGTATGATATAGGTGATGAAGTTGGAGAATTATTTTGTGATCATGAAATTTATCAATAAAAAACCAATCAACTTTTTACCTAATTAAATTTAAATGGTATATCTCACAAGGGAGGGTAAAAATAAATTTGTAATGAAATGATGTAGGCTAATCACAATAAGTAAAATAAATAAGAAAAATATTAAATGCACAAATAAGTAATGTCATTAAATCATAATTTTATAGCATTTAGTTCTTTTATTTTTCTATGATTATTATTTATAATTGTTTAAGTTCTTATATTTTTTAATTTTTAAACTTATTTTTAATATACAAATATATAAAATAAAATGGTGATATAAATAAAATTAGGGTCTTATTTATTTCTCAATAATTGTTTATTATAGTGAGTAACTATAAATCTTTTTGAATTTCTTCATATCCTTTATAAATGACTTTAGTGTGAATTTTTAGTAGGTAAAATTGATAGAAATTGAAAACATTTTATTGGGTTATATTATTATTTTGTATTAATTATATCAATTTGTAGTTTAATACAACTTCAATATAAAAAGTTTTATCTATGTTCATATTGTAGACATTTAATGACTCAATTAATCATTTATTATTTTATAAAAAATTTAGAATATTTTAGTGTTCTATTTTTTTATTTTGATAATTTCTATTTTTTTACTTCTATTATTTTTTGTATGATAGTTTCTGATGAAAATCAGTAACCTAAAATATTGAGTAAATGGGGTTAAATTTTTTCCAGTCATTCATGTTCAGTTAAATAATTATAAATAGTTTAAAATGGGTTTTATTCATGGAACCAGAAACACCCAATAGTTATATATATGTGCTAACTTAGGGACCTGATTTCCAAATGAAAGCACTCATTGGGAGGTTTGGCCAATGATTCTTAAGAAATCACATTTTTTTAGGATGGGAGTTCGAGCTCATCACGCACTTTTAGGGGGAATTGTTTCCTACTTTGAGGCTCCCTTATAGATTTAAGATACGATCGTAACTAATTCATTAATTCCCAAGTATGATGTAGATCACCCTTTAATTAAAAATTAATAATTACATTGTATGGAATTTAGAATCATATAAATGTATCTTAGGTTTACCATAAATGGTAACATGTTATATACTAATCATAGATTCTTTTGCTATTTATAATTATGACACTAATTTTGAGCAATATAGTGGGGAGATTTGGAGTGAACCATCATCTAGGGATATGGGATTTATTTTGATTTTGGGATCAAAACCCAAAATGGGATTCCTACATATCCCCGTGAAAAGAATCAGAACCCATTTAGTTTGGTTCCACTTAACGAGACACATCTCACCTTTTAAGGTCATGTGATAAAGCCAAAACATGCAGTATAAAGTCACAGGGAATGGATGTATAGAAGAAAGGTTCCCATTAAAATTTTGGTTTGGTATTTACACTAAAGCGTCTCAAAGAACCTATAAGAGACATGGATTACATAGTTGAATAAGAAACTACATGGAATGTGTCCTAGATAGAATTAGGAGTGATTTGGGGTGTTGGTTTTAGACCTTAGGGAGGCTTCCTACATATCCCATTTGGAAAAAAAATCAAGTCCCGTATAGTTCGGTTGTGAGGACTCATACCTATGGAGGTCCTCTGAAGGTTTGTCTCGTAGGGGAGTATGACCCTTTGATAGTATTTGGTTAGGGATTATTCTTAAGTAGGATGACCTTATTTGGGGGGTTTTATTGGGGCTTACTCCTAAGGAGGATTCCCTTTTGAGCTTGGGCCTTATGAAGGCATCGTGCATGTCTTTAGTACTAATGGAATTAGAGTTCTCATAGTTTGATTAGTCAGGACTTACACACTGAGGCTTCCCTCAAATTATACTGTAGCATAGAGGGGGATTGAACCTTGAATGAGTTACAAAGTTTGGGTTTCATGTATTATACCATATAGGAGGATTCCCTTTGGGATACATAACTTTTAGTACCTACACCTATAGAGGCCCTCTAAAGGAAGGAGAGAGGAAGATCCAGAAGAAGATTCTCTGCCAAGACATTCATCTCACTGTGTGGATATCAAGATCAAAACTAACCTCTAATACCATTTGATTCATTATCGATGTGATAAACAATAGTAATTCAAAGATATAGAAAACCACAACATCTTTATCCCTCTGGTGGAAGAAGTCAGAGATATGAGAGAAGAAGAAAAGGATTTAGTGGGCCTCTTCTCTCTTATCATTGTAACTAGGATAGCCACATCTAAATACCCATATGGATAAATCTCTTAGGCATGAAGAAAGAGAAAGTAATAAAGTAGGATATGTCCTTCAAGAAATTCAAGTGTATTCCTCGAAGAGGGATTCCATAAAATTGTTTCTAGGGTAAGAGGGGAGGATCTTATTCCATATCACCCCACTTGGAATAGGAGGTCCCGAGTCTTAGAGAAAGTGATTTAAGGAAATGGAATTAACCATCATACCCGAGACTGGGGATCCCAGACACCACCCCTAGTGTCTATATCAACATGACTAAAGGAATTCTTACTCACATTCCCCCTAGGAACCTACTTGTTAGGTGGTACAAGTACAGGATACCTATGATGGAAGAAATGCATACCCAAATGGGATAAATGTCGGTGTGCCTCCTTCCATGTTTTTTGAAGTCTAGATACTTTTATATAGGTTCCAATTTGGTCCCCCCTAATATCAGGGAGAAAAAGGAAGATAGTTCCTATCATTGGTGGCTTGGAAGAGGGCCTGAGAAGTGGCTCGTAATGGGTAGAGGTTAGGCGAGCCAAGAGGGTATCGTGAAGGGTAGGCCTACATGGAATAAAAGAACTTCAAAAATGTATCTTTTCATGATATATAAGTGTCTTGGTCAAGATACCACTTGGAAAAAACACGTGGAAATGTATTTTCTCAAGAATTCAAGTGTTTCCTCAGGTGTTCCCAGAAGTATCTCATGCAGGTCGCTAGTTAGAGAAGGGGACCTCGATCTAGTGTTCATCAACCATGGGGAAAATGGTTCCTTGCATAGGTGTTATGTAATTTAGACCCTAAGAGGACTTTATTTCCATTATCCCCTTTAATTTCTTCTTCTATAAGGTTTTGGAGAGCTACATAAAATGTTTATGAGGGCATGGATGAATGGATAGAGAGAGCAGAGAGTTGGGACTTCTTTGGGATTTTCCATAGTTCAGATGAGGATATATTGGTTCCTACTTATAGTAAAATATGGTATCATTTGTAATGGGGTTGAATCAAGTAGTCTTTTCATAAAATCAGATGTGCGGGTCTATCATGAAGACTAATGTGGAGGCAACTTACACACTAACACTTTTATGTGGGACCTATATGGAGGGCATTTAACAAAGTGTTTAACCCTTGGAACTCTTCATTTTTCTTTTTTCCCTTTTATTAAGGTATTTCCCTTTATTACCTTTTCATATATGTGAAAAATAGAGTGTCAACAAAATCCCCCCCTTGAGATTGGATCTAATCGAAAGAGGAGGGTCTGATCCTAAGGTAAAGGGATGAAAAGGGAATGTGGATCATGAATGTCATCCATGCACATAATCCACATAGGTCATCCATCTGGGTCAGTCTCGTAAGAGGTTTGTACATGTGGTATGTGAACTGGGTCTCCTGCCAATATAAATAGGGCCACTAGTCTCAGCGAGTGATTCTCACGCTTCATACCACTAGTCTCACCACACTAGTATTCTGCTTAGACCTTTCACTTAATGTTTTTTTTATAATTCCACTTTTTCACATAATAGGTTCACATCTATCTATGTGACACATATGTTTGGGTGAGGGAAAAGTGTGAGGATACTTGAGAGGGGGACTTACATGAGGACACTTGGGTGAGTACCCTATGTGGGCTCATGCCTTAGAAAAATTCCCAAGTTTATGAAATTTTCTCCCCAAGAAAATACTTTATTTTAACATAAATCTTGTTGTTTCATTATAGGTTCAATGGCCACTCTGAAATTTAGGGTTTCTAATGAACATTCTGGAAACTACATCGAGGTGATGGTAAAAACTGTCGGTCCAGAATACTATAATGTATGTGATACTACATTATAAAACATTGAAATACATATGAAGAAGTATCATCAAGATTATCCTAAGAGAAACAAACTACCACTATATGTCTGAGGAATCTAAAATAGATATTTGAGTCAGAGATAAAGAATTGTACTCCTCTTTTTTGGTTTCAAGAAAACATGAACTTCACTACTGTAAACATCTCAGGACGTGTTCATAAATTAATACAAGTACATATTACATGGATTGTTTCATGCATCATAGCCTATGTGTCTCATATTTAAAACCACACACACTTGAATTGAAGTTGTACTATTACTCATCTATCTTTTTTGATTTTAAGATAGACCAATCAAAGGACCCAAGAAAATATCGAGACCTCTACCCAGGATGTAGTGTTAGACATAAATGGATGTGGGCATACTGGGTTCCCCAAACCTTTAAATATTTCATGATAGATCTTAAAGTGGTAAGTATTTACACATCCATTAGGGTGGACCAAACATACATATATAATAAGTGTGTCTTCACCCCTCAATTTCTAATCTCATAGATCCCATAAATAGACTACTTCTATCTGATTCATAGAGAATTCATCTTGAGCCTGTGGGAATTCCACAATATCTTTGGATCTCTAATACATAAATAGGTATATGAAGAATTTATCCCACTAAATGTGATGTGAGAATACTATGAAAGGATACCAGTATTGTTTCATTATTGATGGAAGATAACATAGGACATAAACTAGTAAAACCCCTACCTATGGGGGGATATCCATCCTGAAGCATGGTTGAGTACTTTTCTAGAGGTAAAGGGGAATTTCCACACTTACAAGCATCATATGGGGTGTCCCAATATGGAAAAATGGGGAATTACTAGAAGGTTTTGGCCCATATTGGGAAAAGGGGAGTACGAATGATGGTGATACAAACCCAAGTATGGAATACCTACCAAGACACATCTTATAGGACTCTTAGTCATGTATTTAAGTATTTAAATGGTGCATGTCCATGACTCCAATAGTGGTGTGAGGTCAGGGACATTTTTCAGTACAAACAATCTAGAAGAGACGAACCACATAGGTTTAGAAACCCCTATATTGGAAAAGATTCATTGATGGTTGTTGTATATCCACATGGGGAAGGTCCTTTATAATTACAGGGCCATTATAGGTGTTCTAGGGATGGGCCACATCCCACTTTAGATATGATGTCATGCAAAGTGGATTTGAAGTTTCTAGGAGCCAATTTCAACCATTTATTCAGGCTCCTTTTAGTATTTATCCCTTGACCCTGAAGTCTAGAAAGACATTTAATAGGCAGAACATATTCAAGGAGCTCAACATATTTCCATATAGATATCCACTTACTGGGATATTCATTTATGCTGGAAATGTAAGTTAATGGATATCAAACATGATTACCTTTATAGATAGTGGGAAAGCAACCCAAATCTATGGAAAGGTCATATGTGAAGCTTGTTATTTATACATATTTTCATTCCAGTTCAAATTTTTTCATAAAACAACTGTATCTTCACCAGTGTACATGCGATTGGAGTGACACCCAATAGTATCCTGACTGTTGTGGATTATTACAGCAGTGGAGATTAGTCAATGATAATCAAACTAACAAGGGAGTTTTAATCAACTAGGTTGAAATATTGGTAAGTTGAGGCCTAGATTTCATTATATCCTCAGTCAGTCTGGATAGAATCCATCCCTTGAGTTGGGGTTGTAACAACCATCGGGAATGAGAGGCAAGGTAGAAAGGCCCGGCCTCCTCCTAAAGGTGATTCATCTCCTCTGGAATATATAGATGACTACAAACTGAGCTCAACCAAATGACCCTATACTTCTTATAGTATATAGATCATGATCAAAATAGATACTCTGATTGAGGTTGTGCATAGGAGGTCCAGTCATCACCGCTAAGAAGAGACCCAAGTTCCATTTTCCCATCCTACGTTAGGGATAGAGAGATTCAAGAAGCCTATGAAACCCAAGGTTGTTGAGTCATCTTCATAAGAGGTTGGTATATCCTATTAATATGTGTGACTAGAGTCAATACAATTTTGGTAGAACATTTCTTCTTATTCCAAAATTGTTGGGTCACTTCTTCAAGCTAGGTTGAGGATTCCATAAACTAGAGATGCTCCAGCCCCATAAAATATTTTCTTTGAGGATGATCCCACTGAGGTGGGTATTTATATTTAGGAAATATAAATGATTATTTATGAAACTAAAAACAAATTTACAGAAATGGTAGTATTTGATGACATGTCAATACGGGGTACCATTGAAGGGGTCGACCACCCATCCTATGAGGAGAGGAATAACAATGTCGATCACAAGGATGTAAATTCTTCTTCCCTTGTTTTATAGTTTTTTCATTTATTAACTTAATTTTGAAAAAAAAATGTTTCTAAGTGGAATATCATCCTGATTTCTAGAGATCGTAGGGGAAATCATCTGAGATTCCATCGCTGAAATGTGGATCGATTGGAACCCCTCTCAGAACCGACGAATTATCTCCCTAACTGGGAGAGATATCACTGGGCCTGCAGGAAATAGAGGATGAGTTGTAGGGTGGATCAATACTTCCCCCAATGATATCTATTTTTTAGGATGAGGTTCTCGCATCCCTATGTAGAAAAATTAAGATTGAAGGAGAATTGATTCTTTGGCTAAGATCCTCATCAATTATAGTAAGTCTTTATAGTATCAATTATTGGTTCTTTATCTAGAGTGACTATTTGACCCTATATATGTTTGTAGAATCTACTTATCTTTCCTATCTCAAGGGGCCTAGAAAAAAGCCTTTAGGAATTTAGTAGGATGCTTCAGAACAAAAATAGACTCCTACTAGTGATTTTAATCCCTTTGTAGAAGATGTTTACAAGGTTAAGTCCATATTATCTACTTCTATCATCACTCCAATTATATATAGAGGGGTGATAATTATGTTAATGTAAAATGTGAATCATAATACATCATACACCGAATACTGACCATGAAGATATCTCTAAGGAAGTTATTTAGGGTCTTTGGTTTTAGAAGGAGGTTGTTGAACTAAGTCTCAAGCCCAATTCTTTGAACCTCACTATAGGTGAGACTACCATGGGTCTTAGTGAATCAATATAATTCATGATAAATAATGTCATGAAATTTGAAGAAGTATTAATACATATTAATCTTCGGACCTCTTAAGAAGAGTTTGATAATTTAATAAGTAAATGAATGGAAGTGAGTCTTTATTTTTATTTTTATTTCAACCATTTTTTATACCTATTTTCTTATAATCAATTCTCCTTGAATCATGAAGATTTATTTGTAGATAATTTTTCAATGATGATGGGTGTCTAAGTCCATCCATCTCCTGATATTTTGGGAACACTGACTCAATGTGTCTTAAAACATGGAGTCTTCATGAGCCTCCCTTTTTGATCCCTTAGCAGTCTCAAGAGAATTCCCCTTATCAAGTGATTTTGACTTAAACCGATAAGGTTGGGAATTCCAGGGAGTAATTCTCACAATCCATTTATCCATCATTGGGTAAGAATCACTAAATTCTTTAATCATCTCCTGTTTCTTCCACTTCATGTCATTTTTAGGCTAACAAGAATCCTAATCCATTATCTATCACCATCAACTTTTATAGCTAGGTCTGAGGGTGGAGCTTACATGCTAAATCATCCCATACTAGAAATTGAAGTCATTACCATCCTAGAGGGAGTAGGGTGGGGAGCCCAACTAATTTCAATAATCCTAGAATTTGTGTTTCCATTTGATAGTGTCTTCAATTAGGATTTGGAGACGGAAAATTCTCTTTGTATCACACGATGTGCTTCATGGAGGGAAATTTGGAAGATAATATTTGAGACACCTTTAGAATATCTACCTTCATAATTACTTTGAATTCCATTCCTATTTGGTATGCTGGGATATGTAGGATTTTATTACCAAATGATTCATTTCACTGTGAATGAGATCATTTGAAAATTGGAGAAAGAACATGAACTATAAGGTAACCTCATAAAGATGAAGCTTCTTATGAACACTAGTGATCTCTAGGTTGTATTATCCCAGGAGGATGCTGAACATGCTAAGAAATTGGTGGGATGTAGGCAACGGATCAATGAAAAGACAATTCAAATATCATGCCTTTACCAAGAACTAGATGTCGCTCAGTGTAATCTCATAAAACTTCACTATTGACTAGAGGGATCCAAAACTAAAGGGCTGACTATTATTGCAACCATAGTGGAGGAACTTCATCGGGCTGAGAAAACCGAAGTTGTTCAGTTAGAAAATCTTGGATAGGTTATTGATGGGATTGGGATTCCATTGAACAAATTAGTATATATGTTGATGGTCTTTTGTGGAAAATGGATTGATAGACTCCATCTCGTGGATACACCTCTGATTTTTTATCTCATAAAAGAAAGGATTGTGTTTCCAATCATGTATGTCTTTATCCCTATTTTCCTTCTTTGATTATAAAACAATATTGAAGTTTATTTTTGTAGAAATATGTATTCGCATCAACTAGTTATAACCACGGTGATAGGTATAGGGAGACAATATAATGTCTTTCTAAACCATGGGGGATAGAGAACTTAGTTCGACTATTACTACGGTCATTTGAAAAACCCTAAAAACTTTTTGTATTTTGTTTCATCAACCTGATTTTTTCCTAAAATCAATATAAATAACACTTAGCGGGTGAGGCTTAGCTTTTTCTTAGGCCTCCCTTTACAGGTTTTCATCGTGATAATTTTTATGCCTTTTATGTTTTAATTGATCTATTCTTGTATAAAACATTAGTATCATAGGTCTAGAAAGCTGATAGATGACTTTTTTTAGAGTTCCCTTTGTAGGTTTTCATCCTAGAGAGTACTGTATCACTTCTTGTGGATATTTTAAAGTTCTGCATGTTGTAAAAATGAGACTGGTGTTTTAGGTTATATAGATTTGATAATAAGTTTTGAAATTTTTACCCAAACAAGGATCATGGTCCAATAATGTTCTGACATTATTTAGATACCTTAAGGGGAATTTTGATACACAATTTTCTGATTTATGAATCTAAAACGTGATACAAGACAAATATGTGAGGAATGATCATATAATGAATTCAAAACATGGTTTCCAGCACAATATTGTTAGGGCTTATGGGAATAGAGGAGGTCTCTTCTAAGGACGAAATTACCACTGGTTGGCAAACCCATTTTGTTGGTCACTTTGTGCAAAGCCAACTGGGGCATGTTACTGTATTCTCAAATAGTGGAATAATTTGGGTGGGAGGCCCTAAAATTTTATGGGAGACTTATGAAAAGCCAAATTAGGTATGTTACAGCATATTTAGGAAAATGAGTTTTCATGAATTGTTACATTCTATTTCTTATGCCCAAAGATATTTGGAAATATTCATATTTCTCAAGACCACGAAGGGTGGTTTTCCACAAGAAGGTGTCTGATAATGAGGAGAGTACACATACTAGCATTATCCATGAATGAGAAAACACTCCTACAAAAATATAGATTGTGTAAAGTAGGTAAAATTTTATAAAATGTCTGATGCTAGGGGAAGTCCCCTTTTTTACAAGGGTTGAATCACCATATAATTTAATGTTGTGTGACCAAGAAATTTACCATGTAGTTTAACATCTTATAGTGAGGATGTTTTTGTATAGTTTAAAGTATTGTGACTAGGATGCCATGAAATAAAGTTTAAAGAATTAAAACAAGGAAATTATAATATATAGTTTAATTTCATATCATAAGGAAATTGGAAGCAATAATTTAAGGTCTTTAGGTTTGACTAAAAGGTCAATAATTTCCACATTTCATGGTAATCTATCTAGGAATACTCCATTATTTTTAGGTATGAGGAGGGTAATTCTTTAATCTATAATATGGGGATATTAGTATCCAAATAGTGGTATAAGTAAAATATCTTATTGAAATAGAGGATGTATAACTTGAGTAAGAAGTTACCACTAGTTGAAAACCCCTTTTTGGGAGACTTTATGAAAATCTAACTGGGGAGTGTTACTGAATAGTTATATAGTGGAATCCTTCGGTTGAAAGGACCTGAAACTTTGTGGGTGACTTATGAAAATAAAACTGGGGCATGTTACAGCATAGTCTGGTAATGGAGTTCTTAGAATTTCTAACATTCTATTACTGATGGGCGAAAGAAGTTTAGGGAGATTCATATTTCACCATATATAGAGTTTGGTATGTAGAAGGAATGTACTTGAATATGGGAGGTGCATTCCAAATATAAATTACTCAAGAATTTTGGAAAGGGTTTCCTATGTATATTTGATCCAAATATGTTAAATATGGTGCTTGTATTTTTAGGTCCTGTGACTAGGACAAAAGCATGATAGAAATAGTAGGTGATATGCGGCCTACCGAACCAAGGTCATTCCTGCAAACTTTGGACATGAGGGAGGAAATTGTAAGCCATGATCTTTGAGGTTCCTAGATTGGGAGAAATTATATGGGAAAATAATGTGGGGGTGACCATAGAACAAATTAGAATATAGTCTTCTAACATAATGTCATCAAATCTTACAGAGACCGAATAGGCTTATCCTATTTGAGAAGTTACTACTGGATGAAAAAGAATGTGGGATAATTTATGCAAATCTGACTAGGGGGAGTTCTAGAATAGTCAAACAATGGAATACCTTGGCTGATAGGCCCGTTATGTGGGTGACTTATGCAAATCTAATAAGGGGGTGTAACTACATAGTCAAGAAAATGAATCTTTATATATCAGAAATTATATTTTTAGTAACTACAGAATGATTATGAAGATCTGCAGGTATCCAAGATTATGAGTATGAATTGTGGAAGAGATATGTTTGAGAATGAAATAAGTATTTAGACTGATATCATCCATGTACTCTAGAGTCCCTTGCATATATATGACTAATATAAAAAAGGGGATATCTTTGTTTCCTTGGTGGACCCTTGAATGAGGGATCCCAAATTAAGAGCTCCTGCATGTATATTTACATATGTAGGAGGTGAATGTCTATTTACCCCATGACTGGGACTATGAAATATGGTCTAAGAATCGCTACTTATATTATTGGGTTGATAATCAATACACATGTATTTCTTAGGGAACCATTCAGTTTAAATTCATATGAAAAGGAAAATAACAATGCAGTTTGACATTGTATCGTAAAGAAAAAGTGGATCAATGTAAAAAGGTGTATTGCGGCTAGACCAGGGTACAAGACTCGTGTGTCGCTACATAAATTTTTTGATCAAGAATAAATACACACATATTTCTATAGTGGATTACCCACATTCATTGGATTTATGTGCTGAGATAAGGGAGGTTATCATATTTAAATATAGGATCATTCATGGGGTGATAACCTAGATTGGATCCTATTATGTAGATCAAAAACATACATAAGAGAATGGGGACATTTCATATATTACAAATGGTCCAGGATATAGGATTCGGGTATCACTACCAATCTTGTGGTAATGATAATCAATCAATACAATGTTCTCAAACAACTCGTGCTATTTATATCTGTGTGGTAAGGATATCTGGTGTTCCTTCTAAGGTCTTTAAACCATGACGATGATAAACCTCATGTGAATTGATATGCCTTACTCATTTAGGAAACTTCTTTAACCAAAATCATATGTCCGTGTGAGATATGCTCAATGTGAGAAACAAGGAGTGGTAAAATCTTCTTCCATGCCATAAAGGAAACACAAGTGAAGGATAGGGGAATTTAGGATCTATAGTGGTTGATCAAGGATGAATGATCCATGCACTACTATGTATCTCATTAGAATAAGAATCATGTTGTACATAGTTCTGAAATCCCGTACAATTTAATATCTTGCGGTGAGGAAAAATATGACAAGACATGAAATAGGGGAAATGTTGTAGTTGCATCAAATAATGGAAATCAGGGAATCACTGCATATCCTGTGATGGTAAAAATCAAGCCACACATATTTCTTAAAGGGTTCCCTATGAAGGTTTGTCTCATATATAGGGAGTGGGGTATTTTTTCGTATTTTTGTGTATCTTGGCCCAAGAATGGAGATCTGGTGATCACTACATATCTTGTTAGAATTAGAATCAATCCACATGTAGTTCGTGAGGCGATCGTGAAGCTTATTGTTTTGTGATGAGGATGTTAGTTGTGTATTTTAATTCCTTTCGGTAAGAACGTGGGTCCCCTAAAGTGGAAGGGAATATTGTGGTTGGACCAGTGAATAATACCTAAGCTTCACTACATATCTTGTTGGGCAAAGAATCAATACACACGTAGTTCTTGAAAATAGTTCCCCTATCAATCAGTTTTTCAAACAGGGAAAAGGGGGCTTTGATATTTTCTAGAATTATGGATGGGACGAGGGCATAATGTCTAAGTTTCATTATATATCTCATTAGAATGAGAATCAATCCACCTGTAATTATTGAGTAAACATGTGTTGGGGTACCGGCACAAAATATTTTGATCCACCCAAACACTAATCAAAATTTTCTATAGTTTTACATCATGTAAAAAGAATGTGAACCATTCCATTTAACATCATATAGACAGGACTATATGCTACATAGTTTAGAGTCTTATAGATTAGATTATATGGAATCAGGTAGTTTAACATCATGTTTCTAGGATGAATCTCATGTTATTACACAAAATATTTCTTCATGAACCTTGCATTGTTTGGGTCCATAATTATCTCTCCATCCATTGAGATGAAGGAATAAGTTCTGTTAGAGTGGACCTTGTGTATAGATTAAGGTCCCCCCCCCCACATTGTCTCATGATTTGGAGGCTTATTTTCAAGTATCTTTAGATTCCTAAGGAAGAATACCAGTTCTCCTTGGAGAAACAAACAGATGTGGGATTTCTTGTTAAAATATCATGTTATCCGATTTTGAAAGACCTACAAGTGATGAAAGGTATGAAATATTTTCTCATCAAGTCACTCCAGTTCATCCAATCATTTCTGGGACTTCTCATATAGTGAAGCTCTATTTTCATACATTAAAATTGCATAACTTTTGAAAAATACTTAAAACATTATAAAAAGAGATTACCAAATACCATATTAGTTTAATGACTTTGGAAATATGGAAACGTAAACACTGGTACATGATCAAGATACATTATCTCCCACTAGGTTCTTGAGGACTGGAACCCCTCTTAGAAATATCATACAACAAATATATCTTCATAACCAAGGCAAGAAAACATAAAAGTGGTGAGCTCGGATGCATAGTAAGGGTTAATAAGGGAGACAAGTAAGCAAAAACATAAGAATAAGGTTATGAGAATTTGATCATAAAATTAGAATATAACATCATTCATATCAAATATAATAAACAAGAATCATGGAATAAATCTTGGCAGTTCATAAGACATGAATCATATGGAAATAAATAACATAATCTATGAAAGCATAACACAGGAATAAGGCATTGAATTATGGAAGACATATAATCATATAAAACGCCTATGTCAAGGCCACCTACCAAGATCTTTGTAACATGTTAGGATTGGGATAATCACATGTGTACATGCTTAATCCTTGGAATTCCCTCTCGTGAACCCTCTTGTTTCAGGCTTGGATGTCCTCCTATGTACCTCCTTGTTTTGGGATTGGGATTCCCTCTCCTGTACCCTTTGATCTCATAAAACTTTTATCATTACCCAATGTTTTATAGGTATATATAGATCCCACCCATCTCATAATTAAATCAAACATAAATGTTTCATAAAATCATAAACAATAATATCATAAGCCTTGAAATTAAATGGGTATCATATACATGTAATCATATCAAAACCTATGTAAAAAAGATAACAGTTTCATAATAATTTCAACAAAATAATAACCTTTTAAAGAGAATCAGATTTCATAAACATATAACTTATGAAATATAGATTGATAAACAAAAAACCCATGAAATAGAAATGGATTTCATAAACATATAACCCCTGAAATATAAACGAGTTTCAAAAAGACCATGACATTAAGAATAAACCCTTCAAATAAAGAATATGAATGTAACCTTTAAATCATTTCTTGTAAATGCATGAGTAACATCAAAAGATGTCAAAATTATTTTTAAATATCTTTCAAAAACTTTTCTTGATTAAAATATCCTTTCTTCTTCGAAAAAGGAATTTTAATTCATAAAACCATTTGAAAATCATTTTCTTAAAAAATACCTTGAAAAAATATAAAGAAAAATTGAAAACATTTTGAAACATTTTTCCTTAAAAAATTATATAATAATATTAAAAAAATAAAACCTTTTTCTTTTAAGACATTAAAATAAATCTTGAAAACTTTTTGAAAATCATTTTACTCAAAAAATTATAAAAGAATCTTGAGAAACTTTTGAAAACAATTTTCCTTGAAAATTACTTTTTCAAACATTTTCTAAAAAATTAACCTTTTAAATGAGTAAATTAAGCTTCATAGAAATGATGGTGGGTAAATCTGGACATTTTATATGAGGTAAAAATAATATTTCTTTTACAAGGTAAATAGGTAATAAAATGACTTCTTTAGAATGTGATAATAAGATTCATTTGAAAACATGGTAAAAGAAGAAATGGGTAAAATTTTATTTTAAAGAATATATGATAATAGCATATTTTTATTTGAAACCATTTTTAGAAAACATGGCATTGAAGTAACATAGATTTTCTATCAAAGAGAGAGGTAAATTCGAACTTTCTTAAAAACACTTTCTTAACTACTTTATTTATGAAAGAGTTGAAAAATGGTACTAATATATGGATATATCATGAATAGTAATAGGATAAGAAAATACAAGAGTGTTCTTGAGTCATGGATAATAATATTTCATTAAAGGAATCATAATCACAAATAATCCTGAAAATCAATTAGATTGTTTCAATAAACTCTTACCACTTGGTAACTTGGAACCATACACCTAATTTAAGAAAATAAAATTAAAAGAAGTTAAAATATCATGAATATAAATAGTTCAATGTTATAACATTTCTAATGTAGTATATACTTATCATGGAAAAGTAAAGGTGCATAACATGGCTTGTGTCTCAAAGAAGGTAAATTAAGACAAAATCATTCTACTAATTTAGTAAATTTTGAAGCATAGCCCCCAGGAAATGAATATAATAAAATGGATATGTAAATACCCATAAATTTAATTATAAGAAAAATATAACATATCCATGGGTATTATACACACCACACAAAAATAATGGGTGGTTAATAAAGCATGTATCTCATGAAAATAAAACAGTGAGATGAAATTCCCTTACCTTGTATATTGACTCTCTTTGCACTCATGAAAACTTCTTCTATAATAAACTTAAGTTTAATTTAAAACTTTTAAATAATAATATTCTTATATCTAATACCATATATGTTTTTATTATGACATTATATTACCCTTTGGTTAATAATATTTTGTTAAGGCTTCACTTTGGTTAATATTCACTTCGTTCTTTGCATGTGTCTTAATTTGATATATATTTGGTCCTTATACTTATATCATGATTTTTATAATTTAAAACATGATATAAATATCATTTATATTTAGTATATATTAATTATAATAATATATATAACATATAATTATGAAATGGAATACACCATTCATAGAGACGACAAGTCGTACATACGCATGAACGATGTTTCTGTTTTTATTGTCATATTGAAATAAAGAAAGAAAATTGAATATATGAATATATGTGTGTGTGTGTGTGTGTTTATATAGAATAATTCAATTAGTAATATAATTCTATATATTTTATATAATTTCACTAAACTCATACTTAATACAATTCATGCAGTGTGTGAACGAATCACATCACTTTGAGGGGGTATTAGCCCAAACTTCCTCAAACAAAATTATTCTATTAACAAAAAATGGAAAGTATAAATATATGTGTTGAAAAATAATTATATATGCTTAAAGAAATTATAAATATCATATATATTATAAATAAACATAGTTTCAATCATATTTATCACCATGAGAGGTGGTAAATGAAAAACAAACAATCGTCATTTTGTGAGGAGGTTGTTCATCTTACACATAAACAATATGTTCATTACCCATTAGATAAAGGTGTGTGTTATTTTAGGTATAAATATTAGCATAAAAAACATCCTATTATATTTAGTATACAGTTTATGTTACAAAATCATGGAATAAGAATAGTTTAGGGGTGGATAATGGAAATAAAATAAAAAACTTGAGGAAGAATGTTACTTCTTATTCAGGTAACTCATTTTGGTTTCCACCAAAAGAGTTCTATGGATTGATTTATGTCCAAGTGGAGGCTTCTATGATAAGGGTAGGTATTTTTAGGAGCCATTTGGGTTGATCTTGGTGGATCTAGAGTGGCTTTAGAGATTTTAATAAGTTGGAGGAGAGGAGGTCGTTTATAGTGGAAGAGGGGTGGCACTCCTGTATGTTTTGGGAAATAGAATTTCACCCATGTTTATTCCAGGGAAAGTGGATCCAATAATGGTAAAAAGTCTTTAAAACTGATTATAGGGTCTAAATATGTCCATAAAATGGATTTTGGAAAATTTTATAGGTAATTTAGGCCCTTAAGTTCAAGTTTTAGTCCTTAGTTAAGAATAATTTTACCTAAATCAATGTAATTAATTTTAAATAACTTCACTAGGATTTTTGGTCAAAAACCAAGTTCATATTATTAAAAATTATAAATTATTCTTATTCCAAATATGGATTCCATTTATTAAAATTCCAATAATTTAAGTGGTAGAGATTAATATAAATTTAATCCTAGATTTTGGGCAACAATGTGGTTTTATTAAAGTAAAATTGGCCAAACTTTTACAATGTTTTTATATTAAATTTCAAGTTAAAATTGATTAAAATGGCCTAAATTGTATTTATTGATTAAAATATTAATTAATTATGCTTTGAAACAAATTTAACATCTAATTTAACCTTATAAATAAATTATATTAAAAAGAAGTTTTGAACTAAAATTCAATATATTTTACTATTCATTAAAAAATGAAAATTCACAAAAAAATACCAAAAATTTAACCAAACCAAATTTATATTTTTTTTATTTAAAATATGAAGTTAATTTTTACATATTAAATCTATAAAAGTTCCAAAAATTGGATTCAAAATGGTTTCTCCATTAAAAGTTGGTAAAAATACCTTCATAAAAAATATAGGTTTTTAAGCATAAAATTGGGTTTGTGCTTAACTTATGTCTATCAAATATATTGGATAAATATCAAAAATATTTTATTTAATATATAACATTTATATTACAGTAATCTAACTCACTAGTTATAATTAATTTAATTTGTTATCGTAAAATGGATTATAATAATAATAATATTTTCCTTCTTATTCAATTGGTTTTCATATATATTTATAATTAATTAGTAACCCATAAATTCATATTATATTTTTTCAAACCATATATTTTCATAAATTAGTTAATAATATTCATTACTAATAATTTAATGGCTAGGTTATACTATATTATATTAAATGATAAAATTTTAATAATATATTATGGTTCGATAAAACTCAGTATGGCATGTTACGCAAGACATCAAGGAAAGTCAATATTGATTGTAATGTGTGATAACCTTGGTGTTCCGTGTAGTGCACATTAAACTTTATGTTATGTGTAATGAACTATAACTTGGTTTTTTGTATAACCCAATACAAACAAAGTTCTTAAAAAAACTACTTTCAATATTGCATGAAATGAAAAATATCAAAAATATAAAATTAATTTGAAAAAAATATTTATCAAAATCACAGGGTGTTACAGCTCATCCATGGATAGATGATTACATATTTAAATGAAAAGTGATGTAAATTGGACTTCAATGGGAATGACTAATTTTGTTACATATGATAGTGAATACGGGGTTGCCTACGTGGCAGTACGAGTTGTGGTTTAGTAGGCCCACAAGGCATGAAAGAGTTTATCTGGACAAGACTTTTCATCCCTATCGAACATCTTATGGATTATGTTTAATAGGGTCTTGTATAAGGACTATATCTGGCCATTAGCTGCATCATGATAGTGGGTTCAATGGTTGGATTTGATATTCTACTCAAGATACAAGTTCTCAAGCTCAACATAACAGAAAATGGTATTGTTTCATCTCAGTATTGTATGAGGGACACCAAATCTGGTGATGATTTTTTCCTTCATGAAAATAATGATTATTTTGTCCTCAAATTCATTGAGGTGTATTTCATTATCCCATTTGGAGAATAAGTCAGTAACAGTTAGGATGTATTTGAACAGCTTGTTGGTAGCTGGAGGGTATGGCCCCACAACATCCATACCTCGTATGGAAAATTTCAATAAGCATTTGGATACATGTATCAAATCTGAGGGTTTATGAATGAAGTTGGCATTCACTTTTAAGGAATGAAATTTTTAGGTGAATTCTATGCAATATTGTTTCATTATGGGCCAATAATACTAAAGACTTTTCATTTGATAAGAAAGACCCTGACTGGTGGGCACCACAGGTTCCCATGTGTACTTCTTTTAGGATAGCATCGATCTATTCACCATCAATACAACTTAGAAGGACTCCATAAATACCTCATTTATAAAGGACCTTCTTGTGATTTGGGCCATCATAAAGAGTGAAATTGGTTTCTTGTAATTATATTTTCTCTTTCCTATATCTATATAATTGGAATACTTCATGAGGTTATACCAAAAGAACATTTTAAGGGTTTTATTTTTAGGCTATGATTTCATAGCTAGTGGAAGATGGTTTAAGAATCTATTAGGTGGTCAGAATGTTCTCAGGGATTAACCACTATATTTTCAATGTATCATTTTAAAAACATTCCCAAAGGGGGGTTTCATATCAGTGAAGTTGGTCGATTCTTCATCTTTTGGGGCCATTAGAATTTGGTTGTACCCAGGATATCCATCCATGAAGGAGAGGTCTTGATAACCATCCATTACATTCATTAGTATTTCTGTGGTTGGAATCAGGATTTTGTATTTCACACAGTTCTAGTTGAGATCTCTAAAGTTGATGTGGAAACTTATTTTCCTATTCTTCTCCTTCAAAGAGATAATATTGGCTAATAATATTGGATATTTCACTTACCAATGGAATTATTCCATGATGAGTTTCTTCACTTCATACTCACTATTGGATGCATGATTCGAGTGTGTACTTTTGGATACTAATTTATATACCCATTGATCTTTTGAAAGGTCCAAGTGGTGGGTGGCCACCTCCAGATCAAGGTACAGAATCTCCATGATATTCCCAAAATATACATTCAAGTGATACTTTAGGAAGGAGTTATATTCATTTTGTTCATCATATGTCTTGGCTGCACTGATAAGAGTGGGTCGTGGATCTTCCTCTATGCCGAGATTTATTTCCTTGAGCTCGTCAGTAGTGGTGGGAAAACTTTCCTCAAATTATGGAGGGGTGTCCCTCAGGTCCTCCTCCTCTTACTAACACTCATTAGTTTTCACCTATTCCTTTCACTAGAAAGTAGTTGATGAAGAAAAATTCTCATAGTTGGTGGAGGAGTCAACATTTGGACATTCATAAGATGAAGCAACAACTTCTAGCTCAATTAATGGTATGGGGCTACTTGCAGCTCTAGAGGGGATATAGGGGACTGAGAACAAGCATCTTCATTTTCTACCACTTTCATGGAAACTTTTTCTATACTAGATGACGGAATAGGGAGTTTTTGAATCTCGAGGGATGGAATTAAGACATTTTCATTTTTTATTTTCATTACTACTCGAAGAGTTGACAACTTATCCAGTGTTGTTAGGTTCAATTATCATAACTAACATAACAGAATTCACTAGATGTGAGCTCTAATCTAGACCCACATATTTGATTTGGTTTACTATAATAATTCACTATGTTATAATCTTCTTTAAGGGATTATCTAGAATCATCTCCAGACCATTGGGGCATTGATTCAAGTGACATCATTAGTCACAGTCTTTTTACCTTCACTTTGATTGAATATTAATTCAATGTACTATGAATTTCATGATTTAAATTGGTCTTCTTCGCTATTTAATGTCCAAATTTGACCATTGATACAATATTTGAGGCATTGGTGGTGTGATGAGGGGACAACCAAATGATTATGTGTCCAAGGTCTTCCCAACAAAACATTGAAGAATTGTATCTTACTAAACAAAGATGGATTTTAATTTATACATGGGATCCTTGAATTGAGTCTTGAGTTTGATTTTTCCAAGAGGATTCTACTCATTCTTTTCATATACCTATAACATTAAAGTGTAGGGGACAAGTTAGATTCTTTAAAACCCAGTTGATGAAGTGTTCCGACTGAAATGAGGTTTACTTTTAAGCTATTGTCAAAGAAAACTCATTGGATATCAATGTCATTTATCCTATCAGATGTATACAAGGGTATAGAAAGTCCCTGTATTATGGAATACTCATCGTGTTCTATGAAATAGATGATCATGTGGCATTCAATAGGATCATTCTATACACGGAACAATTTATCAATAGAAACTCCAACTTCAAATTCCTAATATCTTGAAAAGACCTCTATGAGTGCTTCCTAGCGGTCTTTTGATAGATGCATGGCTTCCCAAATTGACCAATTATCCAATGATAAGGATAATTATTTCAAAAAATCATACTTATGGTCCAAAGGTATGTGATTTTTAGAATGGGTACACTCTTTTTTAGGTGTTCTAAGAACTAAAGTACTTGATGTGAATGGATCGGCCATTAGAATAGGTTCTGAAGGTGCTTCTGCTCTCGGTGGATAAGGTTGACTGAGTCTGTCTGTAGGTCAAGGTTGATTAGGTGATGAAATATACTCTAGCTAATATTCTAGGATGATCATGTCAGGGAAAACTCTAGCATGTGTGGGGAAACTTCCATTATCTAGATGATATCGTTTGAGAGATATCCCATGAGCTTCAACTGTGTAGATGGTTCGAGTATGGATTTGATTAGAGTAGTGAATCCAATCATGACTACGTCTTCCCATGTATCATCAAAATTGAATAACTTTTCCCTATTTTTTCCAATGGAATATAGGTAATTTGAGTTAATAGTCATACTCATCATCCTAGAAGTGATCCATTGAGTTAATAACATCAAAGGAACTAAAGATCAAATTCTTGTCTGATATAGACTATGTTTCATGGGTTAATTCTTATTATACTATTTGGATGGGCAGGGCACGTGTTATTTGTACTATAGGAATGAAGTATTAAAAAGTCAAGGACAAATTTGGTGTTGGAATAGGCTCATATTCCTATTTTTTATTCTTTATATTCTAACCATTTCATTTTTTGGAAGACTGACTTTTAGAGGACTTTGATGCTGATGGAGTCGATTGTGTTGTAGTGGAGGGGAATGAGGGAATATTTGGATGTTTTAACTATGCTCTAAAGATAGAATGATCTTGGATGATTGTTTTTATGACTATTAAGTCACTAAACATCTGTTTAACCCTGGTGTTAACTTCCTTCCATTCATTCTCCTCATCTATATCAATTCCAGAAACACATGCCACTTGCACAAGTGGCTTTCCCAGCTTCACTTTCCTAGAGTCTACAAAATTATGCAGAATGTCCATGAAAATAAAACATTCCTAGATATTGTATCCATATTCTTGATTAAAGGGGAAATAGTTTGGGAGATCTTCATCACCATATTTTATGGGCTTCTTGGGTTTTGGAAACATGATCATTTTTTCTCCAATGTCGAGATGAAGTATCCAAGGACTCAGTAACTTAGGAAAGAATAAACATTGTTCTTAATCTCCTCAAATTTTTTATCCTCTTCTCTCTTTGATTATCCTAATGGGATAGGAATTTTCAATGACTCTTAGAAGATGGAACTGCATGATATGGTTCAGAATTTGGAGCGGGGGTGAGTGTAGGGTCCAGCTTAAGTGTAATAGTGGCAGCCTATGCATTCCCCAATATCTTTCATAGAGATGAATTAATTACCCAAGACTTATCCTCAGTTTTTATGATGAATTCTTACACTATTTGGGGAATATTGGAAAGGTCCCAAAACCCTCCTATGTATTTCATAGGGATTATTGGAATGCATAACTCATCACAAATATTTTATATACTTATGGGAAAAATATACCTGAGGAATCTATAGGTATAAGGAGTATGTCAATCCTTTCCCTCGAAAAATGAAATCTGAGACTCTCTCATTATCCAATTGTTTTCAATTTGAGAGGTTGAGGACAGTTTCCTTATATTATTTTAAGATAAATTGTAACAGAAATATCCAACGGAGATCTTCCCACCATGTGATTGACTAATCTAGAAAGCTAGTGTACCACACAAAGCTTAGTCCTTGAGGTGACTTCATGAATCACCTGAGTTTTTCTAGCACTTTTTGTTCAAGGATACACATCATGGGATCATAATGGGACACAAAAATGTGTCAAGCATTTCTCTAGGTCCCCATAACTATTGAAAATCGGAAATGTAGGATTCCATAAGTTTGATGGTGGAAGATTCAGATCAACCCATTTAGGAAAGGCTTCTTATCTAGTTTCCCTGACACACATCATTCCTCCATGGATTCTGATAGATTCATTAGAGACTTAATAGTATTAATAATCCCTTGAGAAATTATTGGATTGGAAGGATACTAAAATGGGGAAGTATCAAGAAGGGTCATTTATGGTGGAATTGTTGGTATCTGTCATGGGTAGCCTATAGAGGAAATCTTGTAAGGACAATCCTCACTGTGCTCTAGATGGATACTCAATAGAGGGAACTCCTGATCTCCTTCTATAAGATTCAAGTATATTTTTTTTGGTAACCCATGTTGAGTGGGTATTCCATATCCACTTTGGTTGTTGTGGTGAACCATCTTTGTTAAGTTACACTCATAGGTAGTGTGAATTTAGGGTTTAATTGTAGAATATATCCAGCAAGAAGGCTTCCTTGGAGTAGTTCTATGTTGATTCTCCTCAATTCTTTCATCAATTTATCTTCTTGAGAAAATATTTCTCAAGTGTGAGCGGTCCAACCATTTTAGGGATTATTTTAGGTGAAAACATACATTTTCCATTTTCTTTGTAGGTTGATATTTGAGGAGGTAGTTGTATAGTGATTGAGGTAACAATAATATTCTAAGTGAGTCACTATTTTTGGGTACACACACCTCCTTCAATGGTTTCAGTGTGAATCAATTTATGAACTAAAAATTCTTTCTCTGACTCCTCGTCCAAATTGGCCTCATTTTCCACAGGGTATTTAGGAATAGTGTTAATGACATTCATTGATATTTAATTAATTTTAGACATCTCATTAGTGTCTTTATGAGAATACCATTTTCTAAACCCTCCATGAGGACTTTTCAACTCACTTGGTTGTTCTTTAGGATCCATTTGAAGGATGGTAATCTAAATTGAATCTACCAATCATTTGGTCATGTGTATGATTAATAAGGATATGGAATCGCGGGAAGGGAATACTTGAGAGGCCTCATTCTATGGAGTAGGTTAGTAAGGTAAAAAATCCTCAAGCCCTGAGGGATGGGGTTGTTCCCACTCCACTGTAACAGATTTTCGAGCATGGTTTTTTTACCTAAAAAGGTTTTCTTGAAAAATACCCCATCCCTACAGGTTAGAGTGTCCCCTAGATCATTTTGGATGTTACTATCATGGTTTCCCATCTTGTTTTATGATGTTTTTTTCGAACATGGGTCGGGTGCGTCATTTGTTATGCACCTAAATCACCCAATTCTGAAGATCATTACACTATTTCAAAAATTTATGCTACCTGATGATTCGATTCATGGGAGGATTGATTGATATTTTTATATTCTTGATGAAAATTTATTTCAATGTCATGCTCTTTTCTAGCCCAAAGTCGGTGATAGTCAGTCGGGACCTATTTTTGTTGGCCATATCGTCAGTTATGAACTGAGTCTATTTGTTGAAGCTGGCTTGAATCAATAAAATTTCATGATACCACTTTCGATCGGCTTTTTTAATAGGGAGAGAGGTGAAATTTAATTCTATGTGTTTTCCCCATCCTCAGATATAAAGACTGGATGGGGAATCAATGATCAAATGACGCAAATTTTCTAATATGTGGAGGCATGCATGTTGAAAGTCTCCATGTTGTTTCATAAACATTGTATGTCGTGCATCTAAGAGATCCACCAAATCAATTTGGTGTTTTATCCCTTGTATTACCTTTATGTGAATATTAAACTAATCTTAGGGTTATATCTCATCACTTAGGTGATGAATATTGTTCCATATGTTGAGGCATATGTCGTGCATAAAACATACCAACAATTCCTATGGAATGTTTTGTTTAGGGGTGGACAAAGTTTTAAGCTTGACTAGAATACCATATTTAGAAATCTATTTCCTCATGTTTATCATTCCTTGTTAAACTTTTTCTAGATATTCTTAAATCTGGTCTGACCAGAGTGGATGTTTTCTTGCAGCTTTATCATAAGTAGTGATATTGGTGGGGACTTCCTCTATTACATTGGAAGACAAGAGATCCAAGGTTGATTTATAGATTAATTGTTGCCTCGGTTTTTCTTCCATATAAGAACATATTTCACTTTTAAAAGATGAGGAATCAGATATGACTAGCCTTATTTTCCCACATTCCTCGCAGTAGGAGGGTTTTATCATTACTATATCTCCAAGGGTAGGACCCTTTTGAAGAAGTGAAACACTACTGCAGAGAGAATTTTCATAGTGAAATCCATCATGGGGAGGACTACCATGGTGTATTACAACAAGGGTAAGACCTTATTACTCTTTGATATTCGGGACACTAGGAGGGATTTTGTAACTCTCATATGGAGATGGGATCTCAAGATCGATCAGATTATGAACATTAATAAATCCTTAATGATTAAGCATCTGGGAAGGACTTTCAAAATTACACCTACTACTCCCATAATATGGTAATGGAAGAGAAGGATTCTGAGAATCCACAGATAAATATTTGAGGTATTTAACTACTCCAACATTAAGTAGAGTAGGATCATAAATCATCTATTCATTTTCCAGTTGTCTCTGGTGGGGATTCTTTTGGCGTACCTTCTTACAAGTGACCAGGGGAACTTGTTTGGGGAAGTAGTTTTCATGTATATAATCCTATTTGACAGAAACCCTTTTTGTTGTCATAGTTTTATGACAATCTTTTGAAAATTTGGTAGGGGTTTGGGCCTTACTTGGAGTGGCTATTGGAATAGGCCGATTACCTCCTATTGGAATGGGTGTATATTCCCGATTTATTTGTCCATATATCATGGGGGATTTTCCCCATGACCCTCTTTGAGTGGGGAATAGGTTTTTATCTTCTCTGAGGTGACATTTTTATGAGACGCCCCATTTTTTGGGGATTTAGTCATGTTTCCTCTCCTCTGTCACTATTGTTGTTGTTGGTATAACATCTTGGTAGGTATGTATAATGTGATAAAGGATTTACATCTACCCTTTTAGCATTTCTAGTATATGCTTGGGGACTTCAGTGATTGTAAAGGGAATATATTTCCATTATTTATATAGAGTAGGGTATGTTTCTACTCTTGTCCTCAATTTCTCACCAATGGATACTAATATTACTCATTTTGGGGAGTATAGAGTTAGTTCTTCCCCCTATTCTTCCCCGAGACTTTTGGACAGACTTCTCCAAGTGTTTCTAGATGAGAATGCTGGAAGGATTGATAGATGTAGGCAATTGTGTGTGCCTGCACATGGTTTGAATCCAAAATTAATTGATGGACTTCTTCATATGCTTCCAGAAAATTCTGCTGATAGGTTTGGTTGGTGAGGGAAACAGTATGTTTCTGCTTACTATGTGTCATTGGGTTTTAATGACAAGCTTCCTTGAATCCTACCAAGAGAGTCTGATGGCTAGATAATTTAGGTAAGGGGGTATATATTCTCGCTCATAGTTTTTTATCAGATCTGATTGGTGTAATTCTCCGAAGGAGATATAGGTGTGTACCTTATCACTATTGATTGGTTTCTTCCCAAAAGGACCATCATTCACACTTAGGTATAGATGATCAGGGTCAGACTAGTGAGGATGTGACTCTCATCATGTTGAGTGTTCACTATCACACGGTGTTGGCGGTGAAAACTACTGGAAGGATCCAATTGGAAGGAACCTTATTTCTTCTATATGAGGCCATCTATGGCCTCTTGGTCCACCTACCAAAGATAATAGAGGGAATGGTTATTGTTTTTATGGATAACATCTCAATACTATTGAAGATAATGGTCAGTGTCCTCTACTTTTGGACAACCATTCTTTGTCCATTGGATGACCAGTGGGGATTTTCAAGATAAAGGGAATTTTGGGTATCCTCCAAGGTTGGTATAATACCATTCTAGTAATACTCCAATACCATTTCATTTGAGACCCAGTGTTGAAGACTCTGGTTTGGTGATGGTGTCCCCTACTTGGATGAGGACCCTAAATCAACATTAGATGGGGAATACATCTGTGAGAGTTGGTAAGATGTCATTTGGATTGAAGGGAGATCCTGTTAGAAGTTCCTAGAATATAGGTGATAAACAAAAATAAGAAAATCCATTCAAATCTGCATCTCATTTAATTAACACATGCATGTTTGATTGTCTTTTATACACCACTTTAATTTTGAGAGAGAAATAGTCCTAATAGGTGGGTGAAACCAACATCTTAATTAAGGATTCATTTTCGATTCACCATTTTTTTTACTAATGAAAATTGATCGCCTAACTATTGATTATAGGGTTTGAATTTTTTGGGGTCATTCGCATCAGGTTCACTATTTCTGAATGGTTTCCAATGAGTTTTTATCATGGAATAGTAAACACCCAATGGTTTTATATCTATGAAAAATCAGTGACCTGCTTTCCAAAGGTAGACTCTCATTGGGTGTCTTGGATAACAATACATAAGAACTCACATAGGTCGAGAGGATGGCAGGTCAGGCTCATCACACAATTTGGGGGGGGGGGGGATTATTGCCTACTCTAGAAATATCTTATATATTTAAGATATTCCCGTGAATACTTCATTTATATATGATGTAGATCAACTTTGAATTAAAATTTAATCATTATTATGCATGGAATTTAGAATCATCTGTATGTATATGAGGTTCTCCATCAATGGTACCCTCTTATGTATTGATCAGATATTCTTCTATTGTTTATTATTATGATTCTGGTTTTGAGCCACATAGTGGGGAACTCTAGTGTGAACCATCATATAGGGAAATGGGAGTTTTTTTATGTTGGGGCTCACACCTAAGGAGGATTCCCTTTTGAGATCAGGCCTTAGGATGGTGCCCTATGTATCTTGAGTATATAAATAATCAAAGGTCTCATAGTTCTATTAGGTATGGATTACACAATGAGGCTACACTTTTATGAGAGTGCAGCATGGAGGGGGAATACACCTAGAATGAGTCCCAATGGTTGGGTTTCATGGAATATACCATATAGGGGGATTCCCTTTTGTATACACTTCTTTGAGGACCTACACATATGAAGGCCCTCTGAAGTAAGGTGAGAGGAAGATCTAGAATAATATTCTATACCAAGATATGCATCGAACCATGTGGATGTAAAGATCATAACTAACCTCTATGTCCACATGATTCATGATCCATTTGAGAAACAAGATGAATTCAAAGATTAGAAAAACCACACCATCCTTCTCTCTTTGATGGAAAAGTTTGGGGATAAAAGAGAATAAAAAATGGATTTTGTGGGGCCCTTCCCTCCCAACATTGTACCCAGGATAGCCACATATGACTACCCATATGGGTACATCCCTTGGTCATGGTGAATAAGGAAGGAATGAAGTAGGTTACTTCATATAATAAAGGCTAGGGGCTTATTCCAAGAGGGATTCCCTAAAATTGGTTTTGGGGGAAGAGAGAAGGATCTCATTCCATGTCTCCTAGCCTAGAACCAAAGGCCCCAGGTCATAGAGATGATGAGATAAGGACATGTCCTTAACCCTCACACCTGATACTGGGGGATCTCATACACCACCCCCAGTGTCAGGGTCCCCATGACCAAAGGAATTCATACTCACATGCACCCTAAGGACCCTACCCATTAGGTAGCACAAGTGAATGATACCTTTGACCGAATGAATGCATACACAAATAGGAGACACACTGGTGTGACTCTTTAAATGGTTTCCCAAATCTAAAGGCTTCGTTGGAGTTATTAATTTGGTCCCCCTCAAATGAGGGAACAAAAAGAGGGGGCCTTCTACAGGTGGCTTAGAAGAGGGCCTGGGAAGTGTCTCACGTATGGTAGAGCCCAAGCGATCCAAGGGGGTATCACACAAGGTAAGCCTCGATGGACTCAAATATATTTTCATAGGTGGGTATGCATTAGCTAAAAGTGTCTTGGGTGATGGACCACATGGGAAACAACACTTTGGTGAGGCTTTACTCAAGGCTTCAAGGGTTTCCTCAGTTGTTCCCAAAAGTATCTCATGTAGGTCCCTGATTAGGGAAGCAGACCACATGCTAGTGTTTTTAAACCATGGTGGAAATTTTACCTCACATAGTTTTTATGTGTTTCATATCCTTTTATTACTTTAGTTCCACTACCCCCCTTAATTCCCTCTTCTCTCAGGTTTTGGAGATCTATCTGGAAGGTTTCTAAGGGAATAATGAAGGACTAGGGCGAGAAGAGCATCAAGGGAAATTTAGGATTTTCCTTCATTAAAATGAGTATATATAGGGTCATATTTCTATGAAGATATGGTACCCTAGGTGATAGTGATGGATCACACAATTTGGTCACACAGGTTGATGCATAGGTATGTCATGCGGGCTAATGCACAGGTACCCTGCATACCGAGGTTGTTTTGTGGGACCTATATAGAGGGCCTTTGGTGAAGTGTGTAAACCCTGTTAGTATTCACTTTTCTTATTTTCTTCTCATTAAGTCATTTCCCTTCATTTCATTTTCAACCATGTGAAAAAACAAAGCTTCGACAATGTCACAACTTGTTTGTACTGTATAAAGGTCAAGGAAAAAAATTAAAAAACTTAACATAACAACATCGTAGAGTATATAAATGTTATGATCACGTTAAAAGGTCCATGTAGATTCTCATATACTAGAGATATATTTTTATACATCGGCTAACCCAGATGATATGGATACTCTACCATATAACACCCCTATATTGAGAAAGTAGTTAAGGTATTCTTTATCTCAAGGATAATATAGGGTTACCCTTATTAGTATTTATTTTATTGTGATATATATATATATATGTATGTATATTAATTTATTTATTTATTAATGAATGAATTTATTAAAGAAATAAAAATAATAATAGAAGAGATTTTAATATGAATATAAGAAAATTTGGGACTTAAACAGATTTAAAATAATTATCCCATTTGATGAATATAGGGTGTTTACTGGTGATTGTTTCATTATATATAGAAATATCCCAGTGAAATTTCATTGTGATGTATTGGGACTCATTATAAATTAAAGATATTAGATATATATTATTTTGTCTTGGAGTAATTTGGTATTTGGAAACCAATTAAAGTTAATACTAATTTAGTATTTATTGATTATTAAATTAAATGACGTGAGAAGAAATATAAATATAGTAGTATTTTTTTATTTTAGTTAGTTATAGGTTTTCTTATATTTTGATGTGACTGTATTGGTTTCATCCTCATCGAAATTTAATAAATTGGTTAATAAATGGAATGAAATTAAATTTATGTCGTGTATTCATATTAACAACACCTCTATGTCTATTCAACAAATTTATGATAAGGTTCCTAAATGGGTGTCTCGATACCAATGGAAGGTGATTTTAAATATCAACAGTGATACACGACAAAAGGTATTATAAAAAAAATTATTAACCTTATAATATAGACTTAATATAATTAAATTTTTTATTAATATTACTATATTGTCATAACATGAGTGAGAAAAATGCATTGAGATGACAAAATACAATATTTCATCACACTACTAAATCAATTGTTTTTTTAAGAAAAAGATAAAACTTAATTATTTTTACACATTGTGATAAAAATATTATATTACATATGAAAAATATTTTTAATTTTTATAAATATGATTTTTTTATATAGGCTCTGAAGTTAGTTTATCTAGTTGTAAAAACATAGATGTGGTTTCATGTTCACTAGAAACCAGATGGTTGTTCTGTGAAAGAACCTACCAAATACGTTGGGATGGATATTTTTTGTTAAAATTTAATGTTATGTAATTATTGTAAATAGATAATAATAAAACTTAAGTGGTCAAATAGTACTTAAATTGATATAATTAATAATATAATTATTGATATTATTGCATTTGTAATCTAAAATTCAAGAACCATGGGGTAAGATCCCTTCACATTTAAGAATGATTTCCAATAACAACATAATTTTAAAAACTAATAGGAAAAGAGTATATCATTCATGAATATGATATAGATTTTGGACCAACCTCATCGAATGTAGGTGTTAGGTCTCAATCTTCATGCATTGTAATCATCATCAGAAAATGGAAATGAAAATTTTGATATTAAAAGAAAAGGTTAAATAATGTGAATCATACAAGTAAACACAAGATGAGTGGTGATTAGTAATCTAAATTCCCTAGTTATATTTAAAAGGATGCAATTCATAGTGCCTAATGAAATTTAAAGTTTGTTTTCTTAACTTGCACATGTAATTCTATAAATAATTTTAATTAATTGTTTCAAATAGTTCCTCGCTGCATCAAAATCATCTACTATCAATTTTCATTTTTATTTTCGATAATTATTTCAATTCCTTTAAATACATAATTTAAATCACACTTGATTCATGATATTTTCCTATGATTCATGATATATTCATCTGAAAAATGATCATACATTTATGATATTTAAAATAAAATGTAAGGGTAATCATTTATATTTATTACCTGTGATGCATAAAAGAGCTTCGATTATTGATGAATGATGTTTTCATTAAGATTATTAGTATGATAAAATATTAAATGATAATTATGTAGTACAAAATTCATATGAAGAAAATATAATAAACTTTGGATATAAATATAGAACCTAAGTTACTAATAAAAATAAATAAATTTCATTTTATTTACTTTAGAAAATGATGGAATTTTTTATTTTTACTTTTTTGTGATATATAAAATATTTTTTTATATGTTCTTATTGTGATGTTATATATTTTTTCCTTACAATTAATTCCATATCCGACTATAAAGAATCACCTACCATAATATTCATTGATTCAAAATATATTAAATAGTTGTTTGGTTCGATTATCATAGGCTATGAGGGAATCCAAAATTTAAAGTAGGCATGTGTATGGAATTATAATATAGATTTTATAGTCTTTTATTTACACACCTTTTAGTACAGTATGTGGAATCAGTACTACAAAAGTGTATTTAAAAATAATTATTTTATTTGTGATTTCAAATAAGAAATTATAAAACCATGCCTTTGTTAGTACTTTTAAAAGGCACTCATAAAATAACACATTTATCATTTATTTATAAGAATCACTAATAGATGGGTGAATTTATTCATGTATTTAAAAACTCATCTTAATAATCATTAAAAGAGGGAACCTTTTATCAAAGATAAAAAATAATAAATAAAGGGGGATCATTTATCATCACTAATAAATAGTGTAGATATGACATAAATACATAAATATATATGAGGTGTATATTTTATGTCTTGGAGAATCTAATTTATTATGATATAGTGATATCATATTAAAAAATTTCAAATACAATCATAGTGTGTGATTTATCCATTTCATAGGGTAGTGTTGTGAAGAATCATATTATATGATTCACACTAAGACTCTACTATTGATGATGGAACTCGAACATTAAGTGTTAACATTTTAATCTTACCCACATTTAACTATCATTGATTAAATGTTTTATAATATGAAGGGTATTGTAAAACTGAGTGTACTTAAATTTTAATGGAATTTTATAATTGTTATGAACCATTCATAATTTAAGAATTTATTGTAAATTTTTTAATGTGTAAATAAATGATTCAGAGGCTAAAAGAGTGTCCTTGAGGCCTATATAAGGAGGCAGTACACATTGTAATGAGGTGTTCAAGGCTTCTCTATCCTCTTGTTGGTTCCCCCTCCTGAAGTTTTATTATCCTCCATCATTTTCCCCCAAGGTACTATCACCCTATGATTGTGAGAATAATCCTAGCCAAATATCAGGTCATTCAAATCAATCCAAGGATAATCCCTAGTGGGATGATTCAGTTAGTTGTTCCTAGTGATCTTCCCCAATCACTTAGAAAAGAAAGTAATATTAACCATTTTTATTTCTAAGGATACATTATTTATTAATATTATACATGGTTTGGGTTTTACAAAGCCTATAGATCATGTTAATGAGGTTCAAAATGTATTCCACTACATTGATCAAGTATTATTCAATCCTAAGAAACTCATCATTGGTGCTAAAGCTTCACTATATTTCATGATTCTAGAAATTATTTTTGAAAATGAAATAAATGTATATAGTTTTATATATTATATTTCCTATAATATAAAATGATATGATTTTTGAATTGATGAATAATTTAGTGTAGATATAGAGAAAATTCATTTTTTAAGCATCACTAGATTGATCCAAGCTTGAAGGAACATGGGGAGACGAATGGGAGAGATCCAATATTAATAGTGGAGGTTTAAAATTCATAATAATTCCATTAGTGTTGTACTTTTGTGTTAAATAGGGTCAAAAAAGTGTAATTAAAATCCCTTGGGGTTCATTAAATACACACTCAGACAGGGTGCACCAGCTACCTATTGGGCCACATTGGCTAGTTGGTTTTCCTAGAAAAACCACCTAGATTATTCCAGCACCACCGTCTGGCCATTGGTACCCCATTGTCTACCATATGGGGTTGAAAAAAACATTAAAACCTACTAGATCCCCACCATATGTCTACTGGATTCTACTAGCTAGTAGATGGAAGCCTTTCAACCACCACACAACCAAGCCCTTCCTCAAAACTTCAACTTATGATTCGAGGACCATTTTTCACTCAAAACTAACCTATTAAACACCCAATTAAGAGAATAAACAAAGATAAAGGTCTTATTTGTTTGGTTACTAGAAGGAAACCACCGACTCTTAGGTAGAACCCACCTACTTACTAGTGGGTCCGCAATAGGTTTGTTGGTTTCTGCAGACCCCACCAGGTTAGTAGTGGGGTGCCGCTATAACAAACCTACTCTTTATTTCACAATTAAAAATAATTTATTGCATAAAATATTCACTTTATACAACATATAATATCAATATCTCTAGTTTCTTTGGGTATTTGGGGCTTTGGAACATTACATAACAATTTAAACATGAAATACACATCTTTATTGAAAACTTCTTTTACATTACCACACACATTCCTTCGTACTTAGCATTACATGGGATAACCTAAAGACTTGAATAAGAAAAGGGTGAGCTATAAATATAAATAAGGTAGTAAACAAGTCTTAACATGAACAATACATTACATGTTAGGAAATAGGCATATCAATGGAGCATAAGAGAAACATGAATTAAAAGTTATGATATACCATGATTATCATAACATGAAAATGTGGCATCAACACTTAAACTGATATTAGCATGAGCCAAGGATCATTGAACATAGAGAATGATTAAACCCTAACTGAACTTGAATTATAATTATTAAACCCTCATTTCACTTAAATTATCATAATAATAATCTTTACCCAATCCATTAGAGCGCTATCCGGGCACACCCTTCTTAATCATTTCATTTCATTCATAAGTGTGCCACATAGATCATACAACATTGCTTCATTTAAAATCATAATTTAGTACACGAATAAGAGATGTGGGATACATAAATTTCAGTACTCAATCAAAAAGTACATGTGAAAAAAATTTAATACACTTGATAGATAAATGGGTATGGTATTCACCTACATGATGATTTTGGCATGAAAATTTTGGTGTAACTTTGGTAGCAAAACGTTGTCAAATAGAAATCATAAAATGGGTTGATGATAGAGAAATGGGTATATCATAAATTATAAATGAAATTTATAGTAAGGGGGTAATATAAAATAATATCCCAACACATGTAATGGAATTTAGAATCATAATATAAAATAATTGCTTGAATGTAAATGAAAAGAGAGAAATTCCTTACAGAATTTCGGCATAGTAACGGGTGTACATGGGAGGAATTAATGACAGATAAAGAGGTCTATCATTATTAAAACATAAGTAGTGAAGTATGGGAAAGGTTATAAATCATATCCCAACATTTATAATTGAAATTAAAAGGTTATAACAACATAATGAAACTTCAAAAAAAATAAAAAGCAAGAAATCCCTTACTCGGAAGTGTGATCATAAAGGCTTGGGAGAGGCATGAGAGAGGATTATTGGGAGATTGGGATGCCTTTGTGGTATTATAGAAATAGGAGGGAAGATTTTTTCCGATCTTAAAATGGTTTTAGTGAAGATAATTGGGATATTAAGTCGGTTTATATAGGAAAGGAGAGGGAATTCTTTATTATTTGGGTTTTGGACACTACACATTAAACTAATCAAAACCCCAAACTTTACCAAGGTTTTTGCCCAAGTTTTTTGAAAAAAGGTAGTGGAAAAAATTATTTTATAAGGAAAATATCCAAACATACTAAAATATTAGGCTGGATAATGTGAATGTGAGTCACACTCTCAAGGAAATCATTTTAAAATGTTAAAATGTTTTATAAGTCTTGCACGGCCCACTAAGGCTTTATAAAATAAATAAAACAAATCTAGAATCCCATTGTATTAAATTTAAGACATATATTGGACAAAAAACCATTTATAGTATTTTATTACATCACTATTGAGTCATTATGATTTCATAAAACACATTATCTTTTTAAACGATATTTAATTTTTACCCAAAAATTTGATTGTCCCGGAAATTTATGAAAACTTTACCGTTGGATAATTTTAACGTCCGGATTCAAAAAATGATATTAATTTTATCTAAATAAATTTTTAAATATGTAAATATTTAAATTAAAAATAAAAACCGACATTTTTTCAAAAAATCAAGGGTTTTAACAAAAACATCTTTCAAACCTTAATAAAAATTACAATTGTATTCATAAAAATTATATGATCATTTATATTAAATAAAAATTAATTTGATAATAATATTTTATTGAAATATTATTTAATTAAAAAATCCATTAATTCATCAAAATAGATTTTTTAATTGAATATTAACTAAAAATACTATTTTTGCTTTGGAAATTGTTTACAACGTAACAATAATAAAATGAATATATATTCTTTATTCTATACAAAAATAATAAACATAATCACAATGATAGGGTCTTGTTACATAACTCTTTATAACACCAGCATAATACCTAAGGGTAAGGTGTACAATGGTGAAAATTTCATAGGGTGGCTCGGATAATATCGCTCAAGTGGTGATCTCTATTAACTTCCACTTCTACCATTGGTGATTCAATCCATGCTTAACATGTTGAATCTTGGCTTGGTCTTGGTCAAGATTGAAGCCCAGTGATGCTACCTTCTTTCCAAGATCTGAAAAATGGGCTTCGTATGGAGAAATTATACTGGATGAGGTCTTCGCTTTCTTTTTTTGAGTAAATTGGATTTTTTAAAGCTCTATATTTGTATTAATCATGTGATCGTTGTTAAATGGCTATATTTCCAGCAGTAACTTTTTTTAATGGTACTTTAAAATACAAAAAAATAAAACCAAGGAAGTTCATATGTTTTATGTAACCATTTTACATAATAATACATTTAAATAGATCAAGATTAATTTTTATTAATAAAATTTTGGGTCGTTACAGCCACCAGCTAGCTGGTAACCCTGGAATAGCCTAGGTGGTTCTTTCAGGCACACCAGCCAACCAGTGTGGCCTATCTGATGGTGCATTTAATTCACCACTTGTGATTTTAATTTCACTTGTTTTTAAACTCCATAACAACCTATTCCAACCCCAATTACCATATTTTAAATTTGAAACCTCCCCTCTTGACATTAGATCACTACCATTCATCTTCCCTTGTTTCTTCAATCTTAGACCAATTCGGTGATGCTTAAATGATGATTTTTCTCTAGATATAAACCAAATTATACGTCCTTATTGAGATGTTACCAAGGATATATGGTTTATTAATGAATTATATGATCATATAGATATGAATTCTTCCTTTCTTCATAGATCAGTGGTGGATCTAGTGATTTGACAATGTCTCTTGATTAAATCGATATCTAACATCAATTATTGACATTTTATGGGTATTTTTTATGAATCATCATCCTAGAACACATTTTGATGGAAGATAAATGGTATAAATATAATCCATTGATGATACTTTGGTATATTAGTGTTGGATTTTATGTTTAAATATCATCTCTTTAACTAGATATTGATTTCTCGTGAACTTTGGATGTTTCTGGGTAAGTTTCTTTAGATCGATTATATTTTGATCTTCTTCTACATGAATATCATCTTAGATATCCTTTCTATTGAAATATTGTTGGTGGATCAATGTTTTTTGGATAGAAATCAGTTTCTATTCCAGAATTGGTGATTAATCCCTGATATGTTCCTCAATTGGAAATAGATCCAATTAATTAGAGACCTTTCCTTCAACAAACCTTGTAATTGATTACATTATTGGACCCCTTAATGTATGTGATTATATAACCACCCATCATGAAATTAAACCTCCTTGAGTATCCATTCTAAACCTCTTTATTGATGGATCATTAACCGAGTTAGGCATCGTTGATGTGTGAACTCATTCTTCATTAGTGTTCTATGTTATTTGTTCTTCGATCCTTTAACTAACCTTACGGTTCTTTATTAACAATCATGAGGTAGAAAGTTTCTTACCATTTAGGGAACTTGTATGCATATGTTTCCTTATAAGGTTTCTTATGTAGGTATACTTTTATAATAGTTCTTGATTGTGATCTTAAGGGGTGTTTCCATAGACCGTGAGACTTGTTTATGATACTTATTTCCATGAGTATGCTTATAGCATGTTTGATCTTGTTTAAAGTTGATCACATGTATGGTGTATTTCTATTATTTTCTCATGATGATATTCTATGATTTTATTTGTACACTCTACCCTCTTATGTGTGTTTTTATAACTTTAAATGTATTTTACTTGGTTCTCATATTAGGTAGAACATCTTGGGAGGGTTATACCTTAGTGGCTTAGTATTTATGACTTGCATTGATAGAGAAGATGGACCTAATAACAAGTTAGGGATAAAATTATGCCTCTTGAATGTCATGTGATTCACTTTGTGCCTAGTGGATTCCAAGAATAAAGTTTTCCAAATTCCTAGTGGATACTGATTAGCACGATCACTAGATGCCTAATGAATTCCAAGAAAAAGAATCACTTGATGAATAGTGTATTTTGAGTAGTATGTCAATGAAATACCAAGTAGTATGTTTACTATACATGTGGCTTGTTTTTTATTACTACCAATATCATGATATTACTTCAAGCATGGACCAAAATTAGGTATGTTCAGGGCTCATGGTAGCTTGGTTAGCACATTGTTACTCGGTATTTGATTTTTTTTCTTGATTTCAATTTTGTCAATATCATGTCCTACAACTATTAAACATGTGCACACTTGTTAAGGATGAATTGGTGGTGTCCCACTAGGTTTTATTACTCACAACCTACATGATAATATTGATGCATGTATAGATCTCTTTTATAGTGATCTAGGTAAGGGAAAGGGTCCCATGGAATATGTTCAAAATGAAGATCATGGAGGTGGGGGAAGTACTAGGATAAACTCTAGAGAACTCTAGAGTGTTTATTTAATTTTTTATGAACTTATTACTTGGTTTTTGATACCACACTAGAATCCTGTTTATTTATTTTATTACATGTGTTCTATATAATATTTTATTCTTAATCTTTGTTTAATATGAATTATTTATATACAATTATTATTATTTATGGTGAAATGATATGATTTTGAGAGTATAGTATCCCACTGACAGAATTTGGACCATCGTTGTAGTCTGTAGCCTCCTAGGTATGGAGAGGAGAACATTAGGTCTTATATATCTCTATCTCAAATCCTATGATTCAGGTCAGGGTGATACAAAATGGTATCAAAGAACATTTTTTTATTCTCTATTGACCAACCTGGGAGATAATATAAATGAGAAGGATTTTGGGACTTAGTTATGGGATTCTCCATATACATAGATAGATCTTGTGTAATGGACCTCTGAGTTAACATTGACGGGATTGTGGTTACTATTTTATGGGATTTGGATATATTATTCTACACAAGTCCTTTACTATTGAGAATTGTTTGGAGGAGGATGAAGAAGTTAGTATTCATCCACATTTTAGTACCTAGGTGAGTGAACCGCTTACTGATAAAATGAGTGTTTATTTTGTTAGAAGGAAGAGGAATACTAGAGATGCACAATAGGGTAGTGGTGAGAAGGTGGAGTAGATTTCGTCTTCTTTTGTCTTCTTAAAAGGAGTAACATGGTGATCCAACTATAGAAAGTTTAGTCAATACCATAAGTTCTACACAGTATATCATATCCAATATCAGAAACATGGAAATGTCACTACCCGTCCTTGGGGCCCGTGTCGTGACTACCCCAAGCCCGCCTTCCATAGGCCAGGGGCTGGCGACTAGCACCAAGGCGTAAATCTCAAAAAAAAAGGGGAAGGCATTGCCTTTGAAAAGTAAACAAGCACCACAGAGTAAGCAAGAGGAAAAGTAAACACTAAGTAAAAACTGTACAAGCTGTGCTGAAAGTAAAAGGGGCCGGAAATACAAGACCAACTGTAAAGTAAAACTGAAAGGGGAAAACAGCAACTGAAAAGAAAAGCCGCAGCGTCGAGCCGTCCTCTAGAAGTCCCACCTGAAGGGTGGGTATAGATAGCCTCCACTGCTCCTCGGGTCCACCTGACCGCTCCGAGTATGTCCCGCCCAGTGGTCCACCTCCAGGTACTCTCCTGCTCCGCACGCCTCCACCACGATCAGTGATGTCCGTTGTCTACAACCAACACAACGTAGTGCGGGCATAGCCCATGCAGGGGTGAGTATAAGCTACTTAGTAGGGACCCCGAGACCCCTGAAGGTCTCCCGAAATCCACAAAGGATAATCCACAAAGGAAAGATACAATCACAAAGTAACATCTGACACGGCATAGGTATATGCCCATACATATACCTAAGTCATCAATTCCCGTTCGTCTCCAACGTCCGAGCCCAAGCACAACCCAGTCCAAACAGGAAAGCAACGTATACCCACACAAGATAGCACAACACAATCCACAAAGGAGATTAAACAGTAATCCACAAAGGATAGCTCAACACAATCCACAAAAAAGAGTAAACAGTAAATCCACACAGGATAGCTCAACACAATCCACAAAGGAGAGTAAACAGTAAATCCACACAGGATAGCTCAACACAATCCACAAAGGAGAGTAACACAGGATTCAGCTCACACAGGTATACTTCTTCGGATGACGATAAAGATGATCACTGATCCATCTAAGTCGCCGGACCCACAAAGGATCGATAGGTACTAACCCCCGCAAAGACCCACACAGGATCGGGCCCACACAGGACCTGTAGCATTGATCCACGTAGGATCGCTGAGTGTAGTAGTCGTCGTAGTCCACTGAGGATCTCTGCACAGTCGTCGTCGCAGTCCACTGAGGTTCTCTGCACGGTCGTCGCCGCAGTCCACTGAGGATCTCTGTACGGTAGTTGTTGTCGAAGTAGCAATCGCAGCCAGCACTAGGGTTCCCGCACACAGCAAGCTCGTTTGGGAGGGTCCGCTCCAAGAGCCGAGAGGCTGATACATCAACTGACACAGAGTCCGAAGTTGATGTATCCAAAAGTTCTGTATCATCAACAGGAACTCAACGTCGCAGACGGCGCGTCAATCGGACGTCCGGTCTGAGAGTTATTGGCTTTTTCGTTCCAGGGGCCCGGTTGGTTTTTAAGGCAAAACAAACCCGACCGTACTCCACATGTTCCCAAACCTCGGGCAGAGTATGCCAAAAGATCTGTCTCACTTAGAGGAATTCAACGAAGTCGACGGCACGTCAATCGGACGTCCGTAGCTCAAGATATGAGCGTTTCCGCTCCGAGGGCCCGGTTGGTTTCGTGTACGAACCAACCCGGCCGAACTCAAAGTATTCTGAAACCTTGATTGAGATATACCAAAACGACCGTATCGATCCAAGGATCGCATTTCCGCTGATGGCGCGTCGTTTGGAGGCCCGTAGCTCAAGTTACGGGCATTTTACCGAAACGGTCCGAAGACGGGGGGTCCGGGCCCGGGCCGACCCGACCCGACCCCCCCCCCCCCCTGGGTCGGCCGCACCGGGTCGACCCTACCCGGTCCGACCTGACCCGGTCCGACCTGGCCGGGCGACGCGGGGGGGAGCCGCCGCCCCCGCGTGACACCCCCGCGGCACCTGCGGGGTGTCACCCTGGACGACCCGAGCGACACGGGGGGGAGCCGCCGCCCCCGCGTGACAACCCCGCGGCACCCGCGGGGTGTCGCCCTGGACAGTCGGACGCGGCTTCAGCCGCGTCCCACGTGCGCCGGACCCGCGCGGCCGCGGGTCAGCGGGCGCCGCCGCCTCCGGCCGAAGCCGCGGAGGTTCTTCCGGCGGCGCGCCGGGGCGCCGGCGACTCGCGCCGCCGCCGGCTTCCGCGGGCCCCCGGAGTCGCTCCAGTGGTCTGATTCTATTCCCGTATGCGTCGCTGCTCCTCCCGGGACTCGTTCTTCACTGCGGAACCATCAAACTTCCGTTGCGGCACGTTCCGTCGTCGCCCATCAAATCCGCACAACAACGAAGAACGGAAGAAGGTTGTCGGGCCATGTTCGTTTGGCCCACACCCTCCGCGTTAGAGATAAACAACGGGAGAAATATATTCAACACTTGAATCAACAATTTTAATGGATTAAAATTGTTCTTATTGTCTGGTTCTTCACTTTTAAAAGATACGATCACAGGAAAAAGGAATTATTCACAACAACCCCTACCTCGTAGTCATCGTCGTACGCACGTTCTTCGCGGATTTGTTCGTCGCGGAAGTAGGAGATCGTCCCGTCGTCGTGAAAGGGTGTCGCGTCATCGCGGAATCCGGCGTTGAGTCGGCGAACTCCACGGACCAAGAAACAACAGATTTAATTTAATTATATAAAATTAATTCCGTGTTTTGTTAAAAAAAACACAAGGGAGATTTAAGAGAATCCTGAAGTCTCTTACCTCAAACAGCTGATCGAAGATTTCGTTGCGGAGGAAGAGACATCGCAGAAGAACATTGCATGAAGGGAATGTCGGCGTCGCATAACACGGCGTCACGTCATCGACTTCCATGGGTTCGGCGTTCTTTGTCGGAGGCCGGCGTTCTTCGCGTTCTTCGCATTTTTCGCGAAGGAGGATGAAGGCTCAAGAACTCTGACAAAACCTCTCAACGAGTAATCCTCCAAAAAGACTTGTTGGTCTTATTTTATTATTACGCCAACAAACGAAAAAGGGTAAGTAACGACCCATCAATTCGTTGAATTAATTCAACGAAAGAAACCACCCATTTAATTCATGAAATAAACCGCCCAATTAAATGGATGAAAATAATAATATTCCTATAGTATCCTAACTACTAGGGTTTCCTAGTTAAGAGTAACTGAAAAAAACTCCAAAAAATGACTCATATAACTCTTAAGAATACCTCACTAGATTCCTTCTTTACATAAGATAATCCATGGGTACCCTAATTTGGCATGAACCTACCTATCTGGATGATCATGGTTTTAAAAAGTGTTTTTGTTGGAAGTTATCTTCCACTTAGTATTTTTAAAGGGTATTTAATCTCACCAGCTTATCAAATGTATTCCCTTTACAATTATTCATTCATAAAATAATTTTTTTTGGAATCTTATTCCTTAAAAAAATCATTATATTCAAACTATGTTGATGTATAACTATTTACAAAAATAATAGTGTGTGGTACTATCCCAAATTGATAGAAAAAAATTTCAAATATATCCAAATGAATCTTAGGAATATTGTAACACCCCAAAACAAACCACTAGGTTTGAGCTAGAGATCAACAAGATCTCTTGCTTCATGATCATCATAAGATGGCTCAATTATGGACAAAATCTACCTACTCCCATCCCCAATTATCTAGTCATTACATACTTCCCCTCCTTAGGTTATGTAAATGATACGCATATCTGATAGTGATTAATATGATCTTATAAGCTGGTCAGCCAATCTATGAAAATAATTAAATAGAAGCTCATCATCTCCAAAAAAATGAAGTTCCACCGATGTCTACAACCAAGGATGACTATAAGATGATATGGGAATCAATGAAGATCATAAAATTTCATGGCCAATGGTATATCAAGGTAAATAAACTCAAAATATAACTTTATCGGTAAGTCAAGTACAACTATCACTTTTATAGATATAAAGTAATGGGAAGAACTGGTAAAAAAATGTGGAGGAAAACATATAATTGATCAAAAACATACCATAAATAGTATATGGTCCCCCAAAATTATCTTCTAGAGTATGATATACTACATATACATGAGATTCATTAGCTCCAAGACCTTGTCCCTGAGGTATAAGATTTTCCCAAGTCCTCACCATTTGATCCAACTATAGAGGACCCCAACTAGATCCCTGGTTCCCTGACTATGTCTGCCTTGATCTCCTATGAAAACTTATCATCAAAGCACTGGTAAGGAATTGCTGATGGTGTCCCACCTTTCCTATAAAGACCCGTAAATTTCAAGGAATTTTTTTTCTTAACATTCTTTGGAATTTTACAAGAACGCAGTTTCTGACGGCACATGATTCCGAGGCCCGGTGTGCCCGGAATCATTTTCCGAAGTTTGGCTCGGGTACGTTCAGTGAACGGATGAGCGGGTTTTTCTAACTTTTGAACCGGTGCCCGGAATCGAATTCTCAGGGCACCGATGAAATCAGAGCGCCGATATTTGCTTAGAAACGCCTCTTCCGGAGTTGTGTTTGCTCGGGTGTGGTTTTTAATTTTTGGGCTTAAAGTTTAAAAATAAAATAATCTGTTCGACAACTTTATTTTATTTCACTTAAGACACTTGAAGCCACTTTAAAGACACTTAAACTGAGTTAAAACGGATAGGGTGCTATCCAGAAATATCCTACCCCCTTAGTAGGATATTTGTGAGGTGGGGCCCGCACGAGCCCCGCTGTTTCTTTCCGCTAAGTAACGCACCCGCGAAAACCCGTCATTATGAAAGTCAACTGACGCCTTTTCTTAAATATTTAACGCACCATTTAATTGGGCAGTTTATTTCATGAATTAAATGGGCGGTTTATTTCATTGAATTAATTCAACGAATTGATGGGTCGTTACTTACCCTTTTTCGTTTGTTGGCGTAATAATAAAATAAGCTCCTGAATGCGCACCGCACGGAGGGTGGCTGGGACGAACTCTGGGCGGAAGAGGCTCTTTAAGTCCGTCCAGAGAAGAGACGCCTCATCGTGTACCTAGAGCATCAAGCTCCACCATCGTCCTGCTGCTGCGTGCAGTAGGCTCGCCGCGAGGATCACCATGAGGTCTGCTGGTGTTTTCACTAGCCTGAAAACTCGAACGACCGCCTCCAGCCAGTCCTCGGCTGCCTGGGGGTCCATCTCCCCACGGAACCTGGGTGGTCCCTGGCGCTGGAACTCGTGCAGAGCTCCGAGGCGTCGTTCATTGTCAGCGGTCGGTGCTGGAAGCATCGGGGGCTCGGCGGGTAAAGGTACCGTCGGTGCCTCTGCTGTCAACGGGCCCTATACCGAGGCCTCGTCGCTTGGCGGGCTGTCGTCGCGCTCTACTCTCGGAACCCTAGCGGGCTACTATCGTCAAGCCATCATGAAAAGGAAACAAGTGCGCCACGGTCAGAACAGTATACCTGGTGAGCTGTCAAAAGTAATCACGAAGAAAACTTGAAACACACATGCAATCAATGTTTTCGTGCATTAAGTCGGAAATCAAAATTCAGGGTCCTGGTGTACGGATACGTCGGCCGCCGCACCAACACTGGACTCCCTGGACTGATAACCACACCGAATACGCTAAACACTATTGCTTCACATAGAAGAAAGATCAGAGTCTGCGGTAGAACCGAACTCCTCTGATACCAATTTGTCACGACCCGTCCTCGGGGCCCGTGCCGTGACTACCCCAAGCCCGCCTTCCATAGGCCAGGGGCTGCCGACTAGCACCAAGGCGTAAATCCCAAAAAAAAGGGGAAGGCATTGCCTTTGAAAAGTAAACAAGCACCACATAGTAAGCAAGCGGAAAATTAAACACTAAGTAAAAACTGTACAAGTTGTGCTGAAAGTAAAAGGGGCCGGAAATACAAGCCCAACTGTAAAGTACAACTGAAAGGGGAAAACAGCAACTGAAAATAAAAGCCACAGCGTCGAGCCGTCCTCTAGAAGTCCCACCTGAAGGGTGGGTACAGATTGCCTCCACTGCTCCTCGGGTCCACCTGACCGCTCCGAGTACGTCCCGCCCAGTGGTCCACCTCCAGGTACTCTCCTGCTCCGCAAGCCTCCACCACGATCAGCGACGTTCGTCGTCTGCAACCAACACAACGTAGTGCAGGCATAGCCCGTGTAGGGGTGAGTATAAGCTACTCAGTAGGGACCCCGAGACCCTCGAAGGTCTCCCGAAATCCACAAAGGATAATCCACAAAGGAAAGATACAATCACGAAGTAACATCTGACACGAATTAGGTATATGCCCATACATATACCTAAGTCATCAATTCTGATTCGGCTCCAACGTCCGAGCCCAAGCACAACCCAGTCCACACAGGAAAGCAACGTATACCCACAGAGGATAGCACAACACAATCCACAAAGGAGAGTAAACAGTAATCCACAAAGGATAGCTCAACACAATCCACAAAGGAGAGTAAACAGTAAATCCACACAGGATAGCTCAACACAATCCACAAAGTAGAGTAAATAGTAAATCCACACAGGATAGCTCAACACAATCCACAAAGGAGAGTAACACAGGATTCAGCTCACACATGTATACTTCTTCGGATGACTATAAAGATGATCATTGATCCGTCTAAGTCACCGGACCCACAAAGGATCGATAGGTACTAACCCCCGCAAAGAACCACACAGGATCGGGCCCACAAAGGACCTGTAGGCGCTGGCTCACACAGAACCGTTGAGCGCTGACCCACACAGGATCGGACCCATACAGGATCGGGCCCACATAGGACCTGTTGCCCTGATCCACGTAGGATCGCTGAGTGCAGTAGTCATCGCAGTCCACTGAGGATCTCTGCACAGTCGTCGTCGCAGTCCACTGAGGATCTCTGCACGGTCGTCGCCGCAGTCCACTGAGGATCTCTGCACGGTCGTCGCTGTCGAAGTAGCAGTCGCAGCCATCACTAGGGTTCCCGCACACAGCAAGCTCGTTCGGGAGGGTCCGCTCCATGAGCCGAGAGGCTGATACATCAACTGACACAGAGTCCGAATTTGATGTATCCAAAAGTTCTGTATCATCAACAGGAACTCAACGTCGCAGACGGAGCGTCAATCGGACGCCCGGTCTGAGAGTTATTGGCTTTTTCGTTCCAGGGACCCGGTTGGTTTTTAAGGCAAAACCAACCCGACTATACTCCACCTGCGCCCAAACCTCGGGAGGAGTATTCCAAAAGATCCGTCTCACTTAGAGGAATTCAACGAAGTCGACGGCACGTCAATCGGACATCCGTAGCTCAAGATATGAGCGTTTCCGCTCCGATGGCCCGGTTGGTTTCGTGTACGAACCAACCCAGCCGAACTCAAAGTATTCCGAAACCTTTAGTGCGATATACCTAAACAACTATCTCGATCCAAGGATCATGTTGCAGCTGACGGCGCGTCGTTTGGAGGCCCGTATCTCAAGTTACGGGCATTTGACCGAAATGGTCCGAAGGGGGGGTCCGGGCCCGGGCCGACCCGGCCAGACTCCCCCCCCCCCCCCCCCCTGGGTCGGCCGAACCGGGTCGACCCGACCCGGTCCGCCCCGGCCGGACCCGGTCCGGCCCGGCCGGGCGCGACCCGGCCGGCCCGTCCCGGCACGGCCGAGTGGCCGCGCGACGCGGGGGGAGCCGCCGCCCCCCGCGTGACACACCCGCGGCACCCACGAGGTGTCACTCTAGACGACCCGAGCGACGCGGGGGGGAGCCGCCGCCCCCGCGTGAAAACCCCGCGGCACCCGCGGGGTGTCACCCTGGACAGCCATACGAGGCTTCAGCCGCGTCCTGCGCGCGCCGGACTCGCGCGGCCGCAGGTCAGCGGGCGCCGCCGCCTCCGGCCGAAGCCGCAGCGGTTCTTCCGACGGCGCTGCCGCCGGCTTCCGCGGGCCACCGGAGTCGCTCTGGTGGTCCGATTCCGTTCCCGTCTGCGCCGCTGTTCCTCCCGGGACTCGTTCTTCACTGCGGAACCATCAAACTTCCGTTGCGGCACGTTCCGTCATCGCCCATCAAATCCGCACAACAACGAAGAACGGCAGAAGGTTGTCGGGCCGTGTTCATTTGGCCCGCACCCTCCGCTTTAGAGATAAACAATGGGAGAAATATATTCAACACATGAATCAACAATTTTAATGGATTAAAATTGTTCTTATTGTCCGGTTCTTCACTTTTAAAAGAAACGATCACGGGAAAAAGGAATTATTCACAACAACCCCTACCTCGTAGTCGTCGTCGTACGCACGTTCTTCGCAGCTTTTTTCGTCGCAGAAGGAGGGGATCGTCGCGTCGTCGCGAAAGGGCGTCGCGTCGTCGCGGAATCCGGCATTGAGTCGGCGAACTCAACGGACCAAGAAACAACAGATTTAATTTAATTATATAAAATTAAATCCGTGTTTTGTTAAAAAAAACACAAGGGAGATTTAAGAGAATCTCGAAGTCTCTTACCTCAAACAGCTGATCGTAGATTTCGTTGCGGAGGAAGAGACGTCACAGAAGAACATTGAAGGAAGGGAATGTCGGCATCGCGGAACACGGCGTCGCGTCGTCGACTTCCGCGGGTTCGGCATTCTTCGTCGGAGGCCGGCGTTCTTTGGGTTCTTCGCGTTCTTCGCGTTCTTCGCGAAGGAGTGTGAAGGCTCAAGAACTCTGACAAAACCTCTCAACGAGTAATCCTCCAAAAAGACTTGTTGGTCTTATTTTATTATTACGCCAACAAACGAAAAAGGGTAAGTAACGACCCATCAATTCGTTGAATTTATTCAATGAAAGAAACCGCCCATTTAATTCATGAAATAAACCACCCAATTAAATGGTGCGTTAAATATTTAAGAAAAGGCGTCAGTTGACTTTCATAATGATGGGTTTTCGCGGGTGCGTTACTTAGCGGAAAGAAATGGCGGGGCTCGTGCGGGCCCCACCTCACAAATATCCTACTAAGGGGGTAGGATATTTCTGGATAGCACCCTATCCGTTTTAACTCAGTTTAAGTGTCTTTCAAGTGGCTTCAAGTGGCTTAAGTGAAATAAAATAAAGTTGTCGAACAGATTATTTTATTTTTAAACTTTAAGCCCAAAAATTAAAAACCACACCCGAGAAAACACAACTCCGGAAGAGGCGTTTCTAAGCAAATATCGGCGCTCCGATTTCATCGGTTCCCTCAGAATTCGATTCCGGGCACCGGTTCAAAAGTTAGAAAAACTCTCTCGTCCGTTCACTGAACGTACCCGAGCCAAACTTCGGAAAATGATTTCGGGCACACCGGGCCTCGGAATCATGTGCCGTCAGAAACTGCGTTCTTGTAAAATTCCAAAGAATGTTAAGAAAAAAAATTCCTTGAAATTTACGGGTCTTTATAGGAAATGTGGGACACCATCATCAATTCCTTACCAGTGCTTTGATGATAAGTTTTCATAGGAGATCAAGGCAGACGTAGTCAGGGAACCAGGGATCTAGTTGGGGTCCTCTATAGTTGGATCAAATGGTGAGGACTTGGGAAAATCTTATACATCAGGGACAAGGTCTTGGAGCTAATGAATCTCATGTATATGTAGTATATCATACTCTAGAAGATAATTTTGAGGGACCATATACTATTTATGGTATGTTTTTGATCAATTATATGTTTTCCTCCACATTTTTTTACCAGTTCTTCCCATTACTTTATATCTATAAAAGTGATAGTTGTAATTGACTTACCGATAAAGTTATTTTTTGAGTTTATTTACCTTGATATACCATTGGCCATGAAATTTTATGATCTTCATTGATTCCCATATCATCTTATAGTCATCCTTGGTTGTGGACATCGGTGTAACTTCATTTTTTTGGAGATGATGAGCTTCTATTTAATTATTTTCATAGATTGGCTGACCAGATTCTAAGATCATATTAATTACTATCAGATATGCGTATCATTTACATAACCTAAGGAGGGGAAGTATGTAATGACTAGATAATTGGGGTTGGGAGTAGGTAGATTTTGTCCATAATTGAGCCATCTTATGATGATCATGAAGCAAGAGATCTTGTTGATCTCTAGCTCAAACCTAGTGGTTTGTTTTGGGGTGTTACAATATTCCTAAGATTCATTTGGATATATTTGAAATTTTTTTCTATCAATTTGGGATAGTACCACACACTATTATTTTTGTAAATAGTTATACATCAACATAGTTTGAATATAATGATTTTTTTTAAGGAATAAGATTCCAAAAAAAATTATTTTATGAATGAATAATTGTAAAGGGAATACATTTGATAAGCTGGTGAGATTAAATCCCCTTTAAAAATACTAAGTGGAAGATAACTTCCAACAAAAACACTTTTTAAAACCACGATCATCCAGATAGGTAGGTTCATGCCAAATTAGGGTACCCATGGATTATCTTATGTAAAGAAGGAATCTAGTGAGGTATTCTTAAGAGTTATATGAGTCATTTTTTGGAGTTTTTTTCAGTTACTCTTAACTAGGAAACCCTAGTAGTTAGGATACTATAGGAATATTATTATTTTCATCCATATGATGGATTCATAAAATATTAGTCTACTCAAGCATCCAGGATTCATATATGATATGATTAGCATAATGGCCTTCCTAAATATCAAAATTGAGGAGGTTTATGCCAAATTGGGGTATTTTCTTAGTGAAATATGGTTCTTTTCCACTATTATATATGGTATAATCTTAATGGGACATCATTTTAGTGGGATAAAATCAAATAAAAGGCCTTATTAAATGGTTGTAAAACATGATACCCAACTAATAAAAGATTTTTTGTAGATAAATTGAACCTTCATCATCAAACATTACTTTGTGATCAATCCTATAAAAGTATAAGATTCGTGTAAGAAACTTCTTAGACTAGTTCAAAACATAATATTTATTCTTATGAAATATAGAAAATTCTAATTGTTAGAGCAACACCTTCCTGGGTAACCAAATTTTGAGTTTTTATAATAAGTAAATGTAAATGGTTATGAGAATCATAGATGAATTCACATAAGGATTCAAAGGCATTGGATGAAAAATGACCTAAGGAAATTTAGTAATTTATCATGTAATAAATATTATTGTGGATGTTAATTAAATGGAGAGGTATAAGGTTTACTTTATGGTTTTATCTAGATAAGGAATTTATTTTTTAATCATCCTTGTAAATTCCCCAACAATGCGAATGAGTTCAAGAAAAGTTTTCCTTATTTTCTCAAGGTGTTGAGGATAGAAGAGAATGGAATGGGATATATATGATCTTATAATATTTTAATGGTACATAAAGGAAAAGTTTTAATCTATAAAAATAATGTTAAACCTATCTAATAGTTATCTTTAGTCACTGAAATGGAATGGTGGTGACAATAAGGAGGGAAATGTTTCCATTTGTGATCAGATTGTCTAGGATAATTGACGAAGTTTCGAAAACACCATACAAAATCCATATCAGGTAGAAATGTTATATAAATAAATTATACAATTCAGGAAATATTTATATTAAAAAATTTACACTATATACATTTTTTAAATATATAGGTGTTCAAAATCAAGGAAAGAATTGATCCTGCTTCTAGTTTATATTCAAATGGTAAAGAAAAGGGTTTTTAAATCATGGATTTGAATGCAAAGTAATATATCAATATTTTATGGATATATATATAATGGTGTGAATTTATATCTTAAATTATCTTATATGATAACAAATATTGTTTGATAATAAATATTTATTATGAACAATATGATATGATAAATTTAAAACACATGGTTTATATTTCATCGAATTCTATAACCTGGTTGAAAATAATTTAAGGATAAAATGAGTATTGCGTAGGATAAAGAGTTTGTACTATATATTTTTTAAAATATGAGGAATCGATATTTCAACACCCTTGAATAGAATATTTTAAATAATAATCTTATTTTTTAAAAAAATATTTAAATAAATAGAATACCATATATGAATACAATAGTTTATTTAAAATATATTCATACTAAAAAAATGTTATTTACTAATATAAATTATTTTTTATTTATTTTCATGATATTATGGAGAGTTTATAGTGTTAAAAAGGATTATGGAAGCATGTTTTAGACTAAAATAAGTTCAAATATAATAACTAAAGGATTATACCATCCAAAATTCAGAGTGAATTTCATGTAATATTGTAAACGTGTTTATGGTATATTGGTAAATATGAATCTATGGCGCTAAATATAGTTACTTTAATGAAGTGTATTTTTCTTTATATCAAAAAAATATGATGTGTTGGTAAAAAATAATGTAAAGACTTATATTTTATTAAAAAAACGATTCAGGGAAAAATTTTGATAGAAAAGGTTCCAAGAATGATGATAATGATGAACTTAGAGAAGTTATAAGTATATGATAGAAGTTACAAATATCATAACATTGGATGTTATAAAATTAAGTACTTTGAATGCATAATCAAGGAGTTGAACATTAAAAATATGATTCCTAATTCTAACCATTATCTAAACTAAATTTCTTCATAAATGTTACTCATTTAAAGAGTTTAGTAAGATTTTTTATCAGATGGTCCCATAGAGATGTGGAAGGAATTACATAGATATGTAATGAGTTTTGAAAAAACTCTAAAATTGTTGAAAAATTAAGTCATCTCTTGTGGTATATCATATGGGATTTCATTAGATGTGTAACACCTCAATATTTTAGTATGTATTATCCTTTAAATAAAACTATTTTTTATGATATATTTTGATACATGAAAAACCAATCTAAAGTAAATAATTATTTATTATAATAAAAAATTAAAGATATTACAAGAGAGTTAAATTAAACATAATTGAAAAAACAAATGATTTTAAAAAATTAAAAGGGTTCTATTGTAGCGCCTGTGTTTTTAGTGGGTTTTTTATGTAAGTTATAACATGTATTACGTGATGTTTTTTAGTCTGATAATCATGAAGACTTGGTTTTGGTTTGTGTTAGGGGTGTTTGAAATCTTAAAGGTGGGTTTTGGTAGTTTTTCATTCCAAATGACCAAAACCATTCCATGGTGCATGATGTTTTGGACATATTATGATTTAGTGTAAAACTAGAATGGGGTAAAATATGTGTGGCTATGTCATTTTCTCATGGATGTATATATGGGACATGTCTTGGGAAATATCACCACACCAGTTTTGGAGGGCATGGTGATGGAAAATGGCATGGCATGAGGCAACACACAATAATTCTGTTTTTTGAGGTTTTTGTGTTCAGGAACAAAAATACCTAGTCCAGGCTATAGTGAATGTCATGGTGGTGGTCAAATGGACTTTGAAATAACTAAAACCATGTCCACCCTTCTTGTATCTCATCCATTTCAAAGGGGAAATGCATGCAATCATTATGGGGGTATTTAATGAGACTTTAATTGATTATTTTCCCCTATTGATTGATTTCATGCTCCCCCCCCCCTTAATGATTCCTTCAATTTAGATGAATTGCATACACTCCTTAAATAAAGCTAGGGTTTTTGGTCGGCCCTTATTCTGTTGAGGATTTATACTTTGTTTAATTTTATTCATCTTTATCACTTTTCTCAGCCTTTCCAAAAGTATCAAACATTGGAAGATGGAGTCCATCCTTATTGAATCGAAACTATAGAAGCCTCAATTATTCTCCTCTATTCTCCATTCGTTGTATGATTAATTTTATCCTATCTAAATAGATTATAAATCTTCAATTGCTGTGTTTTTAATGTAGAGTAATTGTTAGATCTACCTCATGGGCATAATCCTTCTAGAATCTTATTATATAAACTTTGTGATTCCTAAATAATTGTACCTCGAAACTCTTGGCATGTGAGCTTTCTAGGTTTTTTATAGAACGTGGTTTTCATGAAAATACCCTTGAAAACCTTGAATTTGATTCCAACACACTTGATTTATGTGGTCCTTACCATTTATTCATGTTTATATGGGTTCTGGACATGATTTTTTGGTATGTGTATGTAGCTTTTGTGACCAATGTTTGATGTTTAATTACATGAGGTGTGTTTGTGTGTGTGTGTCCTAAGAGACCTATGCTTGATGTTTTCTCACATGTGTATTTTTATTGTCTATGACTCTTTCTTAACATGATGTGATGTTTGATCATTCATCTTAAATATGTTATTGCATGTGTTATTCTTCTATCTTTTACAATTGAGCATACATGTTGATCCATTTTAGAATATCCCCCAAAGGGGGTGTGGAATATGTTTGGTTGGTATGTACATGGTTTATCCCTTAAAATGGGTTTATTATACATGTTTTTAAACTACCACATTGAGGGGGGTGTTTTAGGCAGTTGGTTAATGTTCCTTCTAGTATGGAGCTAAAGTAGGTTTATCGGGACCCTAAGGACTCTGTGTATATGTTGTGCTTGTATGATATATTATTTTCTTATCTAAAATTGTTTTTTTCATTTAATTCATCATTATATGTTATTTACTTAATTTTAAGGACCTATTAGTGGTGTACTACTATGTTTTGTACTCACACCCAATGTGAGCATCTCAGTGCACGTGTATATTTCATAAATCAGGATATGGTGAAGGGAAAATTCCTTATGGTGGGTGGTTGATCAGGACTAGTAGGAGGGTGTGTGTGTTGTTGGATGTAATTCAATCTTGGATGTTGGATTTCATGACTAGCATTCTATATTATTGTTTCATGGGTTAGTACTTTAAATATTTTGATACTCAAATGTTTTCTTTTTTATTTATTCCTCACTTATTGGTTTTTATTCTTATTAATCACATTGTATACTCTGATGATTATCTGATACTGAGGGAATATTCTCCCCATGATTTCCTATATGTCTAGTTCTAATAGATGGAATACTCTTGCTTTCATTTAGGGGAACATGTGTTCGTGTGGTATTTTGGATTAGTCCTGGTGATTTAAGAGGGGCGTTACAAAGTGGTATCATGGAACCTCTGGTTTGATAAGTTATTTCTTCCTTGACTTGATTTTGGATAGGGTAGATAAGATATAGGATGGTCGGGACATGGGTAGTGGGACTATGTTAGTGTGTGTTCAGCACTGTATAGTGGACCTCTGAGTTTCCATGAAAATGGGAATCAATGCTCTTGTTTTTTGATGTTACCTGATTTAAATTCACATTTGGTGATGAACATGAAGTTGGTATAATAATTTTTGGGATTTGGTGTTCATTCATGTATCAATCCTAGGAACATCATATAAAAATCCATATGCATGTTTTTTTCATTAGATAAATCCAAAATAATTAAAATTCATGTTGAAGTTTATGATATAATATTTGTATGCATTATTACATTATTTTATTTTATCATTAGTATTCTATTCTTTATTTTATATATATATGATTTTGAATAACAATTAGGTATTGAAGACTTTTCTTGGGACATGTTTAGTGTTTTCGGGGTTATACCTTGTTTTTGTGGGTAGCCTCTTAGGTTGAACCTTTGTGTAACCCTTTACATGTGCCTATTTTCTCTTTCTAGTCTTCTTGGTTTAATTATTGACTTTCTCTAAGGTATGGTATATAATTATAGGAAATTTCAACTCATATATTTATTTCACAATGGATTAGATAAAATGGATAGAAATTTTCCATAAGAGAGCAAATCCAAGTTAAACCTATTGTCTTATAGTAATATGTAGTTGAGAATGATCCCATGGTTTCTCTAGAAACTCTATCTTTAGAACTGATCCAACTGGTACACTTTAAGCTAGTACATATTCAGGTTAGAGTATCCCATAAGGAAGATCAAAATTGGTCGACTATGATTGTGACTTCCAAATCTAGTATCCATCATCATTCCTGGGAACTCATGCTTGTGAATTTAAAATCTAGTATCCCTCAACTTTCCAGGGAACTGGAGGCCTGCAAAATTTAGAGAACAATATATGATTCATTAATAGGATCTTAAATCTAGTGGAGACCATGAATGATCGATAGGTAAATATTTTGAACTTTATACTTTATGTCACTTATATAAGGTGATGTTACATTATACTTCAGGATAGTAAATGGAAAGGGAAGATGTATGCAACCTTTAAGGACCTATTATTTAAGGAGTACTTTCCCAATGTGCTAAAATTGGATCGTTCTTACAAGTTCATGGGGATCCAACAAGTGATGATGCCATTTTCTACCAATTCATAATGATTCACAAAGTTAATTCACTTTTCAATACTTATGGATAGTAATGAGGTGTAGAAATCTAGTAATTTTGATATTGGACTTCATCCAAATTTACGACTTCAGGTTAGGAACATTGATCTGATGACCTATGTTGTAGTGACTCATAAGTCTTTGATATATATATGGTCATCAAGGAAGAAAGAATGCAATACTTCTTCATGTTTCCAGTGGATCAGCTGGTGTTTTCTCTAATGAAGTTCCATTTTTTAATTCTTGAAATAATAAGAGGAAGTTGGAAGACATGTGTTAGGGAAATGGTCTACACTTATAGAAGAGTATAGGTTCTTTGACTCCCTCTGTGGGATATGACTCTACTAGATGCTATAACTATGGGTGGAAAGCACACTATCTCAAGGATTATCATATTTCTCTAAATATTTTCACTGTTGTGGAAAGACCAGTCATTTGAATTATTTTTACAACAAGGATTTTTAAATGCATAGAGAAAGGTTAGGACATGATGTCTGTAGTGGGCCTCATCAACAGGTATAGTCACCACAAGGGTTAGTGAATCAAGTGACTCACAAACATGTGATGCATTGTGGAGTGAGTGCAGGAAAGGTTTATGTGGCTGATCAAGATTTGGTTGTTGGTGTAGAAGGACTTTAAACAGCTCGATGTACAATCTTGATTTATTTTACACTCTATGATGCATTTTTTGATACCGGTTCATTCCATTCTTTCATGTATATTTATGTGGTTTTAGGGTTAGAACGACCGGTTATGTTTCCTTCTAAGTTATTATCTATTTATACATTTTTGGGAAAGAAATTTTATCATTTTCATATCTATACATAATTTCTAATCATAATTGTGGGCTTTAATAATGTGTGTGGCTTCATGATTCTATAGATGTTAGGTTTTGATGTAATTTTGGTCATGGGGCGGTTGAACATCAATTTTTACTGAAGGGGTGAATTTCACATAACCAAAAAGAGATAAGTTTGTGTTAACTGATTTATGGGACATCTAAGTAAGAAGGGTGGTACCATATCCTCATCAAAGATAATTTTACAGAATAGGTGGCTGGAATGATCTTTATAATGGATCGGACAGTGAATCACTACTCTTTTCCTCCCATGGTGGACTAGTTCCAAGTTGCCTTACAATAATATATCTCATGGTTACCACCTAATAGGGGATTTGAGTTTGATATTGAACTCATTCCAAGATCACAACCAATATTGATTCCCCGGTATCTTATGGATCTGACTATGTTGAAAGAACTTAAGGTACATCATGAATATATTCAAGTTAAAGGCTTCATCAAACTAATCAATTCTCCATGGGAAGATCAAGTGTCAATTTCTAATAATTTGGATTGTAGTCTTCAACTTTGTGTGTACTACATAAATTTAAACAAGGTCACCATGAAAATAGGTATATTTTTCCAAGGATCTATGGCATGTTTTATCAATGAGGGGGAGACTAATAGTTTTCAAAGATTCATCTATGTTTTGGCTACCATCATCTTCAGGTTAGAGAGGAATGAATATTTAAGATAGTGTTTAATAGCAGGTATTTATTTTATGAGTATCTCATTATGATTTTTGGACTAATGAATGCCTCTTTAGTGTTCATGGATCTCATGAATAATATCCTTCACCCATACATGGTCTCGTTCATCATTGTGTTTATTGTAGTGTCAATTTTTGATCTAAGAGTTATATTTTCATGGGAATGTGATTTATAATGTAGGAATATATATTGATCTAGATAAGTTAGACTCATTTATGTATTATGAATGGCCCTGGAACGTGTATAATATTTGGAGTTTCCTTAGTTTAGTTGGATACTACATGTGGTTCATTTTGGACTTTCCTCACCTGTTAGTGCCTGTGATGGATCTTAACAAAAATGATTCAATTTTGAGTGGATAGACTCGTGTGAAGATACCCCCCTAGAGATGAATATAATCTTGATGTTGGTCCAAATTTTGATTCTTCTTGATCCTGAAGTGGGGTATACACTGTATTGCGATGCTTATAGTGTTAGTCTAGGATCTCTCTTAATAAAGAATGAAATTGAAGTTTCTTAAGGGTCTCTTCATCTGTGAACCCATTATAAAAAATAACCAAATCATCAAAAACAATGTGTGATTGTGGTTTATGAGTTAAAATGTTAGTGACACTACCTCTTCAGTGATAGATTTGTCATATAATTAGACCATAAGATTCTATGGTATATTTTCTCCTAGTGATGCCTAAATATTCATCAGAGGCATTGTGTATAATACTTTCATATGTTCAACTTTAAAATAGTTCATGCTCCTATAAAATTGAATTTTGTTTCAAACAATCTTAGAAATTAATTTGGAGAGCAGGTTTCAAGAGTAGGGTAGAATCTTATAGCTTTTCTGGAAAACTGGTAGGTTGGTGTAACTGAGGATATAAGGGAAGTAACTTGCACACCCTTGGTGATCATATCCTCATTTTTTAATGAGTAAATTCTATTCAATATATTGGTCTAGATTGTATCATGATGTGTAATAGGTTGATGGAAAATGGTTCAATTCTATCATGGACCTTAACAAATGTGATGTTCTTATATTTCATGGAATAGTGATGTTTCCTTATTCCAAAGGGAAGAGATAAATAATTAATCCCATTCAATGAATTAGGTGGTGTACCCGGTTTCAAACAAGATGTATCATGATATCATATGGAAATTGTGGTGGACCGATGTGAGAAGAGATATTTCACGCTTTATCTCTCATTTTCTGACCTGTAAGAGGAACAAGTTAGAGCATAAAATACCTAAAGAGTAACTCCAACCAGTTATAGTGCCTACGTGGATGTGGGATGAGGTTATAATGGACTTTTTTATAGGGTTTACTAGGACTCCAATATGTTAAGATAGTCTGTGAGTTATAGTAGATTGGTTGACCAAGGTGGATCATTTCTTGTGGATCCAGGACATTAACTCGGTGGATGAGATAGGAAAGCTATATGCTTAAGAGATTGTGCGGTTACATGGAGTGCCTTTGAGCATGGTATTTGAAATATATAATTGTATTACATTGTAGTCTTGAAAAGTCTTGAAGTAGGAGATGGGGACTCAGTTGAAGCTGGGTATGGATTATCATCCTTAGACTGATAGTTTGTTAGATAGAATAATCCATAACATAGAGGATATGAATTTGGAATGTGTTATGGATTTAGGATGATCTTGGGATAATCACTTGGATCTAATTGAGTTTTACTATAACAAAATTTTTCAGTTTTGATTCATATGGAAACATTTTAGGTTCTATATGGATGGAAATTTTTTCACCACTATTCTCAAATGAGGTAGGTGAATGTTCGGTTTTTGGGCCTAGTATAGTGTAGGAGACCTCAGAGTGTGTATAGTTGATTAGAATGTGACTAGTCATGCCTCATAGAATATATAGATCATATAATAACTAGAATAGATGACCCTTGGAGTTCACTGTGGGTGATAGAGTTTCCTTGTGGGTGTCCCCTTATTTGGAGAGTAAACATTTAAGGAATCATAGTATGTTGGCACTATGGTACATTATGCCATTTGATATCACCAAACACATCAAGATTATGGATTATTAGTTGGATATTACTCCATGGTATTAAGGAATGTTTGATGTGTTCTATGTTTATCATCTTCAAAGGTACATTCCCAATCCTACACATGTGATTGACTATAAGGATATTGAGTTGGAACCATATACATATTTTGTGAATCAAACCATTCAGATGGTTGAAAGAAATGATAAAGTTATATTGGGGAATAAAATTCATCTTTTTCGAGTCTTATAGTAGTATGGGAGGTTTTAGTAAGGAATATGGGAGTGGGAGATATCCATTCGGGCTTAGTGGCCTAGATTGTTTGAACAAACCTCTAGAGGCACTTCTCGAGGATGAGAATTCAATGGATGGGGGGATTTTTAACACCCTTATTCTCAGTGGGTTTGTTAATATAAGTTATGGTATCTCTTGAGTGAAATTTTTGAGTCCTATGATGATTAATAATTGGATTCGGTTTGTGTTGGATGTTTTTGGAAGCTTAAAGGTAGGTTTTTAGTGTTTTCTAGAACGAGAAACATAATTTCATGGTGTAATGTATTTTTTACCTAGTGTGATTTAGTGTAAAATGAGAAAAGGGGAAAAGTTGTGTGGCCATGGAATGGTACACGATGAAGGTGTTTATGGTACATTTCTTGGTAAACATCACCACACCCTTTTTAGAGGTTGTTGTGATGGAAAATGGACTGGGATGAGAAGACACCATGTACGATTGGCCGTTTGGGCTATTAAATTCAAGAACTCCATAACCAAGGTCATTCTATGGTGGAAGATGTAGTCTCGGTCATGTGGGATTTCAAATGGATAAAACCACCACCTCCCTTATTAGAAATTATCTATTTCAAAGGGGACATGCATCCAATAATTATGTTGGGTCATTAAGTGACATTAATTGATTATTTTGAACTATTAATATATTCTACACTCTTATCCTTGAAGATTTCTTCAATCTGAAATAATTCTAGAAGACAGTTGGATAAAAAAATGGTGTGTGGTCAGCCCTTATTATGTATAGGATTACTAGATTGTTTAATTCTATTTATCTTAATCTATTTGATTGATATTTTTGGAATAATTGAACCTTGTAAGATAAAGTCCATCATTGTTGAATTAGAATTGTGGAAGCCTCGTTTCTTCTCTTTTGTTCATCAATCCTCGTATGATCACTTTTCTCTATTCTAATTGGATTCAGAATCTTCCATTTTAAGGTGGTAAATTTCAAGTATGTGTTAGATCTACTCCTTGTTTTGACTCCTTCTTGAATCTTGTTCCAGAACCTTTGTGATTTCTTGAGGGAATAAGTTCTAGGAACTCTTGGCATGCGACCACATACTGTTTTGTGGGAGAATTTAGTTTTGGTGATGACACCATGGTAAAACCATAATGTTAACACAACATTCTTGAGATATATCATCTTTATCAATAACACATGTTTATATGGTTTCTAGTCATGATTTTATATCATGTTTTTGTATCCCATTATACCCTTGTTTGATATTTTATCACATGAGGTGTCTGTGTGTGTGTGTGTGGACCGAGAGACCTATTCTTGATGTTTTCTCACATATGGATTTGTATTGTCTATCATTATTTCTTAATATGAAGTGGTTTTTAATTTTTCTTCTTATATTTATTATTGTATGTTCCATTCTTCATTATTCTACAATTGAGTGTGTAGGTTGATCCATATGGACTATCCCATAAAGGGGATGTGTCAAATGTTTGTCTGGTATATACATGGGTCATCCCTTCAATGGGGATGTGTTGGAATGTTTGTGTACTATCTCATTAAGTGGAATGTGTTTGGGGTCTGGTTGAAGTTTCTTTCATCATGGATCCCAAAAAAGTAGATTGAGTCCTTAAGGACTTGGTGCATATGTTGCACTTGAATTATATACTTGTTACTTATCTGAACATGTTTAGTTTTATGGAATGCACCAGTATATCTTATGCACAAATGTTTAAGGAACCATTATTTGTAACCTATTGGGTTTCATACTCACACCTTACATGTGAATATTGGTGTGCATGTAGATTTCATGACCAGGGATCCTGTGAAGGCCAAAGTTCATGTGGTGGGTAGTTGAGAAGGGTTGTCATTAGGGTGAATAAGTTATAAGATAGAATTTGGTCTTATACATCTTTGTTTATCATGCTTTGTTAAATTTACCTCATACATTTATCCATTACTTATGGGGTCATTTTTTCATTTTGGATTGTGTGACTGGCATTCCATACTATTATTATAAGGGTTGGTACTTTCATGAATGCTACTACGTTGATATTTTATTTTAATTTATTACTTACTTATTTCTTTTTTTTTATTATCACTTTTATTTTATACTCTAATGATTATCTGGTACTGAGGTAATAGTCTCCGCATTACATCCCTCATGGCCCTCACCACTATTTGGGAACCACTAACAAACAAGGAGGCATACATGTGGCCATGTGGTTTCTGGACTCGTACTCAATGATTCATATTACATCATTTTATCTATTTTATATTGTAAAATATATTTATAGAATAACTCTTTTAATGAATTATGTATTTTTGATAAAAGGATATATTTTTCATAAAAAAAAATTAAGTGCGCATTGTATTTTTATTTTGATAAACTAAATTAATCAATACTGATAAATTTTTTTGATGAAATATATTGATAATATATTTAATGAAATAAATTAACAATCATATAATGATTTTAGTATGCAAGGAATGATAATAAATTCAATTTAATATTAAATATGCATTTTTTTTAAAAATGGTTTTTTCGCATTATGCTCATTAATATTAAAATTAATTTTTACCATATTTAAAAATTGAATCTTTTAATATTGTTTAATTATTTAGAATTAAAATATTCAAATTTATTAATAAATTTCATTTCATTTTAGGTCATAAATAACAGCTACCACGGTAAAAGTTTGTCACCATGGAGAATGGTAAAAGGGTTAAAAGGGAACTATGGGATAAGGAGACATTAATCACTAAAACATTTTATTATTTGATTTTTTAAGTAAATTATAAACCCAAATTACCTTATATTTGAATATTTTCAATTTATTTCCACTTTCCATTAAAATTTACATTTTTATTTTAATTTTATAGGTTTTTACAATAGTGTCAAACATCTCACTTTTAAAAAGAGTAATACACCACCTCACTTATCCACACACCTTGAGCATCTTAGATCAACCAAAATCTACAAATAATACATCCTCATATCTCTTTTCCAAGACCAAGTGGTTCTGATCCTTCCAATATTCCAATATAATAAGGCTTAAGGAGATATTTAAAGGAGGATGTCCAAGGAAGAGGTAATTATTTTAACCGCACTATTTCAAGTTTATTTTTCATCACCTTCTACAAATATCTTTTAACCATAATAATATAATAAAATAATTATCATTTTTATACTAAAATTTTATTATTTTTATGGAATAAACATTATCTACCCCCTTCCATCCATTAGAAATATGAAAATTTCACAGTGTTACGTGCGGAATACAACCTCTAAGAACGACGTATTTCATTTTTCATCATCACCTTACATATCTAGTTATAAAAATGGATTTAATCGATAAATATTAACTTTATAACTTGATTTAATTTATATAAAGGTAATTTTTTCCATTATATTAATAATATTATAAATAAATGATCATCATAAAATTTAACCTCTAAAAATGAGTATACTGAGACACATTAAAAGCAATAAATTCTTACCATTATATTTTATTTTTCTTCATCATATAATTATTAAATCTGATTTATCACTTTCACAACATGTTTTTAAAAATATTAATTTTTTTTAAAAGTGATGTCATCATTATGAAATATCATTTTCTTACTCATTTAGTAGTTATAACATGCTTTTGTTTGGGTCGGTTTTACCATCAACATAAATGATGTTATAATTATTATATCAAGAATGATTAAGTAATTTTAAATACTGATAATATCATGTATTAATGATGAATTTAAGATATTTATGTAATCCAAGAATGTTAATATTTCTATGTATATTTTTAAATAAAATCAATTCTTTTATGAAATTGAAATTTATAAAAAATTATATTTTTAAGATTTCCATACAAATCATCACTATAAGATTCATAAAATATTCATTGAACCATATAAAAATACCAAAAAAAATTATAAACCTTCATTAAAAATCTATATATGATGAAACCATTACCAAGAATCAATGATTAGAACTGAGAAATCAAAACACGCATCAAAATTGAGATAGTTAACACACAAATATTGATTTTAACATAGAATTATAAATAAATGGGTACTGAGAAATGATAATTGAATGGTATCTATTAAGTTAAATATAAATATTGTTTCGGTACAAATTTATAATAAATATAAATTTATTATATTGGAGGTTATAATGCTTCCTAACAAGAGTGTATCCAAGGTAAGTGTTCTTTGTCTCAATTTCAATTTCTTGAGACGTGTTTTATATTATGAACCATGATTTATTTTATATGGTGTACCTAATTCACCATTAATATATATTTATATATTATTTCATGTAATTATTGGGATTTATATAACCATATCATGTTCTAACTTTCGATATCTTTTTATTTTAATGTGACCAAAGGCATAAGGTTTTATTTTACAATCTCATTTTTATTCAAAATTGTTTGCGCATAAATTTATATTGGGGGAATTATATACTATTTATATATTAAACCACATTTATTTTATTAACCTATGTTTATTTTTGGGGTTTTTATGTCCTCTTTTCATTTTTCCTTTCCTTGGTACTCTAATCAACCGAAATAAATTTTATAAGAAAAGTCAGCCTTATTTCTATTTTTTCGGTTAGGAATCATTTTCCTCTATATTTATATTATTTATTTTTATTAAAGAATGTTCTTTTTTATACTTAAATTATTTTTTGAGGTCAATTACATCTATATTTTAATTTTTATTTAAAATATTTAAAGGAATCCTTTTGAATTTTCCTATACAGGTCATTTTTTACTTTAGTTACAAAACTATGAAAATGATCTCTTTTAACATTTTCCACATGAATACATTTTCCCAATTTCATGACCATTATTCATTATTTAAATTCCTTTATAATTTTTAATGGTTTGAAAAGTAATTTTTCTTTACATTATTATGTAACATTGTTTGTTTTTATATCAAAACAAATGGATGTTATTTTATTAAAATATTTGAAAAGGGATTTCATTTCACTTATGTGTATTTTTATCTTCAACTCCATATTTACTCACTTTATAATAGTTTCTGTTGAAGATTCCATTATTATAAATTATCTTAAAATTATTTTTTTAAAATTATTATTGACATCTCATGAAAATTATTTTGGAAGTGATTTAAAATTTCATTTTTTCAAAAAAGTTACAAAATATTTAAGGGAGTTATTTTTAATGTTTCACTTAAATTTTACATTATATCACCCAAAATCATTTCCTTTATCACAAAACCTTAATTTATTATGAATTTAAGGTATCCTTTCATCCCTTATCTTAAATTTAGTTCATGGATTATTATCAACTCACTCAATTCCATGTGATTATGTTCTTTATCACTCTTCATCACCCATTTAACCTTATTTCTCTCCTTCGTATCCAAGTTCCTTATTATCATGGATGTACTCTATTTTATTTCTAGTATTTAATTAGTTGTATACCCATTACACTATACATTGTGAATACTCTATCATACATAAACCTTATTGGATTGTGTTCATCAAGAATGTAGTTTTGTTATTGACTGGGAGAATATTGATAATATGGGTACTTGTTAATTCCAAACAGATGATTATTTATTTCTAAAGGAAAATTGAATATTTATTGGGAAACATTAATAATATGTTAATACCAATATGTATTTTTCTCTATTATCAAGTATGGTTTATTATTTATTGTATAGTTTATTCATTCCTTTTCATATGATGAATGCATTGGACATATTTAAGTGATTATTAGGGCTCAGTCTAATATAGCACCTCAATGCACTGGTAGGTCTCATGAGACAAACTAGAATGGATATTATTTCGCGTATTCATTATCATACAATTATAATTCCTTCTTTGATTCCTTTACATTATGTATTAGATTGTTGATAATGTCTTTTCTCGGGCCTCGATGATATGGATAAGATTATTTATAATGTTCTTGATGGTATGATGCCTGGAATTATGCATTTCATAAATATGAAGACAATTGTTTATGTCCATGAGATTATTTACATTGTTATTTTACTCATTTATATATTTACTACTCATGTTATAATATATATGGTGTCGTTTTAATAATATTTATTTTTATCATAATACTCAAGTTTTTTTCATTGAGATATCTTCCATTGTTTGTTACGCTTACTAAGTGTTTGAGCTCTCCCTTAAAATTTTTCCATTTCCCTAGTTTTGAAAAAGAGTAACACAGATGATATTTATAGAATAATATTAAATGTGGATATATTTTTGGGACATATTTAAATAATTATTATATAAGAAAAAAATCTATGTATTGTGGGAAAATTTCTCATTATATATGAAATATATTATTATCTTAAGTAATGGTTTTCATAATTATCTAAATTTCTAAACCTAAAAAGTTGCTGGGTATTTGAGTGACTCAATAATTTATTTTGAGGTAATAATTATGTGTATTTAATTTTAGGTCTCATTAGTTGGCATCAATCTTGTATGTAAAAAATATGTTTTTAGCACCAGATCTGGGTGTATAGGTCTGGGGTGTCTCAGTTGGTATGAGAGCAGGGATTAGATAACTTTATAGGTTAGGGTGATATCATTTAATGATACTTTATGAGTTATAAATATAATTCAATAATGACAAGTTTAAGTTTAATCATAATTTTAATGGTTTAGATGCACTTTTGAGGTCTTTATGATTACAGTCAAATGTGATGGAGGATATTTTGGTAAGTGTTTATTATGTTTTAGGAAGAATGTTTGATTGAGGTATGGATTTACATTAAGGTTAATGTGTGATTTCATGTTGAGGTAATTATGGTAAATTGGGAATGGGTTAATTAATTTTTAAAATATAAGTTGATAAGTATAGATAACATTAGTGATTAAAAAATTATTTAATGTCAATAAAATTATGATTATATTGGGAAAAGATTAATATTTTTTAGAAGTATATATGACTAAGGTATATTTTAGATGGTATATGATTTTGTGAGTAATTAATTTTATTTAGGGGATAAATATTAAATTGAATTTTAGGATAATAGGTTTCCATGATTTTTATATATAGAATATAGTAAGGATTTTTTTAATGATTATTTAGCTGCAATAATTTTTAAGAAAAATTTAAGTAGATTTTGAAAGAAAATGTGATCAAATATTTTAAATGTATTGTGTTTAGAATAAGATCAAGAATATTTTTAATAGTTTTTATAAATATTTAAGTTTAACTTTGGGTGTTATTTATGAAGTTTTGGATATTAATATATTACTTCTTCACATGAAGGTTTTTTATATTAAGTATTATTTTAACTTCTGCTATCCATTTAGGTTTTAGTAAATTCCTAGATATAGGAGGAGTAACTTTTCATTCTTTTTATGATCTTATGATCTATTAAAAGTTTATTTCCATGATTTAGTCCTGAAAAATTGATCATGGTTAAATATAACTTAGGATATGAGAGGAATTAGAGATGTAAAAATGATCAAAACACATCCTAAGTATGAAATTATGCCTATAGAGTGGAAATAAATCAAGTTAGTGTATTTTATTATATTATATATCAAAATGGTAAAATAATTCTTCAATATCAATCAAGAAGAAGATAAATCTATCATGTCTTATATAGAAAATATCACTCAGCTATTAAGGTATGTTTTTAGAAACTCATTTATAATTATGAGTCTTATAATAGTATACACATGGTTTTAGAAATATTTAACTAAGAAATATTAAGTTTCCCAGTAGTAACTTGGAAATTAATTATCATGATAAAATAAACATTTGAGATTATACATATATCAAGATACATTCATTTTGGTAACAATAAATTAATATTGTGAGGAAACAATTATTTTGAGGGATAGAATGTAACATCCTAAGATTTTATCATGTATTCTATTTTAAATAAAACTAGTATGTATTATAGATTGTGAAACACAAAACACCAAACTAAAGTGAATAATGATATATTACAATAATAAATAGAATAAATTACAAGATATTTAAATGATACATGATTGAAAAAATAAAATATTTTGAAAAAATAAAAGGGTTATATTTTACTTAGGTAAATACCATTAAATCTAGAGAAACTATTTTGATTAATTAATTATTTTTGAAAATTTTAATAATTTTGAAGAAATTATATTAATAAAATGTATTGACAAAAAATCAATGCATTATAGTTACAATAAATTAATATGATTCATTGAATTATTATGCAATGATAATAATATTAATCTAATAATAGCTCGTTAAATAGAAATTTTTTGTTACAAATACTATTTTTATTATATATTATAGGTTTTATTTAAAAGATAAATTTCTCTAATTTGAAGTATTAAATTTTTTCAAAATTATTTTATATTCGTATAAAAATTTGAATAATAAATTATTTATTATTTATGAATTAGTTAAAAATGAGGATAAAATCATTTTATGGTAAAAATAGATATTTTTCATAAAACTATTTTTTTTAACAATGTAATAAATTAAATTATTCACTATTGATAAATGATTTGGCTGAAATTTATTATAACTATATTCAACAAAATAATTTAATAATAATCTAATGGTTGTTACTATTTAAGGAATGAGAATAAATTCATTTTTTATGATTAAAGATACTTTTTTTCTAAAAATGGTAAATTAAAAAGTTTCATTTCACTTTTAGTCATAACGAATAGTTACCACGGTAAACATTTTTCACCATGATGAACAATAATGGGTTAAAAAGGGAGCTAAACTAAGGTATTAGGAAAAAATTATCACTCAAACATGTATCATGTTGATTGGTTGAGTGTATTTTCTACCAAAATCATCTTATATTAGAAATTTTTAAATTTAGTGCTACATTTATTTGATAATGTCATTTATTTTATTTTATAGTTAATAGTATTTACAATAGTGAAACCCCTCTCACTTATAACAGTATATGTTCACCACCTTTTTTATCAAAACACCTTGAGCATATTATCATGACCAAAACCTAAAAATATATCTCCCCAAATATCTTTCTCATGACATAGAGGTTTTATTCTTCCAAAAAAACTAATATAATAAGTCTTAAGGAGAGATCCAAAGGAGGATATCCAAGGAAAAGGTAATTGTGTAAACCAAAATCTTTTTGAGTTTCTTTTTCTTCCACCTTCACCAAATATTCTATAACCATTATAATATAATTACATCAGTATAATTAGTATAATTAAATGTTATTATATTAATTTAATAACCATTATATACCCTAATTCCATCCATTAGAAAGATGAAAATCATGTTGTGTTATGTGCGGATAAACACCTCCATGAAGGATGTATTTCATTTTTTATCACTGCATTAAATTGATGGTTCTAAAACTAGATTTATTGAATAAATATGGTAATTATAACGTGATAAATATTTCTTAAATAGAATTATTCCATTAAATTCATAATATTAATATTAAATAGTTATCATAAAATTTTACCACCTAAAACAAGAATACCAAGACACTTTGTAGGTAATAACTTCTTACCATTATATTTTGTTTATCTTTTTCATATAAATATTATTAAATAGGATTTATCAATTTAATAAAATGTTTTTTAGAACAATAATATTGTATAAAATTGGCATTATAATTATTAAATATCATGAACTTACTCATTTATTTATTATAACAGGCTATTGTTTGGGTTAGTTTTACCACCTACATGCCCAATATAATAATATTTATATTATGAATGATTAAGGAATTTTAAATACTGATAATATCATGAAATAAGTATTAATTTAATATGTTTTCATAATTATTTAATACTAATATATCAATGTATATTTCTTTATAAAATCAATTCTTTTTATAAAATCGAAATTTCTAAAAAAACAATATTTTTAATATTTCCATATGAATCATCACCGTAAAATCTATAAAACTTCCATATAACTATATAAATACATAAATGAAATAATATAAACCTTCATGAAAAATATTTATATGATGAAATCATGACCAAGGAGAAAGGATAGGAATTGAAAAATCGAAACATGCATGGAAAATGAAATAGTTTACACATAAATATAGATTTTAATAAAGAATTATTAAAAAATGAGTAATTAAAAATTTTAATTTAATGGTATATAGTATGATAAAAATAAATATGGTTCTAATATATATTTATAATAAATCTTAATTTATTATAAAATAGTGTACAATGCACGTGGCCAAGCAGGAATCCAAGGTAAGTGTTCCTTCTCTCAATTTCAATTTCCTAAGACATGTTTCATGTTATGCATAATGCTTTATTTAATATGGTTCAATTACATAAGAATGAATATATTTTTACATATTATTTCATTTAATTCTTATTATTAAAAAACCATATCTTTTTTTAACTTTTTATACCATTTTATTTGAAATTTTCCAAAATAGTAAAGGTTTATTTTACAATCTCATTTTTATTTGTAATTGTTTATGTTCAACTTTACATTGGGGTAATTATATTATATTTATCTCCTAAACCCCATATTTTTCTTAAAATCTAGTAATTTATGGGTTTTTCATGGCCACTTTCTATTTTTCCTCTCTCTGTTACTAATATCAACTGAAAGAATGTTTATAATAAAATCCTATCATATTTCCTCTTTTTGATTGGGAATTTTTTTCATACATATATTTATCCTTTATTTTTCTTCAAGAATATTAATTTACATGCTTAAATTATTTACTAAGGTCAGTTAGTTTTAATTTTTACAATCTATTTAAATTTTTAAAGGAATTATTTAAATGTTTATCATACAATCCACTTTTTTACCTTCTTTACAAGTGTGAAAAGAATCTCTTATAAAGTATTCTTCATGAATAGATTTTCCCACTATGATCAGAATTATTCATTATTCAGATTCATTAAAAAACTTTTATGTTTAAAAAATTAATATATATTCCCATTATTCTCTAAATTTTTAAATTTCATATCAAAAGAAAAGGATATTATTTTCTTACAATATTTGAGACGGTATTTCATTACACTTATTTATATTTTTATATTCCACTCTAAATTTTTTTAAGAATAGTTTCTTTTAAATATTTCATTGTTATAAATTATTTTATAAATAATTTTTTAAAATTATTCTTCACCTTTCATGAAAATAGTTTTGGAAGTGATTATTGATTTATTTTTATCGACAAAGTTATAAAAGTTTTAAGAAATTTATTTTTAATATTTCACTTCCATTTTCCTTTATATATCCCAAAATAATTGAATTTAATACAAAAACTTAATTTATTATCGATTTATGGTTTTATTTAATCCCTTAATAATTTATATTTTATACCTTAATTCATTTATAAAATTATACTCATTCCACTCACTTCCTTGTGTTTATGTTCTTTGTCACTCTTTATCTCCCATTTGATCTTATTTTTCTCCTTAATTTCCACCTTCCTTGTTATCATGGTGGTATGATACATCAATTTTAGTATTAAATTATTTATATAATCATTTATCTATATGTTTTGAATACCATATCATACACAAATTTTATTTTAGGGTGCTTATCAAGAATTATAGTTAAATTATTGATTGGGAGAATATTTATAATCATTATGCTTTTTAATTCCATACGAATGATTATAGGTTGCTAAAGGAAAATTGATTATGTAATGTTAAACACTGACAATCTATTAATCTCAATACATATGATTATTGATTATCAAGGTAGGTTAATTATGTATTGTTTTATTTATTCATTCCTTTTCATAGGATGAAAGTATTATACTTATTTAAGTGACTATTGGGGCCTAGTATAATATAGTTCATCAATTACTCGGGTAGGTCTCATGAGACAAACTAAAATGGGTATTATTTGCTGTATTTCTAACCATAAATTTATAATTATTTTTTTCAAGGCCTTGAAGTTATTGATTATATTTTTGATAATGTATTGGTTGTGGCCTTGAATATATGTATCAGATTATTAATAATGTTCTTAGACAAATCTTTTATGGTAAGACATATGGAATTATGCATTTCATAAATATGAATATAGTTATTTATTTTTGTCTGATTATTTATATTTTTTGTTATATATTGACATATTTCTTACACATGTGTAGACACCAGGAAATGTGTTTTCATGCACTTTTTTGTAGAGTGAAGATATGATTCTCAAATAGACAAAAAAATGTCAAGTATGAGTAAATATGTTTTCACCATAAAGGAAGAAGATGCAGGAAATATTTCTATGTGCCAACATACTAATCCATACATATGGATAAGTGTAATGATTCCCCATCCAGGATTAGGCAGTGGATTCCCAATTTTGATGATGAAAAGGCATAAACACATAAAATTCAATTTCTGAGTTTATTATGAGAAGACATGGTGTATTTACCATCTCAAGAAGTGTATATCTCTTCAACACCTTTTATTTGACTCTTCGTGGAGCCCAAATAGACTTATGGATAAAAATTTGTGGCAATTGGAAGATGGATAAATTTCACAAAGGGACCTATGCGGAAGACCTACATGGAAGACCTATGCGGAGAACCAATGTAGAGGACCTACGCGGAAAATGAATTTTTTCACCCCTACGCAGAAGTCCTACGTGGTGAAACTATGTGGAATTATAATTTTCTAATGACTACGTAAAGTACCTATGTGGAGAACCTACACCGAGGACCTATGCCAAAAACTTCCCTTCAACCAGTTCCCCTCTGTGCCTATAAATAGAGCCCTTGGGCTACCTATTTTCGGACTAAAAAAAAGTGAAAGACTCTCTGAAGCTCCCATTGTGTCGCTCTTGCATTTAGATCCCTCAAATTGTCTTAGGTTTCTCTCTAGACCATGAGAGAAGAGATAATTAAATGGTATAATCATGTTTTGAAGGTCTTCACATTCTTTAGTAATCATTTATACCTATGTACCATACTTGCGCATTACACCTACGCAGTACAGCAATGCAGGGTACCTATGTGGCATACTTGCGTGAGGTACCTATGAGACCAACTCAAGTACCATTTTTTAAATCCATTCATGGCAGGGTATCTCTTTACTTGGTTCCCTTATCTTAGAGGTGCTAAGTTGAAGCTTCCACCAAAGCCTTCTGACTTATCAAACCTTTGGAAAAGGCACATCAGTGTGTCTCCTATTTGGGTTTGTATTTCCACAGTCATGGGTTTCCGGCATTTGTTTCACAATGGGGTTAGGATTCATGGGATTTTTTAGGGTTTTTATATCGACAGTCACATAGAATTTTCTCCTAGAAACATTACTAGCAAGTTCTTGGTTTGGAGGAACGGTTGGGTCCTGGACTCTCCCTTCTCAAAGAGGCGACTCGGAACCTCAGGTCTTTGGTAAGGAAGGTACACTTCACAATTTATTTTCTATGAAATCATAGAAGAAGTATCCCTCTCCTACCAAGATCAATTTAAGGGCATCCATCCTTGTATAATCCCCTCACCTTCACCCCTTCTTCCTTCCATTTGGACCCTTGTCCAATGTGAAGAGAATAGAGGGAAAGCTTGTCGCCTCGCCCTCTTCCATGTTTGACACGCTCTCCTTCATCAGCAAGGAGGAAAATTTTGAAGGTGTGAATTCCTTTATCGAATCTTTGACATTATATTATTTCTCACATTGATCATAACTCACTTGGGTTAGAGATTTTTCACGATTACAGCATTTTCACGATAGAATGAACTACGAGAACTCTGATTTCTGTTTAAACCAGGATATGTAGGAATCCTCCTCAAGGCCTGAGCTGACTGAATATCCTCCTTAGGAATCCATTTTTAATTACTTTAAACTAGGCATTCTCTTTAGTAATAAGACCCAAATTAAACCCCAAGTCATTAAGGCATCCTTTTTTATGAAGTAATCCCAAACTTATCTTTCTCATAGGACCATACTCTCCAATGAGATTTATTTAACTACATGGTATTTGATTCCTATTAATATGGCATACATAAGAATCCTCCTTGAGGTTAAAACCCAACATTTCAAATAAACCCTATTCTCTTTGGGCCATATTCCCAATAGGGTCAGATCCTACTTGGAAACTCAGGTTATTTTCCATGTTCCTCGGGCAGCTTTAGTATAAGTCCCACATTAATTTTGACCAAGAATCTTTCGCTTAGAGGTCCTTATCACATGACCTTAAAAGGTATGATATGTCCTATTAAGTGGCATCAAACTATGAGGGTTCTGATTCCTTTCACAAGGATACATAGGTATCCCATTTTAGGCGAACGATCCCATAATCAAAACAAACCTTCGTCTCCCTGGATGAAAATAAATTTCAGAGTGCCCCACTGAGTGGCTTAAAAACCATTATCATCACAACGATGATTAAAATAATCTCTAGTCGGTATATTAGAGGATCCCATTGATGAAAAACCTCAAATACATGAATGTTTCCATTAAATGAAGAACCTTGAATGCATATTGATGATTCTAAATTTTACACAAGTTAATAAGTGATTGTAAATTCCAGGGGATTCTTATGATATACTTGGTGAATTAATAAGGATTCATGAAATTATCTTAAATTTACAAAGAGAGTCTCGGAGTATACAATAATTCCCCCCAAAAGGGTGTGATAAGTCTAACCTCCCATACTCTCAACCAATGCATGTTCTTAAGTATTGTAAAGTTCAAAATTAATGAATTTCTGCCTTTGGAAAGCAGGTCCCCTTTAGATAAATAACTTTTGGAAGCTTCTGGTTCCATGAATAAATCTAATGGAAAATGCCTAGAAATAGTGAGCCTTAAAACTGGAACACATATTTTAAGGAACTATGAAACAAAAATGGTGAACCCGACGTGAATCCTTAACCAAGGTAATAATGTTACCCACATGTTAGGCCCATATCAATTGATAAAGGAAGGCCAAACAATGAAATTAATCATGAATTTATCTATTTGGAAAGATGTTGATTTAATAGAGTTTGGCGTTGTTCTCAGTTTTTTACAGAATTCTCTTTAATCCAAAGAATGGCTTTCTCCAAGACAACATTTGTGAATTTCCCGAACACTACTAAAACTGGTTCTCCATTCACAGGAAGGATGTTATCACTAACCTAGCATCTTCAACGTTGGGTCTCTAGTGTGGTAGTAAAATAATATCACCATCATGGTACAATACCTACTTTGGAGACTGCTCGATTAGCCCTCTAGGCCAACAACAATCCTCGATCATATGGCCAATGACGACCAATGATCAAGAAGTAGATGGTTCTAACCACTGTCTCTAACTGTTTTGGGTCCTTATCCCCAGAACGCAACAACCAGCCCATCCCGTACTACAGGGAGGTGGATCTAGAGGTCACTCAAGGCCTTGATTCAAGAATGAAAGAGTCTTTCTTGAGGACTCCCACTATCAATCGTCGTCAGAATCATGTGGTAGTGTACCCCCAACATGATGGGGGTGTTGCCTCTGGATGTTTGGCCCAGGTCTCTCAGACCTGGGCATGCAATACAAACTGCCAGGGACAATGTCTAGTCAATAGATAGTAGGTTCTCACCTCTACCTCCTCTGTAGAAGTCCATCAATTTAACTTTATGGAAAAAAATGAGCAGGAACACACACCTGTCCATCCTAATTTTTCTGCTCAGCAGACTCATCTGACAGAAAATCACCAATCCCACCAGATAAACCCATTGGAGAACTATGAATAGGAATAAACACCTATTTATAAGTTATCATCCAGTCAAAAAGCTCGTCTAACTGCATTTAAAGAAGTTATTTAATCTAATGTGTTGGGAACTGGTAAACAGGAACATACATATGTTTACAATCACCAATTCTATCAGCTGTCTCTTCTTCTAGTATTGAAGGAAGTCTGTCAACCATACTTGAAGGAAAACAGCCATCAGGCATATACACCTGCCAATTTTCATCAAGCCTTCCAACAGTCTCGATTGGTAGCACCCGAAGAAGTCATTCAGAAAGCTCTGACGACAAATTTAGGGTAGACCCAACTCTCTTCCCCCATGCATGAGCACTATCAATATCCATTGACAGGAAAAGGAGGACAGGAGTAGGAACATACACCTACTCTAGATACAGAATGGGAGTATATTCCTTTTCCGGCCACTAAAGTCACCAAACACATCTTATCAATGGTGAAAGGGAAGACCCATATCCCTACCCATATTCTGGAAGCATGCCAAGATATTTTAACAACTACTTTAGTAGTATCAGGGGAATATACATATAAATCTATCCCCACACATGGGATGACATATCAGTATTCCATCCCATATTAGATACACACCTCTGTTCCAGTCCAGGAGGGTCATGGGGCATATTCCCCTATATCATACGGACAATGGGATTGGGAACTTGCACCCTGTCCAATTGGAGATAATCGGTCCATTCCGGTAACTACTCCAAGGCAGTATCATACACCTTCCCATTATAACCACTTCTCCTAGAAGGTGGAACCAACTAAGTATAATAGAACATCCAAAAATAAGTCTCACCAAACACTATTGGAAAATCAAGAGTCAAGATGTGATTTGGATCCTCTTAATGATAGAGTTCTTGAAGCCCTAAAACATTTATCTCTTACAGCTCAAGATCTTACCCTCTCATTACTAAATTTTGTGAGTGGTGGTTGTAATTCTGTTTCTTATCGGACACTTCATCATGAATACTAGATTCGTGAAAATTCAGTCAATCCAGAGTGTCTATCTCTGGATGAGAGCCACAACAACCCTCTGTGTGGCCAGAAGACCAAGGAGCAAGAAGATTTATCCATTGTTGTAATCCACCATGGTGATCCTCTCTATAATGGCATTATCTGCGAAAGTACTCTCCCCAGTAGTATTCCGCATTGTCAAAATGATTCCATAATTTACAATGTAGCGATGAGAAATCCCTCATATATTGAGGAACTTTTAAACACAAATCCAGTCATGTCTGGTGCTTTATCATTTACGGGTGAAACACTTTCCCAATAAGATGACATCTTAAGGGAACAGTCATTCTCTGAACATCCCTTGGGTCATTTGTATTCTAATACAGAGCATCCACTCTGGCCGGATCAAGTGGAAAAACCTCTTGTTAAAGATAAAGAAGATGTGTTAAACATGAGGAAACAATTAGTTTAAGGGGAAATACTAGTCATGTTCTGGCCTTTGGAAAATTCTCAGTATGATATTCCAGAATTGATAACAGAAGATTGACTTCATGACATTCATCTCAACTTATAGAAAACTCTTCATCATTTGAAAACCAAATTATTACCATGTGATGAATATCAAAATCATGTAAAGGTAATAGAAGGGTTTCATCACCAAATTGACATGGTATTTCTCTCAGTTTCCCAACATCCAAGGGTTTAAAAATGACAGATAACCCTTCAGTGCGCATGTCTCAATGCTCTAAATAGGCTAATCCAATTAATTTCTGATTCCCCATCTAGTGTTCACGTCATAGGATGGGGTGCATATGGAGCATTGAATTTCATTACACTCCAACATCTACAAAGTCTGCCAAAAGTGGTTCCATGAAATTTTATTGCCCACGGCTGGCCACAATCAATAGGTTTTGTTTGTAATCAAATGTATGCTCAAGAATATCCCCCAACTAGTTCTCATCAAAATCAAGCCCAAAGAAAAGAAGTTGTTGGGAGACTTTTACATAAATCATCTGAGAATATTGAATAAGCATCCCGTTTAGAGTATTTCAGGTGTCAGAGGATGAAAATGTCTGAAATAGCGCAGTGATCTTCTAAAATAGGTGATTTGAGTGATTTTCGGATAATGCACCCAACAAATGTTCGAACCAAAATCCGCAAAATCAGAAGAGCAGTTGCATGAATTTCAGCTATAGCGGTTCAAGAATCACCCCAACTTTCTAGAATAGGGGCTCATTTAATTCAACCTTAAAATTCATTAAGCAATGTTCAAATATTTTAATAATAAGAACAAGAATATCCCTAGCCAACAGGGCTGGGGGATTTCTCACATCTACAATCCCCTCCTCAACGAAAGTCAGTTTTATCCCGGTTAGGGAAGAATCCACAAGGAAAGCGTACAACTAAACTATCCAATGATTCCCTTAATTTTACTATCCCCCAAACAGTTCTAGGGAATTCTTCATATAGGAGAATGGAGTCTCGTGAAAGACAAAAAGGAGATGATCTAGCAAAACACTGATAAAATTTCATTAATGCATTATGTGTCAGTGAATGTTATTAACACCATTGAAGAATATCCTCCAGAAAATAAGTTCAGCTCAGGGGAATTAGAATATGAAGTTCTTGTCCATAATAAGGTACACACTGAGGAAAATAAAGAAGGTGTTTGTACCCAAAATCAGAAGCTTACCAAGAATTTAGGTATGCCTTCAAATAACTAACTCCCCCTCTCCGAAAGGAATCTTACAAAGGGAAAGTAAAAAAGTCAGATTTCATCACACTTTTCCATTGGATAAGGTCAATCTCTTTCACTTGAAGAGATATTTTCACATAAAGAAGAGGAAATGGAGGAGTTTAAAAGACTCAACACAGAGTTACCCCAAAACAGCATTTCTGCTAGACATACTCCCCAACAAGTCATCAACTTGAAAATCCTATTGGAGCTCCTCAGCAAAGGGTATTTATAGTAAGTAAAGATGTGGATAATGAGTTCCCTCCATTGGGTACACAATCAAGGCATTATTATATACATCTTGATAGACTAGTTCTTGTGGGTTATCCAAGGCAGATATTAGCACCACCATCAGTGGTTTTGCCGGTCGTTGCACCAGTTCAAGCTCCAGTTGCTATACCTGCATAGAATCCATCTCATTCGGATATTCTTGACATGATTATGAACACAATTGAGGCATTAAAGACTCAATTGGAATCTATAGAGTAATGACTTGCACCAGTTCAGCTGGAAAAGAGAGCTTACCCAGAATAGGTGGATGCAATTCCTCCCCCACCAAATTTTGTGAATACCACATTCTCAATCCTTAATGGTTTGGGAGATCCCAAATAACACTTAACATGTTCTGTTTCTTGTTGTAATCCTATGATGGGAACTTTTCAACAAAATGAAGCAATTAAACTTAGGTGTTTTATGCAGTCATTACAAGGACCAGCTTTTCTCTGGTACAAAAGTTTATAATCTCGATCAATTACTGGATAGGAATATCTCTGTCAGAAATTTCTTCTCCAATTTAACTCAACGCTACCAAAGAAGACAAGTTTTTATCTTACTAATTGTAAAAAAATGGAGAATTAAAGAGTTTCAAATTTCATTGCATGGTGGAAAGGATTAACATATTCCTTAAGTCTAGAACTCCCTCAAGAATAGTTGCTTCCAATCTGTGTGGAAAATCTGCGTGACGAGTTATGCACACCATTTATCCCTATGAAATAAACAGTAGGGTTTTGTGACCTTTCTTTGATCGTTCAACATATTGAAGATTCTATTATAGAAGATAAGGCTAAACCTCATGTAATTACATCATCTCCGGGAAGAAGGATAGAAAAGGTAGAAGCTGCTGCAGTCAAACTCAAGCAGGCACTTGTACCTGCTTCTACTTCAAAACCATCAGCATACCGAAGGGATCCGCTTCCTGAGCATCAACAGAAAAGACCACCTCATCAATATGATCAAAGATATCAAATGTAGAAATAGTTTGAGGAATTAAAGAATAAATTCTATTCTTTCAAGAATGGGAAAGTTCCTAGCTACTTCATCTCAGCCTTAGAAAACAATTTGGTTCAGTTTCCAAGGCCAAATAAGGTAAATAAAGATGGAGATGAAGATAATCTGAATTATTGTCTGTTTCATCAGATATTGGGACACCCCATTCAAGAGTGCATTGTTTTCAAAGACCTTCTGAAAAAGATGGTAGACTCTGGACAAGTGAAATTGAAAAGTTTATTAGCTCAAGTAGCATGTGTTACTGCTACCAATCGAGAGGAAGAGGGAGAATGGAAAGAGGTTAAAAGTAAAAATGTGCAAAAATATGATGATTGGATGATCAGGAAAATGATCAACCGGACTCATGATATTTAACGAACATAGTTGAAACAACCAATTGTTTATTCTACCACTCCTGCCACAGCAAACCCATCTTCATCAAAAGGCCATTCCTCAAAGAAGAAAGGTGATCATAAGGAAAAAAGAGAAGTCAGAAGAAGATGAGCTCGTATCAAGGACAAAGTTGTCCTTGACCATGGAAGATTTTATGCCATCTGTTTCAAAATCACGGTCACCACACCACCAAATAGTACAAACATATTTAACCAGTAAATAAGAATCTTTTTCATATGAAGAATTGATCTTTGGTTCTATTAATGTTATCCATCTAATGGATCCTAATTCCAATGATGATTCTGATTATAGTGATCCAGAATTCCTTGTACCTAATTAGGGAACAAGAGGAAGTGGAAAAAGTCGAGGATATAGAGGAAGATGTGGGAATTCTAAAAACCACCATTTAAACTCTACCCCTACTCGAACCATATATATGGCAGAAACTCGTAGAAGGGCCCTTCAGTGGGCTTAACAGGAACAAGGAGTTTCTTTAATGAAAGATAGGTTCAGTTCTGAAATAACTATTTTGGAAGACCGATTAGAAGCCACACCATATTCTTCTCAACAAATGAATATACTTAGTCAGTCTAATTTAACAAATTCAATAGTATTTCTAGCTTCTGTTCCGATATAGAGTACATCTATATCAGAAGCATCAATTTCCAAAGCACCTGAAAAACCACATCTCCATGCTGGTAAACGTAGACCTTTGGACCAAAAGTATGATGTCTTGAAACAATTGGTCCAATTACCAGCCAATTTATCAATTTTTGATGCTTTGAATCTGTCAAAAGATCTTTGATAATCACTCATTGAGGCCTTGTTAAGTCCTCAAGAATTTAAAAGTGAAGTTGCTGCTATTGAGGTTTACTGTATAGAGAATGATTCTGCAGAATTTCATGCAGTCATATCTTTTACAAATGAAGATGAAGACTATGTGGTACATGGACATATCAGACCTTTTTATTTTTCTAGCAAGGTCAATGAAGTAGGTATCCGATGAGCCTTCATTAATAATGGCTCCGGGGTCAACCTCATTCCCGTCCATACACTTCGTCGATTGGGCCTAACTAAATTTGACTAATCTCCTTAAACATTAGTTTTTCAAGAATATGATAAGAATGAACAAGAACCTTTAGGCGAGATTATACTCAGAACTCAGTTTGGAGATCTTGTTTCTAATTCAGATTTCATGGTTATTCGTCAGGAAACACCCTTCAATATTCTTATTGGAATGCCTTGGCTGCATCAACATTCATCCATACCCTCGTCATACCACCAATTTCTGAAATACTATTTCAATTGTAAAATCGGAACATTGTATGGTGACAAGGCACCATTCAGAACATGTGAATTTCAATACATTGAGGAAAAATTTTATCACACAAAAGGAACAAAGTCCATAATGAAGGAAATAACCAGAGTTAATGCTCCAAATAGACTGGAAAAGATTCAAGTAAATATATTCATGCCTTTGAGTACAGATTATGTGCTACCCATCAATTAGATTGAAAGGGTAAAACCAAATCTAGAGACTTGTCCAGTAATTTTCACAATGTCAATTGCGGCAATCGAGTCTGACAACATGGGAGAAATTATTGATACACAAAGAAATGATGGAAGCCTAAATGGAGTGATTTCATTTCATCAGCTGAACTATAACAAGCCTCTACTTCGTCAATCAAAGTAGAATAAATTGTAGCAATTCTAGTGGAAGACAAATATGTGGATTCTTAATCCATCAATCCCACTTTATTACCACAAGAAGACCCTTCTTCATTAGTAGGGTCATATATTGCGGCCTCTTCTTTGGGATGTTCAAATATTGAATACTCCCCTAACTTTGGGAGTTTTTCCTTATCATCTACTATGAAAATGAGCAAAGAAGAGGTAACACATAATGAAGAAGAATAGGAAGATCTTGGGGATGCTCCTCTAACATTTGAAGAAGGTGTATCTACCACCGTGGATGAACTCAAAGAAATAAATCTGGGTACAGAAGAAGATCCACGCCCCACTCTAATTAGTGTGCCCATGACTTCTAAAGAGCAAGAGGTGTATACTTCCATTATAAAGCAACATCGAGATATATTTGCTTGGAATTATACAGAAATACTAGATCATAATCCTAAGTTGTCCACCCATCATTTGGGTTTTCCAGAAGAACATTGTGGATTTAAGCAACCAATAAGGAGAACACACCCAACTCATGCCTCTAAAATTGAAGCTGAAGTTGATAAGTTTATAAAGGATAACATTGTCAGTGAAGTTCGGTATTCCAAATTTCTGGCCAATATTGTCTTAGTGAAAAAATAATAATGGGCAAATTATTCTCTACATTTATTTCATAGATCTTAACCGGTATTGTCCTAAAGATGATTTTCTAGTCCCGATTACAGAACTTCTAATTGATGCAACATCTGGTTATGAAGATCATTCCTTCATGGATGGATACTCTGGGTATAATCAAATCTATATGGCCCTAGATTATGAAGAATATATAGCCTTTATATCCCCTTAAGGTGTGTTTTGCTATCTGGTAATGCCCTTTGGCTTAAAAAATGGAGGCACAACATACCAATGTGTCATGAACCATATCTTCAAACCCTTCTTAAGGAAATTTTTTGGATGTTATGTGGATGATTTGGTAGTCAAATACAGACAAATTTCCAATCATTTTGATGATTTGGAAACCATATTCAATAAACTTCAGAAAAAAAGTTTGAAGATGAACCCCTTGAAATGTGCTTTCAGGGTAACCTCAGGAAACTTCCTTGGCTTCATTGTACGCCGTCATGGTATCAAAGTTGATCCTGAGAAAAAAAATCAATCCTTGGTATTTCACCTCCTCTAAATTTAAAATAATTTAGAGGACTCCAAGGAAACTTGGCCTATATTCGGTGATTTATCACCAATTTGGCTGGCAAGTGTTTACCCTTCACTAGAATAATGAAGAAGGGATTCACCTACCAATGGACTGAATATTTCCAAGAAGAATTCAATATCCTCCAGAAATATCTCTTGATTCCACCAGTATTGATGCTGCCTGTTGAAGGAAGAACAATTATTATCTATGTCATAGCTTATGAGCGATCACTAGGTACCTTCATTTCCCAAAAGAATGATGCTGGGAATGAAAATAGCCTTTATTATCTCAGTTGAACTATGCTTGATGCGGAAACCTGGTATTCAAGTATTGAGAAGTGCTTTCTAGAATTAATCTTTGCAGTTTAGAAATTGAGACATTACTTGAAACATCATGAGGTCCAATTGGTTTCTCATAATAACCCGCTCAAGTTTATCCTCAGTCTTCCTATGCTTATAGGACGTCTGGCATGATGGGTGGTTATTTTTCAACAATTTGATATCTAGTTTATACCTCAAAAGGAAAAAATGAAAAAGTCTATCTGATTTCCTTGCTGAGCATCCATCTGTAGAAGATACATCTTTTAATACTAATCTTCCTAATGGAGAGGTTTTCTCTATTCAATATAATTTCCAAACATGGGAAATTTATTTTGATGGTGCTTCTAGGAGTTCAATAGAATAGAGAATGTAAAACCCTAAACTCAACAAGTTTGGATTAGTCATTCTCCTTACTTCCCTAAAAAAGGTAGTATTTCCTTATTCTTTCCTATTATCTGTAGGTGGTACCAACAATGAAGTATAATATCAAGCTCTCATCGCAGGTTTGGAATTGGCCCTTTAGGTATAAATAGATCATTTAAAGGTAAAAGGTGATTCAAAATTGTTAATCAAATAAATTAATGGAGAATATTCTATTAGAAAAGAAGAATTAATTCCTTTGTGTGATTTCATAAGAGGGCTAATGGATAAATTTCCCTCAGAGCCAACATTTTCTTATGTCCCGCGATAAAAAAATGGTTAAGAAGATACACTGGCAAATGCAGCTACAGCCTTGGCAGATCCAAATCGGGACGAGACAGTTATCAGCATAACCCATTGTTTTGTGGTCTCACCTTTTTTTCAAACTAGAATGGAAGAAATTAATGAAATTTTCTCTATTTCTAAACCATATGGTCATAGCATGGGATGGAGAACATCCATCATAGAATATATTCAAAATGGGATACTTTCACCAGACAAGGCTGAGAAAGAATAGATTCGGTGACGAAGAGCCAATTTTACTCTTTATTAGAGTCCAGACCACCGAAAGAATCTATAAAAGCGAGGGTTTGATGGAATTCTCTTCAAATGTATTGATGGAGAATATATCATATTTGTCATGAAAGAAGTATATTCAGGATCTTGTAGTGCCCACCAATTTGGGCACAGACTCTCCGATAAGATCTGAAGGCTTGGATACTTTTGGCCTTAAATGACATAGGATTGTACAGATTTCACTAAAAAATCCATCCCTATCAAGTGCATGAAAACTTCATTCATAGACCCCCAGAGTTGCTACATACAGCTAAATACTCTTGGACATTTTCCACATGGGGAATGGATATAGTATGGCCTTATCTTCCAGCCAGGGATAACCAATTCAAGTATATTCTCACTGTAACTAACTTCCTCTCTAAATAGGCTGAGGCAATACCTCTCAAGGAATTTGGAGCCAAAAGTATTGTTATTTTTGTCAAAACTAATATCATCACCAGATTTGGCGTCCCTAACTGTTGAAGTAAAAAAGTTATATCAGGAATATAATATCAAGTCCAACCATTCATCTTGCTATCATGTAGTGGCCAATGGATAGATAGAGGCCTTCAATATGACTCTATAAAATATACTCCAAAAGATGGTGGATAAAGATAACAAATCATGGCCTGATAAACTTTTAAATGCTTTATGGTCTTATCAGACAACTACCTATACTATTAACCAAGAAACTCCTTATTCATTGGTATATGGAACTGAAGAAGTTTTTCCAATTGAAATAAAATTTCATTCACATAGAGTTTCATTCTATGATCAGTTATCTAAATATTAAAGATCTCAGATACAGTTCCATGAGTTGGAAAGATTAGACGAGAAAAGACTACATACTTTGCATCATTTAGAAGTCTATCAGAACAGAGTTGTGATATATTTTAATAATAAAGTTTTCTTTCATTCATTACTTCAAGGAGAATTGGTATTGGTCCTTAAGAATCCAATGATACTAGGAAAGAAACCTCCAAAACATGAACCAAAATGAGAAGAACCTTATTCCATACATAAGGTCTATTCAAATGGAGCCTATGCCTTAATCTAAATGTATGGAGATCTTATCACAACTCCAAAAAATGAAAGATTTTTGAAGAAATACTTTGTGTAGTATTATACAAGTAGTCCTTACTGCAATACTTTAAACTACACAATACTATGTCCTTGCTGTAATACTTAAAACTGCACAGCCCCCATGTCCTTGTTGTAAGACTTTACACAGCCCCCATGTCCTTGTTGTAAGACTTAAAACTGCATAGCCCCCATGTCCTTGTTGTAAGACTTAAAACTACATAGCCCCCATGTCCTTTCTCTAATACTTAAAACTGCATAGCCCCCATGTCCTAGTTACAAGACATTAAACTGCATAACAACCATCAGCGTCCATGCTACAAGACGTTAAAATGTGTAGCATCATTTGTACAACTAACATTTTCTATATTTGACATTACAAGCTTCCATAATAAAACATCATTGACATAATCACTACTCCTTAAGTAGTACATGAGTCCCTCACTCTCCTATGTCTGGGTCAGATCTGCATAGAGACCATGTTTCAAGAACTACGTATGGCTTGATTCTCATTTTCAATGAGATACGTAGAGATGCCTGAATATCCAATTTAGGGCCCAGCCACAATCACATAATCTTCTTTTTTCTCCTCCTGTATATGAATCAAATCTGTATAGAGTGTTTCCTTAAGATATATGATTTGGTCCTTATACCATTTTATATCTTAAGATTTACCATTCTCTCAAAACATGTAAAAAATACCCCATTTTTCCTATCAAGCTCCATTATAATAAGGAATGATTGTTTAAAGAACTATATACGGCTTGATTCACATATATTTTGAGATACATAGAGATGCATAGATCTCTAATCTTGGGCCCAACCACGATAAAAAACCCCATTTATTTCTTGTTTAAAAGTCAAATCTGCATAGAGAATGTTTTAAGAACTATGTATGACTTGATTCATTCCCCAACAAGACATATAGTGATACTTGGGTTTTATCCCTTAATCCAGTTACAATATGTCTTTCCTTTTATATCAGTTCATTGTTGTCCTTACCACGTGATGTTAAACTATATGGAAATCTGATACCCCTATTCTTAATCTATGTCACCTTTGTATTATAGAAAAGACCCTTATTTCTCCTTGTTTCTCACACCGAGCATAGATCAAGTGAGATTAGGAATTGGATAAGGTGATTCTTAATATAATTAAGGTGTTTTAAATCTTCATGGGGGTGAAAATTTCCTCATTTCATGACTTTAAAATGCACATCATAATATTAATCCAGAAGAAACAAAGAAAGTCTCCATTTTACATATGAGTCAGATCTATGTTAAGGATGTCAAACTCATGGCCAATACTGGTTCAAATATTTCTCATATACATTGAACATAAACCCTTTCCATATTTCATACTCTTAATCATGAATATTTTCAGATCTTCATAATCTTTCTTATGGTTTCTGGTAATAGGGTTTCTAATATCTGAGAGCTCTTTTGCTTGACTATGCAGCACATGCCCTTAGGCGGCCTTGCATAAGTTGCCTAAATAAAAGGTATGTCAGTCAAAAGATGCCACTATTTGGCTATGAAGCATATTCCAAAGTTTTCCCTGCATAATATAGCCCCCATAACAGGTTTTTCAAATAATGGTAACTTCATTCTTGGTTATAGTATGTTTGTCCCCATTAATCTTTGATGACAGTATACAAGAATCTGTATTTTAAAATAGTCATTAAAATATACTTGTCCCATTATCTTTCTGACAATCTAAAAGTATTCAATACCATGGTTTACATATATCCCTCACCATGTGTTTAATGCACTACAAAATAACCTTGAAATTATTTGGCCATATATTATATATATTTTTTCCATTTTATGGTCCTAGCTGTATGACCTAAAACTATAGGCACCAAACCTCTTACATTTGGGTCAGACCTTCGTAAAAGTCATATTCGTGTGATTCTTTGGACATCTTCAGTGGAAATACCCTTTCTATATTCAGGTAACATTATCTATAAACCAAAATCTTTTCTTTGGAAGATCTGAATCTCCATAAACTTTCTTCGGCTTTTGGAAATAGAACGTCAAACATCTAAGAGCTATTTTTTCTGACTATGTAGCACGTGACCTTAGGTGGCCTTGCATAAGTTGCCTAAATAACAAGCCTACCAGTCAAAAGATGCAACTATTTGTCTATGTAGAATATTCCCTAGTTGGCTCTTCAAAACACACCCCCCATAACGGTTTTGTTTAATAATGGTAACTTCGTTCTTGGAAAAGACTTCCTCTAATGCTTTTATCCCTTTTTCCATATCATTCCTCGGTTTTGGAAATTCCCAAATCCCAGTTTACAATTTTCCCCTCCATACATGAATATGATAGTATATTTTTGAACAAATTATCAAGAAATTGTGAGAGTTTTTTACCTTTGGTCAGAGCTAAATAACTTAAATTAAAGCCACAAAATGTCCTCACAACATAACTTAAAACTGCACAATAGTAATGTCCTCACTACATGACTTAAAACTAAAAAATATGATATCAGAAATTCCCCTTTCTGATAAATTTTAACCATTACTAATACAACAAATTTTTATAGAAATGTTTTTCCTATTCATGACTTATGTCGGTCTAAAATAAACCTTTTTCATTCTTAAAATTTCTTTACTAAGAAAAAACCACCCACTATGGTCTTGAGTCACCCAAATATTATTTTCCCATATCTATCGAAAGTACAATGTTAAACTTCAAAGAGATCTTTTGTTTGACTATGAAGTACATGCCCTTAGGTGGCCTTGCATAAGTTACCTACATAATAGGCATGTCAGTCAAAATATGACACTATTTAGCTATGTAGCATATGCCCCAGTTGGCTCTACATAACACAGCCCCCATAACTGGTTTGTCAAATAATGTTAATTTCATTCTTGGAAAATACACTCCTTATGTTGACCCGGGTTTTAAATTTGGTGACCATAAAAATCATGGTTCAAGATTCCCCTTGGAAATATTTAAAGAATATTAAAGAAATTCTTAGATCCAGAGTTTTTTTTGGGATCTAATTTCAAAATTTATGGCTAAATATATTCGACTTTAAATACTATCCCCTTATAGTCTAACATGCATGACTCTAAACTACCAATAAAAAAAGACTTGGTGCTTATTAGATTGAAAACCTATGAAGGGCACTCTAAACAAAAGTCGAGTCCCAGCTCACTAAAAATACATTTTTGAATGATTTAAGTAATATTCAGCTGTAAAAAATCAAAAGACGCAGTTTATGAAGAGTTATCCATATGACCCTAGCAACAGTTAAACTATGCTCTCTAAGCCCTATAGATTAGGAAAAAATTTGAGCATACTTCCAAACTTTACATAGCTCCAAATCTAACCAAATGATGTTGGAATGCATAAAAGTTCCCAAATTTTACCTAAGAACAAGGTTCTTTTCATTATGAATGAATAAAATTATAAGAGGGAGCTTTTTTGGACACCATGAAATGTGTTTTCATGAAATTTTCCGTAGAGTGAAGATATGATTCTCAAATACAAAAAAAAATGTCAAGTATGAGTAAATATGTTTTCACCGTAAAGGAAGAAGATGCAAGAAGGATTTCTATGTGCCAAAAAAATACTCCATACATATGGATAAGTGGAATGATTCCCCGTCTAAAAGTATTTAGTGGATTCCCAATTTTGTTGATGAAAAGGATTCAACACATTAAATTCAATTTCTAAGTTTCTTCCGAGAATACATGGTGTTTTTACCATCTCAAGAAGTGTATATCTCTTCAACACATTTTATTTGACAAGTCACAGAGCCCAAACAGACTTACGGATCAAAAGTTATGGAACTTGGAAGATGGATAAATTTCACAAAGGGACCTATGAGGAAGACCTGTGTGGACCAACGCAGAGAACCTACACGGAGGTCCTACGCAGTAAATGAATTTTTTCACCCCTATGCGGAAGACCTATGTGGCGGAACTACATGGAATTATAATTTTCTCATGCCTATGCGAAGTTCCTACATGGAGAACCTATGTGGAGGACCTACGCAAAGGACCTATGTGGACAACATCCCTTCAACCAGGTCCCCTCTGTGACTATAAATAGATCCCTTGGGCTTCCTATTTTCGGACTGAAAAAAAAAAGTGAAAGACTCTCTGAAGCTCCCATTGCGTAGATCTTTCACCTATATCGCTCAAATTGTCTCATCTAGCTCTCTGGACCATGAGAGAAGATATAATTAAATGGGATAATCATGTTTTTAAGGGCTTCACATTCTTCAGTCACCAATTATACCTACTCGGTATACCTGCATGCCAAACCTGCGTGTTATACCTATGTGGTACAGCAACGTGGGGTACCTAGGAGGCATACTTGCATGAGGTACCTATGTGACCAACTCAATTACCCTTTCTAAAATCCATTCATGGTAGGGTATCTCCTTCCTTGGTTCCCTTATCTGAAAGGGAATAAGTTGAATCTTCCACCAAAACCTTCGGACTTATCAATCCTCTAGAAAAGTCACATCAGTGTGTCTCCTATTTGGGTTTGTATTTCCAAATTCAAAGGTTTCCTGTATTTGTTACAAAATGGGGTTAGGATTCATGGGATGTTTATGGGTTTGTATATCCACAGTCACATGGAATTTTCCACTAGGAAAATTGCTGGGATGTTCCCAGTTTGGTGGAAGGGTTGGGTCCTGGACTCTCCCTTCTCAAAGAGGTGACCCATAACCACAAGTCTCTGGTAATGAAGGTACACTTCACACTTGTTTTCTGTGAAAGCATGGGATAATTATCCCTCCCCTACCAAGCTCAATTAAAGGGTATCCATCCTGGTATAAGCCCCACAGCTTCACCCCTTCTTCCTTCTATTTGAACCCCAGTCCGATGTGAAGAGAACAAAGGGAAAGCTCATCGCCTCACCCTCTTCCATGGTCAACGCGACATCTTCCATCATCATGGAGGAAAAATTTGAACATGTGAATGCATTTGATAAATCTTTGACATTATCTTGTTTCTCACATCGATCATGACTCATGTGGGCTTAGAGATTTGTCACGATTATAGCATTTTCACGATAGAATGAACTACGAGAACTCTGATTCCTGATTAAACCAGGATACGTATGAAGCCTCCTCAAGGACCAACCTCACTAGATATCCTCCTTAGGAATCCAATTTTAAATCCTTTAATCTGGGAATTCTCCTTAGGAATAATCCCCACATTAAACCCCAAATCATCAAGGCATCTTTTTTCAGGAAATAATCCCAAACTCATATTTCTCAGAGGACCATACTATCCTATGAGATTTATCGAACTACGTGGGATTTGATTCCCATTAATATGGGATACGTAGGAAGCCTCCTTCAGGTTCAAACACGACATTTCAAATCAACACTGTTCTCCTTGGGCCATATTCCCAATAGGGTCTGATCCTACTTGGAAACTCATGTCCTTTTCCAAGTTCCTTGAGATGATTTAGTATAAGTCCAACATTAATTTTTGACCAAGCATCTTTCACTTAGAGGTCCTTATCACATGACCTTAAAAGGTATGATATTTCATATTAAGTGGCATCGAACTATGAGGGTTCTTATTCCTTTCACAAGGATACGTAGGTATCCCATTTTATGAGCACAATCCCAAGATCAAAACAAACCTTCATCTCCATAGATGACAATAAATTCCACAGTGCCCCACTGAGTGGCTTAAAAACCAGTATCATCACAACGATGATTAAAAGAATCTCTAACCGGTATATTAAAGGATCCCAGTGATGGAAAACCTAAAATACATGAATGTTTCCATTAAATTAAGAACCTTGAATGCATACTGATGATTCTAAATTTTACACATGTTAATAAGTTATTTTAAATTCCACGGTATACTTATGATATACTTGGTGAATTTATAAGGATTCATTAAAATATCTTAAATTTACAAAGAGAGTCCCGGGGTAGACAATAATTCCCCCCCCCCCCAAAAGGGTGTGATGAGTCCAACCTACCATCCTCTTAACCAATGCATGTTTTTAAGTATCATAAAGTTCAAACTTAACAAACGCCTGCCTTTGGAAAGCATGTCCCCTTCGAATAAAGAACTATTGGAAGTTTCCAGTTCCATGAATAAATCCAATGGAAACCATGTGGAAATTGTGATTGTTAAAACTAGAACACATATTTAAAGAAACAACGAAACATCATGTTAAAAGATATGTGGAATTTTTTGATTAATATTTATTATTGTGATATTACTAAAACTTTGTTTCTATATGACAGCTTTCGTTGTATGCTACCCATACTAAGCATTTTATCTCACCCTTCTTATGTTTCTATTTTTCCAAGTTATGAATAATAGTAATAAATATTATATTTATAGAATATAATTATGTGTGTAGAATTTTGTGGGAGTTTCTAAGGACTTATTATGGAATAATAGAATCTAGGTATGGTGGGGAAAAATGTCTTTTGGGTGAGAAAGATATGGGTTTAGTTAAGTAATGGTTTTATTAGTCCTATAATTATCTAAGCCTAAAAAGGTCTTATATATGTAACTGACTCCATAATTACTTTTTATTTTATAATCATGGATGGTTGTAAATGGTTCTCATCAGTTGGAATCAATCTACTATGTAACATTGTCTTCTTAGCACCGGATCTAAGGGTATGGTGATGGTTAAAGATTATAGAAAGAGGGGGTGAATTTCCCTTTAAAAATTCAAATTTGATTAAAAGTTTAATTTTGATAATTAAAAAGATAATATCAAAGTAAATTATCTATGGTAAATATTGAACTAAATTTATGTAAGTATACCAGCTGATGTTAAATAATTAAATGTAGACAAACACAATTGATAAGGAGTTCGGATAATGCATGATGTGTGCCACTACATATCAACCCTGAGACTTGAAGGTTATATTTTATAAATCCATTGATTAAAATAGTGACCAAGAAATACATCCCTCAAAATTGTGGATTATGATAAACCTCTTGATCTTCGTCGATATCCAACTAACTCATCCCACATTTTTAGAGAATTATTAACCATTGGAGAATGTAGTGTTTAAGAAAGATATATTTCCTTTAGTAAAACTCATTAAAAGTAACTCACAAGTCTCTTTGATGGATGATTTATAATAGAGAATGATATATTTCATAGAATGGTTAGAGAACCTTGATATAATTAGAAATTTGAATGCTTTTGAGAGAAAATATAATTTTGGATCTTCATCGATAATTTCAAATTTGAGATAAAATCATTGGGATCAAGGATAATAAGATATGTATTAAAGGATACAATAGGTCCTTTATAGCCTCCAAAAAACTATTAACATTATATAATTATTCAGGTGCAATGAAGCTGAAGAAGACCTCAATTATGGTCATTATGACCATAATAAATGCCACCTCACTGGTGTCTCCACTATGCCATCAGATACCATGTAGACACCACCAGGTATCCAATGGGCTTCCTAGAGCTGAGATCTATTAGAGATGTTCTTATAGATATCCACTACTGGAAAAAAATTTGTCAATGGCCTTTGGGAAGAAAGAATATCCATAGGTTGAGCCACTAGCTAGCCAATTCTCCTCCACTGGGTAGCTAGTAGTGTCGCTTAACTTCTGGAAAGAAATCATCATGGTAACAGGTAGTCAGTGCCCTACATTGGATAGCCAGTGTATCCTATTACTTCCCATATTCAATAAACTCCACCTCTACTTAATTCCAACCCCTTTTAAGTATCTTTCAATATTATTCTAATAACTTTAATCCTGAAGATCTATATGACCAACCCTTTAACAAGATTAAATTTTCTCCCTTGAATTGACTTTATAAACTACATAATTTCTAATATATACTTAAATATGACATTAAATAAACTAAAAACACTCAAATGAAAACATTAGATACATATGAGATTTTTTTGATCATGAAAACACCATTAGAGAGAGAGGTACAAAAATATCCACCTTATGAAGATCACAAACACGTAACTTAAAAATATAAATTCAGAGTAAGTAAAGAGTAAAATATATTCATGATATAAAAGTAGTTTCAATATATTAACAAGATATTTGACAAGATTATTTTGTATACAAAAATATATTAAAATATATTTGATATGATCAAGAATTTAATACATCAATTATGTTATTAACAACAATAAAGATAATTTAAAACACTCCCATTTTTTAAAAAATAAGTATTAGAGAAGAGAAGAGTTAAAAGAATTTAGAGAACTAGAAAAAATAATCCCCCTTGAAGACTAACAAAATAACTCTCCCCCATTATGATTATCTAAAAGCTAAAAACATTCAGAAAAGATTTTAAAAAATAAGAATAATATTTTGAAACACATTTTAATATCTAAACTCCCCAAATAATATGGTTATTAGAGAGAGAGAGTAAAAATAAAAAGTGAATACATAAAAAAGAAAGGAAGAGGGAAAATTTTGTAAAAACACCTCTTGATATCCAAACTCCATAAATAATATAATCATTATAGAGAGATATTAGAATGTTAAATAGAAAATAAGAATAAAGTAGTATAAAATTAAAATGAGAACATAAGAATAAAAGAAGAAGCAGGAGATAGGATTATGAAGAGAAAAATGTAGAGACAAAGAAGAAAAATAAAATAAAACTTTACATACCTTTTTCATAGAAACACTTTTCTCAAGGAATGAATTTGCCTCCATTGATAAACTTTGAGGAAGGAAAGTGATTTGGAAAGTGAAGGTGTACTTTAGAAGAATCCTTTGATTTCTATTTTTTCAAAGTCAACTCAAGAAGATATTTATAGATAAAAATATATGATATTTTTTACTCACAATTAAACTTCTTTAAGAGTGATAAAAATTATATTTAAAAGGAGTATATACATAAATACTTTTAAGAGTTTTGAAAATGAATTTGAAAATAAAATTTGAAAATCAAAAGTAACAAATTTTATTTTAAAAACAATAATAATATTTGGAAAAGTACCTTATTATTTAGAAAATATGATTTTGAAATTTATTAAAATCTAAGAAATTTTTTTGAAAATAAGTAAAAAAAATTGAAAAACAAAGGATCTCCCATATATAAAATTTTAGGAAAAAAAGATATAAGTTGTCTCCTCAAATGTTAACATTGGTGAGATAAAGAGATCTTAGCCAATAAAAGATTAAAAAAAGAAAAAAAATATTTAAAATATTTTAAAAAGATAACTCAAGATAGATAAAGTTCAAATGAAGAGTTTCATAAGTGATCCATCCAAGTTCACCTCTAATGAATTTTAAACAATCAAAGGCTAATGGTTTGGTGAAAATATCATTAAGTTAAAAAAATTTGGGACAAAATCCAATAATATGTCACATTTTTTGAAGTGACCTCTTAGGAAACAATGATGAAAGTCAATGTGTTTGGTGAGAGTGTGTTATATAGGATTTTTTTATAAATATTTATGGTGTTAGTATTACCTCACTTGATAGGTACATGTTCAAATGTTATCTTAAATTCCAAGAGAGTGTGTTGCATCTATCGAATTTGGGTGAAAAATCTCCAAAATGATATCAATTCAACTTATTTTAGAGAAAAAGAAAATGATTTATACTTCTTAATACTACATGGGATGAGGTAATTTATTAATATAGGGAAAATTCCATTAGTTAATTTTCTATCCAGTTATAATCCTCTAAAATCAACATACAAAAAATAATTTAATTCCAAAGAGGTTTCTTTTAGATAAAATAAACAAAAAATTATCTTTTTAAATGATGAAAAATCCTTTTCATGAATATTAAATAAAATTATTTTGGATTTTATTGAAAATAATCATAGATAAAAACAATAAACATGATATCATTATGGAACATGGTAAGGTAAAGTAGATTGTTAAACATATTTTTTTAAAGCTTTTTTTAAACTAGTTTACCAGCATCATTAGGTGTAAACTTATAATTTATACTCATGGGTGTGATAATTTCCTTATAATTTTGCTTCCAAATCATTCTAATATTTTATTGGTGTAACAAAATATCCTAGAATACCCTCAAGAACTAGCACCATAACCAGTTAACAACATATCCAAAGGGTGTTCCTGATCCTCACGGTATGGAAACAAAGACCAGGGCATTAAACATGAACTTGACGGAACAATTTTTCCCAAACTAAAACAAACTGAATGGAATAAATACATAATAAAAAGAAAAAACAATAGAAAACATGGATAAAAATATTCCATTTTCAAAGATAAACAATGGTAGCGATACGACTTGGAAGCTAAATAAAACCAAAGGTATATGTCCAATAAAACCAAAAAGGACAACTAAAACCAAAAACTACTACTTCATATGATATGTGGGAAATTTTCTACCATCTCACCACTAGCTACTCGTACCCAGCTGACATAAACCTGATCACCTGACTATGGTTTCTTCTCTTTAATTTTATTAAAAGACAACACAAGATCTACACAACTTCAAAGGGGTGTGTAGGGTGTGAGGTAAAAATCCCAGTAGGAACCCTCCTAGTGTTCCATATCATGTATCTATACAAACAACCCCAATGTTCTCATTTCAAAGAAAAAATGGAATGATGATAAGTAAAATAGTTTTATTTCAAAAGTATGGTTAATATTTCCCCTTCTTCCATAGTTCAAAAATAATAAAAGTAAAACAGCTTCAAGGTATAAATCTACATTTCTCAAAAACCAGATTCATCAATCAAATCCAAAGTAGTAAAATCCAAAACACAATGGAAAATGGACCATGGATCATAATAGAAAAATATATCAAACTACTCATAGCATAATAAATGACTTATGGGCACTCAATACCTCAGGACATAGACCTAAGAAGTATAGGGACGACCCATGAATGAACCCCCTGAAAATGTCAAGATAAAACCCCGAGAACACAAGCCTAGGTGGCATATGAAAACCCCAGGAGTGAAACCCCCGAAAGTAAAATAAAAAAGGAACAATATTATACTTTACACCTAAGTAACCAAGGATTCCCATGTGCAATATTTTCCAAATAAATTTCAAAGGGATTAATATTTTATAAAAAAAATAAAAACCCCTTTATTTTATGAAAAACATGCTTTGAAAATTCATTTTATAATCCATTTCAAAAAACTTGGAAAACACCTTTACATTGATAAAAACAAGGGAATCCAAATATTTCATCATAGATACATTTATGAACACAAATAAATCATGATGATTTATTTATAAAACCATTTATAAAACCAAGAGTAATTATGGTTCATCCAATATAGGAAATAGACGTTACTACCAACCTTAAACTCATGTATCACTCTACCCGCAATAGGATCCAAACAAATAAGGAAGAATTCATAAAAAAAAATGGAGGCCCTAACATATATTCTCTCATATCATATTCTAATTACATAAGAAAAATGGTCTGTGGAGAGGATAGATTAAAACTTACCTCAAGGAACTCACAGGCTACACCATAACCAAAATAAAGGTTATACCCCCAAAGATGATAGTACAATATATATATAAGGGATAGAATAAACATAATAATATGATCCAAAGATCCCATAAATTCATCCCAACACCATTGTTACAACCAAGAGTGATGAAGAAATAAAAAGGTCACACTTACCCAAAGAGAAGCAACACAACCAAGCCAGATATCGACCAAAAAAATAGAGGAACTTGGAAGAGTAGAGATTGCCTAAAATCCCCTAGAAGTATACTTAGGGATTGAGAGAGGATATAACTACCTAATGTATAATTAGTTACATGATTTCTATATAAATATATATATATAAGGAGGTATTTATGTTATAAATCAAGGATTTATGACATAAACTCCCCATATTTTATACTTGCTAAAAAATTCATCGCATTGACTTAATTCATCCTGAGTTACCATTTTATGATGTGAAATAGTTTTATGGAATGAAATGTTTTTACACATTGAATTGGATTTACAGATTTTTTCCCATGAAAGATTTACACTATAAATCTAAAAATTGCAACATAAAAGTGTTTTGCAGCCAGTGCCTAGCCAAAGTTTTGTAGAAACTCCCATAAACAACTCTTACACCCTATGAACCTAAGAAATAAGATCTTAAACATGAAAAAGTGCATTCATTTTTATCAAAGATGTTATAATATCACCACCAAAGTACTTTTCACCCATAAGAAGTTATGAAGAGGAAGCGTGCTCCGAAAAGAGGTGAGGTCAATGTTCGCTCACCAATGACTCGTGCTCCCAAGTTTCATGAGAATCAAATCTATGATGTTGCAATACTTTAAGAAATGAAATTGAATTCCCAAACAAGACTTTTACATAAGAATCTATGATATCCCCTATTTTCTCCACAATAAAAAAATAGAACACCAACTCAATCTCATTCCAACTCAGATCATGGGAAGGATTAGGATGGAACTTCTTGAGCTAGGATATATAGAAAACAACATGAATACCCATCAAATGAGCCAATAATACTAACCGATAAGAAAACTACCCAATCAGCTCGGTGACATCAAACGGTATAATATATATCGAAGCCATCTTTCCCTATTTCTTATGCCAACAGTGGATAACCTAAAGAGTGAATATCAAGAAAAACCATTCACCAATGGGAAACTCTAAAGGAAAACATTGACAATCAGTATATGATTTATGTCAACACTAAGTTGTAACCAAATCCAGAAGTATATATTGAATCCTCACTAATGTCTCTTGAATTAGACTTAGTCCCACAAGATAAGACTCACCCACATCTTCCCAATAAATAGGTGACTTACATTGGTGACCATTAAAATCCTAAAAGGGGTCCATTTTGCTCGAATAATGGTAACTGTTATTATAATCGAACTCATCCAATCTCAAAGAGTTGTCCCATAATCCACCAAAATCCAAGATGTAGGCATGGATCATATCATAACCTTCATATTACCATTCATATGTGGATGGTAAGTTTTATTCAACCAAACCTAATTCCCAATTTCCTCCTGGAGACTCTTCTAGATAAAGAGGTAAACTTGGTATCCCAGTCTGAAATAATGGAAAAATGAATTCTAGGAAACATCACAATATTATACATATACAGCTTACAAATATCCTCAACTTTAGTGGTGTCCTTCATTCGAATAAAATGAGTAGATTTCATCAAGAGATCAACCACCACCTAGATAGAATTATTTCGTCAAGGAGTCTGTTTCAATATATCAATGAATTATATAGACACCTCATCTCATTTCCAAACCAGCACTGAATGAGGCTAGATCAAACCAGCATGTTTCAAATACTTTACCTTTATCTTCTGGTAAGTGTAATAGTGGTGAACATAATCAGCAATGGAACACTTCATACCCAGCTATAAGAGTTTCCATCTCATGTTATAATACATCTTCATAGTGCTTGTATAAATGTCCTATAAAGAATTATGATAATCATATAACACTAAATTCCTCATGGATGTTGGGATGAAAAATCAATTCCCAAAATAAATAATACCATCAAAAGGGAGAGACCAACTAGAAATGGTCTTCCCTCTATAAAGGGTTTCTATGATTCCTCTGAACTCATCAACCCACTACTAGATCTTCATAATAGACTCAAGGAGTGGTGATGATAATACTACTAAAAATGATCAATATAAAGTGTTATCCATTATCATCACTAGAGAAAAGCACTAACAAAGGCTTCCATTCTTAGCACTAAAAATGATAATAAATTTTACATTTTATCAGTACTACAAAAAGGTGATAAAAGGTACCCATTATTAGCACTTTTTTAGCATGGATAAAGGGTTACTTTTATCAGTGGATTTTTTTAGTGTGGATAAAGGTCTGAATCGCGTGCATGATTCCCACATCGAAATAGTGGATAGTTATTCATTTCTTTATATAAGATTTCAACACTACCTATGCCCAGAAGTCAGCTGCGTGGATGGGCTCCCATATACACTCTCCACACACTTATATGTGCCTAAGGGTCCAAGCGGTCTTTGGCCCATTTTATGCTTGATGTGGGCTTTAGCTCACCCACATACACAAAGCTAGTTCCTACACGGCCCGGCCCACCTGCCCATGTGGGTCATGTCGCCTATTTTTTATATATACCAAAAGAAATAAAAGTATTAAAAATATTTAAAAATTGAAATAATTAAACAAATAAAAATTAAAAATGAGTAATTAAAAAAATATTAAATATTTTAGTAATTAAATAATTATTAATAAATATAATATATAAATATTATAAATATTAAAAAATAGTATATATTAAATACAAATATATAAAGTGAATAAAATGAAATAATTAAACAAATAAAAATTAAAAATTTGTAAATTAAAAAAATATTAACATTTTGAATAACTAAATAGTAATTAACAAAATTAAATAAGTTTAATATAAATATATATAAGTTATAAAAAATAATAAATTGTATATATTAAAAATAGATATATAAAATGACTAAATTGTAATAATTAAACAAAAAAATAATAGTTAATAAATTACAAATTATTAAAAAACTATTAACGAAATAATTATTAATAAAAATGAATAAATTTAACATATATATATATATATATATATATTAATTATAAATATTAATAAATTATATATATTAAATATAACTACAAAAAATGAATAAAATGTAATAATTAAAAAATATTAATATATTATTCATTTTTAATTGTTTTTATACTTAATTATTCATTAATATTTTTAATATTTTTAATATATAAATAAATTAATATATATTTCTTTATGTATATATATCAATATATATAATATTTCCTAAATTATGATTTATAAAATACAAAATATTACTTCTTATATTAAATAAGTTATATGATTTGTAAAAAAATTATAATTAAAAATTAATATTAATTAAAAATATTGACTAATTGTATCAAGTAATGGAAATTTAATTGAATATTGTTTGATTTTTAAATTTAAAATATATTAAATGTGTGTTACATTGATTTCACACATACATATACATAATTAATTCATTTTTATAAACAACACACACACTTAATATTTCTATAATTCATTCAATTTTTAATATTCATTTTAGAATTATATTTATTAGCATAATATATTTAATATATATTATGTTTTTAATCTATAAATTTCATAATTTTTTATATTTTCATTCAATATATATTATTTATTACTTTTTAATATATATTTTCAAATTTACTCACAAATAATATTAATTATTTTTTAAAATATTTTTTGTTATTTATTAATTTTAAATTTTTCATTGTTCAATATGTTTGTAATTTTATCCATTTTCAATATTTATTTATACATGTTAATTCATTAACATTTATTGTTTTTAATATGGTTGTGATTTATATAATTAATATGTATTCATATCCACTTTGACATATATAAATATTCATTTTTAATATTTTTAATTATCTTTATAATTAATAATAGTTATTCATTTTTTAAATTTATTCATTTTTATTATTCATTTATTTCATTAATAGACACTACATATTATATAATTTCATTGTTCAATTTATCATCTATCAAACTTGTATATATGTACATTAACTTCACACACACAAATATTTATATAATTAACGAAATATTACATAAAAACACATACATCGAATATTTATGTAATTTATTAAAATTTTAATATTCATTTTATGATTTCATTTTGTAACATAATATATTTAATATATAATTTTTTTAATCTGTAAATTTTATTTATTTATTTTAAATATTATTACATTTCGTATTATTTATTTATTTTTAATATTTTTTTTGGAATTTAATCATTTTCTAATATTTATTATAAATAATATTTACAATGTTTTAATATTTTCAATATTTATTCATCTTCATTTTAATATATATCCATATATTATTTTTTTAATAATTTTTATAATTAATAAAACTTATCCTTTTTCAATATTTTCAAATTCTACTCATTTTTAATTATTTAATTTCACTCCTCTTTAGCATTCATGCATTTAAGGTTATATATTCTTTAATAATGTTAAAAGTATAGTTATAAAACTATATTTACTATATTTATAAAATTATATGTTAATAATTATAATTAAATAAATTTAATTTTTTTAAAAGGTATTTATATAATTATAAATAAATAATTATATTTTTAGATAATTATAAAATTATAATAAATATATTTAAATAATGGATATATTTACTATATATATATATATATTAAATATATATATAATTATATAAATATATATTATTGTATAAATATAATTATAATTATAAATGTATATTTACTATATTTAAAAAAAATTATATTTATAATTACAAATAAAAAATAAAATTTTTAAAAATAGTATTTATATGATCATAAATAATTAATTATATATTTAAATAATTATAAAATTATAATAAATATATTTAAATTATGAATATATTCAATATATTTATATTTATTTATTAAATATATATATATATAATGATATAAATATAGTTATAATTTTATACAAATATTTATAATTATATTTATTTATAATTATAATTATAATTATTTATCTGCGCTTTCTATTTTAGCATTGATAAACACCTCTTTATCCACACTTTTTTGGATGCACTAATAAAACTCTCCTTGATATTTTAAAAAGATCCCTAATCGAATCGATTTTGTCGCACCATTCAAGATCTCCTGGAAGTTCATTGTTCTTGTCACTCCCCCTCGATCTTCTCTCGGACAACCCAACTCTCAAATCTAAGGTATGTTATTTTTTTCTCCTCCTCCTTGATTTGAAGTATGTAAAATTCTTTTGTCCTTTGCTTCGTTGTTTTCCCCTTATTTAAGTATGTGTGAGGTTCGACACAATATGGTGAGTAGAGTATGAAGGCTTTCTATCTTTAGGTACACTACATCATGGGAGTATGTGTGGATGACCTGGGTTTTCATAGCATGATTCCTCTATAGGTTTAACATCTCAAATTTAGATAGTGAGGTTATGGGATTCAAAACAAAACCAACTGGTGATAATGATTAATAAATATTTTCTTCATAGATAAATAAATTCATTATTATCAACAAATCAATAGAGTTATATAATGTGTTAGGAAAAATCCCTCAAGGTAACATTGTAGTGTTTTTGGGTTGACTATGCCTAATGAAAAAGAAGGTTTTCATGGTAATTTGTGGAGTTCTATAGTGATTTTTGATTAGGTATGTTGAAAAAGATCAAAGACAAAGGAATGGATGCCCTGGAAGTGGTACAGAAATTTGTGTATGCAAGGTGGTGGTGTTTCCCAGTGTTTTCCAAATTTTTGGGGTCCAAAATTTAGAGTATGGATCAATCATAATGAAATTTTTATTTCCATTAATGCCTCCTAAAAATATATTAAAGGTATTAGTTTCACAAAGATTGTGTTACATGAAGAGAGTTTCATAAAGGTGTGAATCAACGTGAATGTGCATCGCGAATGCGTGAAGTGTTGATGATAAATCTCCATGACTATGAGAAATGGAGAATTGTGAATGTGTAAAGGGTTGATGGTAAATATCTAGGACTATGAGAAGTGTAACCATGAGAATGTGTGAAGGTTTGACCATAAATATCCATGACTATGAGAAGCTTCACGAAGAGGAAATTTCCCTAGTGATTCATGAAGACATGGAGCTTCATGAACGAGATTTGAGAGCTTTGTGAAAAGGTGATGATGAGGATGGAATGTTCTATAATGGGAGGAACCTCTTGTAAATAGGCCTATACCCCCTCAAAAATTTAGTACAAGACTTAATGAAAATCTCTAGGCTCTGAATTCACGATGGTGATTCGTGAAGGTTGCTCATGTGAAGTATTTTGCGATGAAAGGAAGTTCACAAAGGATATAAAAGCTGGCTGAGAGTTGTAATCATCGTGAAAGTATTGAGGTTCTCAAAGGTTATAAAAATCTAACCAAAAGTTTTGAGCTTCATAAAGGCTAAGTGAGCTTTGCAAAAATGTTTGAACTTCATGAAAATTGGTTGCTTCATGAAGGATGGTTGAGATCCGCGAAAGAGGTGAGATTTGCGAAGGATGGTTGAGCTTCATCAAAGAGGTAAGCATCTCAAAGTTTAGGGGGTTCTCAAATTTATTATATAATTTGGAATAATTGGGAAGTTTCTTGAAGGCGGTGTGAGCTTTGGAAAGGCAATAAGCTTCATGAAAGTATTGGAAATGAATTTCCTAGTAAATCTACAGTAAAGTGTTATTCATAATGTGGATGAAATTAAAACTTCAACAGAGCAACTATCTGCCATTGAGAATGAATTCATTATTATTAATTAATAGACCTATATATCTATAAACTATGTGTTAATCCTTTCCATATGAGAGAGAAAAGGAAGAGGAAGAAGGTGATCCTTTCCACCAGAAATTATCCATATAAGGAAAGATTAAGGGAGTTACCCTTAGGAAGCATTGAGTTGTCCCTAAACATTGTAAAGGTAGTGATCCTGTGGTTAGAAGTGATCTAGTTCGAACCTTATTTTGTTAGTGCTCTTAAGTGGATTTGGTACATCGTCACATTGTCGTTGTATGCTCCTTGGATGTAGCCCAGTGAGGGTGAACCAAGTAAAATTTTTTGTGTCCCATGCATGATTTTATTTCTATTAATACATTTCAACATGAAATAGAGAGAACAGTGTTTTGTTTAATGATGAAACAACATCCTAAGGGGTAACTATTTTAATTTTTCATACCCTGATTCACCCCCCCCCCCCCCCTCAGGCTATTTAATCTGGTTGGGATAACAATTAGTATCATAGAGAAAGGTTAATATCATTGTTTCTCTATCTAGGTTTTCAATGGAGTTTTTCAATCACAAAGGGATTCCAATTTTCGATGGAAATAATTTTTAATTATGGAAGAATCATATGCAGCACAAATTCTAATATTTCTGAATGAATTTATTTACAGCAGTGATGCATGGAATTTTAGCCAGTATCAAAAGTGGGGCTTTATTATAAGATGACTGAAGGTAATTGGATACTGACTCTCAAGAAATCAATGATTTCAGGGGATCTCCATCTAATGAAATCCATATAAAGGTGATTTTTTGTAATCCATCACATTCTATGGGGGAAAAGTTGCGAAATATTTATAAGGGTGACTCAAAAGTTAGAGAAGTGGAGTTTCAGGTTCTATGGAACAACTATGAGGACTTGTCATATCCAAAAGAGCTAACATTAAATAGATTGTATAGTAATCTTATTACATACAAGATAAGAAATGATGATAATGAGTATGAAAAGAATAGGGGAATTCTAAAGAAGTGGAATTCAAGTAAATGAATAAGCTCACTATTGAAGATGGGCAGGAAGAATAAGAGGGAGATGAATTCATATCATTACTTTCATCAAATTTACAAATATGAAAAGGAAATTTCAAATGGAAACTACCACTTGCATGATTTGGATGTGGAAAGGTTGGATATCTTGTAGTAAGGTATCCCAATATGTTTCCAGAAGATGGTGAGGATGAAGTTTAAATTCACATGAAGAAGTCTTCAACCTATGTGAAAGGTAAGAAAAAATTCAAGAAAAATTTCTTCAAAAGAAGATTCTTATTTCATAAGAAAATGACAGTTCAAAAGAATCTTAGGTTAAAGAGATAGAGAACGTCAAAGATCATGGATACAATTCTATGGTGGTAGTTGTAGGTGGCACCCAGAAAAGGGAAGGATGTCATAATGATAAAGAAGTTGAAGGAATATTTGATGTGTGGGATGAATTATAATCCTCTCTTGAGGAGATAGATGTTTGGAGATCAAAAACAAAGAAATAAAATAGGGTGGTTAATGATGCCAAACTTTATATGCAGTAGTAGGAAGAAGAGAAGTTTTATCTGTAGGAGGAAATTTAAAATCTTAATTATTTAATTTCAAAGATCTCAGAAATGGTTGGTCTGTACAAGATCAAAGCTTAGGAATAGAAAAGGGTGATTTATGGGTTGAATAACACAATGAAATATTAGAAAAAATGTATTAAAGAACTTGAAGTGAAAGTCATTGACCTATGATAAAATTTAATGATTGGGAAAAAATCATGACTCTTTATATGAAATCGAGAAAGTAGATCACCTAGGTGAGTGAAAATATTTAAGTGAAGCATAGAGTTCCAGCGAAACAGAAGAAATTGGCATATCCAAAAAATGTGGTTGGTATGGGCCTTGATCACAAACAGCAAGTTGTGGTGATTGATGTTAGACCACAAGAACCCATTCTGAGGTTGAAAGTTGATTTGGGTACAAATAAGAATTAGAAGACTCATAATACCCAAGGAAAAACTGGTCTTGTAATAATGTATAGAAATATACCTCATATCAGGTGTTATTTTTATGGAAATATGGGACATTCTCAAAATGTATGTTCCATAGGGAAAAGGTATTGAAAGTAATAAGACCAATACATGCATAAATTCAAATCTCAATATTCCAGGAGATCATTTTATGTTCTGAGTTCTGGGTGTGGAGGATCCAGACCCATGGAAAAATATTGGTCATCAACAATGCAGAGGAATGTTATGAAGCAGACTGAATTGGGTCATAAGCAGCAGCTCAATGTATAATAAAATGATTGGAAAATGAAAAACAGATATGAAACATTTCAATATGAACCAGGTCCATCATACTCTGAGGAAGATTAATATTATGAATCCATACCAGGTGTGAAGTCAAAAACATGGATCAAAAATAAAATATATGAGCAGATAGTGGTTGCGGATATTTCCCTTAAAGCATCATATCATTCTGATGTATGGATCATTGACAGTGGATGTGCATCCCATATGAAAAGTAACAGGGATCTTATTACAGGCATAAAATATGACAAAGAAGGTGTTATAAAATTTGTAAATAATGAAGGCCTAAAGATTATTAGCTCAAGAAGATCCAAGTTTGAGGGAAAATAAATGAGATGTGTTGATGTATTAGTTGTTGAAGGTATCAGTCACAACATTCTTAGTGTCACTAAACTATGTGACTTGGGTAATTCTATGAGATTTACTAAGAATATTTATATTGTCAGAGGAATAGATGGTACAGTTTTTCTATAAGTAATAAGAACGAAGGGGAATCTCTACCTTATAAGTGTAGAAGAAGATATGTGATTTTTATCCAGAGCGGAAAAAAATGGGTTGTGTTATAAATGACTTGGTCATCTATTCCAACCATCCCTGTAAGATATCTCTAACTGTGATTCAGCTCAATATCTCCCTAATTTATCACATGATTGTACTCATACATGCGATTCTTATCAATAAGGGAAAAATATTAGAAAGTCGTACATAGAAAAAGAACAAAAAAAAACTAGAGTGCTTGAATTGGTGCATGTAGATGTATGTGGATCTATCTCACCAAGATCCATTGATAGGAAGATGTATTACATTATTTTCTTTGATGATTTCAAAAGGATGGCAAGGGTATTTTTTATTTCCCACAAGTATGAAGTGTTCAGTTTCCTAAAACAATATAATAGGGGATCGGAAAGTATGATTGGATATAAGATTTTGAAGTTTTCTACTTATAATGGTATAGAATTCAAAAACATTCAATTGGAATATTATCCTATGAAACATGAGATAAGGCATCAAGTTTCATTAGTGGGAAATCCTCAACAAGATGGAGTGGTTGAGAGGAAAACTGGATCATAAACAATATGGAAAAAACAATGCATATTGAAAAAGAACTACCACAGAAATTTGGGAATGGTTTTTTTATATCCCTCACATTTTATATTGGTTACCTCTCATCATCAAATCAGTTTTTTTTTAATCTAAAAAATTAGTATTGTCATTGAAGTCATTATATAAGGCATCCTACCTATTTTAAATAGATCCTAAATGATTTTATGAAGCAGCTAGAGATGAGAACTAGGTTTAGGCTATGAATGAAGAGCTCGACCAAATTTATAAGAATAGGATACGGGAGATTATTTCATGACTAATACATAAGAATGTCATTGGGATCAAATTGGTCTTTTGAAATAAGATGAATTAATATGGCACAGTAATTCAAAACAAAGCATGATTAGTGTGAAAAGGGTACTCCCAGATATAGGGTATTGATGTTGATGAAACATTTTAACCAGTTGTGAGGCTAGATATGATTAGATTATTCTTGGACATAGCAGTACAAATAAAGTTCAAAGTTCTCTAGATAGACATAAATTTAGCTTTTCTAAATGGGGTTTTGGAATAAGAAGTTTTTATTAAGTAGCCAGATGTATTTCTCATTCATGATGATGATTATAGATTTTTCAGTGGAAGAAGGTTCTATATTGGTTAAATCAACCACCAAGAGAAAGGTATTCAAGACTATATGAGTTTTTGAAGAAGCGCAGTTTTTAGCATGGTGGAGTTTATTACAATATCTATGTCAACAATGATAGTAATCAAAGGATGATAGTGTTGGGGTATCTTGACGACATAATATTTTGTCGATCAAGTGAAGCATAGTGAAAAAAATTCATAGAATTCAGGAAATTTGAGTTCAAAATGTCAATTATTGGTGAACTAACTTTTATCCCTAGTTTAAAGGTGACACATGGAAGGAATGACGCATTAATTTCTAAATATAAATGTAACATCCTAACGTGGATTACCATCGATCCAGTAGTCAGACCTGTGGGTTACATGGCTACAATCGCTTCTCCCCGTATTCCAGAGGATTCCAACTTGCAGCGAGGGTCTCAGGAGGTGATAGTGGGGAGACTATACCCTCTTATGAGAGATGTATGGGGGTGTTATTAGATAATAAACAAAAAACAATAGCAAGAGTATTAAATCAAGAAAGACAAAGAAGTAGAAGAAAAATATTATAATAACTGTAATAAAAGTGGCCAATGATAGTTTATACAAAGCATCCATGATGGATGATGATACATAAGTTAAAATAGTAAACATGCAACATGATTTATATTTCATAACAATATAGGACTCAAGTAAAGAAAAGAACTAAAAATCCCAAATCCTATCTCCATGATCATCCTGAGGTCCAGCTCATTTTTTTACTCTTAACCCATAGGTACAAGAACACAATAACAAGAAATCGACAAAGTTCTACAGTCCTATGAACAAGAAATTCTATTCGGGTACCCTAGTGCAATGCAATCCAGAGAAGGGTGTGAGAAATAAATCTCAATAGGCTGGAACCCATGGTTTCTAGACAATCCAAACCATGCAATTTAAACACTAAGTAGTGTGAAACTATAGAAAAATAATAATAGAACTTAATAAATAAATAACTACTCATCCAGGTTCATAAGGGACACCTAATGGTTATACCAACTTCGGCTCATAACTGGAAAAAGAGTATGACCATTTCACTATATATATATATATATTTATATATATATCTTCTCGAATAGACATGGATGTTACACATAGGCATCCAACACCTGTCTATGAGTAGATAAGATCAACTGAAGGGGAAGTAATCCCTACATCCTTCTAGAGTGGGGGACATCATAACCTGTACTCTAGATGGTGAATGTGTGCATTATAGAAACACTCTAAAATGGAATGTAACTTATTAGGGATAATGTAATCATCCCGACCATATGACAAGGAGATATTCATCATCCCCACCACTCAGGAGAGTATAAAAGTCCATGAGTCTTGGGTTCCATACCCGAATTAAGATAGATCACTGGTGAGATGCCATGAAACACCCCTCAAGTCTCCTAATTGTTCTGGGAGATCATAATCATCCCGATTATAGGATAAGGAGATCATAATCATCCCCACCACTCAGGATAATGTAATCATCGATGAGTATTCGGTGTCATACCTGTATAAAGAGAACGTAATCATTCATATCATAATGCATAAGGTATAACATCTTATGCATTTAATTTATCAAACCCATTTGTGGCTGTTATCACATTCATAATAAAATCCATGGGGTAATACTTCTCATGATTTACATTTATATAACCCATTAAAACCATCATTTACATTTATAATATAATTCATAAGTAAATACATTTTATGAATTTTATTAGCCTTTCTCAATTTCAATAAAAATATTTGCATAAGAGGTATGGTCTAATCATCCCTTGGGTCATTTCATTTAAAACCATTTGATTCTTTTTAAAAAGCATGTTATTATCTAGCTTAAGACACCCTATCTAAACCATTTACCATAAAAAATTAATTAACTTTTCCTAAACCTAGAAAATTAATTTATAAGGATCAAAGGGGGTCAAAAGGAAATTGTTATGGTAATAAGGTATAGGCTTACTTGGAAATTTCATTTAAACTAAACATGCATGAGAATTCAATTTACATTATTCAAAGGTGAAAATATGAATTATCATAGAACAAGCACAAACAAGAGGCATATTATTCAATTTACCACTATTTTTTGTTTAAATATAGGGCACCTCCATTGGAGGGATTTTATTATAAAAACATGATATTACTCTTCAAAAAATTCATTTATCATATTTAAAATTTCATTCAATTAATCAAGGAAATAGTTTAATCTAAAAATCATACTGCATCAATTGAAATCTGAGAATGGTGTGATAAGTAATTAATTAATGAATTATATAAAATTAAAGGGAAAGGAAAGGGATCCTACCTCAAATGTAGACCAAGCCAAACACTCGACGCTTTACGCTTTAAACAGAAACCACTCAGAGTTGATGCCTTCTTCCTCCGAGTATATGCAACTTCTCATATACATAAGGACACCTACCCCTATGTACATATTTTCATGTCCATGAATATGTTCAAAGGGATCCTTATATACATGATCATACATGAATACACCCATTAACACTTACACGCACTTATTCATTTTTCATATTATACATAAGCACACCTAGGACCATATACATATATTCATTTCCATGGGTGAATATACATATAACAAGGTAACTTACATATTTATATACTTATCTATGAATACGTGTTAAGTCTCCTTTGATAATAGAAACCTTATCCCATCTTAAGGATGACCCAACACACTGAAAATAATACCAAGAACTCAAAAACACTACAGAAATGACCAACACACCCAAGGAAAATTACCAAATCCTCAAAAATTAAAAAGTTCCCAATTATAAATTAAGAGATAATGAAGAAAAAAGGAAAAACTTACCTTAAATCATTGGAGGATAACCAAATTGAACTTATCTACCTCACCTTCGGTGGTGGATATTTGAATAAGCATAAAGGAGTACTGAGAGACCCTTCACATACCCTAACAATATAAGAAACAAAAAAAAATCGGGTTAGCCTCAAACCCTAGGTTTGACTGCACCTCACCAGGCACCGAAAGAGGGGAAAACCACCAAAGTGAGGGAGGATATGAGAGCTAAGAAACACAAATCAATTATTTGAAGGGAAAAATTGAAGAATCTAGGAGAAAATGATGAGATAATAGGGAGCCAGAGAGGGAAGTGCGTTGTGCAGCCAAGGGGAGCCCAAGAGGGGGGGAATTGCATGGTCCAGGGGGAAGAAAGAGACTTCAGGGTTTTACTAAAACCCTAAATATAACAATATAAATAATAATAACTTAATAATAATCATTATCATCATAATAATAATAATGATAACCATAATATTATTATTATTTTCATTAAAACATTTATTTAATTTGTTTAATTTTTTAATTAATCTCATTTAATTTATATTAGATTTTAATTTTAATTTAATTAATTAATTTTCATTAAAAAAACATATTACATGGTTTGCTGTTGAGGGTTGCATGGTTTTAGACTAACCATGCACCCCAACCAGCTCCTCCTAAATTGAGGTTTTGGGGCCTAACACTCCAAAAACTTGATGAAACACCCATCGCCCCCCCCCCCCCCCGAGCCTTGAAACATATCCAAAAATAACACATTTAAGTGTTGAAACTCTCAGAATTAAGTTCTGAAACATCGTTTTAAAAACACACCATCCAATAAATGAAAAAAAATATTTTTTTTTATCTGGTTAAAAACATGGATTGTTACAACCTACCCACCATAGAACTTCTCGTATTCGAGAATCCTTCAGGAAAAAAAATAACACCCAACCTACATGGGTCATGAAGCTTCATTTCAAAGGTTTTTTTGTGTTTCTAAATTCCCAACGCACCTTTAATCATTGATTAGGATAGTGGCACTTAAGCTATTAATATCTGAGCCAACGAACGTTTTTTCCAATCGAAACATTGAAATAGTGCTTATTCGGTCCTGTTTATCTAGAGACCCAACCATGTCATCATCTTTTAAAATAACTAACTAGTGGTACTCCCCACCATAGGTCTCAACCTTTATAAGGGGGGATAATTCCAAGCCATGACACCTACACCATTGGAATTGCTTTAAAATCATGCCTTTAAGTATTTGAGAAACACTATAGGCCTTATTTTTTGGAAAGAATAAACTTGATTACTTTCGAGGTCATATTAGGGACCCCATCATAAAGAAATGGTCAAATTTCATATCAACCGAATAGAACTGGTCATGTAATCTTTCCAAGAAAACATTGTCTCCCTTTAAACCACACCTACCCTAACCTGACGATATGCTTCAAAATAGTTCCTTTTGACCATTTACATCAAAAAAATATAGAAAACAAGTTGATACCCTCTATTTGACTCATATCATAGATGCCCAACTTAGACATCCAACGCATTTCAAATTAAACTGAAATGATTTCCTTTAAGGCATCTTGAATTTAAAACTAACACGCTCACCAAAGCCTATACCGGATTCCAGTGACATTACCTCATCAAAAATATCACCATCGATTCTGATGAAAAGTTTGGGATAACCTCGGATTGACACTAATGTTGTGTAAGGAAATAACCCAATGTATTCCATACTTTATTTTTATCAGTGAGAGGTTGGTACAAAGCCAGGACGTCCACATTAGAACATTGACTAAGCCTAGAGTTGTACCAACCTGGCGGTCAAGTCAGAAGAAATGGATAATCTATAAGAGTTAATCCAAGGAATTCATAAATAGTAATCCAAGTTTCTCTCAATACTAAAAAATACTTGATTGGGAACCACACATCTAGCATGCAAGACCAGAAAAAAAAAAGAACCACCCAACAAGATCATCAGCTTTGAAGCTTTAGCATAGTGTAAGACCAACACTCTATTAGTACATAAAGGATGATGTCAAGATAGGGGAAGGCTCGTAACTTATCATAATACACTAAGTGGGTTTTAAATAATACCTATAAGACTAGTCAAACACATGGTGGTCGACTTTAAAGAGAAAACTCAGCTTCACCTGTCGGTGCATCGTCATTAACAGAACACATGCCTTTACCACCCAAAGGCATTCAATGGTCATTCATGTTTAACTAATGAATTCCATAAAAGGCCAACAGTGTTTCCAAAGGTTTTTATACACCACCAACCACATCAAATTCACGCTTCCAAGCAAGCACTAACTTGATTTAACACTTTCAAGGCTCAAATTCATTCAAGAATAACTGACCATTTACAAAGGTCCCCTTTTATTGTGTTTCTTCTACGCGGAAGAAAACTTTCATCAAACTTGACAAGATACTTCCCACCTTAGGAGTGTCCTATTCATAAAAAAAGAGTAACAAACCAGCTGCTCATAAGCACACTAGATCCATATTCGGCTTAAATGTACCTGTGAGGCTACTCCAAGCCACGCTCATGTACGTTATAACATTTGACATAAGAGAGCCAAAACCCAGCTGACTGGCATGTCAAAACACCTGAGTCTCCTGGAAGTCCTCCTGAGCATTGGTAAAAACTTGATTATTTAATTCTTAGGTCACTCTACCCCATATATAACTTGAGACCATACTCAAAAGCACAAGGTTCAACAATTCACCAAAACTCACCCAATTAAATACCACATTTAACACTCGATGGTACTACTTATATAAACGTGTGCTACCCTAAGGTTATATGAGAAAATGAAAAATAATAAATACTATACATAGGCTATCTAACCTATGTATTTAAGTATCAGATGGCATGGAAAGAAGTTTTTTTTTGGAGTCGTATTTCTTCATACGACCATTAACATAGATGATGACATACCAAGTCTTCGTTCAGAGAGGAAGAACAAAGGGTCAAGCGACCGATGAAGCATCAAACCATACCCTAGGCATGTCTAACCTAATAAAAATGAACATTAATCTATGATCACTCCCACAAAAAAGGAAAAAACACAAATACTACCCATCCGAACAAGAGTTCCATCAGAAACAAAGAGTCTAACAAGGGACAACATTACCTAAACAACACCAAATGTTAGATAGCTCATAGAATTTAGAAAGGAATTAAAACTAAATGGTCCTACCTACCATATTCTATCCCCTTATAAAAGAAAAAACATCTACCCTAACACCAGGTAATGCTAACATAAGTCACTAGATCAAGATCCTATCATTTAATCCATTGCTAAAGAAAATAATGCCAATGGAAAACTCTCATGCATCCATTCCAAGTCTATACAGGGGGATACTCAACCTACCCTTACACAAGGTTTTTAAACAAAGTAAACCACTACAGATTCTATTTACAATACCTTTACATTTAATCTTATTTAATCTTTAGACACATAAAATATTTAAAATAAGAAATCAGGCACAACATGAAAGTTTCATAAGATATCCTTTTTACCATTTAATATTAATTGAAACCTTGTATTTATTAGGAGAGTTATCATAAAATTCATTTTTAATAAGTAAGGAGAGATAAGAAGGTCCCATTGAGATAACCATGGTTCTATAGAAAGCAACCCAATAATAGTTTCTCAAATGTTTTAAGTTCTAAAACACTCATAGTGGGTTATCACATAAGAAGATTTCCCCAACCAACCTAATCGGGTCCAGTTGATCATATAGATAGTTAACTAGTTCATTTTAGTTCAAAACTAAACAACTTTCACATTTATACCATTTCAAATATAACATGATCATATCCAATGGTCCAATCAATATGGGAGGTCATCTACCAATCCATAATGCCCCCATACACTTTACTACTTGGAATTTGGATCCCACTAATCAAAACCAATTTACTTAACAATTAAAACTTTAACAGTCCTTTATAATGGTTCAAACACATGGGTTACCTTTTTTTATCTATAAGGTTCTCATAAACCTTACAATTGAAAACTATATCCCATAATAATTGAAACAAATAATTTATAAAATTCAACCAATTACTTATCAAAATAATCTATCATGTTATCAAACATCCAACAAGGAGTAGTATGCTATTAAGCATTGAAGAATGACATAATAAATAGGAAATGCATGCTAATTAAATAGTAATCATGACATTTAATCATTATAGAATGATATACTAGTAGGAATTATGAAGAAAAATCTAATAAGGCACAAACTAATCATAACACATCACTCAAGTCATAAAATCAAATCAGTAGGAAAACTGTAAATACAACTAAATGGCATGGCACATGTGTGACATGTTAATTTTCTAGGTGCCTAATATAATGCATGTAATGATTCATCCTCACTGAACCAAGAAAAGGGTAAATTTCTATAAAATTATATATATCATCTGCAGTAGAAATTACACCAGACACATTGGGTGAAATCATATCAACTATAATAGAAAACAGCATAAACAGGAATCCCAACCCTGGTTACTTCGTCATTTCCCATATATGGGGTGATCATTCCTAGGAATAGATATTTACCAAGGGTTGACACATTCTTAGTCTCATGTATATCAACCCAAAATAGTAATAAAAAAGATAAACAAGGCTCTAAAACCACTTTGTAACATCCCGGACCAGGTTACCATTTTACCAGTATCCAGACCAGTGGGTCATGTGGCCACAAGAACATCTCCTTGTACACCAGAGGCTACTGACTAGAAATCAGGGCCTCAAGAGGTGATAGTGGTGAGACTATAAACTCTTATTAGAGATTTAAGGTGATATTATCATATAATAAACAATAGACAGTAGCGGAAGCAGTAAATCAAGAAAGATAAAGTGGGACAAGGAAAATATTATAATAACTATAATAAAGGTGACCAATGATAGTTTATACAAATAATTAATTATGAATGATGACACATAAGTTAAAATTGTAAACATACATAATTATTTACATTTTAGAATAATATATGACTCAAGTAAAGAAAGGAACTAAAAATCCCAAAGGCGGTCTCTATGAGAATCCTGATCTCCAACTCATTCCTTTTCTCCTAACCCCAAGGTACAAGAACACAACAATAAGAAATAAACCAATGTCTACAGTCCTATTAACAAGAAGGTATTCTTGGGTACCCCGATCCAATGGCGGCCCAATCAGGTTGTGAGAAATAAATCTTATAATTTTGGCACCCACAGTATCTAGATTAATCTAGACAGTGCAATGTAAACCATAAATAGTGTGCATATATAGAGAAATAATAACATAATTGAATAAATAAATAGTTACCCATCCAGGTTTCTAAAGGACACCTGATGGCTATACCATATTCAGCTCGTATCTAGAATAAGAGTTTGATCATTTCACTATATATATATATAGTATATATTTATACATACATACATATATATATATATATATATATATATTACTAGAGTGGACTGGGATGTAACATGCAAGCATCCAACATGAGTCTATGAGATGATAAGATCTACTCAAGGGGTAGTAATTCCTATATCCTGATAGAGTGGGGGACTTCATGATCGACACTCGAGATGGAGAGTGTGCATACTGTGGAAACACTCTAAAATAGAACTTAACTGATCAGGGAGAATGTAATCATCCTGATCATAGACCGAGGATATCTTCATCATCCCCACCACTAGAGAGAGTGAAAATTTCCATGAGTCTTGGGTGTCATACCAAAATTAAGATAACTCACTGGTGATATTCCACGAAACACCCCTAGAGTCTCATAATTGATCCAGGAAAGCGTAATCATCATAATCATATGCTGAGGAGATCATCATCATCCCCACCACATGGGAGATCATAATCATCCATGAGTCTTGGGTTCCATACCCATATAAAGATAACATAATCATTTATACCATAATATATAAGGCATAACCTCTTATTCATTTCATTTATCAAACCCATGTAAGGGTGTCATCACATTCATAATGTAATCTATGAGGCAGTACTTCTCTTGATTTTAATTTAAATAACCCATTAAAACCATCATTTACATTTATAATATAATTCATAAGGTAATACCTCTTATTCATTTCATTGGACTTGGTCAATTTCAATAAAAATATTTACATAAGCGGCATGGTCAAATAATCCCTTGGATAATTTCATTTAAAACCATTTGATTCTTTTTATAAAGGATGCAATTATCTAGCTTAATCCACTATATTCAAACCATAAACCAAAAACAATTCATTCACTTTTACTAAGCATGGAAAATTCATTTATAAGGCTCAAAGGGGGTTAAAAGAAAAGTGTTATGGTAACAATGAATACAACTACTTGGAAATGTCATTTAAACTAAACATGCATGACAATTAAATTTAGATTATTCAAAGGGGGAAAAGGATTAATTTCCATAGAACAAGCACCAACAAGAGGCATTTGGAAAATTCAAACCAAAAATAAGAATTATATAAAGATTCACCAGTAATTTTTTGGTTTGAAGATAGTGCACCTCCATTGGAGGGGTTTTATTATAAAAACGTGATATTGATCTTCAAATAATTCATTTAACTTATTAATAATTTTATTCAATTTATCAAGGGAAGAATTTAATCTAAAAACCATATTGCATTGATTAAAATCTAAGAATGGTGTGATAAGTAATTAATTAATTAATTAATAAAAATTAAATGGGAAGGAAAGGGATACTTCCTCAAGCATAGACCAAGCCAAATACTTGGAATTTTATACTTTAAATGGTGACCACTCGAATCTATTGCCTTCTTCCACCGAGTATATGAACCTTCAAATATACATAAGTACACCTAGACCATATGTACATATTTTCATGGACCTGAATATGTGTAAGGGGATCCTTACATATATTCTCATACATGCATACACCTGTTAACACTTACATGCACATATTCATTTTTCATATAATACATAACCACACCTATACCCATATACAAATATTCACTACAATGGGTGAATACGCGTATAACTATGGAACATACATATTTATATGCTTGCCAATGCATATGTAGTAAGGCACATTTGACAAAGGAAACACGATCTTGTCTCAAGGATGACCCAACACACTATAAACAATATCAGGAACTCAAAAACATTATGGAAAGGACCCACACACCCAATGAAAATTACAATCACCTCAAAAATTATGAAATACCTAATAGTAATAAAGTGACAATGAAGAATAAAGAAAAACATTACCATAAATAGTTGGCAGCAAACCAAATCAAACACATCTACCTTGAATTTGGCGGGGGATGCCGGAATATAAATGAAGGGGTACCGAGAGACCCTTTTCATTCCCTAACAATAGAATAAACAAAAAAATAGGTTAGCCTCAAACCCTAGGTTTGGATACACCTCACTATACACTGAAAGAGGGGAAAATAGCAAAAGCGATGGAGTATATGACAGAATATGAAGTTACCTCAAGGATTCAAATGGAAAACATGAAGGATCTAGGAGAAAAATATGAGAGAATAGGGAGCTGGGGGGGTGCTTCATGTGGATAAGGGGAGCCCAAGGGGGAGGGGCGTCGCATAGTCTAGGGGGAAGAAATGGAGAATCCCTCCCTTGAGGATTTTACTAATAAACATAAATATAAAAATATTAATAATAATAACTTAATAATATTAATAATAATCAATATCATCATCATTAAAATATAATTATTACTACTATCATTAAAACATATATTTATTTTATTTCATTTTATAATTAATATCATTTAATTTATTTTATATTTTAATTTAAATTCAATTAATTAGTTTTATTTAAAAAATACGTATCATGGTTTTATACTAAGGGATTCATGGTTTCAAACTAATTGTGTGCCCCTTACATCTCCTCTAGATTTTAGGTTTGGGAGCCCCATGCTCCCAAAACATGATGGAACAACCCGGGAACCCCCCACCCCCCTCCCCCATTAGGCCTTGAACCACATCAAAAAATAGATTGAAGTGTTGAAACTCTTATAATTAAGTTCTGAAGCTTGATTTTAAAAACATCATGTCCAGTAAACACAAAAAATTCAAATTTCTTTGGATTTTAATCCATTTCCAAACATGGATTATTACACTAAATATGCCAAGGAGGTTTTCAAAAGATTTGGAATGGATAAGTCCAATGAGATGATAGATCTAGTGGGTACCCGAATGAAACTATCATAGGATGATGAAGGAAATACAGTTAATGTCACAGAATATAGGCAAATCATTGGCAATCTATTATACTTGATAGTGACAAGACCTGATATTGTTTTTTCCACATGCCAAGTCGTAAGATATCAAACAAATTAAAAGTAAATCCAATTTCTTTCAATGAAAATAATACGCCAATATATCAAGTACATGGTATATTATTGTTTTTGTATAATGAAAAATCTTAGCAAGAGTTATTGGGTTATATAGATGCATATTGGGATGGATCAGAAGATAATAAAAAATCAACATTAGGTGGTGTATTCTAACTTTCTAGATTATGTATTTATTGGATAAGAAAGAAAAAGGGTTTTATTTATTTGAGAACCGTAGAAGTTGAATATGGTGTGGCTACTCAAGTGTCCACACAGTTATTGTGGATAAAGTAGTAGCTTGATGATATGGGAGTTGAATTAAATTCTCTGATCAGAATCCATTATGATAATTAAAGTTCGATAAATATTATAAAACATCCATCCCATCACTCAAGTATGAAAAAATTTAAATCAATATCATTTTTTAAAGTATAATGGGGAGCATGGTCTTGTGAAGTTATAGCATCTTCCTACAGAACTACAAGTTGTAGACAATATGATGAAATTCTTACCCAAAGAAGCATTTGAACAGCATTGAGTAGCTCTGAGAGTTTAGTGAAATCCCCACACTTGAAAAAGTGTTCCAGTTGGACCCTCTCTCCCTAAGATATGATGTGTTTCCTCTAATATTATTATATGTATTATTTACCCTATGTTGGACCATAAAGGAGTGACCTTCAAGTTTATTGATAAAGGGGGAAACGTTATGTCTATAAAAGAGGAAGAAAGTCTTAATCAATACATAGGGTGAAGATGATACGGGGAGTAGTGATTTAGGAGGAGTGTTAAATCTTATTATGCTAAATATGATTGATCAAATGTTATATATCACAACATATGGGGTTTGTGATGAAATCTACTGATTCGCTTTGGAATGAAGTGATTCATTGATTAAATTTTCATGCTACTCATGTTTATCATGCTGAGCATGGATCATGTGGGATTAGAGTGTGTTTTGAGTAAATATTTAATTTCTATTTGAATCACAAGGATAAAATTATAGTCGAACATGAAATTAGCTTCTATGGGGTATCAAAATGTGAAGAGTTGTCAACAAACCCAAAGGGATAGATTGTTGAGAAAAAATACCTCAACGTAATATTGTAGTGTTTTTAGGTTGATTATTTTTATGAAAAATAATGTTTCCATTTGCATATTTTTAGTTCCAGAGATATTTTTTATAGGATATGTTAAAAAAGATCCAATACAAAGGAACAGATTCCCTGTAAGCAGTATAGAAATTTTTGTATAAAAGGTAGCATAGTTTCTTAGTGTCTGCCAAATTTTTGCGATCCAAAATTTGGAAGATGACTCTATCCTCATGAAAGTTTTATTTTCATGAATTAATCCAAAAAATATGACAAAGTCATGATTTTTGAGAATAATGGGTTTTGCGAAGTGAGTTTCACGAAGGTGTGGATCATCATGAACGAGCATCATGAAAGCGTGAAAGGTTGAAAATAAATCTTTGTGACTATGAGAAATAAAGAATCAAGAATACATGAAGGGTAGATGGTAAGTCTCTGTGATGATGAGATGTGGAGAATTTCAAATGTGTGAAGGGTGGATGGTAAAGATCTGTGACTGCTAGAAGCTTCACGAATGGAAAATTTCTCAGGTGCTTCATGAATGATATTAGAGAGCTTTGTGAAAAGGTGATGATGGGGATTGAAGGTTATGGAATAAAATTCATTGCCTATAAATAGTCCTATGAGGACTTATAAAAGTACAGAAATCATTATTGAAAACCCATAGGATTTGAATTAATGAATGTAATTCATGAAGGTTGTTCTTGTGAAACATTTCATGAAGAAAGGAAGTTCTTGAAGGTAATGAAAGTTGAAAAAAGGTTCTAATCATCACAAAAGTATTGAATTTCACAAAGGCTATAAAAATCCAACTAAAAGTTGTGTGCTTCGTGAAGGTTAAGTTATATTTTCAAATTTTTTTGATCATCATAAAAATGTTCCTTCGTGAAGGCTAGTTAAGATTTTCAAAATAGGTGAGCTTCGTGAAGAATGTTTGAGCTTCACGAAAGAGGTGAGTTTTGTGAACGTTATGGGATTCACGAAGGTAGAATATACATATAAATAATTGGGAATTTTTGCTAAGGTTTCTTTATATTTTTGAATGGAGTGATCATCGTGAAGTATTGAGAATTAATTTCTTAGTAAATATATGGTAAAGTGGTATTCATAAAGTGGATGAAATTATAACATTAAAAGATAAAATATCTATTGTTGAGTATGTATTCATTATTACTAATGAAGGGACCTACATGTCGATAAACTATGTGTGAATCCTTTATAGAGTAGTGAGAAATTGAAGATAAATAAGGTAATCCTTTCCACCGGTAGTAATCCATAGAAGGAAAGATTAAGGGAGTGAGCCTTCAGAAGCAGTGAGATGTCCCTAAACATTTTAAAGGCAGTGATCTTGGGAATAAAAGTGATATATCCTAAAACTTATTTTGGCATTAATAATTAGTAGATTTGGAACATCAGCACATTTTGGTTTTATTCTCTTTGCATGTATTCCAGTAAGGGTGAACTAAGTAAAATTGTTGTGTCTCATGCATGCTTTCATTTCAGTTCATAAATTGCTATGGGAAATAGAAATAAGAGTGTTTTTTTAAATGAAACAAGATACGAAGGGTAATTTGTTTTAATCTTTCATACACTGATTCACCCCCCCCCCCCTTAGGGTATTTGACCTAGTTAGGCTAACATAATAATTATTGGGATAATTATGGTGATAATTCATTCTAATATATTATCATTTTTAAATATTTTAAAATCATTTATTCTCAAATATTTCAAGTTCTTATAGTTCATTATAAGTTATTACTTTTACCAAAGATGATTCAGTTGAAGTACTTTAACTAGAAAAGTTTGATGCTTCATCTTCTCAATGAAAGATTAATCCATGAGTTAAATTATGGTTGTAAATTATTTTTAATGAAATTTAATAGAATAAATGTTAATCATTCAAATAATGATGAGGTGATACCCACTACAATTCTTAATAGTTTAAATTTTATCTCCCCTGACACATAAATATTTAATTTTGATCCATTGTTTTGTTTCACTAGTTGCTTTCATGTGTTTATGACCACTTGTTTCACATAATTTCATTATTGTTTTTTTTAGTCTAGATTTTTGAAAATACTAAAATACATCCACCCTTCATCATGGGATACGACCCTACCACTACTTTACTAGTTTGGTGTATGTATTAAATAATTTTGATTATCTAATGAAATGATCAAAAACATTTGGTCATTATTAGGGAAGGAATAGAAGTATTTGGGGAAAATCTATAAAATATAAAAAATTATAAACACCAAATATATTAAAAAATAAAAAAAATGTACTTAAAACTCAAAATATGCTTGTTATATAGTGTGTCTAATATGGAAAACTAATTTTTATTATTTAGTGTTTTATTTAATAGTTATCATTGATAATATAATTTATTGAAACATTTATTGATGTATTTTGATATCCTTTCTTTATTTATTTGATGATATACATGGTGATCAATTGATTTAATAATTAATATATATAATGATTTATATTGGATGCATAGATTTAAGGAATTATATTATAATAATTTTTAAAAAAAATTGAAATTTAAACTTATATATTAATGTGTTTTTCCAAAAAATACAAAGAATTAGATTATCAATATTTTAAATAAAACGAGAAATTTTATGGATTCCTTTGAAATTTTGTGATATTAATCCTACTCCCATGGATTAAAACTGAAAGAAAAAGAATTTCTGAGGGAATTTTACCACCCAATAAAAAATAAATTTTGTTTACCAACATATTTATTACCACCCTTTTTTCCCACACAACATCAAATTGGAGACCTGGAAAAATGGCCACATGTTTACCCTAGGTTGTTTCTTTTCATCTCACCCTTGTGTAAAATTATAACTTTTTAGGAATCATAACCAATAACAATAAAATTTTGGGTACCCCATATTAGAATTATCTATAACTTTCTAATTTTATTATTAATATCTTATGTGTACTTATTTATTTTTTACAAAAAAAATGAGTATTTTATCACTACGGGAAAAATGGGTATTTGCGACGGGTTATTTGCGACGGGGGTATTTGCCCGTCGCAAATAAGTAGCCTTTTGCGACGGGATTGCTTTCCCCGTCGCAAAAGAACTGGCGTGTTTTGCGCGCGAAATCGCGGGAAACATATTTATGACGGGCGGTTATTGCCCGTCGCAAATAACTGGCGGCGGTAAAAGGTATTTGCGACGGGAATATTCCCCCGTCGCAAATAGTATGTCGGCAGGTGGTTATTTGCGACGGGTCCCGTCGCAAATAACTATTTAATCGTTGACCGTAATAAATGATAGCTAAGGTATTTGCGACGGGCTACCCGTCGCAAATAATCTAACCTATAAATATCCCCATCCGTTTTTTCAATTCATTCTCAAACTCCATCTTCTCCTTCTCTCAAAATTCAATTTCTAGAGTTCAGCGTTTCTCAAGTTTAATTTTTTTCTCCGGAGTTGATATTGAAGTTTTCAAGAACGATCAGAGATAAACCTCAGATCAATTTTCAAGGTATTTATGTTCATTTTAATTTAATATTTATTTTAAATTTTTTATTAGTTTCAATTATTCTTAATTAGTTGTAATTTAATTATGTTTACATTGTTTTGTTACTTAATAAATTCAAATTATTAGTATTGTTCATAGTTAATGGTAATTAGGAATAATTAGTAATAATTTTCAATAATTAAGAATAAATATTAATAATTAGTAATAAATACCAATAATTAGGAATAATAACATTATTACATTATTAGTATATTTTATTATTAATATTAAAATAATATAATTTTTTATATTATATATAATTCTCCTTTCATTTGTGTGTTTTCTGTCTCCACATGTATTATTTGTATGTGGAGACAGAAAACACACAGATGAAAGGAGAATTGTATATAATATAGAAAATTATATTATTTTAATATTAATAATAAAATATACTAATAATGTTATTATTCCTAATTATTGATAATTATTCCTAATTATTGGTAATTATTCATATAATTACTAATAATTAGGAATAATTACCAATAATTAGCAATAATTAGGAATAATTAGTAATAATTAGTAATAATTACCAATAATTAGTAATAATTACCAATAATTAGTAATAATTACCAATAATTAGTAATAATTACCAATAATTAGTAATAATTACCAATAATTCGTAATACTTACCAGTAATACTTACCAATAATTAGTAATAATTACCAATAATTAGTAATAATTAGAAATAATTATCAATAATTATCAATAATTACTAATAATTACTAATAATTGCCACTAATTAGTAATAATTAGGAATAATTACCAATAATTAGTAATAATTAGTAATAATTAGTAATAATTAGTAATAATTAGTAATAATTAGGAATAATCAGTAATAATTAACAATAATTAGTAATAATTACCAATAATTATCAATAATTACCGATAATTACCAATAATTAGGAATAATTATCAATAATTACCAATAATTAGAAATAATTACCAATAATTAGGAATAATTACCAATAATTTGGAATAATTACCAATAATTACCAATAATTACCAATAATTACCAATAATTACCAATAATTAGTAATAATTACCAATAATTAGCAATAATTACCAATAATTAGTAATAATTACCAATAATTAGTAATAATTAACAATAATTAGTAATAATTACCAATAATTAGGAATAATTACCAATAATTAACAATAATTACCGATAATTAGTAATAATTTGTAATAATTAGGAATAATTACCGATAATTAGTAATAATTAGTAATAATTACCAATAATTAGTAATAATTAGTAATAATTACCAATAATTAGTAATAATTACCAATAATTAGTAATAATTACCAATAATTACCGATAATTAGTAATAATTACCGATAATTAGGAATAATTACCAATAATTAACAATAATCAGTAATAATTAACAATAATTAGTAATAATTACCAATAATTAGTAATAATTACCAATAATTACCCATAATTACCGATAATTACCAATAATTAGGAATAATTACCAATAATTAGGAATAATTACCAATAATTAGTAATAATTACCAATAATTACCAATAATTAGGAATAATTACCAATAATTACCAATAATTACTGATAATTACCGATAATTAGTAATAATTAGTAATAATTAGAAATAATTTGTAATAATTACCAATAATTAGTAATAATTACCAATAATTACCCATAATGACCGATAATTACCAATAATTAGAAATAATTACCAATAATTAGGAATAATTACCAATAATTAGGAATAATTACCAATAATTAGGAATAATTACCAATAATTACCAAATATTAGTAATAATTACCAATAATTAGTAATAATTAAGAATAATTAGTAATAATTACCAATAATTAGTAATAATTAGTAATAATTACCAATAATTAGTAATAATTAGTAATTATTGGTAATTATTGGTAATTATTACTAATTATTGGTAATTATTACTAATTATTACTAATTATTGGTAATTATTACAAATTATTACTAATTATTACTAATTATTGGTAATTATTACTAATTATTACTAATTATTGGTAATTATTACTAATTATTGGTAATTATTACTAATTATTGGTAATTATTACTAATTATTACAAATTATTTCTAATTATTGGAAATTATTACTATTTATTACTAATTATTGGTAATTATTTCTAATTATTACTAATTATTACTCTTTACTAGTAATTATTGGTAATTACTGGTAATTATTCCTAATTATTGGTAATTATTAATAATTATTGTTAAGTATTACTAATTATTGGTAATTATTACTAATTATTACTAAATATTACTAATTATTGGTAATTATTACTAATTATTACTAATTATTACTAATTATTGGTAATTATTCCTAATTATTCCTAATTATTAATAATTATTGGTAATTATTCCTAATTATTGGTAATTATTGGTAATTATGGGTAATTATTGGTAATTATGGGTAATTATTGGTAATTATTGGTAATTATTCCTAATTATTACTAATTATTACTAATTATTGGTAATTATTATTAATTATTACTAATTATTAATAATTATTGGTAATTATTACTAATTATTGGTAATTATTACTAATTATTACTAATTATTACTAATTATTACTAATTATTGCTAATTATTACTAATTATTACTAATTATTACTAATTATTGGTAATTATTGGTAATTATTACTAATTATTGGTAATTAATACTAATTATTGCTAATTATTGGTAATTATTACTAATTATTGGCAATTATTTCAAATTATTACTAATTATTTCTAATTATTACTAATTATTACTATTTACCGGTAATTATTGGTAATTATTGGTAATTATTGGTAATTATTGGTAATTATTACTAATTATTGGTAATTATTACTAATTATTGGTAATTATTACTAATTATTACTAATTATTACTAATTATTGATAATTATTACTAATTATTGGTAATTATTACTAATTATTACTAATTATTACTAATTATTACTAATTATTACTAATTATTCATAATTATTGGTAATTATTGGTAATTATTGGTAATTATTCTTAATTATTACTAATTATTGGTAATTATTACTAATTATTACTAATTATTACTAATTATTACTAATTATTGGTAATTATTCCTAATTATTCCTAATTATTACTAATTATTGGTAATTATTCCTTATTATTGGTAATTATTGGTAATTATGGGTAATTATTAGTAATTATGGGTAATTATTTGTAATTATTCCTAATTATTCCTAATTATTACTAATTATTACTAATTATTGGTAATTATTATTAATTATTACTAATTATTACTAATTATTGGTAATTATTACTAATTAGTGGTAATTATTACTAATTATTACTAATTATTACTAATTATTACTAATTATTACTAATTATTACTAATTATTGGTAATTATTACTAATTATTACTAATTATTACTAACTATTGGTAATTATTTGTAGTTATTACTAATTATTGGTAATTAATACTAATTATTGGTAATTATTGGTAATTATTACTAATTATTGGTAATTATTATTAATTATTACTAATTATTACTAATTATTGGTAATTATTACTAATTATTGGTAATTATTTCTAATTATTACTAATTATTACTATTTACCGGTAATTATTGATAATTATTGGTAATTATTACTAATTATTGGTAATTATTACGAATTATTGGTAATTATTACTAATTATTACTAATTATTACAAATTATTACTAATTATTACTAATTATTACTAATTATTACTAATTATTACTAATTATTACGAATTATTACGAATTATTACTAATTATTACTAATTATTGGTAATTATTGGTAATTATTGGTAATTATTCCTAATTATTACTAATTTGTGGTAATTATTAGTAATTATTACTAATTATTACTAATTATTGATAATTATTAATAATTATTACTAATTATTGGTAATTATTACTAATTATTGGTAAGTATTACTAATTATTGGTATGTATTACTAATTATTGGTAAGTATTACTAATTATTGGTAATTATTACTAATTATTGGTAATTATTACTACTTATCGGTAATTATTACTAATTATTAATAATTATTCCTAATTATTGATAATTATTGGTAATTGTTCCTAATTATTAGTAATTAAATGAATAATTACCAACAATTAGGAATAATAACATTATTAGTATATTTTATTATTAATATTAAAATAATATAATTTTTTAATTTATATACAATTCTCCTTTCATCTGTGTGTTTTCTATCTCCACATACAAATAATACATGTGGAGACAGCAAACACACAGATGAAAAGAGAATTGTATATATATAAAAAATTATATTATTTTAATATTAAAAATAAAATATAATAATAATGTAATAATGTTATTATTCCTAATTATTGGTATTTATTACTAATTATTAATATTTATGCTTAATTATTAAAAAAAATTACTAATTATTCCTAATTACCATTAACTATGAACAATACTAATAATTTAAATTTATTAAGTAATAAAACAATGTAAACATAATTAAATTACAACTAATTAAGAATAATTGAAACTAATAAAAAATTAAAAATAAATATTAAATTAAAAAGAATATAAATTCCTTGAAAATTGATCTGAGGTTGATCTCTGATCGTCCTTCAAAACTTCAATATCAACTCCGGAGAAAAAAATTAAACTTGAGAAAAACTGAACTTTAGAAATAAAATTTTGAGAGAAGAAGAAGATGGAGTTTGAGAATGATTTGAAAAAAACGGATGGGGGTATTTATAGGTTAGATTATTTGTGACGGGTCCATTTGCGACGGGATACCCGTCGCAAATAATATTATTTGCGACGGTACCCGTCGCAAATACCTTAACCATCATTTATTACGGTCAACGGTTAAATAGTTATTTGCGACGGGTCCCGTCGCAAATAACCACCTGCCGACATACTATTTGCGACGGGGGAATATTCCCGTCGCAAATACCTTTTACCGCCGCCGGTTATTTGCGACGGGAATATTCCCCCGTCGCAAATACCTTTCCCGCGATTTGGCGTGCAAAGCGCGCCAGTCCTTTTGCGACGGGGAAAGCTATCCCGTCGCAAAAGGCTACTTATTTGCGACGGGCAAATACCCCCGTCGCAAATAAGTTTTTAACAGGGCTATTTGCGACGGGAATAAATCCCGTCGCAAATACCCATTTTTCCCGTAGTGTGTGAAGAGATGACATCAGTTGTACTGTAAGTGTTTATATCACTTATTCTATCATTTATGTTACTGTAAATAACTTTGGTTTTTATAGGTTGTATGATAATCATATCAAGAAACAAATTCCACAAATTACAGCAGCTGCTCTCGAAGAACGTCGACTGAAAAATTTCTCTCAGTGGTTTCAAAAACTGGTAACATAAATTCTTTATCTTTTAGCAACTCATTCAATGTATAGTTTACTATATTGATAATTATTTCACAAATTTTCAGGTGTCTCGACATGCTGATAAAATTGACAAACGGTTGTGTGTATTGAGTAACCGACCTTCCAAACTTGTTAAAACTTATAATGCATATGTGGTGAATGGATTTCGATTGCACACACATGCATATGGGGAATCGAAAAAAACAATGAACAATGGAGTTAGCTTGAGATGATCTCATCATCGAGAAAATGAAGTTGACTTTTATGGCATAATTGATGAAATCATTGAACTCTGTTATCTTGGACAACATTACATAACCATGTTCAAATGTCGGTGGTTGGATACAGAGAGAGGCGTGCGTATTCATCCGACTCATGGAATCATCGATATTAAATGTAAAAGTGTTCTCGCAGTAAATGAACCATTCTTATTGGCTCAACATGCACATCAAGTTTATTATGCAAAGTACTGTGCTACGTCAAGAGACTTGACTGATTGGTGGAGTGTAATAAAAATCAAAATTTGAGACAATCAGTTTAGTCAAAGTGAATGTGCTTTCAATGATGTGCAAAGAATTGAATTTTTTCAAGAGAGTACTCAAAATCAATCTTTTTTACAAAGAGACATGAGTATCGATGACGACACCCCACATTTAAGAGTTGGTGATGACGATGATGTTAATGATGTCACATATGAATTTGAAATGGTAAGAGATGAAGCAACTGTAACTCGAATGTATATCGATGATGTTGAGGAGGAATATGAAGATAACATTGACATATATGAAGATGATGATGAAGATGAACACTGATAGAATTCCATGGTATTTATATACAATCATAATATGTATATATGTATATATAATAGTAATTATCAATTATTTGCTAACAACATTAATATTTTCTGTTTCAGATGGACGACGCCACATTTCGTGAGTTGGCGGATGCTGACCTGCCTTTCGATGCGGATGAGTTGCTGGCAGATGACCCTCAGCCTGCAGGCGCTCCAGGGAGTACGTGGAGGGGGCGCGGTGTTGCACGATTGATGATTCATGACCCCGTCCCCGAGCGACGTCCACGTCTTGGGTTTGATCCACGCACACGGAGGTGTGATAACCTGTGTGATAACTTGTGGATTTGACTAAGATTTCATTAATCTATTCACATAATAAATGTTTATTATTTTTACAGTTTTCCGCATATAGCAGTCGGACAGGGCAACGCTATTTTGCGCAACTATTTCTCTCAGCCGTGGACCACATGGGAGCAGATTCCCATTGATGTGCAGCAGGCCATGTTCGGCCATTGGTTGGTACGTACGTAAATAAATAATTTTTATTTTGAAAATTATTTCATTTCTAACTTGATATTTTCATTTATTTGTAGGGTTTATGGTATCTGATCGAGGATACCATGCGTGACGCCATCCACGAGGCATGGGAGGTGGCCATGCGTGATCTCCTTCGTCAGTTTTTGCACAATTTAAGAAAAGATGCCATGAAGAAAGCAGGAGTGACAGATTTTGACGAGTCATGTAGAGCACACTGACCAGAGTACATTTCATCTCATGTATGGGATGGATTATGTGCGCACTGGTTGAGTGGTGCCTTTCAGAGGAGATCATCAGTGGGGAGGCAGAATCGGGGGAGACAGGAGGTGACTCATCGAGCTGGGAGTCGTTCTTTCAGTACTCATAGACAGCATCTGGTACGTACATTATTTATAAATATTTTATATAACTATAAATATTAACAGTTTATTTTTTATTCTTATAGGTTGTCGAGCACCCCGATATTACGGAGTACGACGTATATCGGAGGATGTATAGTGATCCTGCTACTGGGGAGCTCAGAGGTGATCGTCAGAATCACATCGTGGTCAGTATTATTTGTTTTCAAATTTAAAAATTAACTGCATATAATATATTCACAATTTTAATTTTCAATTGCAACTACAGGAGTCATATGAGGCCGCAGCGTCACAGGCCCGGCCTGAGAGTCAGGCTGAGTCATCAGATCAGACCACTGGCCGTCAGTTTGATGAGGCGGCATGGATGCAGGCCACCCAGTATGCCTTCGAGAAGGGCCGGGTAGTTGGTATCAGCTCTCGACTGACTCCCGGAGATTATTATGGCAGTGCTGCGATGTCGACGTCCAACTCGAGAGGAGCTCGTGCATCTTCTTCTGCTACACAGTATGAGGATCAGTTGCGATCTCAGACTACACTGATAGAGAGTCTCCGACAGGAGGAGGAGCAGATGCGTCAGCAGCATGAGGAGGAGCGTCGACGCCGGCAGAAACTCTACGAGGAGCAGACGAGTCGGTGGCAGCAGCAGCATCAGGGGCAGATGGAGTACATGCGCCGACTCACTCATGCTTTAGGGATGGAGTTTCCTCCACCACCATCTGCAGATCCCCCCCCCCCCCTCCTTCAGATTAGAGTTTGTTTTTATGTTATAAAATTTGTGAAATCAAAATATGATTTTTTTTCTATTCGTAGTTTCTGTCTCATTATAAATTATTAATAATATTATATTTTGAAATAACAATATTAATATGAATAATAATATTATTTATATTTTATAATATTAAATTTTATATATATATTAAAATTTTATAATATTATAATTTAATTATATTTTTTTGTAATACTTGAATTATTTTAATATATGAATGTAAAATAATTCTATTATTTTTATATTAATTAAAATAACTTATTAATATTTTTTTATTTATGAATTATAATTCAAATATTATTATATTAATTAAATCATTTATTAATATTCTATTATTTTTTATTTTTGAATTATAATTCTATTATTATTATATTAATTAAAATAATTTATTAATAATTTATTATTTTTATTTGTGAATTATAATTCTATTATTATATTAATTAAAATCATTTATTGATATTTTATTATTTTTTATTTTTTAATTATAATTGGATTATTATTATATTAATTAAAATAATTTATTAATAATTTATTTTTTTTATTTTTTTTATAGTATTTGCGACGGGATACTATGCCTGTCGCAAATAGTATTATTATTATATGCATTAAAATAATTTATTAATAGTTTATTATTATTTTTTTAAATAGTTTTTGCGACGGGTCCCGTCGCAAAAAGAGGCTTTAGCGATGGGCCCGTCGCAAATAATTGTTGTTGCGACAACATTTTCAGCAACGGGTCATTTGCGATGGGCCCCCGTCGCAAAAAGCCATTTGCGACGGGATCCCGTCGCAAATACCTATTTTTCTAGTAGTGTATGACCCTAATAGGATTAATATGAATCAAAAATGGATGCACGTAAATCGTATAACAAAAGAAAATAAAGATGGAGTTAAAGATTTTGTCAAGTTTGCAGCAGATCATACATATGACCCTTATCAAATCTTTTGTTCATGTTTACATTGTTTTTATTTAAGAAAAATTATTCAATAATATTTGGAAGAATATTTGATTTGTCACAGAATAGATCAGAGTGATAAATATTGGACTAAACAAGGGGAAACTGAATATGCACTCCAATTTGGATGACACTGTGGTTTATGTATCATTTGATATGAATACCAATGTCAGTGACGATATGAAGATCATATGGAAGAAATGGAAATGGAAATTGAATTTGACCTTCATGACTGTAAAAATTTATTTGAGAAGTTAAATAGCTATGCAAAGAGACAATTTTATACCAATTGTACTAAATACACAACATTGTCAACTATATTGAAGTTATATAATTTTAAAGATAGAAATGGATAGAGAGACCCCAGTTTTATAGAACTACTTGGTATGACGAATGATATGCTACTAGAATAAAATGAAATTACTTATCAAATATATGATTCTAAACAAATGCTAAATTCAATGGAATAATCTCTAAAAAATATATGCATATAAAAATGATTGTGTATTGTTTTACAAGTACCATGAATCACTCATAAAATGTTTGAAGTGCGACGTGAGTTGAGACAAGAAATATGAATCAAGTCCTTAAAAATCTATATGGTACTTTCCAATCATTCCGGTTTTTAAAAGACTATGGATGTTATGAAATTACAAGACAATTGACATGTCATGAAAATACAAGAATTAAAGATGGGAAACTACATCATCCAGAAGACACTCCTGAGTAGAATAAAATTCATTATGATTATCCAGAAATTCTAAATGAGTCAAGAAACTTCCATCATGCATTATCTAGAGATGGAATAAATCCCTTTACTATAAATAGTAGTACTCACAGTACATTGATAGTTATGTTGGTAAATTATAACTTTCTTCCTTGGTTATTCAAGAAGTGCAAAGACATTATGTTGTCTGTAATTATATCTGGACAAAAAAATTGTTAATGGTATTGATGTCTATTTGGCTCCATTGATCAAGGATCTAAAATCGATGTAGGATATAGGTGTTACAATATATGATACCCATATATGTGAAGAATTCACATTGAGGGTCATGTTGTATGAGATGATAAATGACTTTACCAATTATAGAAATTTATAAATTTATATCATTAAAGGAATGTTGGGTTGTCCCATTTATAAAGAATTCATACACTCGTTTTAGTTAAAACATTCCTCAAAGACTATTTTTTCATACATTGGAACTTTTTACCTCAGTGACATAAATATTGATCTTGGATGACAATGTTCGATGGGAATATTGAACAAGCTACAAAAATATGTCCACTAATGGGTGATCAACTATTAAATAAAATAAAATATTTTGACACTATTTTTGGAAAACGATTTTCAAAAAACCTTAAGAAATCATGTTATAAAATGCGATTAATTTTATTTGAATTACAGTACTGGAATTTTTTGTACATTTGATATTTTCTAGATTTCATTCATATAAAAAAATATATTTAGTATTCTTATTAGAAAATTAAAAAATCTTTCTGGAAAAATAAAAGATGGAAACGTGGCTAGGTTAGACAAGATTAACATGGAGATTAGAGAAGATTTGGCACCAATGAAGGGTAAAATTCGCACTTTTATTACTCCAGCAGCTTACACTATTTGCAAACAAAAACAAATTGTAATTTTTAATTTTACTTAATGGTGTAAAAACTCTAGAGGGGTATTCATCAAATATCAATAATTTTATTTCAATGATGAATTTGAAATTATAGGGACTAAAATCACCCGACTACCATGTTTTAATGTAAGATCTGATGTTCATCTCTCTAAATTGTGTTTTGCATAAAAATGTAGAACATACATTAAGTAGACTCTTCTTTTTTTCAAATCTATATTCAATACAGTTATACACCCGATGAAGTTTCCAATCATGAATAAGGAGGTTTTAATAATATTATTTGAATTAGTGATATTCTTTCCATTGTTATTATTTGGTTAGGGTGGTTCAACTATGTGGTCCTATCCATTAAATATGGATATACCCCATTGAACAGTATATGAAGAATTTTAAAGGTTACATCATGAATCAAAGTCATTTAAAAGGTTGTATTGCATAATGATATATTGTTTAAGAATCTATTGAATTCTATACCAATTACCTATCATATGTTGATAACATCGGTCTCCCAAAGTCTGATCATAGTAGACGCCTTATGGGAGAAGTTATTTCGAAAAGAAATGTTCTTACAATTAACATCACATAATGGGAACAATCTCACCATTACATTTTACATAATAGTGAAGATGTTTCTCCCTACATTGAATCCCATAATGATATTGTTATACATTTTAATCCATCAATGGATAAAGTATGTATATCAAATATAGATAATAATAAATTTATAGGAAGGTTTTGTGATCATATTTATAAGGAGTTATTTGAAAATTTGAATTCAATTATTTAATGACTTTGATGGATAGATAGGGGACTAAATGAAAATGTTATATCTTACACTGTTTTTGTAATTAATAGTTATATATTCTATACAAAATAACACAAAGATGAAAATATGGTGAAAAGTAGTGGAGTTGTTATTATGGTGGAAGTGATGCAAATAAATGTTTCCAAGGATAGAAATCCAATTTATAATAATACGTCATATTTTGACATCATCTAACAGATATACGAGTTGGATTAGACCAAATTTCAAGTTCCAATTTTCCATCACAAGTGGGTTCACAATAGGGCTACAGTGAATGTTGATGAAATGGGCTTTGTGGTGGTGAATTTCAATGTGGAAGCGGAAAAGGATGAGTCATTAATAATGTAATCACATGTAGTGGACTTATTTTATGTCTCATATCTAGTAAATAAGAATTTCTCAATTGTCCTGCTGGTGACTAAAACAACTATAGGGTCAGATGAAAATTCAATCAATTATGACCCTTATATTAGAAGATCACAATAATTTCATAGTGGTACCAATATAGACAATGTCTTGTATGTTATGTGGGACCAAAAATATTCAATTTAGATTCTTGATAGAGGATCCAAATCCATTCAACCTTTAAATAAAATAAAAAAAGTTCAATGAGCAGGTTAAACTATTTTTTAATATACTGTGATTTTCCTAATAATATTATATATTCTATACTATATTTAAATAATCTAAATTAAATGTTTGACTAATCATACAGACAATTAATTCTACACATGATGATGTTACCAATATCAGAGAAGAATAGGCATTTGATTCTGAAACTGCATAATTATTTGAGGATCAAAACCATCTTGATGAAAAATAATAATAACACAGCATCACAGAGTTGAACAAAATTATCAAGGCAAGAAGTAAGGGTATAAAATATAAGGTTGGATAGAATCAACATGGATAATTAGGTTACCCCAAAAGTTCAATGTTCATTAGTTATGTTTAGATAACAATGAGGACAAATGTGTCGATTGATATAGATCCATGGTGCCATGTACAACCTGTAATGAAGGAAATCCATTGGGAAGTAATAAAGGTAATGTTACAATATACTTTATCTATTTTTTCAAAAAATTGTATAATGAAATGTTGATTTAATTTTCATTATTCCTTATAGAGGTCACATATTTTAGATTATTTTCAAAATAAATATGTCTTAATGGCCAACAGAAAATTCCATAAATCCGTCTATACTCTTATTTCCAAGTTTCATCTTAGTTATGTTGTGGGGAAATTAAATCCACATCAACTAGTTACTTATATACACATTATAAATCAGGAAACATTAAATTATTTCATTAGTTTTCAGGATGAGAAATCATTTTAGGTTAACTGTAGTAGATAATATATTATTTGAAATTATTTATTTTATCCAATTTTATTCAAAATTATTAATTTATGAAACATAAAATGAGTGATGAAAATAAAAAATGTTAATCAAAACCAATGTACCCCTATCGTAAAGAAAATATGGGGTATTCTTCACTAGATAATAAAATAACATTTATTTTAAATAAAAAATAATTTTTTTATGTGAAATTAAACAACATATGTTCCTTTGTTTATATACAAATAGATGAATCAAAATTTGAAACTACTTCCATACCATATAATGTGTTTTGGAAAGAGTCTCAGGTAAATAATAAGGGTAAACTAGTTAATGAGAACACAAAAGCAGGATGAGAAACATTTTTAAGTACAAAATAATAGTAATTTTTTATTCATTATAACAATATTAAATAAAAATATATATTTATGTCTATATTTTTTTATATGGTTTACACATAAGAATCAACACAGACCATACCAGAAGAAAAACTATTTTCAGTAGCTTTGAAGCGGCTGAAACAATATGGCCGCATTAGAGGTGTAGGATTTAGAGTGTACCCTCAGCCATATTTCAAGAAGAAAAAAACTGCAAGGATATATATATCTAATGATGGAAGGATTGTAGGTTCAAATAGAATTTTTTTTAATATATTATTTTTTGGTCTGATGTGGCATTACAATATACGTAAAAAGATCAAATAGAACTAGTAGTGGAACAAAGATCAGCACATGAACAACCAAATTACCCTCACTAGATTTGAGAGTATTCATTCCCCTCAACTACATACCTTACCCAAGGTAATAAATTTTTTCATTACTCTTTATTCTAAATGTGAATCAAACAAATTATGATAACTTTATATTACTAAAATTATATAGGGTAAAGTTGTATGTGATTTATATCTATCAACACCCATGCATCGCCTTTTTGTGAGGGGTATGGTGTATAATATCCCAAGAGACAAGATACACAACAAATAACTCCTAAAAGATCACATGAGTTTGGGGATTGAAGTAGATCAAGTTCCGAGTATGGAGTTTCCTATTCTAATTGATGATTCAGATATTATAACGATCAAAGATGCTACTATAACTTTAATAGCATGGTCGTCTAATCTTATAAAGATACATGAGGTATATATTTAAAAAAAATCAAATAAAAAACATGAAACGAGTGATTAAAAAAAGGTCTTAAATGAGGTATGGTATTACATATGGATAAAAAGATGGGGAAATGGAAGGTCAGATCAAGACAATCTAGTGAATCGACCAAGAAAACAAAAAGACCTTCCAAGAGTACCTTTTCTCCACCAATTACACTAATTTATATATTATCATTACAACTTCATGAAGACACCACATTCAAAGATGAATATATATCCTACATTCTATATGAATAAGAAATATTTTGAAAATTCATTACAAACATGGTTGGTCTTGAGAGTATAAATAATATTCTCAAGCTTGAATCGTTGGTAGTCTTAGTTGTGAATACTTATATAAGATACATTTCCATAATACATCTACATAAAATATGATCTTATATGTTCATTAAAGTTAATAACTATTAATATTTTATACATTAATTTTTAATACTACTGTATGAAGGGAAAACCTTCAAAACATGGTTTAGATTAATTAATCTCTATATCATATCTACCAACAAATTTTCATTATAGATTAAAGAAATTGATAATAAAAAATACGAGTTAATTAAAGTGTTTAAGAAGAAAATATTAGTCTATGTAATCTTTTTTATGCTTATAATTTAGGGGTAAAACTATAAAATCTAATCATATAAAATATATTTTTATATTTTTCATTTTTTTAGAAAGCATTGGATACTAATGGCAATCAATATGGCTACCCCAAATATTTAATTTTTGGATCTAAAGCATGAGTTTCCAATAAACTAAAATCACATTATGTTTATTGTGAATTTTTAATGAACTTTAATCAATATTATATAGAAAAGCTTCGAATTATATGTTCTATTTTTTGTTTTAACAAGAATTTTGTTTTGATAGGAAGATATGTAAATATAGGATAAATCATACTATAAGGTCGGTGACTGAAAATAAGAATCTTACGGGTTACTTAAAATGAAAACATATTAAGGTATAAATAGAAATATTTAACTATCAAAACATATTTCAAAAAAAATTACTCATTTTGGTCAATTGTTTTGCAGTGTTTGAAGCAAGACAACAATAATAATAGTGGATATTATATTTTAAAATTCATTAAAGTTATCATATGACATCAAAAGACTATCATTCCCAAATAGGTAATTTATGAAAATAAATAAATTTTTTTAAAAAAATTTCTTAATAATTTTTGGACTATATTTTCTCAATACTATGAAGATTATTGACAATCTATATACTTAAAAGAAGAAGTAAATTTATTTATAGATGAGTGGGTAGCATAAATGTTGTTAGAATGTTTTTTGAAATCAAATTTAGGTGATTACCTGCAATTTTTATGATCTAGTATGGGTTATAACCTTAGATATACACCTGATATGTCAATCATTAGTATCAAAAATGATTATATATTATTTTTTATCTATTTATCAAGGATAAGAATAATGGAGGAAATTTATTTACTTAGAAATTAATGGAAAGAATATATGGTGTTAGAATGTATATAGACATCATGAATAGTTAACTTCCCACTACTTATTTTGTTAATTTTACATCATTTTATCTAGTTTTTTAGTTAATTTCCTTATCATTTTTATCTGATACTTATTTTTTAAAATTTACACATTAGTTCAAAACACACATCACATAATTAAAACCAAGAAAAAAAATTATATTATTTTGATACTTTATAAATATACTCTATAATTAATTTTTGACATGTAGGAATCAACCCCACATCAATGTGACACCTGATATGGTTGGAATGACTCTAAGTACATGTTTTCAATACAAAAGTGTCATTTTAATCAAATTTTTTGGGTTGAGTTTAAAATTTAAATTTTAGAAAAAAATAAAAGTGACATACTCAAAACTATGAAAACAAATTTATATTGTTTAGATACTTTAAGAAAATGATCCCAAATTCATTTTTGACATGTAATAATTAGACACACCTCAATTTGATACATGGTAGGCCCAAAATGACTCAAGGTGTCCATTATCATATTAAAAATGACATTTTAGTTCAAAACATGTGTTAGTCACTGAAAACTGAGAAAACACACTTTTATTGCCTTAATAATTTAGAAATTGATTCACAAGTCATTTTTTATGTGCATGAATCAGTCTCACATCAAACCACACACGATTTTACCGGTCTAACTCAAAGTGCATGTTTTCAGTTTTAAATGAAATTCTAGAAAAAAACAAGTGACATGAACAAAACTAAATAAAAACATTAGGATTGTTTTGATACTTTAGTAAAAAGATCCATACATCATTTTTGATGTGTAGGAATCAGTTGAACATCCATACAACACGCAGTGGGACCGGTATGACTCAATGCGTGTGTTTTTAGTTTGAAATGACATTTTAGTAAAAACTAAAAGTGACAAACTCAAAACTAAGAAAATGAATTCATATTGTTTTGAAACTTCATAAAAATATATATATGTCATTTTTTATGTGTATGAATCATACTGACCTCAATCTGATGCACGGTGTGACCGATATGACTCCAAGTGTGTCTTTATATTTAAAATTGACATTTTAGTAAAAAACATAAGTGACAAACTCAAAAATGAACAAATACATTGAGATTATTTTGATAATTTAGTATAAAAATCCATAAGTCATTTGTGATATGTAAGAATTAACCATAACTCAATTACGGTGTGCCCATTATGACTCAATGTGTTTATTATCAGTTTAAAACTGACATTTTAGTTCAAAATGTGTTCCACTTGCTGAAAACTAAGAAAATATACTTTTATTGTATTTATAATTTTGGATAATAATTAATAAGTCATTTTTGATCTATAGGAATCATCCTTACATTCAAAAGATACACGGAGTGACTATTATGACTTTAATTGTGTGTTTTCAGTTTAAAACAACATTTTAGTAAAAAAACAAGTGACATTCTCAAACCTAATAAAATGTATTAAGATTGTTTGGATAATTTTGGATAATGATCTATTTGTCATTTTGGACGTGTGGGAATAATCCACTTCTCAATCTAACATAAATAGTGACCGGTATTAATCAAATTTTGTGTTTTTAATTTAAGATTGACATTTTAGTTAAAAATGCAAGTCACATACTCAAAACTGAAAAAACACATTCTAATTGCTTCTATAATTTAGGGAAATTATGCATAAGTCATTTTCAATATGTAAGAATCATATTCACCTCAATATGATACATGGTGTTACCAGTATGACTCAAAGTGTTAGTTATTAGTTTAAAATTAACATTTTATATCAAAACTTGTGTCAATCACTGAAAACCAAGAAAACTTACTTGTATTGTTTTGATAATTTAGGAAAATGATTTATATGTCATTTTTTACATGCTTTAATTAGACTCATATCAAACCAAAACATGATGTGAATGGTGTGAATCAAAGTGCATGGTTTTAGTTTAAAGTGAAATTTTAGTAAAAAAAGGGCATACACAAAACCAAAAAAACACATTCAGATTTTTTTGATACTTTAGAGAAAAATAATAAGTCATTTTTGAAATATAGTAATTATCCACAAATAAATCATATGCACATTGTAACTGGTATGACTCAAAGTGTGTGTTTTCAGTTTAAAATGACATTTTATTGAAAACCACAAGTGACGTAATCAAAATAAAAAAATGGATTTTTCTATAATTTATAAAAATAATCCATAATTCATTTTTCACTTATAGGAATCATTATTACCTCAATATTATGCACAGTGTGATCAGTAATACTCCAAGTGTGTCTTTTCATTTGAAACTTACATTTTAGTAAAAAAGACAAGTAAAATACTCAAAACTAATAAAATCGATTTGGATTATTTTGATACTTTAGAAAAAATATCCATTGGTCATTTTTTATGATTAATATTTAGTTTCACCTCAATATGATAAATAGTGTGCCCGGTATGTCTCAAAGTGTCCGTTATTAGTTTAAAATTGAAATGTTAGTTTAAAAAATGTGTCACTCACTAAAACCCATTAAAATATGATCATATTGTCTTGATGATTTAGTAAAATTATTCATAATTCCTTGTTTATGTGTAGGAATTAGTCTCATTCCAAACTGACACACGATGTGAACGATTTGACTCAAAGTGCATGTTTTTAGTTTAAAATGAAATTTTAGTAAAAAAACAAGTCACATGCTCAAAATTGAGAAAACACATTCATATTTGTTTGATAATTTAGGAAAAAAATTAATAATTCATTTTCGATGTCTATGAATCATTCCCACCTCAATATGACGCACATTGTGACCAGTATAACTCAGATTGTGTGGTTTTAATTTAAAATTGACATTTTAGTTGAAAACACATGTCACATACTCAAAACTGATAAAATGCATTCTGGTTATTTAACAAGTTTAGTAAAATGATCCATAAGTCAATTGTGAAGTGTATAAATTATACACACCCCAATCCGATACAAATTTTGCCTGGTATGACTCAAAGTGTCTGTTATCAATTTAAAATTGACATTTTAGTTCAAAACGTGTGTCAATCACCGAAAAATGAGAAAACATTCTCATATTATCTTGATAATTTAGGAAAATGATTCATAAGTCATTTTTGTCATGTATGAATCAGTATTATTCCAAACTAACACATTATGTCACTGGTATGACTCAAAGTGTGTGTTTTCAGTTTAAAATGACATTTTAGAAGAAAAAAACTAGTGACATTATCAAAATTAAGAAAATGCATTCAGATTTTTTTGATACTTTAGGATAATGATTCATATGTCATTTGTGACATTTAGGAATTATTCACACATATATATGATGCATAGTGTGACTTTTATGACTCAAATTTTGTGTTCCCATTTAAAATTAACATTTTAGTAAGAACCAAAACTGAAATACAAAAAACCAAGAAAATACATTTGGATTGTTTTGATACTGCAAAAAAATAATCCATAAATCATTTTTTATATATAGGAATTATCCTCAAATCAACCGGATGCAAGGTGTTACCGGTATGACTCCAAGTGTGTGTTTTTAATATATAAGTGCCATTTTAGTTTACAACATGCATCACATTTCCAAAATCAAGCAAACAAGCTCAGGTTGTTTTTTTATAATTTTATCTAATATTACTTATTTAATTTCCTTATCGTTTTTATCTTATACTTATTTGGTTAATTTCCATAGAGATAATTCTTAAAGACAAATAAGAAATTGTGTGATGGTTAAAGTCTTGTTCTCAAAAATAAAGTCCTATTAAATTAGATATCATCCATAGTGAATTTTTTATTACCAAAGATGCGAGCCAAATCAATAGTACCTACTTTTTTAGAACCAAAATAAATGGTGTGACGGGTAAGAATCATCCACAACTCAATTTAATACATTGTGTTATTGGTATGACACAAATTATATGTTTTTAGTTTAAAATTGACATTTTGTGTTTAATTTATTTCTTTATAGTATTACTAACATAAGAATTTTTTTCTTATATAGGTAAATTATTTTTCTTGAGCTGGGTGGTTTTTTTGGTAATAGCATTACCAGGGTCAGGGTCTAAAGACAAAGGAATATTGATTTTAAAATGTCTATGATAATATTTACTTATTAATTTACTTGTAAAAACCAATGTTTTAAATGACTATAATATAGTTTTTTTCTTGCATTTGTGTTGTAAATTTTATTTTTATTAAATTTTGTATTTGCAACCTATATTTTCTATTTTTCTAATATTTTTTATACTCCAATGCTCTCTAATATTAATATAAAACTATTGAATTATTCCCCATTATCATCCATAATAATATCACTGATAAAGGGACCTTTTAATAGTGCTACTAAAATTTAAAATAAATGTGTCTTTTATCAGTGATATTGAAATTTCTAATAAAAAACTCGTTATCTCCAATTTTTTTAGCCCTGCTAAAAGGTACCTTTATCAATGCTAAATAAAATCGCTCATAAAGGGGTTCCTTTATCAATGATTAATGAATCACTGATAAGGTGTTCCTTTTTCAGTGCTTTTCTATCATTGATAAAATCCTAGAGCTTTTAATCATGATCTAGTTGTTAGTACTTTTTGTGATGAAAATAGAACATTTTAGCATTGTTAGAGGCCTAATAGATAGTAATGTATGTTATAACTCGTCAAACAAAACCTGGATCATCTTCTTATACATCCATATGCAACTGAGTGAAAATCCCCATTAGGTTATATTCTTCCTTTGATTACAAAATATCTTGTGGTGGAACTTTCTGACTGAGATCTTCGGCTATGATGTTCCCCTTCCCTAGGCTGTAAGTAATATAAAATTAGAATTTTTGAAGATATTTTATCCAGAGTCTCAATATTTGATTCAATTCATTCTAATAAAATACAAATCTCAAACTCTTATGATCAAAAAATTATATGAACCTCTCCCTAAAAAGATAGTGTTTCCAACACTTAAGCACTTTCATAAACTTGGAATGCTTCAAATCAAGAATGGGGTAATTTTTATCATGTGGATAAAGATGGTGAGAGTTTTAGGTCACCAGATTATCATCCTACAAAATCACATGGACCATAAAAAGATTTGAATCAACATATTATACCACATACCCCTTAACATTCTCAATCAAGATCAAAATAGGTGATGATGTCATAAGTTGTTTCAACTCATTAAAAGAAGCCTAACATTTAGCATACTATATGAATTTTACCCCTTTCTTGGTAATAGAAGTTATATGTTATGCCAACTATAAGAAATACTTGATAAAGTGTTGATAGTATCTAAAAATAACTAAGAATCTTTGAATATTGAATACTTTTTATATCTCCTCCCATAACAAAATAGTATTAACCTTCTGGGGATAGATTGATAGGCCACAGTCAAAAATAATGGGCCCTATGAACATCACTTCTTGGATACAGGAATTTCATATCAAAATATTTCTATAAATTCGGTAGTTTCAAATGATTTTCATAACCAAATATAGGTGATTTTCATGCTCAGACTCATATCTTTAATAATATAAGATATCATCCAAAAACATAACAAAAAATTCATCGAGATACTGATGGAATATCTAGTTCATAAAATCCAAAAAAATATTAGGATCATTATTATGACCAAAAGGAATCACAGGATATTCATAATGGCCATACCTACTACTGAAAGTGGTCCTCATAATATTAAACTCTTGAACCCTGAGATGATGATAACTTGATCAAATATTGACCTTTGAAAACCACTTCACCCCCATAAATTGATCAAAAATGTCATCCACTTAGAGAAAAGGGTACTTGTTATAATCTATAGCTTAGTTTAAATTTTGATAGTCCAAACACAATCAAAGTAAACCATTAATCTTATTCTAAAATATCACTGCAGCTTCCCATATAACATATTGAGTTTTTCAAAGAAAATATTATATTCAATAGTATAAAGATATGCAATATCAAGCTTAAACGAACAACAAAATCTAATTATTTAAATGTGATTGTTATTACCTAGCCATTAAATTAGAGGGAATAAATATTAATAATGGGATTATGAAATATATAATGGTCATACCAATTTTTAATGTATTAATTAATTCCTTGTAAATAATTACTAGATTTTTATTAAAGTCATTTTATTCATCAAAAACTTATTTTCTTCAAAAAAATGTTTTTTATTGATTTTTATGTAAAAATAATATAATTAATTTATAGATATATTATAAAATTTATTTGATAAAAACAAATTAATTTTTTAAATCATCATATCAAAAAATTTATCTGGTTAAATTTTGATATATTTCGAAACGTTTGATTTTTCAATGAATAGTAAAAATACCAATTTTTATTAAAAATTATATATTTTAAGTATTTACAAGCTAAAATTATGTTTTGGATTTGTTTTAAATTTTAATTTGATTAATTTTATTTAAAATGATCTGATTATGGATTTTGAAATGTATTTTATACATGAATTTAGTATAAAAACATTTTACGATTAAAAATGGCATTTTTTCGAAAAATTGTTTCTTGTTACATTTTATTGGTTTAATTTTAAATTAAATACTGAAACTTATATGTTTTTATTTTTTAAAATGGATTCCCTATTTGCAATAAACATTTTAAAATTTATTAAATAGATCTCATTTATTTTTGTTCAATATGAACACTAACCTTGGTAAATTTTATTACCATGGTAGATGGTAAATCGAGTAGTTAAGGGTAACAATAATATGATAAGGACTGTAAAATTATCCAAAAACCTTCTAAACTTCTATAGGATAAATTAAATTATACCTTTAACACCAAATTTTTTAAACTAAGTTATTTAATGGACACTTTTCCACGAAAATAATTTATATAGTAATTAAATCAAAAAGTCACAAAATGTCACTTTCTTTGTCTTAAATATCTATTATGTGTCCACATGGGGACAAATTTAGGTCATTAATGAATATAAGTGTCCATTTGGAACTTAATAAACTAAATTTCTTGATCAAAATTTATTTATTACTTTTTAATGCCACTTATATGTGATTATGACATCTATAATATTTTATTTAAAGGAAAGTCAAAGTTGTCACATTCATGTTTTTAATAACTATAACATTTTTAATATAGGATTTTTCATAATATATATAATACTATAAATAATATTTGGAAATAAGAAATATTTATCTACATAATTTTAATTTATTTATAATTTTAAGTGATGAAATAATTATCTTAAATTCTTATACAAAGCTGATGTAGTAATTATTCAATTAATGGAAAAATCAAATAAATTATATTAAAAATATTAAAATAAATATAACATGAGATAATTATTACCATAAAATAATTTTATATATTAATTTTATATATTATGTATGTATTAAAATATTTTTTTCAAATTTATCTTGTTTTTTTATATTTTTTAAAAGACAAAGTAATTAATATTGTCAAAATTAACATTAATGATATTTTAAAATAAATAATATTTTATTAAATAATATAAAATTCCTAAAAATATTATTTTTATCCAAATAATATTTATGAGGTTTAAAATTTCATAAATTATCCATTTATGGGATGTTTTCCATTTTATAGTAACTATATTAACCCTCAAAAGTAAAAATCCATGTTATAAAGGAAAGAATTAAAGTGGTTAAATAAGGGTTAAAACTAAATGATAAGGGAACTAATTTGACCTAAAATTGTACAAAAATTATTTTATGGGAGTATTTAGACCCATAAAAAAAATTTCTTATAAATAAATCAATTTTTAACCATTTTTAATTGAAAATTAATTTATATTAGTTTAATATTTTGAGGAATTCCAAGAGTGCCCCTCTCCTCTCTTATAAAAGGGCGCATCTTATTCTCATTTAATCACACTTAAAAACCTACTTGGTTTGGTAAATATCTGAAAAAAATACATTCTCATAATCCCTCCCCACATTCTATAGGACTTATATTAGTTAGAACATCAACCTTAGTGGTTTTAAGGTGTTAATAAAAGGAGGATGTCTGAAGAAGAGGTATCGTTTTATTCAAGCGTTTCTGTTTTATTTATTATTCCACTTCCTAAAAATATTATTAAACCATTATAAAATAATAAATATAGTATAATACTTATATTTAGATTTTATTATGTTAGTTTCCTAACCCATATCCATATCCTCTTCCATTAAATGGGAAAATAATTCATCATTTTTGTGTACGGCGGACTACCGTCTCGCGAACCAATGTAATTCATTTTCCATAATTGTCTCTAGATACAGGTTTTAATGTTGGAATTAATGTTTATATATGATATTAATGACATATTTATCATTATTAAATGATCATATACCATTTATGTTCTAACATTTCCATGTACAAAAAAATGATAACATCGTTCATGCATACGTGTGAATTATCACCTCCATGAAGCAATGTGATTCATCTTTAATAAACACATCATATGAATGATATATATAAGCATATTTAAATGATTAATATTATATTAATAATTTTATTATCATTATGGAAAAATATTATAATACATACCTTCTTTTGGTAATGATATTTGAAAAATGGAAACTTTATTCATGTGTACGTACGGCCAACTGTCTCCCTGGTTGTAACGTAATTTATTTTTCATAACCATATATAATCGTTTAATTTAAAATTATAATTGATATATAAATATGTTAATTATTTAATTAATATTATTCTAGATAAGATGGATTAATGAACCTCATTGACCATAGTCAACCTATGGGATCCATTTTGGACTTAGATACCAAATATCATCAAAACGTCTGATGTAAACTTAAATGAGTAAGTAATTGTATATAACATAGAAATTAGTGATATAAAAGAACTAAACACATGAAAAGGGCTCTAAAGTAATTACAAATGAATCAAAGTTTATTATTTAGGAATTTAAATAACAAACATAACAAATCAGACTAAAGGCAATGGACTCCTTAACTAAAACATTTTTTAATGTATTAATGATTAATTTTATAAATATTTCTATTTCATGTAGGTGTTTTTAAAATAATTTTTAAGGAAGTATTTATATTGAAATTAATGTTTTAAAATTTTTATTTCATAATTTCTCTAAAAATGTTTTCAAAATGGAATATTTTTACGGTTTTGGGTAAGGGGTTTTCTTTTAAAAATTCTCTTTTAAAATTCCTCTTTAATTTTTTCTTATGAAGATCAAAATGAATTATTTTGTTACATATATGGAATGAACAAAATTTCATGATTTCATGGTGATTTAATTATTTAATGTTTACATTATAAGTTTTAATATTTATTTTTAATTAAAAAAGGTTCATTATTATGTGTGTGGTTTTTAGATTTTAAAAAGTGATTTTTATAAAACAAAATGGGGTATTTTGATATCCGAAAGTATTTTTCATGTGAGTTTAAAATCTTATTCAAGGGTTTTATTCATGATATGGTCTTTGTAAATTTTTTATGATGGTTTTATCCCATTATATCTTAATATATTATGGGTATATCCCCATTATAGCTTAAGATATGACGGGTTGATCCCCCATTATAGCTCAAGATATGAAGGGTGAGCCCCATTATATTTCTACAGTGTATTGGGTACTCCAAAGATGTAAGTCGATAGTATGGTTATTCCATTTTTATGGGTGAATTTAATATTTACATAGAAATTATTTCCCAAGGAAACTAAATGGTTTTTCTATTCTTGCTAATGAGTTTTTAAGAAAAGTTTTTAATTGGTTTTCATGTTTTTCACTGGACTAACGGTTTTCTTTCTCTATGTACCTTATTAATAATTTTGTTCTCATCCCAAGTTTTAAAATGTTTTTAATATGTTTTAAAGAATATTAATAATAATTATGGTGTCATGAAGAAAATTGTGAATATTTATCTTTAAAATAAATCATGTTTTTTTTAAAAACCTTTATTTTATAGATAAAATGGATACCATATAGAAGTGTCCACTTGAAATGTATGGGTTTAGTTTGAAATTTTTTGTCCTAATTATCAAAAATATAAACCTAAAATATATTTGGGAGTAAAATAAATTGAATTATTGTCTAAAGTAACTATAATATGAAATGTTTAAGGATGGTTCCTAACTGTTGGTAACAGAGCGGGGTTTAAATAACTTTTAAGATTATGATGGTTCCTTAAGTGATTTTCTTAAGAGTTATATATATCAACATAGGTTTATAATATCAAGTTTGATCATAAGTTAAATTTCATATAACCCAATTTTTAGGCTTTAAGTTATGATATATTAAGAGGACTAATGGTATTTTCAGAGACATTTATTTTTTAGTTAATTATGGGTTATTACATTTTGGGATGAAAAATGAAAGGCATGTGATGACCAATGAAGTTAAAATATTTAATTAATATTGAAAATATTAAGGTCATTTTTTAGAATGTTTCTCACATTTATAGAAATTTTATAAGAATTATCATTTTATTAAAAAATGCAACCATCAAATCAGGTGACAACCCATCATGTCTGGTAAGGCCATAGGAATTAAACCCACAACCAAAGGGTGACAAGGTTTTGGCACCTAACACTAACCTATGTAAAGTCCTAATTAGTTTGAAATATTATTTTTAGTTAAACTATACTATGGATAAAGGTTGAGTTTATTTTGAATGTATATTTTTTCTCGAATGGATAACCATCGGATTAGAAAATTATTTGGAGATTAAGTTATTAATGTTGTTTCGAAAGGAATTCACTATTTTGGGAACCCTATATGAATAAGGTAAATATGATACTCTGTGATTTTATTTGAGAAATAACAGTTAATTTATATTTTGGAATCATATGTGATTTCCAAAAGAGGGATAATGTTACATGCTAGTTTTTTAATAGAAAATATTGTGTTCTATATCATAAATAAATGCAACACTGGGCTTAAACGAACAACAAAATTTATTATTTAAATGTGACCATTATAAACCAGTCATTAAATTGGAGATAATGAATAATAATAATGTAATTATGAAATATATAATGTTCATACTGATTTCTAATTTATTGATTAATTCTTTTTAAATAAGTGGTAGATTTTTAGTAAATCCATTTTATTTATCAAAAACATATTTTTATCAGAATTGATTTTTATTTATTTTTATGTAAAAATAATATAATTAATTTGTGGAGCCTTTATAAAATAAAATTGACAAAATGAACTTAATTTTTTAAATCATATTATCAACATTTACCTATGGATATGTTTTTATAAGTTTATGAAAAGTTTGATTTTTCAATGAATAGTGAAAAATACTGATTTTTAATAAAAATATATTTTTCAATTATTTACAAGTAAAAATGATATTTTGGATTATTTTTGAATTTTAATTAGTTAAATTGGATTTAAAATTATCCAATTATGTTTTTTAAAATAGATTCTATATGTGAATTTAGTATTAAAAAAATTATGTTTAAAAGGGGAATTTGCCTAAAAACAGTTTTTCATCACATTTTATCGGTTTAATTTTAAATTAAATGCTAAAAATTATTTGTTTTAAATTTCGAAAAATTTATTCCCTATTTTTTAAATTTATTCAATATACCTCTTTTATTTTTTTTAATATTAATAGTATCCTTAGTAAATTTTGTTACCATAGTAACGGGTAAATCGGGTAATTAAGGGTGAAAATAATATGATAAGGACTATAAAATTATCCTAACACTTGACACGATTTTTTTGGATCAATTAAATGCTACCATTAACACTTAAGGTTTAAAATTAAGTTATTTAATTGAAACTTTTCCATGAAAATGACTTATATGTAAATTAAATCAAAGAAAGTCACAAAATGTCACTTTATTTGTCTTAAATATCTATTATGTGTCCACATGGGAAAAAATACAGGTTATGAAATAATATAAGTTTCCATTTTGAACATAATAAAATTATTTTTATTATATAATTTGATTTACGACTTTTAAGTCCACTTGAATGGGATTATGACATTTATAATATTTTATTTTAAAGATAGTCAAAGTTTTCACAATCATATTTTTAATAAATATAACATTTTTAATATAGTATTTTTAAAAATATATCTTCATATATAAGTATTATTTTGAAATATAAAATACTTATATTCATCATGGTAATTTATTTATAATTTTTAGTGATGATATAATTACCTTAAATGTTGACACAACATTGATGCATTAATTATTCAATTGAAGGAAAAATCAAATAAATGATAATAAAAATATTAAAATAAATATAAATTTATATAATTATTAACATATATGAATTCAATAGATTAATTTTATATGTTAGGTATTTATTAAAATATTTATTTTAAATTTATCTTGTTGTTTTTATATTTTTTAAAAGCCAAACTAATGAATAGTGTCAAAATTGACATTAATAATATTTTAAAACAAATAATATTTTATTAAATGATATAAAATTCATAAAAATATTATATTCAGCACCTAATTGTTATAAGATTTAAAATTTCATAAATTATCCATTTATGGGTATTTTGGAATTTTATAGTAACTATATTAACCCTCAAAGACTAAAAATTCATGTTGTCAAGGTAAGAGTTAAAGTGGTTAAATAAGTGTTAAAAATAAATGATAAGGGTTATAATTTGAACTAAACTTGTCCAAAAATTATTTCATTAGATTAATTTTACCCATGATAATATTATATTATAAATAACTCAATTTTAATCCATTTTTAATTGAAAATTAATTTATATTAATTTAATATTTTGAGGAATTCCAAGAGTCTCCCTCACTCTCTTATAAAAGGATAAATATTTTTATCATTTATTCACACTTCAAAACCTATTTGGTTCAGGAAATATTTATCCAAATCCTTTCCTAGAATCCCTCCCCCTATTATAGAGGCCTTATTTTAGGCAAAACATCGACCTTATTGGTTTTAAGGTGTTAATAAATGGGGGTAGTCTGAAGAATATGGATCATTTTAATTGAGTGTTTCTATTTTATTTATTGTTCCAATTCCTTCAAATATTATTCAAATGTTATTAAATAATAACTCAAGTATCATACATATAATAATATGTTATTAAGTTGGTGTAATGATGAATATCTGTCTCCACATTAATATTTAAATTATTAATATGATATTAAATTATGATCATTCCAGAAAGATAAAATAATATTTACCTTCATTTTGTAATGATCGTTAAAAAATTGAATTATTACTCATGCGTATGTACAGCCTTCCATCTCCATGATTGTAACATAATTAATTTTTCCTAAACATATATAATGGTTTGATTTAATAGTATAATTTATGTATAAATATGATAATTATGTTATGAATGTTATTCTATAGATGATGGATTAATTACCATATTGACCATGGTCAACCTACCAAAATGTTATCAATAAAATATAAATTATCCTAAGTTTATTATTTAGAAATTTAATGAACGTATGTGACAAATCGGACTCAAGGCAATGGAAATTTTAATTAAAATATCATTTTTAATGCTTTAAAGATTTATTTTCTAAATATTTCTATTTCATGTCCATGTTTTTAAAATTATTTTTAAGTAACTACTTGTATGGACATGATTGTTTTAAAAGTAAATTTTCGAACATCTCTAAAAATGTTTTCAAAAAGGAATCTTTTTAAGGTTTTAGGTAAGGGACTTTCTTTTAAAAATTATCTTTTAAAATTCCCCTTTGAATTTTTTTTACAAAGGTCAAAAGGAATGATTTATATATATATATATGGAATGAATGGAATTTCTTGATTTCAAGAAGCTTAAGTGATTTAATTTTTCCTTTATAAGGTTTTTCTGGTCAATTTAATGAAAATGGTTTTGTTATTATGTGCATGATTTTTAGATTTTCAAAAGTGATTTTTACAAAAAAAAAATAGGGGGAATTTTAATATTCGAAAGCATTTTATACATGGGTTTAGAAAAATAAATGGTTTTATTCATGATATGGTACTTGGACATTGTTTATGAGGGGTTTATTCCATTATATATCAAGATATGATGGGTTGAGCCCCATTATGTCTCAATATATAACGGGTTGAGCCCTATTATAACTCAATATATGATGGGTGAGCCACATTATAGCTCTCTAGAACATTGATTACTCTATATATAGAATTCAAACGTATGGTTATTCAATTTATAATGGTGAATATAATAGTACAATGGAAATAATGTCCCGAGGAACCTATAATATTTTCATATGATTTCTAATGATTTTTTAAGAAATTTTTTTCATGGGTTTTCATATTTTCACTCGAATAACTATTTTTTTTCTCTATGTACATTACTGAGATTTTTGTGCGCATCCCATCTTTTAAAAAAAATCACAGGTTTTAAAGGAGATTAAGAATAAGGATTGTTTTATGGAGAAAATTGTGAAGATTTATCATGAAAATAAATCATGTTTTATTTTATAGATAAAATGGATACTACAAAGAAGTGTCTACTTGAAATGTATAGGTTAACTTTGTAAGAGTTTATCCTAATTCACTAAAAATAAAATCCTAAAAGATATTTGTGAATAAAATAAATTTAATTCTAATCCAAAGTCACCATAATATGTAATTTTTAAGTTCAGTACCTTATATCCCATGCAAAAATAATAGGGTGAGCAAAAAAATACTCCATTAGGTTTTCTAACTAGATCTTGAGCTCTTTCACCTCATCTGGTTCCATACAATAAGAGGGTGTTGATATTTGTAGTGCTCCAAAAACCAAAACAATTATATACTCTACCTACCTCTCTAGAGGAAGGCTGGAGAATTCATCTGGGAAAAAAACAAAAAATCCCTAACAACCAAGGGAAGATGGCCAAAATAAGGAATGACATCGGGCTCAACCATAAGAGAAAACAAAAAACTCGAAAGCTTTGGGGAGGAAGGTCATGCACGACCAGGACTCGGATCCCACTTTCCCTAAAATTCCTGAAATATCCCATTAGAAACAATTAATGAGACATGTCGATGATAAAAAACAATCCTAGCATGATGAGAAAAAATCCAATCCATTTTGATGATGATTTTAAACAAATACAGATTAAGAAACAAGAAATACCAGTCTAACTCCATGCCAGCTATCAATAAATAATAATATTTCCACTAAAACCCTTATTATTTCATATTTCCAATAGGTATCACCAACTCCATAACAAATTACGTTATCTCCATTTTAAGTTTTAGCACAAAAACTAAATATGTAGATATAAACGAGTGTGAGGTACCTATATCAAACAAGTAAGTTATTATAAAAGATTAAAAAATGGTATTTCTCACTATTATTAGGCCCATATCAACCTCCACTGGAAACTCATCCACTGTGTGAAGGTGATTCACTCCTTAGTACTGTAGCTGGAGCCTTCTGGTTGGATCCCTATAGACATTGAAGCTTCTTACTATATTGCAGTGTCCTTTGGATCTAAAGATCCCTATCCATAATGAGGCATAAACACAGCCTAGAAGAAAATATTCTAATGTTCACTGGAACTATAATCATTGCACATATTCATAGGGGAGGGACAATAATGTTGTGTGTACCAGACCTTGACCAACATATAGTAAGTCAAGGGCACACTGTTGGTAGCTTCTGATGGTGCAGAGTAGGTTCATTATTGATAATTACCTCTACTAACCCTATGATAATCATGCCACATCCTATTATATCCTTCAAGATGGGATGACCCCGACGGATGAGCTCGTAAGGGGCATCGCGATCTAGGATTTCCATCTTGTCGTCGTCGCCTCCTTCCATCTCGACCTGGCGCAGCGCTCCCTCTTGTTCTCAGTGAGTTTGTGGTGGGATTATTCTAGAGCTTGGCTTGCACCATTTCGGGCCTCCCCTCGCTCAATTACCTCTTCTATGGATAGCGCTCCCTCGACGGCATGGTGACAGTTCACAGCCGGGTTCAAGCCTCCGCGACCTGTGGGACGCCACCTCGACTCAGGTGGTTGCGTAGGGCAGTTCATCGAGGTCTCTTCGAGCATACCGGTTGGTGGCGACGGGTCTTGGTTGCATCGGGACCTTTTCCCAGTGTTCTAGTGTTGTTTTGTTTCCTTTTGTTTTCCTCATTCGTGTTTATATTTGGATGTTTTTTGGGGTTCGTGCATTCGTGATGGCGTCGGCGTGGCTCCACCAGTGGGATTTGGTTACGGTGCTGAGTTGAACCTTTTGGGATATTTTGGATCCTCTACGATATTAGTTCATTGTTTATGGTTGTTTTGTTTGATGAATCTAGTGTTGTTTAGTTCCTGATTGATTTGGAATCATTGATTTCTTTGATTTCGGATGGATGGAGGATGACGGTGGTTGTTTGATGCCACATTGTGATGTTTTTCTGTTTGTCTATGAAAATGGAATTGTTCCCTTCCCGGGGGCTTCGGAGTTACGGTGGCGATGGCGACGAGGGGTGGACTGCGATTCCAAGAACGTGACTTGAGGAGGAGAAGTTGATATCTGATTTTGTGCTTTGATGTTTGGGGATGGATTTTGGATGCTGTTTGTGATGTTTTAAATTTTTCTCTTGTATTGTGAGGTTACCACTCACCCTTAAGGTGGTTTATTCAGAAAATGAAAAAAAAGGATTTGAGCCTACAAGACACTAAATATGCCATTAGGTGGAAGGGAAGGTGAAAAATATCCAATCTTTCCATCCATGATCATTTTTATGTGGTCATTCCTCACCACCTATAGAGAAAAATGAACCAACTCCATAAAAAGATTGGTGTACTCCAGAATCGAATTCTCTCACTTGTGCAAACAGAAGAACTCCATATACTTTTCCATCATTAGAGACTCTGGGTAAAACTATTGAAATAAGAGGGTCTTGAACCCCTTCCAATCAAAGACTATGTGCCTATTATCCTATATCATATAATACTAGCATCACTTTTTGGGTCCATTGAGCCTTGATGTTATTCACTTAACCTTGATAGTATAGGGTGTCTCCAAGAAGTTGAAGATTTGATCAATCATTTCCATCCAGTCAAGATTGATATCTCCTCCAACTCCTAGTTGTGCCTCATCCACTTGGTTTTAAACTTAGAGTATATTCTAGTCAATTTCATGAACTTCCCTGATGATAAACTCTATAATATTTTGATCCATAGGGGGATTTACTTGAGGATCATATCTTGCTTCACCAACTTGTGGATCTCAAGGAAGACATATCAAAGGAATATTTCTACACCTAAAAAGAGAAGAAAAAAATACAATGGTAAAACAAGTCTCAATATAAACTAGATTACCATAATTATAAATTGAGATCATGGAGAAACCCAACACAAGAGACACACATCACAACATCTCATCGTAACTTAAGGCTCATCATGGTAAGATCTGGCTAGGAACTCACTACAACTTACCTCTCAAGTCTCGATAGTTCTATATATTCTCTACCAAAAAACTTAAGGAAAATATTATTGAGGAAAAATCCTGACCTATGGTTCTAATTTTTAAAAAAAAGGACCAAGAATTCCATTAAAAAACTACCACTCCAACTGGTCTACTACATGCTTGAAGGGCATACACGGTCCCCCGAAACTAGAAACTAGCACCCGATCATCAAAAAAGAACTAGATGGGATGATTTCTTTCAACCGAAAATAAACTTCATAGAATATACACACAATATAAAGAAATAAAAAAATAAAACCAAGATAAATACATGCCATAGACAAAGATAAAAAGTGGTAACGATACAACTAGAAATCCAGATAAAACCAAAGGTACATGTCCAAAAAACCAAAAAGGAAAACTAAAACCAAAAACTTATACTCTATGTGATATATGAAAAATATACCACTATCTCATCACTATCTACCCATACTGATTTGAAATAATCCTTGATAACTCACTGTGACACCTTTCCCTTTTCTACATCAAAACAAAACTCAAGGTCTACACACCGCTGAAGGGGTGTATAGGGTGTGAGATAAATAGGTTCAGAAGAATCCCACTGAGGTTTTCCATATCAAGTCTTTGTAAAAACAATCCCAATATGATCATTTTAATAAATCATGGAATAACAATATGTAAAGTAGTTGTATTTCAAAATCATGGAAAATATTTCCCTTTTTTCCACAATTATGAAACAATATAGGTAACATAGTTTCAAATTATAAATCCACATTTCTCAAAAACCCATCTTTATCAATCAAACCTAAAAAATTATAAAGAAAAACCACAATATTAAATAGGACAAGGATCACAACAATTCAAGCTAGAAGACTTCTCATACCATAATAAATTAATAGTGATCACTCAATCCCTTATTACATAGGAATAAGGATCAAAGGAACACCCATGAGTGAACCCCATGATAATATCAAGTTCATGTCCCTAGAACATAGGCCTAAGGATTAGAGGAACACCTCATGAGTGAACCCCTGAATAGTAAAATAGAGGAGGGCCAATACTACACCTTCCACCAAATTACCCAAGGATTCCCATGTGATGTATTTTTCAAATAAATATCAAAGGGATTTACATATTACAACAAAAAAATAAAACAACACTTCATTCTATCAAAATAATTCTTTGAAAACCCATTTTATAATCCATTTCACAGTTCTTTGAAAATTCCTTTCCTTTTACCAAAACAAGGGTAAAACCATATTTTATCATAAACCCATTTGTGGAAAGAAATAAATCATGCCAATTTATTTATAAAACTACATTTAAAACCAAGAGAATTTTTGGTTTATAAAAAATAGGCTAGATATGGAACCACTTACCTCAAACTCGGGTAACACACTACCAAAAACAGGATCCACACACACCAGTAGAAATGAAAAAAAACAAATCATTCCTTAGTAGTGATTCCCACGTCTCAAAATCGAATTAGTTAAAAAAATGGTCATTAGAGAAGATAGATCAAAAAATATCCCATGGAACTACCATGCCGCACCACAACCAAAACAACATATGACACCCATAAGATGACCACACAACAAATCTAGAAGGGATATAAAAAACATCATCATATGATCAAAAAATCCATTAAAAAAAGTCTAACACTACTATCTTAACCAAGAGAAAAGAAAAAGTAAAAAGTTCTTACTTACCTAAAGAGAATAAATATAACAAAATCAAAGATCAAGTGACAAATGGAGGAACTCATAAGAGCATATATTACCTAAAATCACCTGGTAGGAAACCTAGGGTTTGAGAGAGGAGATGCTTATCGATTTAAGGATTTATATGAATTAAAGATAAAGATATATTATAAAGTATGTATTTATATGATAAATTAGTGATTTATGGAGTAAAAAATACATATTTAATACCCTCTGAAAAATATATTGCCTCTGGTTAATTTATCGCAAACAATGATTTTACAACATAAAACAGGTTTATGGTGTAAAATGTTTTTATGCAATAAAATTGTTTTATGGATTGTTCGCCATGATATATTTACTCTATAAATCTAAAATTGACATTGTAAAAGTTTTCTGCATGTATCTACGAGACAAGATTTTACTAAAACTCCCAAAATTATTATTATACCCTCTGAACTTGAGAAACAAGCTCTTAAACATGAAAAATATCATAATTTTTTATTAAGTATGTTACAATTAGGGTATTTTAATTGGTTTAAAAATATTCCATCATTTATTTGGGAATTTGGGAAACTAAGAAACAATTTGTCTCCACCTATAAATCTCATCTAAAATTTCATTTTCATTAAATCAAAAAAAATATCAAAAAAATATTTTTTTTCATTGGTAGAGCTGAAAATCACATCATCAACATAAATTTGAACATGTAAAAGATTATTTGAGATTAATTTTAAAAAGATACTAGAATCCCCGTCTCATATTTTAAAATAATTTTAAATAAGATAATTTGAAATATATTCATAACATGCCTAAGAAGCTAGATTTAAACCATAAAGATCTTTGGTAAGTTTGCAAATAGGATATAGAAAATGAGGATTTTCAAAAAAAGGTGGTTGTTCCAAAAAAACATTTTTTGAAATAAAACTATTTAGAAAATTTATTTTGAAATCCATATCAGAGAGTTTTAAATTTAGATGATAGGTGAATTCCAATGATATTCTAATATATTTTAATTGAGAGATGAGGAGAAAGTTTTCACATTGTCAATTCCTTCTTCTTGGTTGTAACCTTTGGCTACTAAATGATCTTTATATCTCTTTGATATTACAATATTTGTCTTGTTTATTTCAAAAAAATCAATTATATCTTATAATATAATGAACGGTATATATTTCCATGAGATCCCATACACTATTTCAAGTGAATTTATTAAGTTAATATTGTATTAAAAGTAACCAATTTTCATCATTAATAGAATCGTTAATGTTTTGGGGTACAAGTTGATAGATAGAGGCTATGTGCTCAACCTCGTTTACGATTGATCTATGAGTATGATTTCCCAATTGTAAATCACCAATGACATTTTCAATGGAATGGGTTTTGGTTTTTTTGAAAACTTTTTGAATATATTTTTAAGGTTATTCTTATTATTCTTAAAATTAATTAGATTCAAAAGGTTAATTTAAATCATTATTTCCAAAAATATTTTGAGAAGAAAATTTTGGAAAAAATTTATAAAAACAATTTGAATTGATTCTTCCATTATTTTAGTCTATTTTTTAAATACATGGTAATATTTTATGGAGTTAGAGTACTCATGAAACATTCCTTCATTATATTTAGAATCAAATTTTACAATATTTTCTTTGGTTTTTAAAATAAATAATTTCCAATAAAAAACTTTGAAAATTTTGACTTTGGTATTTTTATTAAACCAAAGTTCATAAGGGGTTTTCTTAAGAAAAGTCCTAACAATAACACAATTAATGATATATAAATCAGTATTCATGGTCTCAGCCAAAAATATTTTGGAAGATAAAAATAATTTAAAAAAGTTTGAGTTATTTCTGGGATTTTTTAATTTTTTCCACTCTACTACCCTATTTTGTTTAGGGGTTCGAGTAGAAGAAAATGAATTATTATATCCTTTAAAAGAACATAAATCATTAAATTCATTATTATCAAATTCTTGACCAAGATCACTATGAATTGAGATAATTTTAAAACCTTTTTAATTTCCAAACCTTTTTTAAATTTTGATAAAGTCTTTACAAGATTCACTTTTATGAGATAATAAATAAGGCTATATTAATCTTGTAAATTCATCAACAAATTTAATAGTATAGTATTTTATTCCAAAAAAATCGTTTTGATTATGACTAAAAGGTAAATGTGAATTAATTAAAGATATTTTAAATTATAAATTCCTATTTTATATTTAAAAGATAATTTTTTTTATTGCCATATTGGCATGCTTCACAAATCATGTCATTGTTGAAATTAAATTTACAAACATCACATACAAGTTGATAAAAGTTGGTTATGAAAAGATAATGTGAGCCACAATGACCATGGTGTCTATATCAAAGCCTCGACTCATTCACTTGTGCACTCAAACATTTTACCTTTTATCTAGAAAGATATTTTAAATCAATCATATAAAAAATTTTAAATCTTGAAGAGGTCAATAAAAATTTTCCTTCTAAATAAAAAACTTTGAAAAAATAATTTTTAAAAGAGATTTTAAAACTATTATCACACAATTGACTACTAATTAGTAAATTGTGTTTCAAGCCTTTTATTAATAAAACCAACCTTATAATGCTTGAGTTAGAAAACCCAATCATACCTTATCACTAAAGGCGATGTGACCTACTTTATGTTTATCAATTTTATTGAATTTGGAGAGGTCGCCACACATGTTTCTCAAGTAACCCGAATAAAGGTACCACATTTCATCTTGGTTTTTTCTAAGGAGACACTTTTCCTACAAAATTAAACAAATGATAGTTTTGTTACCCACACAAGATTAGGATTTCTTATGTTATATAAAAAAGATATCAGAATATAAATTTTATTACCGGGTTTTCTTTTAGAAAAATTGGTAGAGATATGGAATGAATTATATATTCCATGTTGTTCATTTTTTCAATCACATTCATAAATTAAATGAAAAAATCATTTTTCAAAAATTAAAAAAATTATATTATGAAACACATTTAAAAAAGTATTTTTTGATAGATTCATATAGGGGCTTTCATTAACGAAATCCACCCTAATTTTTTCATTTTAGAACCCAAATTGTATTTGAATTTTATTTAACTAGATTGAATTTGAAAAGGTAATTTTTAATATATTTAATTGTGGATTTAATATTATCAACATCCAGTTGATTTTTTATTTTCATAGTCATATCTTAGTTTTTTAAGAGAATATACTTTTATTTTTTGAGATGATCTTGTTCTTGAACCACTTGGTTATATTTATTTTCAAGTTATTAAACTAAAGAATTAAATTTATGATATCCATTTTTATATAGATCTTGCGAATATTTTAAATCTTTATAATTAAGTTGACCAAAGGATAAAGAAGACGAATAATAATAGTGGTAAAAAATAGGAGAATAAGAAGAGTAGATGAATCGAGAAGAGGGGTATTAACCTTGAAGTCTTCATCAACATGTTATATAAGGAACTTCAGGCTTAAGTTGCTATAATGGGTTGAATATGTTGTATCCATGGACTCACCACTTTCACTCCATTTTTTGAATTTTAAATCCTTATTACCTTGTTTCTTTTCTTTAAGCTTATTATAATAGATGGTTCACTTTGGTTTGATGTGGACTTTATTTTTATAGTAGTATCATGTCACTTAAAGTTCTGTATTTTTATTTTTCTTTTTGGATAACTTATGTTAGTTCTTCTATTTGAGGAATTTTTTCATGTTCCTAGAAAATTATTCATATTATGAGACCTCACATATAAATTTATCATTTTTGGTGACTTTGAAGGAAATGGTTTTATTAAATTATTCAGTGTCAATTACACCTTCTCTATTTATTGTTTAATCAAGATTTTTTAAATCATTAAGGAACCAATGAGTTCATCAACCATCATTATATTCACATTTATATATTCTTGAATAGTCATGAATTTATAAGACTATGACCAGGGTAAAACCCAAAGGATTTTATTTAGAATAATTTCAATAGATAACTCATCACCACGGGACATTATACCATTGCATATTTTAGTAAATATTGTAAACATGCTTGTAATAGATTCATTGGAATGTATAGTAAAAAATTATAAAATCTTGATGGTACATATATAATTTAGTGACTTTTACTTCATTTGTTCCTTCATGTGTGACTTATAATAATCTAAAAATATCATAAGTAGTATTTCAAGAAGAAACATGGTTGAATTCATTTCTATCAATACCATATTTCAAGGAATTCACAGCTTTGTTTCTTAATTAAAAATATTAACATATTGGGGTAACTATTTTTCTTCAGATTGTTTTATGGGAACATACTCATGAATTACCTTTTCCAAAATAGATAAGAAATAATACCAAGAAAGGTTGACATTATATTATTCCAATAGGAGTTCTGGGTTCCATAAAAAAATAGAGCATGCAAATTGGAATTAGATTCTATAATAAATTATGGATTTGAAATCATATAAAGATTTGAAAAAAATGAAAACAAACACAATTTTTAAAATAATAAATTATGTATAAAAATGAAAATCATTCCTTTAATATCAGTTATTGGTTAAAGATTATAGAAATAGGGGGTGAATATACCATTAAAAAAATTAAAGTGGGATATAAGGTTAAATTGATAATTAAAAATATAATATCTAATAAATTTAAGCACAAAAACAATCAAACCAAATTTTTGAAATTATGTGAGTCGATGTTAAATAATGAAATAAAAAAAGTAAAGAGGATGAAAACACAATTTATAAGGATTTTGGCTAAGAACAATTTCTATTGATATGTCTCCACCCATCGACTCGAGAGTCTATTATATAAATCCATTGATCTGAATAATGACCAAGAAACTAAAAACTCTCAATTATTGTTTGTGAGAACCCTCTCGAGCTTAACCAATAGCTAAGTAACTAATCCCACACTTTTAGTAACTCCCTGAGATTTTTTGAATCTTTTTTTCTGAATAAATTTAACTTTTTGATATTTTTCATTCCACGTAACACTAAAAATAGTTTATTTTATATTAAATCACTATGTTTGTCTTACGTTATATGCAACACCAAGTTAATAATTCACTACAAACAATATAAATATTAACTTTCTCTATATAGAACACTAAGGTTAGCTTACATTACAAGCAACATTGACTTTCCTCAATGGCTTGCATAACACATCTAACCAAGTTTTACTAAACAATATTATATTATTAAAATATTATTATTTAATATGAAATGATATAACCTAGCAGTTAAATTAGAACTTACGAACAGTATTAACTAATTTATAAAAATATATGGTTTACACAAATATAATATGAATCCATAGGTTATCAATTAATTATAAATGAATATGAAAACTTATTGAATATAAATGAAAATATTAATATTTTTCTGGTCACAAAGTTATTTTACCCTAATAAATTAAATTAATTATAATTAGTGAGTGATATTAATTTAATATATATTTAATATATTCCATAAAATATTTTTGGTATTAATAAAATATTTTGGATAAACATAAGATAATAACAAACCTAATATTATGCAAAAAACCAATATTTTTTATAAAGGTAGTTTTAACTCCTTTTAATGGAGAACCCATATTAAATCCAATTTTTGGAACTTTTATATATTTAATATGTCAAAATAAACTTTATATTTGGAAGTAAAAGATAAAAATTAGGTTATGAAAAAAATTGGTAATTTTCTGTAAGGTTTCATTTTTTAATGAATAGTTAAAAATATTGGATTTTAATTCAAAACTGCTTTTTCAAATAATTTATTTATAAGATTAAATTATATTTTAAATTGGTTTAAAAGATTAATTATATAATATATTTATCAATTAGTAAAATTTGGGTAATTGGAACCACTTTCACATTAAAATTGGATATAAAAACTTAGCAAACTTTTGATCATTTTTACTTTAAAACCCCGCATTGTCGACCCGACTGCTAGATTAATTTTAAATTAATTTCTAATAATTATGTGATTGTAATGTGGAAAAATGTATTCAATATTTTTATTAATAATAATTTATAATATTTAATAATGTAAAATTAGTTTTTTACCAAAAAAATAAGTAAAATTAATTAAAATTAATTACATCGATTAAGGTAAAATTAAGCTTAACAAAGGACTAAACCATAAATTTAAGACTCAAAACGACTTAGAAAATTTTCCAAATTATAATAGATGTAATTTATTCTTCCATTAACCTTAAATTGTTGATATTTTTTGGTTTTTTATGATTTTTTTAGGTAAAAACATGGGTACACTAAACTTGTTTTCAAAAATACCAGGAGAGTCCTTTCCCTTCCCTATAAAATTCCACCACCTATACCTCTTATTAGCGCCTCTAAAACCACTTTTGTTAGCCTAATATCTACCCAATACACTTACCAACATACCTCCCTTCATCCTATAATCCTTTTATTGGGAATAAGGCAATCCAAAGAAGTCTTTTTCCACAAACCAAAAAGAGTTACCCGATTAAGAGGTAACGTCTTCTCTCAAGTCCTTTATTTTATTTTACTTCTCCACCACCTACACTATATTTATTACATGATTTTATAACAAAAAAAGTATCCTAAATATACTAGTATTTTTTTATACTAAGGGTTTTACCAACACTTACACACACTTCCATATAATGGGTAATGAACATATTGTTTATGTGTACGGAAAACTTCTGCCTCACAAAATGATGATTGTTCAATTTTCCATACCGCCTCTCATGGTGTACATTATGATGGAAAATAGGTTTATATATATTATAAATTATATCTATTATGTATTTAACATTATTAATTACTTTTATAACACATATATTTTTACTTTCTATTTGGTGTAAATTTGATAATTTCGTTTGAGGACGTGTGGACTACCACGCCCTCAAAGTGTTGTGATTCCTTCACACACAACATGGAATGAATTAGGGATGGTTTTAGTGAACATATATGATATATATAACATTATAATTTTAATTTAATTATATTATATACATATATACATATATTTCATTTTATTACTTTCTTTCAATATGATAATAAAAATGGAAACATAGTTCATGCGTGTGTACGTCTCACAGTCTCTATGAATGGTGTATTAAATTTCATACTTCTATATTCAATAGATTATTATAATAAAAATATAATGGATATACATTATATTTATATAATATTTTACATTTTTTAATCATGATATAAGTATAATGACCGACAATATAACAAATTAAGACACATGTGAAGAACAACGTGAATATTATCTGAAGTGAAACCTTAACATAAGATAGTTTACAAGAAAGTAATATAAGGTCATAATAAAACAATATATTGTATTATATATAAAAAATGGTTATGTAAAATATGTATAATAAATTTATATTTATTATATATGTGGTTTTAATGAGTAAGAGGAGACTCAAGACACAAGGTAAGGGGATTTCATCTCACTTTTTATTTTCGTGAGATACATGCTATGTTCACCACTATTTACTTTTGTGTGGTGTATGTACTGAACATGATTACATTATATTTATCTTATAATTAAATTTATGGTTATTAGTATATCGATTTTATGATATTTATTTCATGGGGATTAAGTTTCAAAAGTTACAAAATTGGTGAAATATTTTTGTCTCAATTTTCCTTCTTTGAGACTCATGTTTTGTTATGCACCTAAATTCTCATTAAAGGAGTATATAGTTCCATTTTATATGTTATATAATGAATTTATTTATTTTCATGATATTTTAAGATTCATGTAATTTCCTTTTCTTACATGTATAGTATGATCCCAAGTTACCATGTTATAACAGTTTATTGAGACAATCTTATCGCTTTTCAAGATTGTTTATGTTTATGATTCCTTTGAGGAAATATTATGATAAATATCTCAAGAACTTTCAATAATTTTACTCTATTATGGTTATTAGTGATTTATTCATATATTTGTACCATTTATTCTGCTCTTTGGTACATAATATTGTTAAGAAAGTGATTTCAATAAATCCTGACTTTAAAAACTCTTCGATCGTAAATCTATGTTCCTTCAAAACCATGTTTTCTAAAAATGGTTTCTAAGAATATTATACCATTTTCCTTTAATATTTAAAAAAAATACCATTTTTTATTTTACCAATCTATTCAAAGGAATCTTCTTCTCACTTTCCAAATAAGAATTTTTTTCTAAACTTTTTACTATGAAAAAGGAATGTTATTTTTACCTCGTACGACATGTATGGATTTACCCACTATCATTTATTTGAAGATTACTTTTCATTTTTAAAAGGTTAATTTTCAAGAAAAATTTTTTAAAAGTTTTTTTCAAGGAAAATTATTTTCAAAATGTTTTCAAACTTTTTTTATAAGTTTTCAAGGAAAAAGGTTTTCAAAATGATATCAAGCCTTCTTTATAATTTTTCAATGTATTTTATAAGAAAATTATTTTCAAATAGTTTTATGTATTAAAAAACCTTTTTAAAATAATAAAGAATATTTTCTTCAAGAAACATATTTTAAAGATATTTCAAAATAATTTTCTATCTAAGATGAAATATGTTGATGTTACTCATGAACTTATAGGAAATGATCTAAAGGTTACCTTAAAATTCTTTCTATGAATGTGTTATGATTAATGTCATGGTCTTTATGAAACCTATTTCTATTCCATTGGTTGTATGTTTATGAAATCCGTTTCTCTTTCACGAGTTATTATTTTGATGAAATGACTATGAAATCTATCTGTTTCCACAGATTATGATATGATTACATGTTTATAATACCCATTTCATTTCATGGGTTATATTATGATTATTTATGATATTGTGGAACATGTATGTATGATTTAATTATGATATGGGTGGGACCTATATCTCCCTATAATGAATTAGGTAAATATTTATATCTTATTAGATATTCTATGATGGTCTTGATATTGAAACTTGACTACTAAGATGGTCATGGGAGTGAACCATGACTACCAAGATAGAATGAGGAGTGAAATCCTACTACTAAGATGGCCATGGGAGCGAACCATGACTACACAGATGGTATGAGTAGTGAACCCATACTACCAAGATGGTCTTGTAAGTGATGCCTTGGCTATTATAGAAATAATATTATATGATTATTTGTCTGCTACAATTTTAGGTTTTATTCTTATGTTATTCCTTCATGACTTATGATCTTAATTATATTATGATCCATGTATTATGAATTTACAATCTTAATTATGATCTATAATATGTATGGTATAATCTTCAAATGTTATGCTCAGGTTCCATACCCTTTGTTCATGTTATGATTACACATTTCTTTTATTTACCCATGTTGAGCATCTGATCTCAACCCTTATTATGTTTCCTTTCCCCAAGCTATGAAGAAAGGATTTAGGTATAAGTACTAAAGTTGGAGATACTTATGGGAAATTTGGAAGATATTCCACTAGGATAGAATATTTTGTTTCAAATTTTTCAAATACATTAAACTATTATGTTCCTTGAGCTTGTATTATTGTAAATTATTGAATATTCATCTAAAATGTTGTAATATACATGTATGTTATGCATGGGTTTCTATAGTCAGTGTCAAAGTAAAGGTTTAGTCAACCTTTGGAAACTAGGATGAAAAACTTTTGTGATACCCTAGGTATATTTATAAGGATATGTCTAGGTATTTCTCTAAGGATACATACAAGGATGAGTAAACATTCAGTAAAATGTCCTAGAATTTTGGTAAAGTATAGAGTGATTGGTTTTATAGTAATACACCCTTATCTGTATACTAAAATTGGATGTGGCTCTGGAACAAATGTACCTCGAGGTAATAACTCCAAAAATATTTTCTAGGTTTGACACGGTGAAATATGGTACACAACAACGGGCCTTACTGCACACCTAGTTTGACACTCCGAGGGAATTTTTTTGAGAATTCACAAACTCTTTACGAACCATTGTGAAGGATTTAAATATAATTTGTCTATGAATAACCTAGTATGAACCTAGGGTTACATAGATTAAAGAAGTTTTCATGATTTAAAAATCCTTTGAGTAATTATTTTCATGACTAGGGTTTTCTGTTATGATAAGTAATACTCACACTATTCTTCTAGTTTTAGTAAATGGTGGGAAGTGGAAGGAATAGATGTTGTGATCAGGACTAATCAGTTTTCATAGAACATGATTCACAACGTATACCTTAACCAACTCTCAGACTCAATAGGGAATAGAAAAAATGAGTTCACTGAGATTTTGGGTAATATAGACTATGGAAGAAAAAATATTTGGTTTCCTTTGTGTCAATAATGTGTAAATAATCACCTAAGTGAATGTCTTAGAAGAAAATAAGTTTTTTTACTCTGGTAAATAAGGAAACAAAGAAAGTGACTACAGGGGAAAATAAAGAGTTTAGTTAATGGAATGGATAAGAATATTAGCCTCCATAAGGCATCATCGAAGTTTAAGTGTTTTAAGTGTGTAATAAACGGTCATTATTGAACTCAATATCCAAGAGGAAATCTCCTGAAGAGGATCAATAATGAGTAATGGTTAAAATACTGATAATGAAGAGACTATAGGAGAAATGTAAAAGGAAAGAGGTATTTCATAATAGGATGAGGCATCCTTTATAATGGAATAAGTATGAAGTGTAATAATAGAAGATTTTATGTATTTGTATTCAAGAAGTATGTTATATGAAAGGTGAAATATATAAGGATTGTTTGGTTTATTTTTTTGGCTATGGATTTACAAGAACAAATTGAATGCATCTGATGGAATAGAAAAGTGATATAATGGAAAGGTAATGTCCATAGAAAACACATGATAAAGGGAAAGATAACCCTTAATATGTTTCTTATGTTATGATAATGTTTTTTAGATAAAGATGTGTGGGATATGAATAAGTAAATTGGAAGATACTTATTACCTTGGAACTAATTAAGGACTTGTGGGAAAGTAGTTTATGCAATCATGGATGAAGTTTAAAACTTCTTGGATTAATGGAATATATCTAGTAATCTGTGTAATAAGGAATCATTCATGTTATCCATAATTATTTATGGTAATTCATGTTGTTACCATTTTCTAATACAATTTACCATGAGAGTATTCACATGTTTGGAATGTGAAAACCAAGAGTTACTTTGTGATATATGGAGGATCAATGTTAAGATGATTTCATAAATCTTTTTCTAAAGTTTTGGATTTTTATATTTTAGAAGTGTTATAATATTAACCATTCATGAAAATTTTAAACATTATAGGAAGTATTTATTCACAAATTTTGTATTGAAAACCTTTGATAAAAGGTTATTTAGTGATTAAACCTATTTCAAGGATTTCCATCATATTTTAGAAATTATATCAGTATGGTTTTAGAAAAGGATATCATGTATATTTGGTGAAAACCAATAAAATCCATAAAGGTTGTGGGTCTTGAACCCATAACCAAAGGATGATAAGGGTTTCATTCCTACCAGTGGCCTACGTGATGTCTTGGTTAATGTATAATTATTTTTGTTGAATAACTATTAATGATGAAATAATAGTGTTACTTTTATGTTTAGATATTAATTTATTAACCATATTGATTTTTTATTAATATTTATAGACAAATAGTTTAACTTTCCATTCTTTTATGGGCCTTAAGATCATATAAAAGTGTATTTTATCACTTCAAGCGTTAAATTAATTTTCTGGATGTCCATTACACGAAGTAATTGATGAATTAGAAATTGGTAAAAACACAACTAATGAATGAAATTTTGTTTATAGAAATATATCAAGTAATTATATTTCCTTATATTCTTTGTCAAAAAAATAATCACTCAATTTTAGGATAATTATCAAAAGAAATTTTTTGTCCTAATACCTTAATTTTATTGAACTAATTTCCTTTCAAATCATCATAGATTTTTAACTTTGAGGTGCTCAAATTTTCTTTTATCATTAAATAATTTGTTATTGGTGACCTAAATCAATCTCTATAAATATTTATTCTTTTAATTCATATACAATCTTAACTCCCAAACTATGTTCTCCTATGTGGAAACCTAGTTATATGTTACTTTGGGTAACCGTTATGGTTCCAACTTTCCCTTTTTAGGGGAAGTTTTATTATCCATTTTTACAATGTGGGTTTCTATGAATGAAACTTTTAAGTAGTAAACCTTTGATAACACAAATGAATTTAGAGGGAGAAATTCATTTTAATGGAGGTATAATGTAACACCCTAAGATTTTGTGAATTATTTTTTCAAATTAATTTAACCTTTTCGATATTTTTCATTTCACATAACACTAAAAAGAGTTTATTTTATATTAAATCACTATGTTTGGATTGTGTTATACAAAAAACCAAGTAAATCATGCACTACACGCAACATAAATTTTAGCTTTCTCTACAATGAACACTAAGGTTAGCTTGAGTTACATGAAACAATGAATTTCCTTGATGGCTTTCCTAACACGTATGACCAAGTTCTACCAAACAAAAATATATTATTAAAATATTATTCTTTAATATAATAAGATATAACCTAGAATTTAAATTGAAATTTATGAAAAGTATTATCTAATTTATGAAAATATATAGTTTTCACAAATATAATATGAATTCATAGGTTCTAAATTAATTAGAAATGAATATGAAAACCAATTGAATATAAAGGAAAATATTAATATTTTTATGGTCACAACGTTGTTTTACCCTAATAAATTAAATTAATTACAATTAGTGGGCGATATTAATGTAATATTTATGTCATATATTCAATCAAATATTTTTTTTATTCATACAATATATTGTATAGACATAAGTTAAGAACAAACCTAATTTTATGCATAAAAACCTATATTTTTTATAAAGGTAGTTTTAACACCTTTTAATGGAGAACCCATCTTAAATCCAATTTTTAGAACTTTTATAGATTTAATAGGTCAAAATAAACTTTATATTTATAATAGAAACATAAAAATTAGGTTATTATAATTCCTTGTTAATTCTCTGTAAGGTTTCATTTTTTAATGAATAGTAAAAAATATTGGATTTTAATTCAAAACTACTTTTTCATCTAATTTATTTATAAGGATAAATTATTTTTTAAATTGGTTTAAAAGTTTATTTATATAATATTTATATAAATTAATACAATTTGGGTAATTAGAAAAAATTTCACATTGAAATTGGATATAAAAACTTAGCTAACTTTTGATCATTTTTACTTTAAAAACCTGCATTGTCGGCCCCACTGTGGGATTAATTTTAAATTAATTTCTGCCACTTTTGTTATTAGAATTTAGAAAAATGTATTACATATTTGGAATAAAAAAAATTCTAATTTCTAATAATTTCAAATTAATTTTTGATCAAAAGGATTAGTAAAAGTAATTAACATTAATTACATTGATTAAGGTAAAACTAAGAGCAGGCGAAGGTGGAGAGCTGATATCACGATGTAGAAGTTAGGGATGAGCAGTTACAAGTATTAATAGTTTGTATATTTACTATAATACCTAAATGTAATGTAATATGAAACCTATGGGCCTTTTAATGGTTCCCCCTCATCCCTTGAATGGGGGGTTATCAAAAAAATCAATAAAAAGAAGGCCTTCCAGCTATTCGAGTGAAGCATAAAAAAACTAAACCATAAATTTAAGAGCAAAAAAAAATTATACACTTGCCCAAAACCTATTTTTTTCCATTATTCAGAAATTCACTTTCTATTACTGAGTTTTTTTTGTTTTTTTATGACTTTTTTAGGTAAAAACATGGGTATGCCTAACTTGTTTTCAAAAATACCAAGTGAGTCCTTTCCTTTCACTATAAAAGGCCACCACCTCTACCTCTTCTTCACACATCTCAAACCACTTAGGTTCAGCCAATATGTACCCAATACACTTCCCAAAATCCCTACCTTCCTCCTAAAACCTTCCCTTGGGTATAAGTAAATCCAAGGAAGCCTTTTGGCACAAACCAAAAGGAGTTACCTGATTAAGAGATAAATATTCTCTCAAGTCCTTTATTTTATTTTCCTTCTCCACCCACTCCACTCTATTAATTACATGATAGTATAAAAAAGGTTTCATAGATATAATAGGATGTTTTTATGATAAGGTTTCAACCTACACTTACATACACCTCCATCTAATGGCTATTGAACATACGATTTATGTGTACGGTGAACTTTCGCCTCACAAAACGATGATTGTTCGATTTTCCTTACATCCTATCATTATGGAAAGTATGATGGAAACTCTATTTATATATATTATATATTATATTTATTATTTATTTAATATTATATATTCATTTTACAACACATATCTTTTTACTTTCCTTTTGGTGTAAATTTGATAATTTCCTTTGAGGATGTGTGGAGTGGACAACCGCCCCCTCAAAGCTATGTGATTCATTCACACACTACATGGAATGTATTAAGGATAGGTTTAGTGAAATTATATGATATATATAACATTATAATGATACTTTAATTATATTATATACATATATACAAATATTTAATTTTATTTATTTATATCAATACGACAATAAAAAAAGAAATAGAGTCCATGCGTACGTACGGCTTTCCATCCCCATGAATGGTGTATAGAATTTCATACTTCTATATTCTATAAATTATTATAATAAAAATATAGTATATATAAATTATATTTATATCATGTTTTACATTCTATAATCATTATATAATTATAAGTACCAATGATATAATAAGTTAAGACACATATAAAGAACAATGTGAATATTATCTGAAGTGAAACCTTAACACAGGATGGTTAACAAGCGGGTAATATAATGTCATAATAAAACAATATATGGTATTATATATAAGAATATGGTTCTGTAAAATATTTATAATAAATTAATATTTATTATATAGTTGTTTTGAATGAGTAAAAGAGAGTCATGAAAAAAGGTATGGGGCTTTCATCTCACTTTTTATTTTCGTGAGATACATGTTATGTTTTCCACACTTTCCTTTTTTGTGGTGTATGTGATTCCCATGATTTTATTATATATATATTATACTTAAATTGTTTTGTATTCACATATACATTTTATGATATTTATTTCATAGGTATTAAGTTTCAAAAGTTACCAAATCAGTGAAAACATATTGTCTTAATTTTCTTTCTTTGAGATTCGTGTTTTGTTATCCACATAAATCCTATATCAAGGTGTATATAGTTACATTTTACATGTTATATCATGAATTTTATTCTTTTTATGATATTTTAAGTTTTACGTAATTTCCTTTTCTTACATGGAGAGTATGATCCCAAGTTACCAAGTTATAAGAGTTTATTTAGACAATCTCATCACATTTCAAGATTGTTTATGTTTATGATTCTTTTGATTAAATATTATGATCCATATCTCAAGAAAATTCATGATTTATATTATACTATGGTTATTAATTATTTATTCATATATTTTTACCATTTATTCCTCTCTTTGGTATATAATATAGTTAAGAAATTGGTTTCAAGAAATCCCAAATTTACCCTCTCTTCGGTCGGAAATCTATGTTCCTTCAAAAATATGTTTTCTAAAAAGTGTTACCAAGAATATAGTACCATTATCCTTTAATCTTTAAAAAAATTACCCTTTTTTACCAATCTCTTCAATTAAATATTCCTTTCACTTTAGGAACAAGGCTTTTTACTAAGATTTTTACCGTGAAAAATGAATGTTATTTATACGTCGTATGGAATGTACAGATTTACCCATCATCGTTTCTTTGAATATTCCTTTGCATTTTTTAAAAGTTAATTTTTAAGAAAAAAATTTTAAAATTTATTTTCAAGGAAAATTGTTTTCAAAATTTTTTCAACCTTATTTTATAAGCTTTCAAGGGAAAAGGTTTTCAAAATTATTTCAAGTCTTCTTTATAAGTTTTCAGGGTATTTTATAAGTAAATTATTTTCAAATGGTTTTATATATTAAAAATAATTTTTCAAAGAATAAATGATATTTTACTTAAGAAAATTTTTTCCAGTATCTTTAAAAATTATTTTCCATCTAAGATTACATATGTTGATGTTACTCATGCCCTTCTAAGAAATGATCTAAAGTTTATATTCATATTTTTGTATGAGTGGGTTATTATTAATGTCATGGTATTTATGAAACATGTTACCCTTTCATGGGTTATATGTTTATGAAATTTGTTTCTCTTTAATGGGTTATTCTTTTGATGAAATGATTATGAAACCTGTCTTTTTTATAGGCTGTGATATGATTACATGTTTATAATACCGATTTCATTTCATGGGTTATGATATGATTATTTATGATCTTGTGGAAAATGTATGTATGATTTCATTAGGAAATGGGTGGTACCTATATCTCCCTCTAATTCATTAGGTAATGATTTATATCTCATGATATAGACTAATATAGTCTTGCGAACGAACCTTGACAACTATGATAGCCATGGGAGTGAACCATGGATGCTAAGATGGTATGAGGAGTGAACTCATGATACTAAGATATCCATGTGAGTAAACCATGACTGTCAAGATGGTATGGGGAGTGAACCCATACTACCAATATGGTAATGGAAGTGATGCCTTGGCTACTATAGAAATAATATTATATGCTTATGTGTCTTCCACAATTCCATGTTTTGTTCATATGTTGTGCTTTCATGACTTATGATCTTAATTCTATTATGATCCATGTCTTATGAATTTCTAGTCTTTATTATGATCTTTAATATGAAGGGTATGATCTCAAAATGAAATTCTCATGTTATATACCCTTTCTTCATCATATTCTTACAAATTTCCTTTATTTACCCTTACTAAGCATTTGAGATCACCCCTTCTTATATTTACTTTCCCTAGGTTATGAGGAAAGGTTTTAGGTAAAAGTACTGAAGGTTGATATCTTTATGGGAGATGTTGAAGTTCTTCCACTATGATAGAAGATTTTTTTCCAAGTTTCCAAACACACTAAACTATTACAGTCCTGAGGCATGTATTATTGTAATATAATAAATCTTCATCTAAAATGGTGTAATATCCATATATGTTAAGCTTGGGTCACTATAATTTTACTTTAGGGTAAACTATTAGAGAATGGAGTTTTGAAAAGTGATAGGTTTTATTTAGGAAAACCCCTTACAAGAAACTCACAAATCTATTTTATGGATGAAGTATAATAGAGAATAAAATATTTTAGAGTATGGGTAGAGAGCCTTGAGAAAATTGGAACATTAACGGCTCTTTTAGAGAAAAGAGAAACCTAGAGCTTCACCAGAAATTCAATCCTTAAGAAATTATAATTTGGAGTAAGGATCATAAGTTATGTCATCAAGGATCCAAGGGGTTCTTTTATAGCCTTTAAAAATACCTAGGAACATTATGGAATTTTTCAGGTGTAATGCCACCAAATAAGAACACAATTATGGTCATTATGACAATAATAAATTCCATATCGCTGGAGTCTACTCAACATCACCAGATACCTGGTAGCCACCGCTGGGTAAATAGTGGGCTACCTAGAGTTGATATCTACTCGAGATCCTCTACTGGCTAGCTTCTACTAGCCAAAAGTTTGTCAATGAACTTTGGGTAGAAAGCATAACCACTATTTGATCCATCAGCTAGCTGGATCTCTTCCACCGGGTTGTGGGTGGTGCCACTACTCTTCTTGAAAGCTACAATCATGGTACTTGGAATTCAGTGTACTACACCACATATCCAGCGTAGCCAATTATTTCCATCTTTACACAATATCACCTCTACTTATTCCATTATCTTCTAAGGATTTTAAAATATGCTTCCAAGTACTTTAAGAATGAAAATAGATATAACCAAGCCTTTAATAAGATCAAAGTTTCATCCTTGAATTGAATTTTAAAACTCAATAAAATTCAATAAATACTTCACTTCAAATGAAATTAATGTGCCTAAAAAAAGATCAAATTAATACAGTAGATACATAAGAGAGTGTTTATGATCATGAAAGTGCCATGAGATAGAGTGTTACAGTATACAGATCTTGGGTGTCTCAATAAGGTAGATTATATATGGTCTTTTAGAATTCTTAATAGAGTTTAAGACTATAAAATATATCGTGTTATATAAAATAAATTCTCCACTTTATCGTTCTTTCACGCTGGCTACATATATCGCATGAAGTGAAATGATAATTAACCTCTTAAAGTATGACATTAATTTATACCTAACTAATGTTTTTTATGGAATGTTATAGGTTATAATGAAATGGTAAGGTTAATGTGTGTAGGATTTTATATATATATAAAAATATATTCATGAGTTATAAAGAGTTTTTTAGACCAGATGAACCACTAATTATACCAAATAGACTTTCATTAACTATGCCATTGGTATACTGAGGATGCATGTTTCCTTTTTGGATTTCCTCAACACCTATGGTTGGAAAGATACCTAACATGGGAACCTTCATATGTTGATACCTTTATTAAGCAATCCTTGAGGCTTATATAATGAGGGTGTGGTTGGATATGTTTTTGATCATATCGTTGGTTAAGGCTTAACCAAGATGGTATTTTTTATCATATGATGAGTGTGATATCTAGACCATCAATTAAGATATATATAAGGAGTGTATGATCATACCTGGATAAGACATGTTATGTGATTATCTATTTAATGGATGGTATGTGACGTTCTCATCCACAAGGGTGAATGGAATGTGATGTATTCATCGGTCTAGACTATCTATACTCAGAGAATCGAGAGCATATGAGTAGCTATATAGAATTAGAATACTTCATATATTACTATTACATGATGTATTTGACAAAGTTATCAAGTGAAAATTCATGCATTTATATGATACAATTAGTGAAAATGGGTATAATGATACATGTGTTTGAGGAATATCATGCCAAATATCTTTGTATATTGAGTAGCACTAATGATTTTCTAGATCCCACTATTTTATTACATTTATGAATTTAGGAATTCATATTTTTTTTTCAATGTAATAAAGGATTAAGTGGTAATGATTTTTGGTTGAATGTATGGGGATTGAGTTTTAAAAAACTCAAAGAGCTACTACTAAATTTTTATAGAGTTTATTTAAATGGATTTTGGGATGGGTATTCACAAGGTATTGAATATGATGTGATACAAGGTAAAATTGATGATATATTTCCAAAAGTGTTTTGAAATATATCCAAAATAAGTTTTGGATATAGTTTCATAGGTTTTTTTATATAAAAAAACATAAGGTAAAATAGAATAAAGACTATGAGGCTTTAGTGCAAGAGGTACATTGATGGATATATGCCCTAAAACCATAAATATATATGATGTGTATGTTTAATGTGTTGGGGAATGTAATTTATTATGATATAGTGATATAGTATTATAAACTTATAATTCTAATAATAGTGTACAATTTTTCCATGTCATAATTCAGTGTTGTGAGTAATTATGATATAGTATTCACACCAACACTCTACGATTGATACTAGTGGTTGAATGTTAGGGGTTAAATATTAAATATTTCCAATGTTAATCTATCATTGATTAAACACTGCATAAGATGAATTGTATAGGATAATTGTGTGCACTTAAATGTTAAGATCATGGATTAAAGGTTATGAACAATTTATAACTAAATAATTATTCATACACTGTGAAACATGTGAGTAAATTAAAAAGAGTGTTAGAGAGTGTCCCAGGGGACTATATAAGGAAGCAGTACCCATTGTGATGGGATGTTAAATCTGTAACACCCCAACCCCAGTTACCTAGAGTCAGTGCTTTATTACATAGCATTGGCATGATACAAGGAATCATGTCCTGAAATACCGAACAGTTTAGTATTATTGTAAACAAGATACATACATAAGTTTAACATTACAACTTGAGAATAAATAAAACACTAATTTATTCCATTAGAAACATCCAAGACTCCTAGATTATGCCTACAATATACTCATAACTAACTTCTTCATATCCTGAGAAAATGAAACATAAGAAATGGGTGATCTCAAATGCTCAGTATGAGTAAGAAGTATAGTGGAAGATAACATAAACATTAGGCATGTTGAATAATTGAAAACACATGCCTTTAAAAATAATAAACATGAATACTTTATGGATGAAATATGAGATGAGTAAATAATTCCATAATAAAACATAGTCATGGGTATTCTACTAGTTGAATAACCAAATGAACCATCATTATTATTTTCATAATGAGGGAATGTATAATGTCATACTTTCTAAAACATCTTGTCAAGACCTCAGCCAAGATGTCTAAAAATGATTTAAGCCTCGGCCAAAACCATATATCAAATTGGGAAAGGCATTGGAAAATTCCATATCTAATTGTATCATGAGACTTACCGATGAACCAAGGAGCTTTAGCAGGCTCCACCCATCACATACTAATTCCAATACATTCCTCATATGAAAAGGTTGAAACATAACATAAACATTTGTATTAAAACTACCATACGAAATGTCAATAGTTTAACCATAAACCATGAATGGTATCAAAAATAACACATCCACATTCGAACATATCAAAAAAACTTAAATACAATATGTAATATTTGTATCATAGTGAATCAACTTCAAACAAGTGTAAATTTTATCAAAGGATGTGGACATATATGAAATCAAAACTATTTGAGAGAAATATCTCTTTCTATTTTGTAATCATTTAAGAGTCACATAATTATAAAAGAAAACACTTATTTTGAAAATATTCTAATAATATTGTAAGGGAATCTTTGATGATGTTATAATGGAGGAAAATATATGCACCCGACGTATAAGTTAAAAAACATTCTTACCTTAATTTTGTCGAAAATGTCATAAAGTACCTTGTTTAGAAAACGAAGGAAAGATTCCTTTCAAAACATATTATAAAAATTCAAAAAAAAGTATAAAATAATTTAACCCATAGTCTAGTAAATATTAAAAATATTTTGAAATACATTTTTAAGAAACATGGATGTGGATGATAAGGAGTTCCCAGTAGATACTTACGTAAAAACAATCTCGGATAATAAAGAGATTGTGAAATTAACCCTTACCTTGTACTTTTACTTAGTTGATGGTATGTTAACCTCATGTATAATAGTTAAAACATTTTTATTAAATTATACAAGAATAATATACATAAACATGATATCATATATGATCTTATAATAATGCTTTGTTAATAATATTTTAGTAGTATCATCATTTCAGGTGTTAACTGATTTGTTTTCCTTTATATTCTTGGTTAAGTAAGTCATTTTTTTATGTATATGATATATTTTATTCATATAAATAATGATATTATGTTCATAAACATTATTTATAATCATAAAATGAAAATTATTCTTGAATTATTACGATGGGGAATGAATCTCATCGCGTTCGTGGAGACGGTAATCCGTACGTACGTACGAGCGACAATATCATTATATTGACAGAGAAATCATATGTAATTGGATGGTATATCATATATACAGAATCATTAACATTTTATATTTATTATTTACATTAGTTTTACTCATTATTATACCCATCCAAATAATGATGTGTTTGAATAACAAACTACACCACAACGTGGAGACGGTAAGTCGTACGTACGCACGTATGGTGACTTTTTCATTCATATCATGGATAGAATAATGAATATGGTTGTATAATTTTTATAATAACATCCCAGTATATATAAGATACTAGTGTTATTGTTTTAGAATGGAAACAACAAAGAAAGAGGAAGTGAAAGAATGGGGAGCGCTCTTCGCGCTCTCAGCGGAGAGCACTCTCTGTGCTTTCTTCAATGTTCCTCTAGGGTTTCAGGGCCCGTCCTCTTTGATTTTCTCTTGGATACGCTCCTAAGATCCACTCCTTAGCTTCATTCTGACGTGATTCGTTCCCCTACGGTTTCCTCTCCTCGATTTCTTGCCGCTGTTTCTCCACGGTTCTCTGGTTCTTCCGACGAAGGTATGTCATTTGGATGCCTTTCATCCCCCTAACCTACTCTGGTCTCATGTTTCCTTCATGCCTCTCTCGATCAAGGATGGTATGGAGTTAACCTAGAGATTTTGGGATTGTTTTTTGGTGGATGTTGGGTTTCCAGTCGCTACTGGAGTCGGTCCGTCATCCTCGGCTGCCCAAACCTGCCCTGACCTAGGGTTCCACTGCTACTCTCCAGGTCGGAGTTGGAGGGATGGGTACACAAGGTTTTGGGCCATTTGGTTTGCAGTATTCAAGGTTCCTTTTAGGGTTTCATCTTGGTCTTATTCACGGTCCCATTCCCATCCCTCTTTATGGTTTTCCCCAGTTTCATGTTCTATTTTTTGGTGTTCTTTCTTGCTTGCGGTTTATTTTCGTCGGTGGTATCTTTTCTTTTACTGGATGATTGAGGCGAGGAGGAGCATTTGTGGCCTTTGTTTGTGGCGATCAATGTTTTATAAGCTGATGATGTCGAATCCAAAACGATGATGCTCATGATTTGGTGATGACAACGATGACGCCCTGGTTTGGCGATGAAGGTGTTTGGTCCAAGCGGCGACATCAAATTTCAGTAGTCTATGACGGTGTTCTTCTGTTATGGTGGTAACCGATGGCATGGTGAAAGGTGGTATATTATGTTATGGTGTTTGATGGTGGCGATGTTTCTCCGGCAGTGGGTGTTGTGATTGCGAAGATGGTGTTGACGGTATGGAAAGACGATGGTGGGTATGGGAGGTGACATTATGTGACCTTGGAAGTTGGGATTCTCAAGGGTCGAGGACTCCTTGAATGTTTTGTATCTTTTGAAATTTGAATTTCATTTTGTTGTTTTGATTCTGTATCCCGCGCATGAAATTTGGTTATCGAGCTTACCGCTCAGCCTTAAAGTAGATTATTTGAAAATAAAAATAAAATGGGGGGGGATAGAGGAAGTGGAAGAAGAAAAGAACTTGAAAGAGGTGATGAAATATTTACCGCTTCTTTAGGTTCTCCCTTTTGATTTGATGAAAAGGGATCCTTAGGTTGGATTTCTGACCAAAGTAAGGCCTCTAGGACAAAGGGGGGAAATTTGGGAGGATATTGGGGCATGGGTTGGAAGAGAAAAATGGATTTGGAGGTGTGAAATTAAGAGAAGGGGAAGTACCCTTTTATAAGAGAGGTGAGGGTCACTTTAGGAAAAGCTTGAAATATTATTTTATAATAAAATAATTTTCGGTTTCTAATGGGTCCAAAATGATTTGTTTAGAGGATAAGGTGGTTATGGGTCAAAAACCACTCAACCAATAGGTTTTGGATAGGTTTAGGTCACCATATTAACCTTATCTTCTAGATTTAACTCTTAGTTAAATAGTTCGATATTTACCATGTCTCTTTGTATTTTTATATTATATGGTTAATAAAATTACTATAGAAATCCAAGAGAACCCCTAGTGGTTAATTATTAATATATATAACCTTGTATAATTCCTTTGGCCAAACCTTAGATTTTTAAGAATATTATATCAATTAATAATATAGTATTTGTTTTCAAAACTCAATTATGTCAATTTTGATTCTATTTAGTATCTGATTTTTTTGAAAGCCATAAAAACTTTATCACTTCGAATAAATTTTATCAAATAAACCCTAACATGTCAAATTAACCTATAAAATTATTTTAATCCATCATAAGTCTCAATTTACATTTATTTGTATATTTATAATATCAATTATTTTCATATTTCATTATTAAGATAATTAATGCATCATCATTGTGTCATAAATAAATTAAATTATTTAATGTCTAAAAATTAAAAATAAAATACCATTATGTAGGAAATATTTTTATCTTTCTAATTAATATTTATAGTTGAATTTATATTCTGTTTGACCCTATATAAAAAATGGTTTATTATTAAACTTTTAATTTAACTATTTTAACTCTTCTTTAAATAGAATAATAATAAATGTCCTGATCAAATCCAAGTGGACCAAATAGGATCATATTTTATTCCTACGGTTGTTTTTGTTTGAATTACACTTATCAAATAGAATTAGGATATGTGTTAGGATAATTATAATATCATTTTTACGCTTAATTACCCAATTTACTTTTAATCGTGGTAAATAAAAGTAAAAAGTTACTATTCACCAAAAAATTGTTTTCATCATATTGAACCAAATTTTACTTACTGATGTCAACTGTGTCTCTCAGATTTTTTAAATTAAACCCCCAGAAGCGGTAAAATTAAGTTTTATGCAAATTTGTAAATGCTCCTAGAAGGTGGGTAAAAGACAGTAAAAAGTTCAATAAAATTTTATATATCTACACTTATTATAAAATGACTCCAATGAATTAAATTAAATATATATAATTATTATGTATCTATTTTGACCTAAAATAAATTAAAATAATATAACTAATTATTTAAATAAAAATTCGTTTTTAAATAATAACACAGTGTTTTTCACTATTCATCAAAAATTAAAAGTTTTCAGAAAATTACCAAAAATTCACCCTAAGATAATTTTGATATTCCGAATTCAAAAATGAATTCCATTTTCAAAAATAAAATTTATAAAATTTCAAAAATTTGGTATTAATATTCATAACAGCTAGTTGGATTGGTCGTGGTGTGTTAAAACTCCAAGTTGCGTACAATGCAAGCTACTGCATTATTCCAAGGGAAACGTACCGTGAAAGCTTGTGGTGTTATATTCTCCTGTCCTTAAAATAATTTCATCCTTGAAATTTCTAGAATATTACTGCATAAAAAGATTCGGGCGGTTCTTCATCATAAGTTCCTTAGGTTCCCACGTTGCCTCTTCCATCTTATGGTTTCTCCATAAAACCTTTACTAGATGAGTCGTCCAGTTTCTCAGCACTTGTTCTCTGGTATCAAGAATCTTGATAGGATCTTCACAATAAGATAGTTCAGGTTCCAATTCAATTTCTTCATAGGTGAGTACATGTGTTGGCTCAGGCATGTATTTTCTCAACAGTGATACGTGGAACACATCATGAACTTTGGAGAGACTTGACGGCATTGCCAAATGGTAAGCTACAGCCCCAATTCCTTCTAGAATTTTGAATGGTCCGATGTACCTATGACTCAATTTACCCTTCTTACCGAATCGTATAACACCCTTCTATGGAGATACCTTCAAGAAAATGTGATCTCTTACTTGAAATTCCAAATCCTTCCTCCTATTATCGGCATATCTCTTTTTCCTACATTGAGCTGCTTTGATGTGGGTTTGGATAACCTTCACCTTTTATGTTATTTCCTCAACAAGTTTTGGGCATACAAGTTTTCTTTCACCAACATCATCCCAATAGGTTGGTGTGCGACATCTATTTCCATATAACGCTTCATATGGTGCCATCTGAATACTTGAATGGAAGCTATTTTTATAAGAAAATTCTACCATAGGTAAATATTGATCCCACAAACCTAGAAAGTCAAGTGAGCAAGATCTAAACATGTCTTCTAAGGTTTTAATATTCCATTCTGATTGTCCATCGTTTTGAGGGTGGTAGGAAGTACTCAAACGAAGTTCAGTATCCAAGGCCTTCTGAAGACTTTTCCAAAATCTTAATATAAAAATGGGATCGTGATCAGAAACATTCGATAGGGGTACACCCTGAAGTCTTACAACTTCATTAATATATAGTCTTGATATACGTTCAAGTGTTAAATCATCTATTATATCAAGAAAATGTACTGACTTGTTAAGATGATCAATAATGACCCATATTGAATCATTCCTTCTATGATTCTTTGGTAGCCCCATGACAAAGTCCATCGTAATATTATCCCATTTCCAATCATGTATGGGAAGAGGTTTCATGACTCCTCTAGTTTGTTGCCTTCCAGCTTTCACTTGTTGACAAACCATACATCTTGACACCACCAAATATATATTTTTATTGTAAATAAGAACACTTTTATGGAGAAAGTGTGAAACCAAAAAGTACACCCTTGCCGTCAAATACTATAGCACATTACAAAATTATTAAAGACCAACCTAAATCCAATAGACCTACTATCCTTAAACAATTTCTAGAAGAGAGATTTTACCTCTTTCCCAGGGTCAACTCTGATGATGCCTTCAAAATGGGATTCCAACTTCCCCCACACTCGCAAGAACTCCTCCTCATATATTTTCTTGTTGTTGAAACCTCTAACTCGGATTTGGTGTTTTTTGTTAATCCACTCACTTTGTTCCTTGGTCACGTCCACCTGCATCGGTCTTTCTTTCATCCATTCCATAGTCTCAGTAGAAGCATGGATGTCTACCACCTTCTCATCCATCCCCTCCTCTACCATACATCTTGACACAAAATTAGCAATCTCCCTCTTCATGTTGTCCCACCAAAAATGTTCCTTCAAATATCTATACATCTTGGTGCTTCCAGGGTGTATAGAGAAATTGGAGCTATGAGCATCATCCAACAATTCCCTTTTTAGATCAGGTATGTTAGGAACACAAAGTCTCTTCCCAAATTTCAAAATTCCATCTTTATATATGAATTAAATCAATATACCATCATTCATAGCTTTAATATTCTTTTGAAACTTATCATCATCATTCTAAGAACTCTTTATCCTTTATAGTAAAGATGGTTTGGAAACCATTTGAAAAAGTATTGATGTTTCACTTTCCATGGTTATTCCCATGTCCATCATTACTGGATCCATGAAAATAGAATCTCTTTCAACTCTCGTCTTGTTCAAAACTCCATGATCATTTCTACTCAAAGCATCTTCAACCTTATTTGCCTTCCCCGGGTCGTAGTTTATAATACAATAATAATCCTTGAGTAGTTCAAGACATATCATTTTCCTCATGTTGAGTTTTTTCTGTGAGAAAATATACTTCAAACTCTTGTGATTAGTATAAATCTCACATTTTTCACCATAGATATAGTGTCTCTGTATCTTCAGAGTAAATATTACAGCTGCTAACTCAAGATCATGAGTGGGATAGTTTTTCTCATGAATTTTTAGCTGTCTTGATGCATAAAGAATAATACTATCATTCTGTATAAGGACAAAACCAAGTCCTTTCTTTGAAGTATAACTATAAATAACAAACTCATCATTCCCTGATGGTAGAGTCAAGATAGGAGCATTGACTAATCTTCCCTTCAGTTCTTCAAAACATACTTCACACTCTTTTTTCCAAATAAATTTAATCCCTTTATGTGTGATCTTGGTTAATGGGTTAGCCTACCGGGAAAAATTCAGGACGGAACGTCAATAATAACCTGCTAAACCAATAAAACGATGTACCTCAATTATACTCATCAGTGCTGGCCATTCTTGGATTGCCTTGGTCTTTTAAGGATAAAAATAGATTCCATACTTAGAGATAATATAGCCAAGAAAAGAAATCTCTTGAAGCTATAATTCACACTTACTAAACTTCCCATATAATTATTTTCTTCTGAGGTTTTTCAGAATAGTGCGCTGGTGATTTTCATGATCTTTGTAGATTTTTGAGTATACTAAGATATCATCAATAAATACCACTAAAAATTCATCAAGATATTCCTTGAAAAAATTATTCATTAAATCCATGAAGATGGAGGGTGCATTAGTCAATCCAAAAGGCATTACTGTAAACTCGTAATGCTCATACCTGGTTCGAAATGTTGTTTTCGGAATGTCTTCCTTCTTCACACACAACTGATGATATCCAGATCGAAGGTCAATATTTGAAAAATATTGAGCTCCATGAAGTTGGTCGAATAAATCATCAATGCGAGGTAGGGGATACTTGTACTTTATTGTTATAGCATTGATCTCCATTTAGTCAATACACAACCTCATATATCCGTCTTTCTTCTAAACAAAAAGGACAGGGGATCCCCATGGAGAAACACTAGGGAGAATAAATCCCTTATTACTCAATTCCTCTAGTTGTTTATTTAGTTCCACTAATTCCACAGTGTCCATTCTATAAGGGGTCTTTGATATGGTCCTTGAACCAATAATTAAATCAATGTAAAACTCAATTTCTTGTTCTGGAGGATGTCCAGGTAAATCCTCTGGAAACAGATCAATATATTCTTGCACAATTGTTACATCCTATATTCTAACATTCTTTTCCTCAGCAATAATTATTTCTTTCTCTTCCTCCCCAATAATTGAATTTAGTAGAGATTTTGGGGGTGGATCTAGATAAGAATCGGGTGGTGACATTTCTGCTCTAAAGATAAGGTACTCCTTATCATCATCGAAAATTGTAACCTCCTTATTCTTAAAATAAATTTTTGCATCATGGTCTAAAATCCAATCCATTCCAAGGATTATATCAATTCAACCATGGGTATGACGATGAGATCATTAGATAAAGAACATTTATATGCCCTAATGGGAACTGATTCACAAAACATTGTTGCGATGATACTTTCCTTAGGAGTTTTGAATGACAACTCCCTTGTTAAGTAAAATTAAAAATATCTAATTTTATTAGAAAATTGAGAAGATATGAAACAATTCTATGATCTAGAATAAAATAAAGCATTGGCTAAACTTGAGGAAACCATTAAATTACCTACCACCACATCTTTCGGAGCTTCAACCTCAGCAGTAGTGATCACATAATCTTGGCCTTGATCCCTTGGACTTTCTGAGGTAAGTTTCCCTGATGCTTAGGACATTCATTTTCATAATGTCCCATCTCCCCGCAATTGTAGCATTAAACATTGGTATCTTCTTTATTCCCCTTACAATCACCAATAAGATGGACTTTATCTCCACATTTTTAGCATACTACTTTTCCTTTTGGATAGGCACCAGGGTGCTTCCTTCCACAATTATCACAAGGTTGAAATTCAACTCTTACCTTCTTCCTTGTTTCCTTATTTCCTTTCCCAGAGTGTTCATCAGATCTCTTCTTCTATTTCTTTTCTTTAAAGTTGTAAGACTTAGAGAATTATTTTTCTATCTTTATGGAACATGAGACAATATCTTCATACGATGAGAAGGATTACGAGAATAATTATTGATGGATAAATGGTTTCAACCCATCAAATAAATGATCAATCTTACTTCTTGGGTTATGTATATAATCTGCAGAATTCCTTGCTAACCTTGTAAATTTAGCTTCATAATTTGTGAAATTCTCATCCTCCTTTTGTCTCAAACTCAGAAATTGTCTTTCCATATCTGCTCGATGGTTATGAGGAAAGTATTTTTCTATGAAAATATCTTTAAACTCCCTCCATTCCATGTTAGATACTTCTTCATCTTCCATTGTGTTTTGGATTAATGAACACCATTGATCTACATCTCCCTTGAGATGATAAACTGCCATGAAAACTTTTTCCCTTTCACTACTCCCCAAAGGATGAAATATTTTCTCTAATGAATTTATTCATCGCTCAGCTACTAATGGATTTGTACTCCCATTGAATGTTGGTTGTTGTTTCCTTATTAAGCGGTCTAACATTGATCCTCCATGTTGTGGATCAGGGTGCTCCATACAGGTAAGGTTGTTATTCATAACTTGAGTGAGTTGTCCCAGTATGGTGATAAGTTGATCAGCACTAGTTCCATCACCATCTCCACTATAATTATCTTGAGTAGGAGGAAAATCCCTACATGTATTACGTTCTTGATATGGTTTTCATTCCTTCCACTAGGTACCATTTCAAAAAAATGGCATACATTAGATTAGTTTATGAATCGTAACACATAATTCCAAACTTGTAAAACACTTAACATAGATTAATCAATTTATGGTATAATTTATAATCATCAAAAAATGTTTTCTTTGAAAAGGTATATACTCATAAATTATTCATAATGGTTTGTAAAGAAAGTGTGAATTATCCTAAGCATATCCCCTGAGAGTGTCGTAACCAAGAGTACAGTAAGGCTCGTTGTCATGTACCAGGATACCCTGGGTCAAGCCCAAAACTCCTTATCAGAGTTTTCACTCCTAGGTACATCTATGCCAGAGCCTCCTCCACCTGCTCGTATCCATACAGGGATGTATTTCTTAGAAAATACACAAAATATCTATATTACCAAAATTCTAGAAAGTTCTTTTATACCAATCCTCAAAGTCTATATTAGGGTAATGTGCTCTATTTATAGTTTATCTAAATCTAGTTTCCAAGGTTAGTACTAAACATCTTCTAATACCAACTGTAACGCCCCGACCCCAGTTACCCAGAGTTAGTGCCTTATTACATAGCATTGGCATGATATAAGGAATCATGTCCCGAAATACTGAACAGTTTAGTATTATTGGAAAAAATATACATACATAAGTTTAACATTATAACTTGAGAAGAAATATAGCACTAATTTATTCCATTAGAAACATCCAAGACTCTTAGATTATGCCTAAAAGTCACTCATAACTAACTTCTTCATATCCTGGGAAAATGAAACACAAGAAAGGGGTGAGCTCAAACGCTCAGTAATAGTAATAAGTATAGCGGAAGATAACATAAACATTAGGCATGTTGAATAATTGAAAACACATGACTTTAGAAATAATAAAAATGAACACTTTATGGCTGGAATATGAGATTAATAAATAATTCCATAATAAAACATAGTCATGGGTATTCTACTAGTCGAAAAACCACATGAACCATCATTATTATTTTCATAATGATGGAATGTATAATGCCGGAATTTTTGAAACATCTTGTCAAGGCATCATCCAAGACGTTTAAAAATGATTTAGGCCTCATCCAAAACCATATATCAAATTGGGAAATGCCTTGGATAATTCCACATCAAATTGTCTCATGAGACCTACTGATTCACCGAGGAGCTATAGCGGGCTCCACCTATCACATACTAAGTCCAATACATTCCTCATATGAAAAGGTTGAAACATAACATAAAGATTTGTATTAAAACTACCGTACAAAATGTCAATACATTAACCATAAACCCTGAATGGTATAAAAAATAACACATCCGCAGTTGAACATATCACAAAATCTTAAATACAATATGGAATATTTGCATCATAATGAATCAACTTCAAACAAGTTTAAATTTTATCAAAGGATGTTGTCATATATGAAATCAAAACTTTTTGAGAGAAATATCACTTTTTATTTTGAAATCATTTAAGAGTCCCATAATTATAAAAGAAAATAGTTATTTTGAAAATATTTTAGTATTCTTGTAAGGGAATCTTCGACAATGTTATAATAGTGGAAAATAGTTGCACCCGCCGTATAAGTTAAAAAAACATTATTACATTAATTTTGTTGAAAAGGTCATAAATTCTGACTAAAAATAACTTTTTTATTATTATTTGAAAATGGAGGACTGAACCCCCCCCCCCCCCAAATAAACAACCTTCAGGGTGGGCAAAAAATGTGAAGCCCAAGAGAATCATTTTCCTCAAAAATTTGGCACACCCGCGGAAGGGACCCTAAGCTGTCAAAAACAATAAGCCCCTCTCCTGACCGTCCCATGCTTGTAAGAGAATCTGCAACAAAATTATCCTCCCTCTAACTATGGTGGATTTTTTGACCCGAAGCGATTCTATAGCACACTTTCTAATAATATAGGTCAGTTCCCAATGGGTCCCATGCCTACCTTAGACCGTCCTTACCAAGGACTCTGAATCAGATTCCACTTCAGCCACCTGGAAGCCTCCCTCCTGGCAGACTTGGAGCCCAAAAAGCAGCACTCGTACCTCCTCCACCAAAGAGTTACCTGGACCATATAAAGATTTGAACGCCATAAGAACTGAACCACAAGCATCGTGAAGAACTCCATTGCCGCTCATGAAACCATCTCTAAGAGAACCATCAACATTGAGTTTCAGCCTGCTGGAAGGGGGACTCCATCTGACCCACCTGCCCCCCGAACCCTCAAGCGAGAAGGACCTGTTAAGAAAGTTTCACAAAAGGGTTGATTTCTGCCACCCTTTTAGGAGTGTGATCATCTCATAGATTAAGGATTTAGCCCTTAGAAGGAGAAGCTAAGCAGCAGTCCGAGTGCCTAATTGAGAACAATTCCTCACCTCCCAAATTGTCCATCAGATAGATGCAAGGATGATAGCATGCACTCTACAATCGATGCTCTTACTCTCGACATCTTGAATCCAAGAGGACATGAGGTCATTGAAGTAGGACTAATAAAGGTCGACCCTTGGCTTTTGGGGAGCAAAGAGACCAAAGTACCTTGTTTGGAAAATGATGGAAAGATTCATTTCAAACCATTTTATGAAAAGTCAAACAAGGGTATAAATGAATTTAACCCATAGTCTAGTAAATATTAAAAATGTTTTGAAATTCATTTTTAAGAAACATGGATGTGTATGATAAATAGGTCCCAGTAGATACTTATGTAAAAACAACCTCAGATAATAAAGAGATTGTGAAATTAACCCTTACCTTGTACTTTTACTTAGTGGATGGTATGTTAACCTCCTGTATAATAGTTAAAACACTTTTATTAAATTATAAAAGAATCATATACATAAATATGATATCATATATGATCTTATAATATTTCTTTGTTAATAATATTTTAGTAGTATCATTGTTTCTGGTGTTCACATATTCATTTTCCTTTATATGATTGGTTACATAAGTCATGTTTTTTATTGATAGGATGTATTTTATTAATATAAATAATGATATTATGTTCATAAACATTATTTATAAACATAAAATTAAAACTATTCTTGAATTATTACGATGGGGAATTAATCTCATCGTGTTCATGGAGACGATAATCAGTACGTACGCACAAGCGACAATATCATTATATTGGTGGTGAAATATTATGTAATTGTATGGTGTATCATATATAAAGAATAATTAACATTTTATATTTATTATTTACATTTTTTATACTCATCATTATACATATCCAAATAATTAAGTGTTAGAATAACAAATTACACCACGACATGGAGACAGTAAGCCGTACGTACGCACGTATGGTGACTTTGTCATTCATATGATGGATAGAATAATTAATATTGTTTTAACATTTATATAATAACATCAAAGTATATATAAGATACTAGAGTTATTATTTTATAATGGAAACAACAAAGAAATAGTAAGTGGAAGAAGAAAAGAACTTGAAAGATGTGATGAAATATTTACCTCTTCTTCGGGTTCTTCCTTTAGATTTGATCAAAAAAGATCCTTAGGTTGGCTTTATGACCAAAGGAATGCCTCTAGGATGAATGGAGGAAAGTTTTAAGGATATTTGGTAAGGTTTTGGCCGATCAAAATGGCTTTGGAGGTGTTAAATTAAGATAAGGGGAAGTACCCTTTTATAAGAAGTGAGGGTCACTTTAGGAAAAGCTTGAAATATTATTTTATAATAAACTAATTTTCGGTTTATAGTGGCTCCAAAATGATTTAATTCTAGGATAAGGTGGTTATGGGTATAAAACCTCTAAACCAATAGGTTTTGGACAGGTTTAGGTTACCATATTAACCTTATCTTTTAGATTTAACTCTTAGTTAAATAGTTTGATGTTTACCATGTCTCTTTCTATTTTGATATTATATGGTTAATAAACTTACTATAGCAAGACAAGAGAACCCATAGTGGTTCATTATTAATATATATATCCATATCTAAGTCCTTTGGATGAACCTTATATTTTTAGGAATATTATATCAATTAATAATATAGTATTTGTATTCAAAACTCAATTATGTCAATTTTGACACTATTTAGTATTTGATTTTTTTGAAATCCATAAAAACTTTATCACTTAGAATAAATTTTATTTAATCAACCCTAACATGTCATATTAACCTATAAAATTAGTTTAATTCATCATAAGTCTTAATTTACATTTATTTGGATATTTATAATATCAATTATTTGAATATTTTATCATTAAGGTAATTACGGCATCATCATTGTGTCATAAATAAATTAAAATATTTAATGTCTAAAAATTATAAATAAAATACCATTATGTAGTAAATATTTTTATATTTCTAATTAATACTTATAATCTAATATATATTTTGTGTAACCCTATATTAAAAGTGGTTTAGTTATTAAACTTTTAATTTAACTCTTTTAACTCTTCTTTAAATAAAATAATAATAAATGTCATAATCTAATCCAAGTGGACCAAATAGGATCATATTTTATTCCTAAGGTTGGTTTTGGTCTAATTACACTTATCCAATAGAATTAGGACATGTGTTAGGGTAATTATAATATCATTTTTACCCTTAATTACCCAATTTACTTTTAACTGTGGTAATTAAAAGTCAAAAGTTACTATTCACCAAAAATTATTTTCATCTAATTGAATCACATTTTACTTACTGATGTCAACTGTTTCTCTATTATTTTTTAAATTCAAACCACAAAAGCAGAAAAATTAAGTTTTATACAAATTTGTAAATGCTCCTAGAAGGTGGGTAAAAGACGGTAAAAATTTCAATAAAATTTTATATATCTAAACTTATTATAAAATGACTCCAATGAATTAAATTGAACATATATATTTATTATGTATCTATTTTTACCTAAACTAAATTAAAATAATATAACTAATTATTTAAATAAAAAGTTAGTTTTAAATAATAACGTAGTGTTTTTCACTATTCATAAAAAATTGAAAGTTTTTAGAAAAATACCAAAAAATCACCCTAAGCTAATTTCGACATTCTAAATTCAAAAATGAAGTCCATTTTGAAAAATAAAATTTATAAAATTTCAAAATGTGGGTATTACTATTCATAACGGTTAGTTTGATTGGTCGTGGTGTGTTAAAACTCCGAGTTGCGTACAATGCAAGCTACTGCATTATTCAAAGGGAAACGTACTGTGGAAGTTGGGGTGTTACAAAATATATCTCATTACACATGTTTGTTCTCCCTCAAAAATCTCTCTCTTTCTCTATCCTTTTCCACCTGAGGTACTATCATGTCATGGTATTAAGGAGAATCCCGCCTAAGAATTGGGTTATTCAGATTTATCCATGAATACACCCTCATGGGAAGAGTCTATTAGATATTCCTAGTGATCTTCATCAAGCACTGATCAAAGATAATAGTAGTAACCATTTTTAGTGTAAGTCACAGATTCTTCATTTATATTATACATAGTATTAGTTTTACCTAGCATTGTGATCTTGGGAATGGTTTTTCTATTATATTACATTGTGTTAAAAAGTGTTGTTTGATTCCTGTAAATCCATTAATAAAGGGTACACTTTATCAGTGATTTTTATTAACGCTGATAAAAGTGACCTCATTATACCACCTTTATGAGCACTAAAAGTAAGATTTGTTAAAGTTTACCTTTAATGGTGATTTTCTTAGAATTTATAAATAAAACCTTCATAAAAAACTATTTATATAGTATTAAATATTATATTTTAATATATGAATATATTTATATTGATATAAATTTAATATATTTACTTAAATATGATTTATATAACACTAAAAATGTATTTAAATTTAATATATAATATATTTACCAAAATATGGTTATAAAATAATTAAAAATTAATATTAATTAATAAATTTATAACTAGTATTAGTAATACATATTTATAATAATTTTATGATAGAAATAATTGATTGATTGATTAATATCATAAGACAAGTCAAAAAACAGACTTAGACTTCAAATGGCCATAGCTTTTGATGTGGGTGTCTGTTTGGGCTCTTCGAGCTATCAAATCAAAGATTATGATGAGATATACAGTATTTAATATTGAGTGGACCTCATAACCCATTTTTTATTATCAAAAAGTTGTCTAAAATAATTCCAAAATTAAGTTTTAAGGTATAGTTTCCAAAATTTAGATCTTTTGATGGGATTTGAGTTTCATTTAAGAGGTTTGTTTCCTTTTTGGGTGGAGTATTAATATATTTCTTAGTTTTTAATTCTTAATGATTTGATATTATTGAAATTTTATTACTTTTTTTATAGTGGTGTTGTTTATAAATAAATATATAAATATATTTTCATATATTTACAAATAAAAAGTTAATTATATATATAAATATATAAACATATAAATATATGAACATATTTAAATATAAAATATATATTTAATTATATAAATCATATTAAAATAATAATTTATTATCCATTTTATTTAAAATAAAAATTTATATATTTTATTTACCTTATAAAAATGAATAAATATATACATATAAAATTGTATATATAATATTTATATATCAATATATATAAATATATATATATACTTAAATAAATTAACAAATATATATAAATATATATCTTCTAGAGTGTAGTAGAAGTGGTAGGTTTTGTGCCCAATAATATTTTTTATCAATTTCTATAGATAAATCATCAGAGTTGGAAAATAGAAACCCAAAATATTTTAAGAGATGATCTTTTCATATATAATTTATAATTTATTTACACATAATAATTATCTCACTTGGTAATTCATTCTTTTATGATTATTGAACGAGTTTTTGTTCTTGTTACATCATCATTGTGGTGAAAGGATCAAAAGAAGAATCCCTCTAGTGGTATCCACATGTGATGCACAATCTTAGAATGTCGTCAATGGAACTTTGGGTGCTAGTATAAATGTATCGATCATCATTCATTATTCTTCATTGATAGAAATGATAATTCCATCAGACTTAAATAATTCTCTCTTTTTCTCTCGATCTTGAGAGGAAGAAGGATGATGATCTTCTCTCTTTCTTGAGAGAATTCTTGAGAGTGTTATTTTTGGTCTTGTAATAGTTCCCTTGAGAGAATATGTTGTGAACAACAATTCCCTTAACTTTATAAATTATATAAGTTAGGTTATATACTTAGGGTATGACAATTAGTTATTGCACAATGATCATTAACCGGTTTCTTAATTCAAGATAAACCCATCGTCTAATAATAATAATATTATTATTATTATATTTCAAGATGTGTGTAGATTCACAGATATTTAAATGTATTTTTTTAATTAAATAAATCGTATTAATTTAAATAATATTAAATAAAATATATCATTTTCATCTGTTTTTTTGACTCAGCCCATCAATCCTCTTAAAATTTTCAAACCTTGGATAATAAATATTTATTTAAATAAACAAATATCATTATATTGTTCATTAAATAAATCAATATTAAATTCAATAATTGGTCAACTAATATTTATTTAAAATTCAACTCACATATATTTCAAAGTAAAATAAATAGTAATTTAATTTATGTGGTCAACATAACCTAAATAATTATTATTCCTTAGTCCAAAAAATAACTTTGATTCTGATATTAAATTCAAACATAACTTAAAAGATATTTAGGATACACTTAGTGTGAGATCCACAAGGCCTCTTTCTCTATGGAATTATGCGGTCTTGCTTAAAGTCTAAGATTAAGGCCTAGAAACATGTTAGAGAACCCATAGAGAAAGTGGTTAATGTCACAATGACAAAACCCTCATACAAACACTCAATGTGTAATATAATCCTTTTTCCTTGATATCTCAACAAGTAGGATTCATAATTTTTCCATCAATCCATATGCTAGAATATCCTTCTTTGACACTTTGAAATAAACTCATTGATAAACCACCATGGATATAGACTTAATCAAACAATTATATTTCAATAAAAGGTCATGATATATCAAATTCTATTCTATAAAGTAAAAAACACTTTCTTAACTTATTCAATCAGTTCTATATCACTTATGACACACCCAAAATATCCTTATTCACTTTGAGCATATTTTTTCAGGGTTTTTAATAATACATCAAAGTATGTGATTCATAATAATTTTTAATAATAATATCATTTATAAATACCAATACACACATTCGTGGATAACAATATCCAATTAAACATATAATATATGGAATTATTATTGATGGTTCTTCCCTCGTAACCAACCATCTTGAAGATTACCAAGTAAAAAATACATGAGAAGAAGTCTCAATGTATTATGAGGCTCCAGCACCTAATAGTCAAACATCATTTATAACCCTTTAGAAAGTTTTATTCCAAAAAATATAAATATTTAATAATATTATCATAACACTTAAAGGTTATAATTATATTAGGGAATAGTTATAATCTTTTTATGTGACAAATACTCTAAGGAAATTATCACATTAGTTTTATATAGAAGAATTCTCATCAAGTGATAATATATTTTTATTAATATCCAAGCATTTGAATATATAGGTAATAAAAATTAAAAATTAAGTTGTTTCTAGGGAATCAACTATAATAGGCACCCACATATACTAAAGATAACTTCTAATAACTTTATTCCATTATATCTCATATGATTTTCATGCTTTTTCTAAGATAAGGTTTTAGTAAATGGGTCTTCCACATTCTCTTATATGGAAACTATATTTATTATGACCTCACTACTCTAATAAAAATCCCTCAAGATGTGATAATTCTAAATTATATACTTTATTTATTGATTTAAGCATGGCTCTTGGGTTAATACTACCACTACAATATTATTAGAATATAATGTGCTAGCATATTTACTATTAGACTCCACACAAAGTTCTTGGATGAATTTGTGTATCCAAACTGCTTCTTTAGCTACATGAAAAACTAAAATTTACTTAGAATATACTATATAATCGATGACCATTTAATGATTTAAGATATTCCATCTCATAGCTCCTCTATTAAGTCCAAATACATATCTCGACTATGATTTTAGATCATTCTGCCCTATTAGGATACTTGAATCTATACATACCCTAATGATTATCTCTTCGGATCCTCTATAAACTAGGAACATATTCTTAGTATACCTTGAATACTATGTTATATTCTTAAAATTAGTCCAATGTTATTCTTAAAGGGATTTTTCATCTCTACCTATCATGATCAACATGTATCCAACATCAAGTTTGGTACATATCATAGTATACATGATAAATCCTATCACTGATGCATAAGGAATATTGTTCATCCTATCTACTATTGTTTTTTAGGACACATTTTCTTGGAGGGTTTTATTCCATGTGACACTATAAATAATCACCTCTTGGACTATTCTATACAGAATTTCTTCATTACCTTATCAATGTATGTACACTGACTTGGTCTAAGTATCCACTTAGATCCATTATGAATAACATTGAACCCTAAAATGTAGGTTGATTCTCTTAAGTTTTTCATATATAATCATGTTTTAACTATTTATTAATATATTGTAAGACTGTCATCTCATTAACAATTAATAATATATCATCAAAATATACTACTAAGAAAATGACTACACTCTCACTAAAACTCTAGTAGACACAGGGCTCACATTCATTCTTTATGAAGCCAAATTTTTTTTGGGTTTATCAAAATGAATGTACTATAATAAATATTCTTACTTAAATGCATAAATGGATCTATAAAACATTCATACATTATTATAATCCTTTTGATTCACAAACCCTTATGGTTGTACCATATAGACATCTTCCACATGGTTCCCATTAAGGAAGACTATTTTTACATCCATTTTTTAAATTTTTTAATCTTGGTAAGCTGATATATAATGTAAAATTATAATGGATTTTAACATAGAAAATGGTAAAAAAAATATAGTTTATGCCTTGACTTTGATTAAACCCTTTAGCAACTAGCCATTCCTTATAGGTACTAAATTTACTATCCATCTATAGTTTATTCTTGATTAATCATTTACAACCAAAAAGATTTAAATACACTAGAGGATCTACCAAGACCCATAATTGGTTATAGTACATGGAAATCATTTCATAATTAATGTATTCTTTCCACCTGAAAACTTTTGAGAAACATAATATTTCTTAGAAAGATACTGGTTCGTTATTATTAACTAATAATGATTCACCACCCTCAGTGACTAGAAAACTATATACATCTATTATTTAACCTATTTATTACTCTTAAATGGTATTTTTGTCTCTAGAATAACCTTTTCTATAGGGATTAGTGGAATTTCTTCATCTGTCAACTCTTGTGTACCTTGAGCCTCAACTTTATCAAAGTCGATCTTTCTCCCACTATCACTTTTAGAGATATTCTCCCTCTCATGGAATATGGATTGTCTTTAAACTATTACCTTTATTATAAGTGTTTTTATAGATAATATCCCCATGTTTCTTTGGGATATCCTATAAATAAAAACTTTATGCCTCAAGGTGAAATTATTTTTCCAAATATAGACTTAAAAATGTTTCGCAACCCCACACATGTAAATGTGACAAAATATATTTTCTCTCATACATTAAATCATATAGAATTTTGTTTTTCACTTAATTTGAAACAAGGTTTAGTATGTTTGTTTTGGTTTATAATGAATATCCTCAAAAGGATAATAGAATAATCACATGATTCATCATCAAACTCTGCTTGTCTAAAAGGGTATGGTTCTTCCATTCACTGATATTATTCTACTATGGTGTATAAAAAGGTGTGAGGTTAGATACTATCCCAAAATCCTTTAGATAGATGGTGAAATATTGGTTAAAATATTATATGCCTCAATATGAGTGGATTTTCTTAATATTATTACCAAACTTACTCTCTAATTCATTCTTGAACTCCTTAAATTTATCAAAGGATTCAGACTTATACCTAATTAAGTAGATAAATCCATATCTACTAAATTCAATGTTAAAATTTTTCAAGTAATAATGTATACCCCTAGGTTAAACTGGAAAAGGACCACAAACACATGTATAAACTAATTCAAGAGGCTTAGTATAACTTTCACCCTTTTTACTAAATTTATCCATGTTCATTTTACCTTATATACAAGAATGACATAAACATAAGGGTTTTATATTATAATAATATAAATATACCTCTAAATATAGTTTTGTTAAGAACTTATTTTTCACATGACCTATCTTGGGATTCAAGAGTTGGGAGTGATGTGAGTTATGTGAAATTTATTTGTTGTTGATTTTTAACACTTAGTTTTCATATTAAAATACATAAAGTATATTATTTATATATATCTAATATCATAACATATTGTGATATCCAAAAAAATTATTATAAAAACCCTATTTGTTAATAAATTATGATTATTTTTATATTTTTCATAAAAATAACTTTATAAATGATATATTTATTTAAATGATTTATGTGAGGGTAAAATACCAATTAACAACTTAACATATTCTCTGTAATATTTTCAAAGTCAGGCATGAAGTCAGCGTGACATTCTGATGCCCGTAGAATAGTAGTGCTGAGAGAGAGAAAAATATTAAATATATTATACCGCATGCATGATATTTTTAAAAAATAATATAATATCTTTTGAAAAGTGTCTCTTAAAGTAAATATAAGAAAATTGTTAGGTTGGGATGTGGATTTTACCCTAGGCGTGACATAACCTTTGTGTGAATCGGGTGTTTGGTAACATCTTATGGGAAGCTAACTTATATAATATTTATATCATATTTATTTTATAAAAAATTGAAGTATCTTCTGAATGGTTCCATGTATGAGAAATCTAATACTACCATTAGGATCGGAATTCATGTTTTTCTCTAATAACGATATAACCTTTGTGTATTTTGGGTGTTTGGTGAGGGTAATTTATTTTACCCCCTTTTTATTATATTAGTCAAGATATGATGGAATTAGGTCCTAATCCAACTCTATGCATTAAGATTTTCAAGATATGGATTTCAAGATTAATATTATTCCATGCTAATTATGACATACCATGACTATCCTTTCGATTTAGAGCCGAGGCGGGTACAGTCAGGGGTCTTTGGCAGCTCGGTTAGTGTACAATGGCTAAATTTTGGATTATATGTTGATTATTATATTAATTTATTCTCATTATGGAATAGACTTGTTATACTTTAGCATATCAAGTTAAGGATGCATTTGTGGTGTGCTACTATGTCTTATGCTCACACACTACTCAGGAATTTCATTGCGCTTGTAGATTTCATGAGGGGTCTGGAGAAGGGAAAGGGCCATATGGTGGATGGGTTAGTAGAGGAGCATGGTGGAAGATCTAGTTTAACTCCTAAGGACCCCTAAAATTCTATTTATTTATTTATTACCTGATACTTTTCAGTGGAAAGGTTTTCCACATTTAGATTTGTTTTATTTATGTGATATGTATTCCATTTATTTAACTTCTACATGTTTTCTCTATTTATTTATTATTTTTTATTATTTAAAATTGATCATATGAAATGATAATGAGGGTATAGTATCCTCACTGATGGACTCAGATCCTCGCTCCTAGTCAGTAGTCTCTTGAATATGAGGAGACATGCATGAGGTCATGTGACCTTTCAACTCAGACTCTGTTGTTCAGGTCGGGATGTTACAAAATGGTATCATAGGAATAGGATTCACTAACTTTTTATTCTATTTTACAAGTATGGAAAAAGCTATATAGGAGATATGAATGTTTGGAATCATGTAAGGGAATGATGATAATGTCTAGCCAGTACTTCATAGTGGATCTTGAAGTTTACATAAAGTGGGGTAATTTTTTGTTTTTATATTAGATTTGATTAAATTCAACTCGAGTGTTGTAAATGATATTGATATGTGATTTATGATATTTTACATACATTCATTAATTGTGACTATATTCCATATATATATATATATACCTATTTCTATGTTGCATAGTAGTTTTTTAATTAAATTCCATGATTTTTTCTATCTATTCGGGATAGTTTCACATTGTGTGATATATTTGTGTTGTCATGTTATTGTGATTTATCTTTACTAGAATTTATTATTTGAACTGATCATACTTATGTGTTGGTCTATATATATATATCTATATATATATATAATAAATATGACTAATGTATAGGGATAGAGACCAGGGTTATACCTTGGGTTGAGGGTAGCCTCTGAGGAAAGCCTTATGATCCCATAGACTAAATAGGTCATATAACCTTCCTTATTTTTATAGAATGTGTTGCCTCATAGGAATTTGTTGGGGCCACCTGTTGAGAATGAGGGTGCTCCTAAGCATGTTCTCACACCTACTGTAAGAACCCGGACCTTCTTTTCAGGTATGTTTTTCCTTTTCTGGTCATTTTTGAGGAAAAGAGGAAATTCTAGAAATTTTCAAAGTACACACCGTGTACTTTATGAGTACACACCGTGTACTCGGTTACTGTAGGTAGTCGGGTGCTGGCTGTGTACCATCCATGCACACGGTCGTGTGCGAGTGACTTGGAAGTCGCTTAAAGCAGAGTACAGAAAAGGCAAGTACACGATGTGTACTTAAAAATTACACACCGTTTACTTTCTTTTTATCATTAAATGCACTAGGGTCACGTCTAATCTTCAGTAAGCTCTCCTTCTAGGTCTCATTAAACTGAGAGCTCCATATGGATTCAGATCTTCGACGATCCCCCGATCCTCCCTTCATCCTACGAATCAAACACCATTGGTTGCGTTGGAATCGCATCGGTGAGTTCTCTCTTCTCCTTGAGCATCATCTTCCATTTTCTCCTCTTTCATGAGTTATTGTGGGTTGAACATTTTATACGTTTTCTTAGATCTATGGTGTTGTAAGGTGATCCAAGCCTCGAGGTTCAAGTATTTTGATCTCCCAACACCAAGGTAGGTGGTTTGTGCCTTTTTGTTGAAATACTTTGATTTTTATGTGCAAATTTTCCCAATACCCATGAACGGGGTATCACGCATTTACCGTTTTAGCCCTATTGTTTGTCTGCTATGCTGGTATGCTTGAGTAGATGATAATTGATTGTGAATAGGGTGAATTTTTGTGCTTTGGATGTGTTTCCCATGCATGTTTTTCCTGTTTTGACCTTTGGGTCTAGTTTTCCTGTTAGGCTGTTGTTTACTTTCCCATGCCTAGTATTGTAGGATGGTGTGACTGTTGTTCTGTTATGCTATTGTGATGTAGAATGGTATCCAATTAGTTCTTGAGGTTTACCTTGGTTGTTACGTGATGATACACTTTCTTGACTTACACAGGTTCATGAGAACCTGGTGTATAGACCATAAGGAGAATGGACGTTAAGTGCTTCCCCAGAGGGTTTGTAGTTCCTCGACGTGGGCCATAGGGGGGATGAGACATTGAGTGCTTCCCCATAGTTCCTTTAGTACCATTATGAGACTATAGGGGGAATTGACGGTGAGAGCTTCCTCAGAGATTCTATGCTTAAGCTGAACCAGTGGAGTTAGACTGAGTGTACTGCCCAGAGGGTTGCTTGTACTTGTTAGGTAGGACCATATGGGATAGGCTATGAGTACATCCCAGAGGTTTACCTTATGTTTAGCTGCTTTCATGTGTTTCTAGGTAGGACGATAGGTGATAGGATTTTGGGACTTCCCATAGGGTTACCTATTGTGTTTATCTGCTTTGATTAGTTGTTTCATGTTGTGTTGTGTTTTGAATGCTTTGAAACTATAGATTTTTTACTGTTGAGTACTTCCTTGTTTACTGCCTTCCGTATTTTATCTTCCATATATTCACTGACTGTTAGGCACATATCTCATGGTTGTTGCCTACTAGGATTTAGTCTCACACCCTGTTTAAGCCATGCTTTTGGGCCCAAACAGATGATATTGTTGCAGGTATAAATAAGGGAAAGCGACCTTCTACTTCAGGTACTTGATTTCTGTGGAGATGGAGATCATAGACTATGCTATGGCTTGTGATGCTGAGGATTTTATCTGCTTTATTTTGCACGTTGGTTTAGCACTGTTGTATTCCATCATTGTGAATTGTTTGGTTGTTTTCCTAGACATATGTATCATGTATCATTTTATATATGTGTTCTCTAGTTTATACTCTTAGTTTTCAAATGTATGTCATTATTACTGCTTCCACTCTTGTATGTATTTGTTTACTTCCATTGTGTACTCTTCCAATGAGTGCATAGTTTCCCTACTATCACACCCAAGGGCCTCGATGCTAGTCGTAAGCCTCTGGCATTCGGGGAAATGCGGTTGAGGCCACATGACCAACCAGTGTCCGCCCATGTACCTAACAACACGGACAGATAAAACCTTAAGCTATACATGTTGTGTCAGGATTGAACATGCCATGTAGTCTGACCCTGGTACCCGGTCGTGTCACGAACAACACGGGTCAGTGTTATCCTTTCTCGTACACGTCGTGTCCATCTGGAACATGTCGTGTAGTGTGAGTCGTGGGTTATGCTGTTTCACTAACAACACAGGCCAAGTGGATCTTGTCCAGTACACGTCGTGTCTATCTTGAACACGTCGTGTAGTCTTGTATTAGGAGAGTCGTGTTGCTTAACCTTATAGAAGTACTTAGGCAAGGGAAGAGGATTCAAGTACATTCCATGTGTTAAGACAACACGCCGTGTGTTTGGGGTGTTACATGACCAGTTAGGTAGGAGTACACGCCCATGTGAATGACTTAAGGGAACACATCGTGTAGGGTTTATACACGTTGTGTAGTCATGTTTTGTAAAACTTGAATGTTTTGTTTCCCTTGTTCCCTTATTACACTTCTATTTTTCAGTCCCTGTTAATCCTGATCTAAGGTGTTCACTTTACCTTGCAGAGTCATGACACCGAGACTTCCTCTAGTTGTCCTCCAGTTATAGGGCAGTGATCAGACACTGGATACAGCTGATCAGGGACTTCCAGCAGATCCTCCTGTTGTACCAGTCTTGGCACCAGTAGTTATACCTGATATCAGTACTGATGCATAGTTCAGGGAAGGATTCATGAGGATGATGCAGACCTTTCAAGGAGTACTTCCTCATACCCCCATCGATGGCTGATTTGACGCGGGTCTTCCATTAGTAGCATCATCCCACTTTCTTAAGGGAAGGAGGACCTTAGGCTGCAGAGTCATGGCTAGAATCCATGCTAACGATCTTTGAGAATCTGAAGACTCCTCCATAGAGGAGGGTCAATCTCACTACCTATATGCTTCAGGACTCCTCCAAGAGGTTGTGGGATGTGATCTCACAGGCGGGATTCCAGCAAGTTATAGCGTGGGATGAGTTTCAGTGTAACTTATACGATTACTTCTATCTGAAGATCCTGAGGGCTGATCGAGCCTGGAAGTTTATTAGTCTGGAGCAGGGTGATCTTTCTATTATGGAGTATTCCTCCTACTTTACTGAACTGCAACACTTCATGACTATTCCAAGAGTTGATCAGTTGTTCATGGAAAGGAAGTTCGAGGATGGTTTGAGGCACGACATCCGATCGCAGGTGAACATCTTTTAGTTGACTTCTATCACTTCTATAGTCAACCAGGAGATGATCACAAAGCACAATCTGAGGTATTCTATAGTTGTGATCTATGGAGGCTCTACATCTAGGGTTAGTATTTATCCTACTGATAGTAAGAAGCACCATAGGGAGTCTTCACGTGGTGATCCGAGGATGTGAGACACTTCTTATGGTAGCCAGGTGGTGTGCTACCAGTGCGGAAAGAACGGGAATTCGAGGCCACATTTCCTGAGAGACCTAGTGGAGTGTCAATCTTGCGGAAATATGGGTTATCCTCAGTGCTTCTGTCATATCTTCTCACCAACATCTGGTGACAGGGGTTCTTCTATGACTCCTCATTCAGGAGCAGCTCCACCAGTTTCTCACCAGTCTGGGAACTGGAGTTCTTCCAGCCGTTCAGGTCGAGGTGGAGGTCATTTTCTTGGTATCCAGTCACCTGATTTTCAGAAACATCAGGGTGGATCAGCTCAGAGTGGTCAGGCAGGGTCACAAGGTTGCGGTACATGTTAGACTTTTTTAGTGGAGCAGACCCAGTAGGAGCAGGATCCCGGACCCTCTACCATTCAAGGTATGATCTTAGTAGCCTCAGTTATAGCTTCTGCTCTTTTTTATACAGGGGCTTCCCATAGATTTATATTTTTTGCTTTCGTGGAGAGCCTCAGTCTCTTCATATTTTCCTATGATGATATCTTCACGCTAGACACTCCATTGGGGACAAGAAAGGCTAGTGGACGTTAGTGCAGAGAGTGCCCTCTACAGGTTGGTGGGTGTCACTTTTTATGGGACCTCTATGTCCTAGAGATGACAGGCTATGATTTAATTCTTGGAATGAACTAACTAGTTCCCTTCCAGGTATTCGTCGACTATTATCATCGTAGGGTGAGTTTCATATCACTAGAGGATGTATTTTTTCTTCATAAGGGAAAGTGGGATGTCTAAGCGAGTAGAGCGGGACCCGAGCATCATGGGTTGAGAGGAGTTACAGCCCAGATTTCTAGTTTATATCTGGATGACCAGGGGACTTTATAGTTAGACTTTCCTCTAGTGGTGGATTGTTTTAGAGAGGTCTTTCCAAAAGACTTTTCAGGTTTTCCTCTGGAACGTGGGGTAGACTTTTCTATTGAGCTTGTGCCAGTAGTGGCACTAGTGTCCATTCCTCCTTATAGGATGGATACACCAGAGTTGCAGGAGATCAAGAAGAAGTTGGAGGAGTTTCAGGCAAAGGGTTTCATCCGACCAAGTACTTCTCCTTGTGTTTCATCTGTCCTATTTGCGAAGAAGGTGGACGGTACCCTCAGGCTTTGTGTGGATTATCGAAAGCTGAACCAGTTGATGGTCAAGAACCGATATCCCTTGCCTAGGATTGATGATCTCTTTGATCAGCTTCGAGGGTCCCAAGTGTTCTTGAAGATTTAATTGAGGTCTATTTATCATCATTTGCACATTAGACTATCTGATAAACCTCTCATATCCTTCTAGAGCATGTATGGTCTATACGAGTATATGGTTATGCCATTCGGTCTCACGAACGTGCCTGTAGTTTTCATGGCACTGATGAACCGAGTGTTCAATCCATACTTGGATTCATTCATGGTGTTCTTAATGGATGATATCTTGGTGTACTCTCACACTCGACACAACCATGCTACCCATCTTGAGATTGTTCTAAGTACACTGAGGGAGAATCGGTTATATGTTAAGCTCTCAAACTGCCACTTTTGGATGGATCAGATTCACTTCTTGGGTCATGTTATATTAGAGACAGGAGTATCGGTAGACCCATAGAAATTGAGAGAATTAGTTTCCTGGGAGCATCCAAATAACATCTTTGAGGTATGGAGTTTTCTAAGACTGGATGGATACTACATACATTTCATACGGGAAATTTCACGCTTAGCAGCACCATTGACGGGTTTGACTAAGAAGGGTGCAAAGTTCCTGTGGTCATATTCTTGTGAGTCATCCTTTCAGAAGCTAAAAGGGAGGTTGATTTCATCACTGATACTAGTCTTTTCGGATTCAGGAAAAAGCTATATGGTTTACTGTGATGCATCAAGTATCAGGGTGGGAGTTGTGCTTGTTCAGGGAGATGGAGTCGTTGCGTACGGATCTCAGCAGTTGAGGCCAAATGATAGGAATTACCCGATGCACGATCTTGAGTTGGCAGCTATTTTTCATTCTTTATGTTGTTGGAGACATTATCTTATGGGAGATAATTTTGTGGTTTTCACCAACCACAATAGTCTCAAGTACATTTTCACTCAGCATGATCTAAATTTGAGACAGTGAAGGTGGTTTGAGTAACTTCAGTCCTTTGACATTGAGCTTGCCTATAGGCCTGGGAAAGGCAACACAGTGGATGATGCGTTGAGAAGGAGGAATCATATACAAGAAGTTCAGGAGGCCAGCTGTGAGTGGCATCTCATGGATCTGTTCTTTGAGATGCATTTGGAGGTGCATGACAGGCAGGGGAAGACTTTTCTTTCTTCTGTGGCTGTTACCTCTACTCTTCTTGATTGAGTGCGAATGAGGTATCTATCAGATTATGAAGGCCTAGTCCTATGGGAAACCGTGTCAGGAGAGGACCCTATTCCATTATGGACCATAGGAGAGGATGAGATCTTTCGTTTCCAGGGGTGCGTATGGGTGCCAGTAGATATACGCGAGGAGATGATGCGGGATTTTCATTCCTCAGTTTGGACAGTTCATCCTGGTGTCACCAAGATGTATCATGATCTACACCATCAGTATTAGAGGCCATGTATGAAGAGGGATATTTATGGTTTTTTCTTGAAGTGTTCCACCTATCAGTAGGTGAAGGAGGAATATCAGTGACCAGTAGGGATTTTGCAGCAGTTACCCATTCCCAAGTGGAAGTGGAATGATTTCACGATGGATTTCATGACAGGTCTACCAAGGTCACCTCAAGGGAATGATGTTATTTGGGTTTTCATTAACAGACTCACAAAGGTTTCTCACTTTCTACCAATCAAGGAGACCTTCATTGTTGATGAGCTAGGACGGTTTTACATCCATGAGATTTTACGTCTGCATGGAGTTCCACACTCTATCGTTTCAGACAGGGATGTACATTTTACTTCCCGGGTCTGGAAGGGGCTTTAGAAGGCTTTGGGTATGCAGGTACTTTTGAGTACATCTTACCACCCCCATAAAGATAGCCAGTTTGAGCGTATGATTCAGGTGCTTGAGGACATGCTCCAAGCATGCATTTTGGATTTTGGAGGTTCTTGGGAGAATCACATACCTATTTTGGAGTTTTCCTATAATAATAGTTTTCAAGCAACTATTCAGATGGTACTTTATGAGGATTTTTACAGTAGGCCATGCCAATCACCCTTATGTTGGCTGGAGGTAGGAGAGGCAGCTTTTCTAGGACCTCATCTTGTTTAGGATACCACAGAGCAGATAGAGTAGATTCGTAAGAGGATAGATATTGTGCAGTCTTGACAGAAGTCTTATGATGGTCAGTAGAGACGACCTCTGGAGTTCGAGGTCGGGGATCAGGTTTTCCTGTGTGTCACACCAAGGTTGGGACAAAAGAGTATTAAAAGACAGGGTAAGCTTTCGCCGAGGTATGTCGGGTCGTTTTAGGTGTTGGAGAGATTTGGGCCGGTTTCCTATCGGTTGTAGTTACCTTAGAGGTATCGGGCTATGCACTATGTCTTCCATGTTTCTCAACTTCGATGCTACTTCTCAAACACATCTCACGTCTTCCAACCTGAGGAGGTTGAGTTGGAGGTGGATGCATCCTTTGAGGAGCATCCTATCTGGATTATCAATCGAAGTACGAAGGTTCTTTGTGGCCAGTTTGTTCCTCTATTATGAGTGCTTTGGCAGCATGGGCAAGTACAGGACGAGACTTGGGAGAGGAAGGCAGACGTACGATCTCAGTGGCCGGAGCTGTTCAGGGTTTCTTCTTCTATGCCGCGCTAGGGAAATTCGAGGACGAATTTCTTTAAGGGGGGGGAGTTTTTAAGAACCCGAACCTTCTTTTCAGGTATGTTTTCCCTTTTCTGGTCGTTTTTTAGGCAAAGAGGAAATTCTAGAAATTTTTGATGTACACCTCATGTACTTTATGAGTACATGATGTGTACTCAGTTACCGTAGGTAGCCGGGTGCTGTCCGTGTACCATCCATGCACACGGCCGTGTGTGGGTGACTGGGAGGCCGCTTAAAGAGGAGTACAGAAAAGGCGAGTACACACCATTTACCTTATTTTTTTCATTAAACTCAATGGGGTCACGTATAATCACCAGTAAGCTCTTCTTCTAGGTCTCGTTTGACCGAGAGCTCCGTACGGCTGTAGATCTTCGACGAGCCCCCGAGCCTCCGTCCGTCCTCTGAATCAAACATTATCAATTGCATTGGAATCGTATCGGTGAGTTCTCTCTTCTCCTAGAGCATCATCTTCTATTTTCTCCTCTTTCATGAGTTATCGTGGGTTGAACTTTTTATACACTTTCTTAGATCTATAGTGTTTTAAGTCCATTTAACCCTTGAGGTTCAAGTATTTTGATCTCCCAACGCCAAGGTAGGTGGTTTTTGCCTTTTCATTGAAAGTCTTTGAGTTTTATGTGCAAATTTTCCCAATACCCATGAACAGGGTATTGCGCGTTTACCATTTTAGCCCTATTGTTTGTCTGCTATGCTGGTATGCTTGAGTAGATGATAATTGATTGTGAATAGGGTGAATTATTGTGCTTTGGATGTGTTTCCCATGCATGTTTTCCCTGTTTTGACCTTTGGGTCTAGTTTTCCTGTTAGGCTGTTGTTTAATTTTTCATGCCTAGTATTGTAGGATGGTGTGACTTTTATTCTGTTATGTTGTTGTGGTGTAGAATTCTATCCAAGTAGTTCTTGAGGATTACCTTGGTCATTATGTGCTGCTACACTTGCTTGACTTACACAGGGCAATGAGAACCTGGTGTATAGACCATAGGGAGAATGGACATTGAGTGCTTCCACGGAGTGTTTGTAGTTCCTTGACGTGGGCCACAGGGGGAATGAGACGTTGAGTGATTCCCCATAGAACCTTTAGTACCGTTACGAGACTATAGGGGGAATTGACGGTGAGTGATTCCTCAGAGAATATATTCTTAAGCTGAACCAGTGGAGTTAGATTGAGTGTACTTCCCATAGGGTTGATTGTAATTGTTAGGTAGGACCAGAGGGGATAGGCTGTGGGGACTTCCCAGAGGGTTACCTATTGTGTTTATCTTCTTTGATTAGTTGTTTCATGTTGTGTTGTGTTTTTAATGCTTTGAAACTCTATATTTTTTCCTGTTGAGTAGTTCCTTGTTTACTGCCTTCTGTATTTTACCAACCATATATTCACTGATTGTTAGGCACAGATCTCATGGTGGTTGCCTACTAGGATTTAGTCTCACACCATGTTTGGCCCATGCTTTTGGGCCCAAACAGATTATATTGTTGTAGGTATAGATAAGGGTAAGCGCCCTTTTACTTCAAGTACTTGATTTGTTGTAGAGCTGGAGATCATGGGACCAAGCTATGGCTTGAGATGTTGTAGATTTTATCTGCTTTCTTTTGAACTTTGGTTTAGCACTTTTTTATTCCATTATTGTGACTTTTTTGGTTGTTTTCCTAGACATATGTATCATCCATCATTTTATATATGTGTTATCCAGTTTATACTCTCATTTTTCTGTTTTATGTCATTATTACTGCTTCTGCTCTTGTATGTATTTGTTTACTTCCGTTGTGTACTCTGCCAATGAGGGCATAGTTTCCCCACTATCACACCCTAGGCCCTCGCTGCTAGTCAGGAGCCTCGGGTGTTTGGGTAAATGTGCTTGAGGCCATGTGACCAACCGGGTACAGGGCACCTCTGGGTGGCTTTTGGAACAGGGACGTTACACCTACCCTAGCGGTACAGGTAATGGTTCCATTCCATATACCACCAAGATCCATGGTAGACTACACTGGGGATTTAGAGATCCAACATCCTATAGCATTACAGGGCACCGGTGGACTATAGGATGTCAAGGATTGGGTGGATATCATAGAGGGTATCTCTAATCTCATTGAGATTCCATCAAATTGGAAGGTGAATCTAGAATCCTTCAAGCTACAGGGACCCGACATGTGTTAGTGGGGAGTTATGGGACAATCTGGATGATGTGAGGGTCTCACCTAGGAGGCCTTCAAGGACTTTTTTTGGATATTTTTTCCACAATATGATGAATATTGATCAAGAACAAGAGTTCATGGAGCTGTAGAAAGGCGCTATGAAAATATTTGCATACTCTTCATTATTTACTAAGCTCCTCTATTTCACACTGCTTTTGGATGTTAATGAGGCCCGGTAAGCTAGGAAGTTTGAAATCGTACTTTGACCTGACCTTTGACAGCATGTCTAGATATTCATCTTAGCTTCATACTCAGAGGTTATGAGAAAGGTCCTAAATATTGAAAGTATTCTGAATAATGGATGAGTAGATGGTATTCTCCTAAATTTCACTACTCAAATTGGAGGACCTCCCCTGCCACCATGAGTGAATCTTCTAATGGTTGGAAGAGGAAGTCTAGAAACATGCAGCAGAGTAGTGGCATGAAACTACAGCATAGTTTAGTCTATTTGGTTTCTTATGAAGGTGAACCATAGTGATTTAATAGTGGGAAGTTCATACACTATAGTCAATTATTCTCATCATCCAAGATCAAGTGTTGATAGTGTGTAAAGTCAGGCTATATATAATAGTTTTTCCACATATCCCTGAGATTGGGTATCTAAAGAGGTATAGGGTTGGTGTATTCTTTGAGCTAAGTATCTTTTTGGGATTCCTAGTATAGGATGTGAACTTCTCAGATGATGGTAACTCGGGGATAGGGTCATAGAGTTGATGTGGGACATGTTTATGTGGTGGACCAGATTTTGAAATATGGTGGGTATAGTTCATCCACTATTTGAGGTATGTTTTTTTATCACTTCCACTCTATCAACTACCTTATTTATTAGTGGTTCTTCCCATTATTACATCTATTCACATGTAGTTTCTTGACATGACTTACCAGTAAATTTTTCCTCTGCTTTAGTCTCCATTGATATAATATTGGGAATGAGAGTATACTATCATCTCCAATTACCAGAGTGTCTATTAATCTTCACTATCTATGTACATCTATGGGAATTCATTATTTTGGAGATGAAAACTTTCGATGTGATTCTCGAAATGGACTAGCTGACCAGCTTCCGATCTCAAAACAAATTCTATCATAGATGGGTTTATTTTACCTATATAAAGGGAGATAAATTCATGATGATTAGATAATGGGAACTAGGCATAGGAAGAGTGGGGTTGGACTTAAGTCAGTACAGAATGATCACAACACAAATGGAAGGCTTGGACCTTTCAACAGGACTTGTGGTAGCCCCCTTATCTTTTCCACCATCCATAGATCTCTATCACAATGTCTTCTCAGAAGACTTCATAAGACTCCCTCCTGATAGAGGATTTTTCTTTTATTTAGATCTCAAACTGGTTTCGAAACTCATTTCAATACCCCCATATCATATGGTTCCAACTGAGATAAAGGAGCTCAAGGTGCATCTATAAGCCTTAGAGTGAAAGGGATTTATTAGACCAAGTACTTCACTATAGTGTGCACATATTTTTTTCTCCTAGAAGGAAGATGGTAGTCTTCAACTCTGTCTTGATTACCTTAAGCTAAACCAGGTGATGGTGAAGAACAAATATCCATTACCCAGGATTGAAAAAAATTTTGATTAGTTACGGGGAGCCTGATAGTTCTCTAAGATTAATCTATGATCGGGCTATCACCAGTTGTGAGTTAGAGAGGAGGACATTCTGAAGATGGATTTTTATAGTAGTTATGGGTTGTATGAGTACTTGGTGATGTCCTTTGGGCTAATGAATGTACCTAAAGTGTTCATAAATCTCATGAATAAGATCTTCCACCCCTACCTAGACTCTTTTGTCATAGTTTTCATTGATGACATCCTTATTTACTCACTAGCTCCTGGTCATCATGCTAGGAACTTAGAGATGGTGTTGAGTATGCTTTGATCAAATTATCTTTACGCCAAGTTATCAAAGTGTGACTTTTTGATATGATAGGTGATGTTCATGTGATATGTGGTGTTTTATATGGTTATATCCATGGACCCTAAGTTGAAATCATCATGTCCTAGACACATCCCTACAAATTTGTTTGAGATTAGGAGCATTCTGAGTTTAGTGGGGTATTACCAATGGTTTATCTAGGGTTTATCCTGATAATCAGCACCCATCATAACGATGAAAAATAAGGGAGTAAAATTTCAATGGTTGAACCAGTGTTAAGATTCATTCATTAAGCTAAAGGGAAGGCTGATGAAAACTCCAGTACTGACACTCCTTAATCTTGGGATTGGTTATATAGTGTAATTTAATGTATCTGGAATTTTTCTAGGATCAGTACTGATGAAGTGGGAAAAGGGAGCAGTCTATGGTTCACGTTAAATATGAATTCATGAATAGAACTACCCTACACATGATTTTGATTTTTCAACCATAGTTCACACACTGAAGTGTTGTTGAAATGATCTCTTTATTGAGAGATTTTTAGTTTACACAGACCACAAAATCCTTTGATATATCTTCACATAGAGGTACATGAACATCAGATAGAGATTCTGGGTTGGGTATATACAGACATTCTATTTTGAGATGATATATGCACCTGGTAAAGGTAATGTCATTGAAGATTCTATTATCCATAAGATACAAGATGGGATGGAGGTTTCTGAGTGTCCTTTAGAGGAGTAGTGGAGCTTGAGGAGATTATTGGAATACCGAAGGGTGGATAATCTATAGTGTCGGACTCCTCATGTATTAATCATGTTTTAATGATCACAAATCCTATTAATATTAATTAATCTCAATATTAATTGCACATCTTGTTAATGCTCTTGAGTCTCAATAATAAATACACATCATGTTTTAATGATAGCAAATCTTATTGATGTTAATTACTCTCTTTATTATTTACAACTCTTATGCATGATCACAAATCTTGCTTATATTATCAAGCCTTTATATTTATGTTTAAACTTCTATTACTCTCTAATGATTAAGCTTAATCCATATTCTGCATATTACTGTTTAAGTATAAATACAGATATTTGTCTAAGTATAGACACACCGTGACCCAGACACCGTGAAGGACACACCATGACCCAGACACCGTGAAGGAAACACCGTGACCCAGACACCGTGAAGGACACACCGTGACCCAGACACCGTGAAGGACACACCATGACATAGACACTGTGAGCTACACACCATGACATGGAGACACCGTGAATCACATACTGTGACCACACCCCGTGAAGCACATACCGTGACCACATACCGTGACCACACACCATGAAGCACATACCATGACCACATACCGTGACCACATACCGAGAAGCACATACTGTGAACCACATACCGTGAAGACCATACCGTGAAGAAGACATTGTTTACATAATCACTATGACACCATTTCTCAACTTTTTGTCAATATTAATTAAATAATTCTAACAGTCATATTTGATGTTTTTAATGTAATTCATGTTATTTAATGATAGTTGTTGGCATGTCATGAAACCATATCTTGTACCTATGAAAAGGGAATCATTCCTACTGCCAGAATTTGTGGAATATAAAGAAGATTGAGCTGCAGTACACGTGTGAAAGTGTGACGATACAACAAGAAGAACTTACATACGCCCGAGTGCACTATGCTGAACGAGAAGAACAATCCTGAGCAAGAATGAGATTGTAAGACTTTCAAATAACTCTCATGAGTGAAATCCAACACCACTGAAGAACACACGCTGAATCAAGAGATCATTTTCACTCCTGTCAAACACAAGACTACAACACTCTATTTTTCAATAGAAAAACCAGAGAAGGACTCAGAAGCTTTTCTGCTGAATCCAATGAGTCCGGAGCTGCATTTCTAATCACTAGAGCTTTCTAAACTCTTATCTGTTCTCTATAAGTGATTTGTTTATTTACTTTCGAGTAGTGTGGTGTACTATATATATCTTACACGCACATTGTCTTTTGCACTGAACTGGAGGATATCAAGATCCTCACTCCAAAACTCTTAACTCTTGTTTACCCACGTCAACTGTGGAAGAGGTCCTTGTGTGGCATGGTATTTGTTTCGTTTCCCATGAAGAACTGTGGTAGAGATCCCTGCATGGCCTGGACAGTTTTGTAAACTGTTGTTAACCCCGATCCAGGGTGTGGATCAAATTTATATAAATTTGAGAGGACTAAGTCTCAGCTTGAGACTGAACCTCTTGTTATATCTGATATGCATCTTTAGTTTAAGTTTAAAGTATACTAAATATATCTTTTATATTCCGCTGTTGTTACTTTGAAATATAAAACCATTTTAAAGTTACTTTGATAGTTAAATTATCAAGTGTTTACACTTATTGTAAATCAGTATGTTAGTTTCAAAAGTTAGTTTAATCTTGTGCTTAAATTAACTGAGACCTAATAAATCTTTGAGAAGCTAAGTGAACATTTAAAATTTGTATAAATTAACTATAGTTTAACTTGTTTTATAAATTGGGGTATTTTAATAGACAATATTTTAACAGAAATTTTAATTGGAACTCAATTCACCCCCCCCCCCCCCACCCTCTTGAGTATCCACTCCGACCAACATTTGGTATCAAAGGTTGTTTTTGTTTAAGGATTTTTGAAATACTCTATTTTCAACTGTAATTTTAGTTACATCTTTAAAGATCTTAAATTTCTGTTAGTTCTAAATTTTATCTCTTTAATTTTACTTTCTAAAATCTAACTATGGAAAATAGACTATAGGGTGTTGATACTAACAGGACACCTTTATTTAATGGTACAAACTATGCCCAGTGGAAGCTTAAAATGAAAATTCATTTGGATAGTATGGGTTTTGATATCTGGACTGCTATATAATCTCAATATAAAATTCTAGAAACCGAAAGAACAACTTGGGATGAACTTACAAAGACTGCTTACAATAATAACTATAAATCTATGAATGATTTGTATTGTGAATTAGGAGATGAGGAATTTAATAGAATATCTTCTTGCAAAACTGCTTTTGAAATTTGGGATACTTTGGGTGTTTCTCATGAGAGAACAACCAATATTAAAGAAATGAGATTGAATAAATATACTATTAAATATGATAATTTTAAAATGAAGACTAATGAACCTATTTCTAATATGTATCTCAGGTTCAATGAGATAGTCAATACAATGAATTCACTCAGAAAGGTTGTTCCAGTAAAGGAACAAATTATGAGGATACTGAGATGTTTACTAGACCGATGGAGAGGCACATCTGTTTCAATCAGAGAGTCATGTGACATTGGAGCTCTACCTGTCAAAGAGCTGATTGGTAATCTTATGATGTATGAGGAAGAACTCAAGGTGAATAAAGAGGAAGATGATGAACCAAAAAGGAAATCATTGGCTTTCATGACTGCTGCTTCAAAGAACAAGGACAAAGAAAAAACTCAAATACAAACTGACAGTTCAGCAAGTGAAAGTTCAGACTCTGATAGTGATGCTGAAATGGCTCAAATAGCCAGAAGGTTTAAGAAATTTTATAGGAAGAAGAAATTCTTCAGAAAATCAAATTACAAGGGAAAGTATGACAATAAGGGACATTGGAAGAAGGACTGGAAAAAGGTAGATAAAAGTGAATAATTTGTTTGCTACGAGTGAAAAAGAAAAAGGACACATTAAAGTAGAATTACCAAAGCTAAAATTCAAGAAGAAATATGATTACAAGGGCAGTAAGTACAAGAAATCTATGAAGGCTACCTGGAGTGATTCTGAAGACAGCACAAGTGAATCTGAAATTTCTGATTCTGAAAAGAATCGTGCCAACATGTGTTTCATGACAAACACATTTGAGGTAACCTTAGATACTCTTTCTTTAAATTCCTATTATTCTGGAACTGAATCTGATTCGGATTCTGAAAACATGACTAGTGAGGAATTATTTGTATATTGTAATATTCTGGAAGAGACATGCAATGAACATAATGATAAATACAAATCATTGAAGAAACAGCATGCTCTCACTACAATTGTTAAAACTGAACTTACTATTGAAAAGGAGAAAAATGCTCAACTGTTAAAGGAAAACACTGAACTGAAAATGTCAAATGAACAACTTAGAAATTACTTAGAGAAGTTTACAAATGGAAAGAACACTCTAACTCAAATTCTAGGAAAGAAATTGGCACCTAAATACACTACTGGAATAGGCTACAAACCTGAACAGAGACAGATTACTATGAATAGATTTATTCCTAAATCTGGATAGAATACTACAAGTTCTAGTTCTGGAAATTCGTGTGCTTCAACTAGTTATTCACATAGTTATAAATCAAATAGAGTTTATCTCTCAAAATATTTTGATTCTGTAAATTATATGAGACCCATAAGACAAATTTGGGTACCAAACTCATTGATTACTAACCTGTCTGGACCCAAGAAGATCTGGCTACCAAAATCATATTCTATCTAAAACTATTTTGTAGGAAACATTCTTGAATAGTTCCCACAAGAAGACATGGTATTTGGATAGTGGATGTTCAAGACATATGTCTGGGGATTACTCATGCTTCAAGAGTTTAATAAAGGTTGATGGAGGCTATGTCACCCTTGGTGATAATTCTAAAGGAAAGATCATCGGCCTATGCCAAATTGGTAACACTAATTCAGTTTTGATTTCTAAAGTTTTATTTGTTGATGGACTTAAATATAATCTATTAAGTATTTCCCAATTGTGTGATGATGGTTTTAATGTCATGTTTGAAAATGATTCCTGTAATGTTTTTAACTCTAAAAATGTTTTAGTATTTTCTGCTTTAAGAAATAAAAATGTTTATGTTGTGGATCTGAATTCTCTAGCTAAACAAAATGTTACTTGTTTAAATGATTTTCATAAAGAGTCTTGGTTATGGCATAGGAGATTAGGACACTGCAGTATACACCCACTTAGAAAACTAACTAGGAAGAACGTAGTTAGAGACTTACCCAAACTTGAGTTTCCAAATGACAAAGTATGTAATCCCTGTCGAAAGGGAAAGCAACACAAAATCTCTTTCAAACCAAAGAAATAAGTTTCAACTTCTCAACCACTCGAGTTGGTTCACATGGATTTGTTTGGACCATCTAGATTTTCTAGTTTAAATGGGAAGCACTATGTCTATGTCTTAGTAGATGACTTTTCTAGATATACTTGGGTATACTTCTTAGCTCACAAAAGTGAAGCTTTTTCTTATTTTGTTAAATACTCCAAGTCTATAGAAAACCTTAGTGGAATTAAGATTAAAACTCTAAGAAGTGATCATGGTCATGAGTTTGAAAATCAAGAGTTTGAATCTTATTGCTCACACAATGGCTATAGTCATAACTTTTCTGCTCCTAGGACACATCAGCAGAATGGGGTAGTAGAAAGAAGAAATAGAACCCTACAAGAAATTACTAGAACTATGATTAATGAATATGACCTGCCTATTTACTTTTGGGCTGAAGCTGTGAACATAGCTTGTTATATCATTAATAGAGTCTTAGTCAGACCTATTCTCAAAAAGACCCCTTATGAACTTTGGAACAATAGAAAACCTAAAGTTAGTTACTTTAGAGTATTTGGCTATAAAGTATTTATTCTCAATACAAAGGATAATTTGGACAAGTTTTCTACTAAGAGTGATGAAAGAATATTTTTAGGATATTCTATAACAGCAAAGCCTATAGAGTTTTCAATAAGAGAACCAAGTGTGTGGAAGAATCGGTTCACATCAGGTTCGATGAAACTAATCCACATGAGCCTAAAACCTCTCTTGAAAATATTGAAGAAGATTTGAGTGTTCTGTACCTTAATGAAAAATCTAAAAAACCTGCTATAAAGAAAACCAGTTCTGGACTTATTCCAGAATCTGCTCCTAATGAACCCGAACCTAGAAAAGAACCTGAAATTTCTATTCCTACCTTTACTAGATAAACTAGAATTCTAAATAATCATCCTTTAGATGTTGTTGTAGGAAATCTGGATAGAGGGACACAGACTAGAGCTTCTCTTAGAAATCAAGTTAAACATCAAGCCTTCTTGTCACAGCTTGAACCTAAAAACATTGATGATGCTATTAATGATGAATTTTGGGTAATTGTTATGCAAGAAGAACTCAATCAGTTTGAAATAAATAAAGTTTGGAAACTAGTAGAAAGACCTAAGGACACTTTCACCATAGGAACTAAATGGGTGTTTAGAAATAAAGTAGATGAATCTGGAAATATAGTTAGAAACAAAGCTAGATTATTTGCACAAGGCTATAGTCAAGAGGAAGGAATTGACTATGAGGAGACTTTTTCTCCAGTATCCAGATTAGAATCCATTGGAATTTTACTTGCTTATGTTGCACATCTAAATTTCAAACTATATCAAATGGATGTCAAGAGTGCATTCTTAAATGGATATATTGCTGAGGATGTTTTTGTTGAACAACCACCTGGATTTTCAAACCCTCATTTTCCAAATCATATTTTCAAATTATCAAAAACTTTATATGGTTTAAAACAATCTCCAAGATCTTGGTATGACAGATTAAGTACTTTTCTTATTTCTAAAGGTTTTACAAAAGGTATAGATGATCCTACTCTTTTTATAAAACTAATTTCTATAGATTTTTTAGTTGTACAAATCTATGTAGATGATATTATTTTTGGATCTTCAAGAAATTCCCTATGTACCGATTTTTCTAAAATGATGCAAAATGAATTTGAAATGAGTTTAATGGGTGAACTTAAATTATTTCTTGGATTTCAAATCTTTCAAAATAATGATAGAATTATTTTAACTCAAAGTAAATATACTAGAGATCTTTTAAAACATTTTGGATTGGATAGCACAAAAAGTAGTGACACTCCCATGAGTACCACCTTTAAGTTGGATCTTGATGAGGATGGTAAATCTGTTGATCAAACCACTTATAGAGGAATGATTGGAAGTCTACTCTACTTGACTGCTAGTCATCCTGATATTATGTTTAGTGTGTGTATGTGTGCTTGTTTTCAAGCAAACCCTAAAGAGGCACATTTAAATACTGTAAAAAGGATTTTGAAATACCTCAAGCATACCCCAAATTTAGGATTATTCTATCCCAAAGGACAATCATTTGAACTAGTTATTTATTCTAATGCTTATTTTTCTGGATGTAAGTTAGATATAAAAAGCACCTCTGGAACATTTCATCTTTTAGGCAAGTCACTAGTATCATGGTGTAGTAAGAAACAAAATTCTATTGCATTATCTACTGCAGAAGCTGAATACATAGAAGCTGGCAGCTGTTGTGCGCAAATTTTGTGGATGAAACACACATTACTATACTATGGATATCAATTCAGACATGTCCCAATAAATTGTGACAACACAAGTTCTATTAACATTTCTAAGAATCCTATTTCACATTCTAGGAAAAAATATATTGATGTAATACATCGCTTTTTGAGGGATCATTATAAAAAATGTGATATCACTTTGGAATTCATTGGTACTGAATATCAACTTGCTGATATATTCACTAAACCATTAAATTTTGAAAGATTAGACTACATCATACATGATCTTGGTATGATCAATAATAAATAGATATCTTACTGATCTTAATGTTTAATACTTTACTGTATTTTACCTTATGGTTTCATGGTCACTATTTCTAAGTTATTATTTCATGCTTATGGTCTCACAGTTTAACACCTTGTACTCACGGTCTGTCACTTAACTATCTCACCATGATAGAACAATTCACTCACTGTCTCACAGTGACTGCACAGAATGGTCATTGTCTCACCGTGACGACCACCAACTGTCTCACCATGATGACTGTTTTTCATCACACCGTAATGCCTACTCATGGTCTCACCGTGAAGATTATTTATACTCTTATTTTAACCCGTATCGCGGTAATTTTTATTTCACCACTATTTGATTTCCCATGTTTTTGTTTTTATGACGTTTGACATTCCCAAATGATAAAACTTAAGTTTTTCATTTGATTCATTACTCGAACTCTCTCCTGAATCTTCTCACTCTTGAAAACCTTCTCCTCTCTTGCCTGAACCTTCAGTGGATGCCTAGGATGAAGTGTCTGTATTCACCCTCGTCTGAGAAGCGCCGTTCTAAGAAATAGAAGAGGATACCGAGGATAGCTCCTGAAGGACCCCTGAACCCAAATATTGTTAATCGTACCGTAGTTCCTGAAAAAGAGGTTTTCCCTGAGTTGATTCTATCTAGTAAGTATTTAATTTTGAAAATCTTAAGAGAACAAGGATGGTTTGAATGGTTCTCTAGAAAAGATAGACCGATTTACCTGAGATTGGTATCTCAATTCTACCAATATGGGAAGTTTTACTTTGATTTTGGAGAAAGCTTTATGGTGACCAGCTGGATCAATGGTCAGAAGTGTTTTTTCTCTTCGAGGTTGTGGGTTTCATGCCTAAGGATTCCACATGAAGGATTTTGTGAGGATTACTAGAGAGACCCTCCTCCAACAACCGACATCATTGACCTGGAGAATGCTTTGGAAATCCTGACTGGAAATGGCACCAAGCGAAGGTCCATAGCTGCTGAATTAGATGGGGAGACAAGACTACTGTTCAAGTTTGTTCAAAATTTGATTATCCTGAGAAAAGGATATTTTGTTGTGATTAAGTATCAGGATGTGTTCCTGATTCACCTGTTGAAGAATGGCCATAAGATCAACCTATGCAAGTATGTTATTAACCATATCTATGAGATGATTAAAGTCACTTCCAAATCCACCTCCTTGTTTTACTCGAGGATGATTTCAGCCATGCTAGTTGCCAAAGGAATAGTTGGACTGAATAAAGAAAAGATAGAGGACTTTGATTTCTTCTTATCCAAGCCTATCATCAGAAGGATGAAGATTAGTTGGAACCCCTGGAAGAAGCAATGGGTTGAGGATAATGATCAATTGTATAATAAGTTTAATCCTGTTGATTATCCAAGAAGATCTAAGAACCTAGATGATCTTGTTTTGGAACCAGATGAAGTGGCAGAGTATTCGGAAGAAGAAGAAGAGGAATAAGAGGAAGTGGCAGATGAATTTCCACCTAGAGAAGAGGCTGAAATACCACAAGTGGAAGCATATCCTGTTGAGAAAGAAAGGACTGTTGTCCCTGCTGATGATCCTATTGAAATGCCTTCAAGAGAGGAAGTTGATGTTGGTTTTAGAGAAGAAGAAGCCCCTATTTATAGTAAGGATTTCAATCCAGAAGCTCATCCTACTGTTGCAAGAAAATTGGTTTTCCTGATTTAGAACAGCAAGTAATGGTGGAGACAGATCCTGTTGAAGAGGATCTCCCTGCTAAAAAAGAATCAAGTTTGGAACCACAAACAGTGGAACAATCGGTTCCTGAGTACATACTCTCTACTAAAGAGAGGATGGAAATTGCCTTTCAGCTGGCAAGGCAAGAGTTTGCTGAAGAGATTAGAGATGATCCCGTGGATCATGACCCAATTCCTGAGCCTCAAGAATCTGAAATGGAAGCACTTTTTGAGGGGGATGAACCTCAAAACCTTGAGATTATAGAAGCTGGATCTATTGAAACATCTCAACCTACTGTCACATATTCTGTGTACACTCGGTATGAATTTACAAGTTTTTATGATGTGAGTGAGTCAGAGCAAGTGACTACAAGTGGTATAGATCATTATTCTTTGTTTCAACTGAAGTCTGTAGCTCATCCAGAACTAGAACCAGAACCAGAGCCTCAATCTGAATCAGAGTCTGAGTTTGAAGATGACTCTGAACCAAAACTAGAACCTTCTCCACTACCTTCACCTGCACTCTTACCCGAGCAACACTCTTTTGTAACTAAGGATGATTTGAAAGTCTTTGGAGGGACTATCTTGGCTGGTGTTGAGAAGATTTTATCCACTCAACCTCGTCCTGTGACTCAGTTAAGTCAAGAAGATGCCTCAATTCTGCTGGAAAACATTATATTGCATATTCAACCACGAATGATCCGTGAAATTCAAGAATTCAGGGTTGAAAATAGGTTGCTTAGTACTGATGTTGCAAATTTGAAAGGTTTGGTGGAAAACCTGCAATCAGAACTGTCTTCAAGATCAGAGCCTGTGCCTGCTCCTGTTTCTTCCCCTGAACCTGTTGCTACTTCTCCTGAACCAACTGATTCCACCCTTTCTATAGAGATTGTGTCTCAATTGCATCCATATCTACTATATTTTGATGAAAATATTGGAACAAGACACACCAAGATGCTAGAACGCATGAGGGAGCTTGTAGAAAATCTGAATAAGCTCGCAGATGAGTACACTGGATGTCTTCAGAAAGTTTTGAAATAGCTCAAAGTTATATCCATAGCCGTAAAAGCTTCTCCTGCTTCAAGTCAACCTTCTGTTCCTCCTTTGGATGATTCTCTGCTGAGATCCATAATCAAGGAAGAACTTTAGAATGCCTTAAGTGGCTTGGATCTGTCTTCTTTTTCAGAAGTGGTTAAGAACAGTGATCGAGCATTAGACTTGGTTAGAATTCATTCTAAGATAGACAATGATGCTCAATAGGAGATCACCAAGAAAATAGATTTTTATATCACCCGGATTTTCTCCAAAAGTGACATGAAAAATCACATTAATTATCTTGTGGAAAACCTGAAAATCCCTCCTGTAACTCAAGATTTTAAAGCTCAAGTTCAGAAGCTTACAGAGTTCACCAGATTGTTGGACAAATTCATGGATAATAAAGAAGATTTTGAAAAGGCTATGCAATATGGTGGAGAAATAATTACTGATTTCATCAATCTTTTGAAGCCGTATCTTCATGTGCAGAGTACTACTATTGTTGCTCCAGCTGTTTCACCTCTTAGACCTATTCTACCTTCCTTAGCCTCAACTGCCATGTCAGTCAACCAAGCTCTTTCTCAGATCCGGCCAGTCATTCTTGACCAACCACAGCCTAGATCTTCTACTACTTCTTCTTTGGCTCCATCCGTTTTTGAAGGTCTACCCTTAACCTCTTTGTCTACCACATCTATGAATTCTTCTACTTCAGCCCCAGCTCCTGCTGCTGATAAAGGCAAGGAAAAGGTCGATCCCTGAAGACTCCAGGGACTGTTTTCTTTTTGATGGGATGTCTTTTGTTGTTTAATGTTTTTATTTCTCCTGTATGTTTTATTCTGAACCTTTTCAATAACAAATGCAGTGTTTCCCTCATTTCTCTCTACTTTTTGATAATCCCAAAAGGGGGAGAAAAACTACAAGTATCAGTACTATAATGAGAAATGTTATTATCGAATCTATTATTCTCTAATTTTTGTTATTCTAATATGATAGTTTCTTTAATGTTGCATTTCATTTATATTTTGACTATACAATATTTGTGATCATCAAAAAGTGGGAGATTGTTGGACTCCTCATGTATTAATCACATTTTAATGATCACAAATCCTATTAATGTTAATTAATATCAATATTAATTCCACATCTTGCTAATGCTCTTCAGTCTCAATAATAACTACACATCATGTTTTAATGATAGAAAATATTATTGATGTTAATTACTCTCTTTATTATTTAGAAGTCTTATGCATGATCACAAACCTCGCTTATATTATCAAGCCTTTATATTTATGTTTCAACTTCTCTTACACTCTAATGATTAAGCTTAATCCATATTCTGCATATTACTGTTTAAGTATAAATACAGATATTTGTCTAAGTATAGACACACCGTGACCCAGACACCGTGAAGGACACACCGTGACCCAGACACCGTGAAGGACACACTGTGACTCAGACACCGTGAGCTACAAACCATGACATGGAGACACCGTGAAGCACATACCATGACCACACACTGTGAAGCACATACCGTGACCACATATCGTGACCACACACCGTGAAGCACTAACCGTGACCACATACTGTGACCACATACAGAGAAGCACATACCGTGAACCACATACCATGAAGACCATACCATGAAGAAGACACCATTTACATAATCACTATGACATCGTTTCTCAACTTTTTTTCAATATTAATTAAATAATTCTAACGGTCATATTTGATGTTTTTAATGCAATTAATGTAATTTAATGATAGTTGTTGGCATGTCAGGAAACCGTATCTCGTACCTATGAAAAGGGAATCATTACTACTTCCAGAATTCATGGAATATAAATAATATTGAGCTGCAGTACACGTGTGAAAGTGTGACGATACAATAAGAAGAACTTACATATTCCCGAGTGCACCATGCTGAATGAGAAGAACAATCCTAAGCAAGAAGGAGATTGAAAGACTTTAAAAGAACTCTCATGAGTGCAATACAACACCATTGAAGAACACACGACGAATAAAGAGATCATTTTCACTCCTTTAGAACACAATCTAGACTACGACACTCTGTTTTTCAATAGAAAAACTAGAGAAGGACTCAGAAGCTTTTCTGCTGAATCCAACGATTCCAGAGCTGCATTGCTAATCACTAGAGCTTTTTAAACTCTTATCTGTTCCCTCTAAGTGATTTGTTTATTTACTTTCGAGCAGTGTGGTGTACTCTGTATATCTTACACACACACTGTCTCTTTCACTGAACTGGAGGATATCAAGATCCTCACTCCAAAACTCTTAACTCTTGTTTACCCACGTCAACTGTGGAATATTTACTTGTGTGTCCTGGTCTTTGTTTCGTTTCCCAGGAAGAACTATGGTAGAGGTCCCTGTGTGGCCTGGATAGTTTTGTAAACTATTTTTAACCCCGATCCAGGGTGTGGATCAAATTTATATAAATTTAAGAGGACTAAGTCTCAGCTTGAGACTGAACCTCTTGTTATATCTGTTGTGCATCTTTAGTTTAAGTTTAAAGTATATTATATATATCTTTTATATTCAGCTGCTGTTAATTTGAAATATAAAACCATTTTAAAGTTACTTTGATAGTTAAATTAGCAAGCTTTTACACTTATTGTAAATCAGTAGGTTAGTTTCAAAGTCAGTTTAATCTTGTGGTTAAATTAACTGAGACCTAATCAATCATTGAGAAGCTAAGTGAACATTTACAATCTGTATAAATTCACTACAGTTTAACTTGTTTTATAAATTGGGGGATTTTAATAGACAATATTTTAACAGAAATTTTAATTGGAACTCAATTCAACCCCCCCCCCCCCCCCCTCTTGAGTATCCACTCTGACCAACACATAGGATGATGGATCTATGAATTATTCCCCTTTAGTTATTACATCTTATCTTGTGTACTGGTTGAATATTATTTAGTAGTTAGATATAGAGTGAGTTGTTATGAGGGAAAAGCTGGTTGGGGGTAACCTGATACCCGAGTGGAACTTGGGAAATAACGATGTAATCATGGTACATGGGAGAGTATTATTACATGATTCTAACACAGAGGATATGATGAGATATTACAAAACATCTATATGGGCAATACATCCTAGTACGACCAAGATGTATCATGACTTTAGATGAAATTTTGGTGTCCAAGGATAAAGAGGGACATTACTGGTTTCATTTCTCGATGCCTCACATGTAAAAGGGGGAAGGTCGAGCACCAATGACCTGGTGATTTGATTTATAAACTTCCAATACCCATGTGAAATTGGTAGTGTGTCATGATGGAATTTTTGATGGGGTTACCCATGACCCCAAGGAGTTGTGACATAGTCTGATTGATTATCGATTGGTTAATAAAGATTACTCATTTCCTATCAATCATAGAGGCTCACTTAGTGGAGGAGCTGGGAAAGATTTATGTATGTTAGATTGTACATATTCATGGAGTTCCCTTGATACTTTTTTTTTATAGATAATTTTGTTTGACAACATACTTTTGGAAGGGCTTGCGGAAATCACTAGGGAATCAACTAAGATTGAGCATGGCATACCATCCTCATAAAAAAATATAGTATGAGCATACTATATTCATATTAGAGGATATGATTCAAGACTTCCTCATAGACTTTTATGGATAATGTGATGATCACTTATCCTTGGTTGAGTTTTCATACAAAAAAATTTATCTAGAGTTGATTCATATGGAACCTTATGAGGCTCTTTATGGGTGGTTGTGTCGCACACTGAACTATTGGAATGAGGTGGGTGAGGTAGTATTTATTGGCCACAGCATGATTTAGGATACCTCTAAGAGAGTGTGGTTGATTTGGAAGAGGTTTATCACCACTCAGATCAAGTATAGATCATATGTCAATAGTATGAGGAGACCCTTGGATTTCACTCTCGGTGATCATGTTTTCTTGAGAGTAACTCCTCAGTTAGGCCAACAATGTCTAAGGAAGCATAGAAATCTAGAACCATGATTTAGGGGACCCTTTGTGATCAACGAACAGGTTGGTATAGTGGCATATCCACTGGACCTTCCTTCTCACAACCAAGGTATGCATAGCAAGTTTCATGTGTCCCAACTTTAGAGGTATATGGTCAATCCTACACATGTCATCAACTGTGAGGATGTTGAGCTGGATCCTAACGCATCTTATGAGGATCGTTTGGTGTATATTAAAGATAAGACTAAGAAATTACTATGAAGGAAGACAGTACCACCTATCCAGATTTAGTGGTGGCATGGATGGATCCAGGAGGATATGTGGGAGAATGATTCTGATTTTCGATCTTAGTGTCCTGAATTGTTCAAGAAAGATCTCTAAAGTTACTTCTTCGGGATGAGAAGTTGGTATAGGAGTAGAATTGTAATATCCACAATTTTTTATAATAAACACCCTCTTTATCAATAAAATGTGATTATTTTTATATTTTTCCATAAAAATCAATTTATAAATGATATATTACTTTAAATTCTTTATATGAGGGTAAAATTCTAGTTAACACCTTAGAATATTCTATGGAATATTTATGGAGTTAGGAACTGATTCGGTGTGAGAATCTAAGACCCGTAGAGCCTCAGTGCTAAAAAAATTAATTATATTATACCACGTGCACATTATTTTTTGAAAATAATGTAATATATCTCGAATGGGGTCTTGTATGGGAAGTATTAGATAATGGTTGTGCCCAAATTTACCCTACAAGTATAAGCGGTCATTTTTTTACATGTATGGATCGAATCCACAAGGACCGAAGAAGAAACCTTGAGATACTAAGATTTGATGGAGCTGTGGCTATGGAGTTGCCAACTATATGGTTGATTTTAATTGTGAAAAAGAATAATAATGTACCTAAGTGAATGGATTGAATTTATGGATTAAATATCTAATTAAGTGAATTTAAATAATTAATTAATATGAGTCAATCCTATGTTTTCTCTAGATTTAGATTGGATGTATTTGTTTTCTTAAAAAAATTCATATCACTGAATCAAGATGTATCCAAAAAATGAGATAATTCCACAAAATAATTCTACAATTTAATCCTTACACAATTCTAATTATAACCACCAATTCACTTAGAGGATCAATTTAATGATCACTCCAAGTAACTGGATCATTTCTACACTCAAAATTTTTCATCGTTAAACTTAGTGAAGACGAAAGGAAAATAAATCATCAAATGTAAATATTAAAATAATGAATTGATTTAAATATTAAATCACATAAAATAACATCAAATTCATACCCTTGATACCCCCTTAGATCAACCCATAAGAGGGTTAGACCTCTATTTATGCAAATCTATCAACAGAAGCGGGATGTAAACTTATGAGGGGGAATTTAAAAAGAAAAACATTGAAAATGATCACTCCATCGTTGTGTGAAGAAATTCACAAGGGTTGGTGTGAACAAGTTCACACCTTGATTCAGCAGTATCAAATTGATATGGAAAATTAAATAAGTAATGAAGAAGAATAAGAATAAGACTTTTATTAATTAAATAAAGGTAAACTAAAAACTTACATGGGAAAAATTGATGATGTGATTACAAAATGAAAGAATGAAATTATAATTTAAAGGAAAAACATGGATAGAAAGAAAAAAACATCAATCCTAAAACAAAAAATGTTCCAACCAAATTTATCAATCATATCCCAAAACATCAAATTCAAAAAATTAAAAAAAAAATCCACAAATAGATGATTGATTGGGCCCAAATTTTCACTTTAAACATGAATTGCACTTATGATAAGAAGTGAAGTTCAATTTAAAAAATGCACTAAAATTTATGTTTATGGACTTTAAAATAAATTAATATTAAGATATTAACAATGAATAGTATCCACTTTTAGTGGCTAATCACACCTCCCTAACTTGAGTTTTGCTGGTCCCGATAAAAAAATATCTCAAAAATATGAAATTGAATTCCATTTTTCAAAAACATTTTAACAAACATTTCTCATAAAAACATCATACCAAACAATAATGAAACCATTCAAAATCATTTCACATAATATAGTTCCACAATTATATACTAATCCCAAGACCATTCCTTTGTTAAAATTCATCATCACATTTCATCCAATTTCAATTAAGCTTGATGATGTGTTGTGCATCACAAAAGACATGGGGCCCATTTTCTTGTTCAGGGGGGTAAAATGGAAGTTCTAGGTGGGAATAATATTAAACCTTAAGATGATTATCCAAATTTTTTTATTTATTTTGTTTTTTTGTTTGTTTTTGAACTGCAATAGATATAAAAAGACTAACTTTGAGAAATATAACTATGGATTCAGGATCCCCAAGTGTCGGATACCACACATATTTTCAATTTCATGATCTAAAATAGAGATATAAATCTTAACTCTAGGAAAGAAAACTATGGAGTCACGATCACCAAGTATCGGATGCCACACATTTGGAAAAAAACATTGATATATGTGGTCACTATTTCAATTTTTTTGGGATACTCAAATTAAACTAAAAGTGACCCTAAACCCTATGCTATTATGAAAGGGACCTAAGAACTTAAAATCACTCCCAAGATCTAATGAACATGCATTGTGGAATTTTGATTAAGAGGATGAAAATGTAAAATTTTAAAAAACAAATCGGTCAACCTCACTTTTCAAAAACTCTTCTCATGAACTTAAATATGCATTCAAATAATAATCAAGAAATTCAAAAACATTTTGAAATTTATTTTTCATGTTTCACAATGTACATTAATTCATTCAAGGATGATGAATTTATTTTTTTTCTGAAATGAATTTTTTTATCATAAAATCCAAATATATTTTTTTAAATCATATATTTTCACTCCCCCTAACTTAAAATGAAACTACCATCAGTTTTGAAAGAGAATAAAAGAGAGATAGGAGAATTGGGAAGAAATAGAGGAGATGTTATTTGAAACTAAACCATGGAATAAAATCAAATGGTTTATAGTTGATGACCCATCAATAATAAATTGATTACTTTGACTTCACATCACATGTAGAATCGTTGAGGATGATTAATGATTGGGTTTGAACTTTAGAATTCAAGGGTTTTATTTTAAAATAATAAAATTCATTAACACCTAAATCTCACACACAATAGATATTAGATCACATTGGAAACCCCAAGGGGTTCCCTTGAAAAAAACACAAAAACCAAAAAAAATATAGAAACCAAGTTGCCTCTTAAAAAGCACTTAATTCGAATTCGTTAGATCTACTTAAACACCCCAATTTATCCAATACCAACTTTTAGCATTTTTAGGACCCCATTATTCTCCACTTTAATTTGATTTAGATTTTTTCTTTGTTTTGAATTTGTTTCATGTATAATCCCATGTTCAAAAATGAGTGTGAAAGTCCAAGTATTTTCTGAAATGAACTATAATTGATGTTTATGGACTTTGAAAAAAATTAATATTAATATATTAACAATGAATATTATCCTATTTTAGTGGCTAATCATATAATTATATCATATTACCAAAGCATAATTTTTGGAAAAAATTATCATAAAATAATTGTGAATGGATAACTTGTAAGGAGAATTATTATAAGATAATTATGAAAATCATCCAAGTATGGTTGTGAGAGAATTATCAAGTGAAAAATATATAAAATTATTATAGGATAATTATACAATTATTAAGGATAATTATATGGTTTTATTAAATAATAATTATAAGGCATACTACATGTGTTTTAGAATTAATTTAAAGATATAAATTATAAAATGTAGTTTTATAATTATTCTTGAGATCAATATTACGAGTGTATGCATTGACCTAAAATTATAATTAAAAAATTATTTAGGAAAGATAAAATATTATTGCATGTGATATTATATTTATTTTTTAAATAAAATAGCTAGTTTTGGTTCTAGGAAACCATGGTGAACCACGAGTGTTGATGTGTTGATGGATATGATAATAAGGTCATGAGGAGGAACTATTAAATATTTAGGTTTCCACTCGATCATTTGAACCACATAGGGTGGTTTATTCTTTTTGTTGACATCAATGAATTTAAGGTAGGAAGTTCTTTACTATCTTGGTCTCTCGTTTACACATGTTTCCATTATATGATTATTTTGTTAGCCTAGCTAATGACCATGCTTGTTTTTTATCGCATTTGGGTGTGTGTGTGTATGTAAACCATGATACCTGATATGATATTTTATTCCATGATTATAGCTAGAGTATCTTGTTTCCATGTTAGATTATTATAACATGTTGTTGTATATTGCTACTTTATTTCTCATGATGATATATTATGTATTCTTTGTATGCATACCTTGTGATGTGTGATTCCATTTCCTTAGAGGTTGTTTTTTACTACTTGATATTGGTACATCATCATGTGATGTGAATCCCTTAGAGGGGGAGTGTGAGAAAATTGCGGTGACTACAACGATAGATATGAACACAAGGTACAGTCCATGATGGCCTGGGGGCCTAACCTACGGTAGTGAGTTATGGGAATGATAACCTAGGGGCCTAACCTGAGGGGAATGATGATCTAGGGAATTGACCTAAGTATTGATGAGGTGTGACGGCCTGGTGACCTAACCCGAGGGGTAACACAAACTTGGGGCCTGACCCATGAATTAATTGGGATACAATGACCTTAGTACATGATCTGAATCAATGCCTTATGATTACTGATAGATATATTTTTAGCTTAGTACTGGTCCATGATAATTATGACAAACCATGACTATCCTTCTAGCATAGAGCTAAAGCAGGTACAACTGGGGGTTTGTGGTAGCTTGGTTAGTGCACACTCAGTTTTATATTGAATGTTTATGATCATATGAATTTAATTTCATTTTGGAATAGACTTTTTATAATTTATCACATCAGGTTAAGGATTAATTGGTGGTTTCCTAATGAGTCTTGTACTCACACCCTACTCGAGTATTTTGGTGTGATTGTAGATTTCATGAAGGATTTAGTGAAGGGCACGGGCCCTATGGTAGATAGTTGATCAGAGGAGTGTAGAGCAGGTGGAAGACTAGGATGGACTCTAGATGACCCCCATGGTGCTATTTATTTATTTATTTTATAATTCTTACAATAGACAGGCTTTCCATATTGGGATTAATTTTACTTACATGATATGTATGCCATTTATTTAGTATCTACATGTTTACTCCGTTTATTTGTTATATTGTTTGTTGTTTAATATTGATCTTATAAAATGATACTAAGGGTGTAGTCTCTTAACTAACAAAATCATATCCTCATTGTTAGTCAGTATCCTCTTCTATACGAGTAAGCATGCATGAGGTAATGTGACCTTCTGGCTCATACCCGTTGGTTCGGTTCAAGATGTTACATGTATGGTATCATTATAAAAGCAGTAACTCCTATTTATAAACTAAAAAATAAATCCATCCATGTCTAAAATGAACATGGATATAATATTTTTTAAAAATTGGTCACATTATAACAATTATTTAAAATTATAATTAAACTCATTGGAAAAGTAAGATGGCAGTCGTTGATAGCCAGTGCAACCAATCTTGCTTAGTTGGAAGCTTGAAGATCCACCTCACCTTTAGAAAAAACCCTAGATCTACTTGGTTTATATATTTGGATAAAAATGTGAGCACTAAAAGTTGTATCTAATACAAAAATTTTAAAAATAGAAATATTACATTCAAAAATGAATACACTTAAATCTTCCCCTTGCTTCTTCACTAAGGTACAATTCTTATTCTAATGGACCTTCTTTCCACATGTGAAACACACTGAATCTGGTTTCTTTTCTTGCCCCTTAATACTCGTCCACTTATTTGGGTGGTGTAAATGTACCTTAGACTTAGTGTTGGTCTTTGGGCATTTCACCTTTCCCTTCCTTTTATTCACCATAAGGATTGAAGGTTTTTCTTGCTTTGTATCCTTATCTTCCTATAAAATCAAATTTAGGAGATCTGGAAGAGTCTTAAAAATATATTTCATATAAATATAAAGAATAAAACTAGAGAATCTATAAGTAAGTGAGGTGAACATGAGATCTGTGCACAATTTATTATATAGCTTGAAACCCAGAATTTCCTGATGCTCAATATAGCTAATCATATTTACTATATGACACCCATATGGTTCACCTTCTCTAAGCTTTCACATAAAGAGTTCATTGGAGATTTTTTACCACACTTGTTTAGCCTTATCTAAATATATATCATAGATATGGTACAATATGGTGCATGAATCCATGTCTTCATGCAACTTTTTCAGATCAATAGTCATGGATGATAGCATGAGACATTAGATATCCAGTGCATCACCCACATGTTTCTAGAAGATAGTATGCTCCACTTCAATAGACTCCTTGGAAAACTCTTTAGGAGCTGGGGACTCTAGTATATAAAAATTATGCTCATAGAATAGTATGATATGAAAGTGCTTATACCACTCCTGGAAGTTCACATGAATTAGAAGATTGTATTTCTCGAATATCGATCATAGGGAAAATGTTGAGTTCATATAACTTACCATTTTATATAATAAATAAAATAATATTTTTAGTTTTTTATCTTTATTACCACAAGTGTGATGTAATAGATTTTATTTTATTATTCTCACACTATTTTATCAAATCCCAATAACCCTCACCATTGAATTCAGAATATACTATTTTGTGTATATTCTAGTAGCAAGGATCCATATTTCCCTACTCATAACCTAGAAAAAGTACTAGTAAAATTACTCAATGGTATTTAGGTAAGTGGTTTATCCAACTATATTAACTAGAAATTATTTTTGTCGTTTACTAGACTATCCAATCCTAAAAACCTATAATCAAATTTCCTCAACATTTTCCTCCAAGTTACACCAATTCTTTCAAGGTTAAATGCTCTTTATGATAACTTAGTTAAGTCAACCCAAAACATTCATTACAACTCCTCAATAACTGAAAGCATCTTGGAAAGGGATAGAACAATACTTTGATATATGGTTTCATTTTAAATTAATTAATTAGAGGCTTTTCTGATTTAATATTTCCTTAAGGAATTTTTTTATTCTTTATTTTATATTTTTTACATGCTTGTTAATATTATGTGGATTTTACATAATTATTTAACCATGTCTTGATAAAATAAATTATTAATAATACATTTATTATTATTTTATATAAGCATGATTGTAATTTCATTTACTTTATGTGATCATATTTAATTATCAAATAAACATCACATTACATAAATAATTAAATAACCATGCACTGGAAAAAAATAAAATAAACATGTGGTATGATCATGAGCTTCTGCTACTGGTTAAATTATCTAGTATATGATAACCCAACCCTTGACCCTGGGGGAAAAACTCCTTGAGTAAATATTTTCTTGAGTTACAGAATTCCATGTTTAGTCAATGTATCTCCTTGGTTTATTTCACCTCATATTAGTTTGAAATCATCTCCTCTTGTCTGGGGCTCCTTCATTTAAATGTGATTACTCACTCATAGGTGAGGGGAAACACAAATTTAGGGTTATATAAAAGAAACTATGTACATGTTAGTCTATATATAATGAGGAAGTAATGATATGTAAATCATCATATTTAATTTAAAATTAAATTTATCACAAAAAAATTATGAAATAAATTAATTAAATAAATAGAAACCTAACACATACATAAGTCGATATGGATCATGATCATACTCTTATGAAAACCATATATTTCATGTGTCTTTCATAATTACATAGAAAATAATTAGTAAATCATTTAATATCACACATGACCTACTAAAAACTACGCGGTGTGTAATTCGTTCAAAACCCTATCACACTACTTATACAGCTAGCTACACGATGTATATTTCAATTTAATTAATTTTATTAATTTTATTTATATGTGTCGACTCACGTGGAATTCCTTTTCAAACTTTGTGTCCTTTATAGGTTATGAAATTCATAAATAATTTTAATTTTGAATTTTGGTGAGGGGTTCTATTTTAGAACCAAGGATTAAATCAAAATTTTGAGGTCAGAACATCTCTATGATATGTTTTTAGATGTGGATCGAGGATCAAGAGGTGTTTTGGGTGCTTGTATGGATATTGGAGCAAGGTCTAGTGGACCTGTGGAAATTTTGGCTATAGGTGTGCCACCACAGGGAGCACCACATCATGAATCTTACTGTGGTGGGGGGTGAAATGCCCAAGTTGGGTGTTTTTATGAGTATGTCAGCTGTGGGGATTCCCCTATGGGAAAAAATAAGGTAAAAACACCATGGTGGGAAATTTTGGTGACTATTTTGGTTGAGGGTTTCCTTATAGGGAATGGTTATAGGCAAAACACAAGGGTGGCCAGCCATAGTTGGTGCTTGGAAGGTCAAAATTGTATATCTTATGACATAGTGTGATCTTGGTGGGTGTTTTGATAGACCATATGCAGCACCACTTTATGGTGCATGTCATGGTCTGATTGGGGATCCCACTATGAGAAATATTAATCATGGAGGGAAAATCCCTTCGACATGGTGCTATTCATGTTAGGGTTTCTCAGGGGTTTCTTGTAAGTGCGCCATTATGCAGTGCATGTTGTGGTACATGTTATGGTGTACACCTGCCTTAACTATTTTAAATGGTAGTTTTACCATCTTTTTTCCATTAATTTATTTTAAGAAAATCATATCCTCTCATATCCCTCATGTGCGGACTGACTAGTGGAGGTCGAGTGAGATCCCTTATCTCCCTTTTCCTTTTATCTCCATTGGAAATGAGGTGGTTTTGTGGTGATTTCTCCAAAATTTTAAGTGAGTAAACCTATACTAACTACACCCATCTTCTTGTGTATCAACCATTAATTTATATTCTATAAGTATGTTTTGGTGATGATTTATTCCTGATCATTGTGCAAATCATCTAATATAATGGGGATTTTACTCGATGTGGTTAGAGGGTGTCCTAAGATGTTGAATGCACATGGTTACAAGTCATTTTGATGAATCCACATCACACTGTGGTTTTTCTTAGGTTTTTCATTTAAAATTGGTGAAATGGGATATTGAATCATTGATGGGTAATGGTGATTTTTTGTGGTTTAGTTGCGAGTGTATGACATGAGTATGTTGCACATTGTTGCTCATGGTTTTTGTGAAAAGGTGATGCCTGGTGATATTTTATGTGATTGATTGATAATGTGAGGCTTGGATGAGATTGGGAAAGAGTAGTTAGGCTATTCTTAAATGTAATGACTCTATTTGAGATAGGTGTTCCCTTGATCATACCCCTTGGGTTTATTCATTTTTTTATATGCATGTGATATGTGGTATTTCCATAGAAGGTGATCGACCTTTTATTTAAATGAAATGTTTTATATTAAAATGGAATGATTGTGGGTGAAATAAAGTGTAAAGGTCTCTGATGGAACTTGGACACTCATTGATACTTTGGTCATCAATGGATGTGGCTGAGATTATAAAGTTATACCTTTGGATGTATAGACTTTAGGGTTTTAAATTAAGAGATAAAGAAAATAATAAATGTAGATACCCTTAGTATAGGTTCCTTTTATGTCTCCTTGTAAAGGATAGTGTTTGGTTAGGAATGGATGGATATAGTAGGCCTTGTGAGGACCACGATATGTCTTAAAGCCTCTAGGATAGTTTATATGAGCTTAGTGTGAGAGTTCCTCCCCCTATGTGATGTGAGTACCTAGGTGGGTATAGATTGGGCAGGATTATAGAAAGATTGGGTGTGTGAGGAGTGACCTAAGATGACTTGGGAAATTATGAGGGACATTATTTCATCTCTCAAGAATAGTACCAATGTGGTTTACCCTATGAGGCTAGTGAGGGATAAATGTGATTATGATGATGTTGAGGGATGTTATTCCCTTTGAGTGATGGGTGTTGACCTAAAGTATAGTTTATGATCAAGGAACTCGAGTAAGTTGATTGTGCTATTATATAACATAGGGGACCCCAGAGGGTGCTTGGTGATATGTTGACCCTATAAAGGGTGAATGTGATAATGGTTATATATCAATGAGGGTGTCATATTAGAACTTGAATAATTTCTTTGAGCTTGATATGGTTGCAGTGAGGATGTTACGCCATACACTTGAGTGTCTTCCCTTAGTTATGTGAGACGGTTTCAGGAAGAGGGTTAACCCTTGTGAGACATACTATATGAGACAACCTAAGTGGGATACACTTCCCACCAATTATTATGATTATAAGATGAATTATAGGGATTCACTACCGTCTAAGTTTCCATATATGGAATTCCAAGGTCCATATTCCTAGGATTCGGCCTTTGAGTCAATATGGATTGCTTGGGTGGTTACCCAAGAATCAGATTCATGCCTTTATGGAATGCCTAGTACACTAGGATTAAACCTTTATATCTATATGAAATTCTTTAGGTAATCGCATTATATTTTTACTTTAAGTATATATGGAATGCCTAGGTCGTTACCTAGGATTTGGACTTTGATTGTATATATGGATTTCCTAGGTAGTTACTTGAGAATCGTCTTTGTGCCTATATGGAATGCCTAGGGTGATGAAATTTTTCCCTCAAGTCTATATGGATTTCCAAATTGGTTATAAATGAATGAACTTATACTAGAGATGATGGATTTTCTAGGATTACCTTATAATAATCAGTGCTTTCACCTACTAATATATGTTCATTGGGCCAGATACTGGATGTTGTGGTATTTCACATGCTTAGAGACGCTTTGTCACTGATCGAAGTAGGTATAGTCAGTCTCAGGTATCATGTTAGAACGTAAGGATTGACAATGGTTTATTTATTTAATCTTTTGTATTTTATTTATTTATTTTTTTAGTTGAGCATATCACATGTCTACAGACTAATTTACTTGTTATGTTTGGGACCCCATTGGTAGTATTCTACTGATTTATACTCACAAACTATTGGGGTGTCCATTATAACACCCTGAAATTCTAATATATGATTACATTTATATAATTCAATGTTTTTGTTAGCTTTCTTTACATACAACACTAAACTTAAACAAAATCACAATACATTTAGATAAAATATAAATATATAAGTATGAACATTAAAAAATAAGCCATAGAATTATCATGAATGAATAGGCATAACTGATTTATTAATTATATGTATATATAAAATAAAGTCTACTTTTAATATGAATGAAATTTAATTAGTTTACCTAAAATGACTAATTAGATCATTTATTGTTTAGAAAAGTATTTTTCTAAAAAAGTTATCTTTCATGTGATACACATTTATATTTAAAGAAACATATGATTAATAAAAAAAAATTATATTAATAATAGGTTAAATAAAATTTATTTGGTAAATTATATGAAATATAAATTATAATAATTAATGTTTAAAAATGTTATTTTCTAATTAAAATGGGTTTTTTCAATTATATTTTATGAATTTATTAGAAAATTGAATTTATTAATTTGAAAATAAAAAAAAGGACTTTATTTTTTGTATGACTCATATCAAAATTGACTTAGTATTAATTTTTTAATTTTTTCTAAGAAGGCTGTTTTTTATCAAAAATGCATTTTTATAAAATTTTTAATTTTTATGACTTTACCATTATATAAGAATGGCCTAGAAGTTTAAAAAAACCTTTTAATTAATAAAATGTGAATTTTATTAGCAACATTATTAATTTTAAAATATTATTTTAACTTATAAAACATATGTAAAATATTTTTATAAAAAATTAAAATCTTACTTTAATATAAAAAATGTTTTCATTTTTTTCTTAAAATTAGGTATTTTTTCAAGGTATATTCAGTTTTAGATTGACTTGAAAGCCTTATATATTTTATTTGAATTATAATAAATTAATTTATGTAATTAAAATCATTATCCATGATAATATTTCATTATATATAAATTTAATTCTTAAAAATGATATTTTTCTAAAAATTACTTTTATGTGATTAAGTGTATTTATTTTAGAATTAAATTTTCACACTATAAGAAAATTTATTGGATAAAATGATTTTAAAATTTTAAATTATAAGTATAAAATTATTTATAAATATCAATCTTAATATTTTTCATTTAAATCAATTACTAATATTAGAAATTAATTACCAAGGTAAAATTCAATTAGGGTAAAAGACAAAAGTTAAAATAGAAAACCCTAAAAAACTAAAAGTTGTATAAAAATGAGTAGTTGAGGTAATTTTCAAACCAAACTCATTTTAATTACCTGTTTTTTCCCTTTTTTTGTTTGAAACTTTAATATTAACCTTACATTATTGAAAATGTAAGGGTTACTCCCAAAACTACCATTTCTTTTACTTATAAAAGGGTAACATATTATCCACTTTAAGAAAAACCTTTCCTTAGAATTTACTATTAAAAATATACCAATTTTCTCCTTATATAACCCTATCTCATGTTAAAAAATATTCTCATCACCATTAGTTATCATAAGTCCTTCATTTCCAAGGAGACTTCTAATGAAAATTCAAGTCCTGAACATAAGTATTATCAACTATGTAGTTTTATTTTTAATTATTGTATTTCAAATTTATTCTAAACAAAGATAATATAATGATATTAGTATAATTTATATACTTTAATTTTACTATATTGAGGGTATTATTATTTTTTATTCATATACCCCATCCATTAAGGAAAAAAATCATCGTTCGTGCATTGTGCAGACTACCGCCACCACGACGCAACGTGTTTCATTTTCCTTCACCAACTTACAATGATGGATAAAAGGATGGTATTAAATGATAAATATTATTTATATGATATTATAAATATTTTGTTTTGAAAAATTTAATAACCTGTTAATAATATCATCAAAAAATTATCATTGTTAATTTAATGCTTTAAAATAAGTGTACTGAGAAGACAATATTTTAATCAAATTGTATAATGTTTTAATATCCATTATTTCTTCTTCAAATTAATTAAAATTATTATATATAACACTAATATACACTAAATAATATCATTATTATTATTTTATAATGATATTACAAAAAAACACCTCATAATCATTCATTAAATTGGGGTATGTTCATGTTTGGGTTGGTATAACCATCTAATTGAAAAATGCTATGGATTTATATCATGAGTGAATATTGGAACATAATTAATAAAACAATATGATATAAATATTAAATTTTTTTCTAGATATGTTATATCAATATTTAATTCATTAATTAAGAAAGCGCACTTTGATCATCAAGAATCACTAAACATGCTTGTTATTGATTTCATCTTCAAGGATAAAGATTAAGATGATCATAAAATGAGTTTGAAAAATTGTAAATAATTATAAATAATACCTAATAGTATCATTAATTATCTAGTAATTATTAACATAGAAAGAATAATGAATACAGACTTCGCTACTATAAAACTAATACAAACAATCAAAACTACAAACACCCAATATAGAAAATTAGTACAATTCATATAATGATTGACTATTTAATAAGAACATAAATGAAAATAGATATGATTAAGTTTATTAATTAAGGTATTAATATATCTATTTTTTATACATGAGGTTGATGTATGTCCTTGTAAGTTAGGAACAAGAGGTAATGGTTTTAGTCTTAATTTCCCTCCATTGAGATAAGTATTGTATTTATGCACTTATTTTCATTTATGTGGTGTATATTCTGACTATTTGATATATAATATCATAAATTATATTTTAATCAATGTATTTAATTTTTAATTACAAGCCTTCTCTTTCAATGAGTTTTTATTAAAATGTTACTCAAGCTGCAAGGGTTTTCTTTGTCTTGATTCTGATTCTTTAAGACATAATACATTTTGTGCACCATGTTTACTTTATGCGGTGTATTAACTATCCATTGATATATTTATATATTAATATTTTTATTTCATATTATTTAATAGATAAATTGTTTTCCCTTATTCAAGTGGCTAGTGATATATTTTTTCCCCAATAGTAAAGATATTTGTTAACTCAAATCCCCTTCTTTAAGTTATAATGTTTTATCTTGAACATTATCCTTACATGATTGGGTTATCACAACATACTATTTTATGGTATTTTATAGTCCTATTTAGTAAAATATATTTTTAATTCAAATAAATATTTATTACTCTTTCTATAATGTGGGTTTTCAACAAATGTGATTTCAAGTATTAAAAATTACCCTTTAATAATCAAATATTTTGGATCCATATTTACTAAAAACTCTATTTAATTTACAAGGTAATATTATTGGATATTATTTTAAATTTAAAGTTTTTCAATGAGTTTTCAATTCACATTTTGAAAATTATTTTTAGAAGTGACCCATAACATCTTCTTTTATGTCAATGTTTTCTAAAATATCTTTTTGAGATTTCACTTCCATTCCCCTTTTTATTTTAAAAAGGATTTACCCAAATATAGTTTGTGTTTCACTAATTATATTCTAATATTTTTTTGGGTAGTTAAATCATGAAACCAAACAATCCAATTTATGAACCCTTTTCTGGTGGTATCGTTCAAGCATTATTTTGCAACATTGTTTTTCACCTATGACAGCATCCTTAAAGTTTTACTTTGTTACAATAGGGATATATTCTTTTAAAAGTATCCACCTTGTTCATATGGATGGATTATGATCATGTTATTCAATTATTTACTTACTTTTATACTCATTGCTTTATACATTTTGAACATCACATTTTACATAATTAAAATTGGATGATTTTCACCTAGAAATAATGTTATTCTATTAACATGGTGAAAAGTATTGTCATTTGATATGTTGTTATTCCAATAGGTATGATTATTAGAAAGTTGACTATATATTTTTTGACCATCCACACTCTTTCTCTATATGGGTTTTGATCATGTTACCCCTTTTATTGACATGGGGAAACGTATTATAATTTCTTATGTTTTTATTTCAATATATATGATTATTGGAAAGGCTGATTATGTATTGTTTGTTTATTTTCACTTATATTGAATGCATAGAACATAAAAAAGTAATGGGTGGGGTCTAAAATTATATAGACCCTCTATGTATCTACAAGTATCATGAGACAAAATTCCTTTAGGTATTTGGTATATGCCTTCCCAATTCAGCAATATATATTAACTGAGATATTGATGACAAGTAAATATCAGGGAACAAGGCATTGATAGTAGGTTTTTGATGTCTAGATAATATTATATCAATATTATTGATATCCATTTTTTCATTTATTATCTTGGATATAGCATGCTCTTAATTTTAAGTTGATTATAGATTCATGTTGTTTACCCACTTATGACATTATAATTATTCCATAATATTTATTCCATGTTTATGCCATGATTGTTTCAATTACATTTTTCCCTTATTGAGCGTTTTATCTCACCCCTTATTGTGTTTACATTTCCCCAGGTTAGGAATAAAAGTAATACACATGACATGTTTAGAAGAATAACATGTGGGAGAATTTATGGGATATGTTGAAGACTTATAATGAATTAAGTAATTTATTATATATAATGGAAAAAATCTCCATTGGATAAGAAGTACATGGGAATTATTAGTTTATGAATTTTCATAATTATCTAAATCTCTAAACCTAAAAAGATCCATCAGATATAAGAGATCCAATAATCATTATTGATTTTGTAATTATGGATGGTTATAACAAGGATTTTACAATTGGTATCAAGGCATGTAAAGTATGTTTATTATGGCATTGGATCTAGTAGTACGGATCTAGGGAATCATATCCATGGTTCTTGAGTACCCAATAAGATTTAGGTTGAGGTTTTGTGGAGGCCCAATGTTGCATGATCAAGTGGGATAACATATAGGATTGGATACTAGGATGAGGGGAGCATTGGGGATGGTAGTAAAGCCTCATGTGTATTTTTTTTCTTTTATTTATCATATATATGTGATCATATTAGTGGGTGATTAGTTGTTTAAAGCTAGAATGATCATGATTTTGTATGATCATATGATTTCATATTTCATTTGATATAGAATGTTGTTTTTTATTTCTTCCACATACTCTGATTTATTCTCTTGGATGATATTTAGTTTTTTTTACTTTTATATGAGGGTATAGTCTCCCCGAGGAAGCACCTTAGACCCTTGATACTAGTTGGAATCCTCTATCATATGGGGATGTGTTCTTGAGGTCATATGGTAACTGTCATTCTGGGAACTATTCGAGTGGTCTAGGGAAGTGAGATGTTACAAAGTGGTATTAAATATATTTTTTTCTTTCTATTTGAGATATGGTAGACAGGATATATAATAATTTGTTTTATCTTTTTATGGAACTCAGACTAGTGTATTATGAGCACCTTTTCCAGTGTAAATTTTAGGTATCCAGGGATATGGTATTGATATTATTGTGTTTTTATTTTAGGGTTGTATGATTTCACTTATTTTAGTACACTTAGATTTTAGGATTTATGATTTATTAGTTTTTATCACTTGTCTCATTGGTAAGAGGCCTATGTACATGCATAATATTTGGTATGTAGGATTCACATGAAACATTTATTCTTATTTGTGGTTGATCTCTATTATGATAGAGGTTTTAGTTGTTTAAAGTTTGAACAAAAAATTATATAAAATTTTCCAATATAACTAGTGGGTAGAATTCTACTCAACTAAACCATGATATATTTCTTCTGATGATAGGTCATATGGATTTTTTGTAGGTATTCTCCTTGATAACGACTATATATTCCCTATTATAGGGGATATATAGTGAATATTGGTTGGTTGATATAGGAACTTGTTGCCTTAGTACAAATTCTGTTAAGTAAATAGGATTCGGTTATTTAAAATATCAATAATAAACTATATGGTGTTTTCCCATGTAGATTCTTGATGGTATTGTACTTAATTGATCCAAATTAAAGTGGTATGCTTGACATGGATCATCACGGGATGATGTCATTATGTATATGGTGATAATATAATAATCCTCAGGGGGTTAGTCTCGTGTGTAGATTCCTGATGAGGATTAGTTCCCTATAGATTCTGATGGCATGGAATGTAATGCATGATATATGTATATGTGTATGAGAACCCTGGAGTGGGTGTTGGTATGTGACTTTCCTTGTGGTGTTGATATGGGAGCAGATATGTTTCCCTACGAGTCATGTTCTATGTGAGGTAGAGTTTATGGGTTGGGTGGGAGAGCCTAGTGACCTTTGAGATGTGATATATGAGGGTAACCTAAGAGAGGGGTTGGTTAGGGTTTGTTAGTGCCTTAAAGATGGGAATCATGGGTAGATGTTTTCGGATATTAGATTAATGCATGGGAGGTGCAGTTAAAATAGATTATAAGCATAGTGATTCCTTGAGATTTGTGATGTAAAGAACTTGAAGTGCTTTTGGTATCAAGGTTATATTTCAAGGTTTGGATTGGTGGGACATTTAGACCTGTTGATTTTGAGAGAATTTCCCAATTAGATAGTGGCTCATGATCATAGAAGATTGGATATAGGATTTTTTGAGAGTGGGTAGATCCTTTCTATTTAGTGATGATTCTTGTTTTGGTGGGTTATCATGTATCTGGCCATGGAATGAGTGAGATGTCAAGATTATTGGAAAAAAAATCCTTAAGTTGCCTCTGGTTAGATGAGATTCAAATGTGAGGGGATCATGGTTAGTTTTTTAGGAATGTGAGCCTAAACTTGATTATGTGAAACTCATATGAGCATGGGTTGGGTGGTGTGATGGTGTGGTATGGGATCGTGTGCCTACTGGTTATGGATGACATTGAGGAGGTACACGTTGGTTATATATAGTGCCATTGATTTGTGAGTTAGTGAGTGGTCATGTATGGGATAATAATTAATGGATTAGATGAAGAGATTAGGGTTACATTTACTTGAGAGTTTTAATGGAAATGGTTATTTTTCCTCTGTAGTGAGAGGAGGCATCAGAGATGAATTGGGGTACTGTGGTACAGTCAACCCAAGGTTTTTCCTTGAAATTAATTGTTATGAAGGAATGTTGATGTAACTTAATGAGGTTTCACTCAAATAGTGTTATAAGGGAATTTATATGGTGGGGAGTGCATCATTGGTTATTGGAAAGTGTGTGTAATACTTGTGATTTTCCTATAATAGGTAAAAATTACATCCCAAGACTATTGTCCAACGCACATCCTATTATTTTATCATTATATTATAAATAGTTCATCCTTATATTTAAAAGTAAAATTTATAAATTTTATATATTGAATTATATAAAATGGATATAATTTTTTAGTTTAGAAGGTTTAATTTAGCTTATAGTTATTTTTTGTGATTTTTTAGAAATAGTTTATTTCTAGGTGAATAGTGAAAAATGTTGATTTTCACAAAACACTCAATTATTTTATTTCCCATTATGTTATATATTTGGTTTTAAACTAACATTGGTAAAAAAAATCACTGTGGAAATGGGGTAAAATGGGATAATTAAGGTTAAAACTTATGATAAGTTCATAAAATATCATCTTAATTATTATTGTATGATGTTATTTATAACCTTATCACCTTATATTTAAAATTTAATTTTTGAATTTCCACTTATCCATGATTAAGAAACTTATAATATTTAATAGTTAAGAATAATTACAAGTGTGTCACTCACGTTAATTATAAAAGGGAACCTTCTATCCTCTCTTATTCATACCACTTAAGCCATGTATCTCAACTAATATATTCCTAAATACCTTCTAAATATCCCTACCCATGTCTTAGAGGTCTTGGTCTCACAAAATACCAATCCTATTAGTCTTAAGGTATAATCCAAAGGAAGTTTTCCAAATAAGAGGTATAACTCTTATTCGAGTATTTTCAGGTTTATTTCTTATTGTACCTTCTTCAAATATTTTATAGCCATGTTGATATGATAAAATATGTATCTTAAATATACTTAAATTTTATTATGTTTATTTAACAACCCTTTTTAGTCTCCTTTCCATCCTATGTAAAATAAAAACATCAATCGTGTGTACGTACGGCCTACCATTTCCACATAGTAATGTAATTTTTTTTCATCACCAATTTACTTATATGATTGAAAAGATATAACTAATGAATATATATGATATTTATGAAATAATTATGACTATATAAATATAATATATCATCTACCAACTTACCCTTACACCCATTAAAAATGATAATGTTGTTCGTGCATATGTGTGGACTACCACCTCGATGAAGCGATACACTTTGTTTTTCATGTTCGACTTTCATGGATGATTATAAAATTTTATTTAATATATAAATTTGATAATTATTTCATTATTAATGTTCTAGAGGTAATGTAACCATGACCTCTCTGACCACGGTCAACGTATCGATGTTATTTTAAGGTTATAAACTGAACGACCCCAAAATGTCTAACATGAAATTAACTAATTTTCTAACTATATATGACATGATAATTAATAAAATAAAATGGATTATGAAAATATAATAAACCTAAAAAAATTATCAATAAGGTTTAAAATTAATATAAGTATATTATACATGAGTTAAAGTATGTACGTGATAAGGTGGACTCAATGTAAGTGATTATTTTACAATCTCATTTTTATTTGGGGTTGTTTATGTTTAAATTTACATTGAAGGAAACTATAATCTATATCTATTTTATAATCCATATATTTTATTTTTATCTATTTATTTATTGATTTTATATGTTTTCCTTTTATTTTCATGTCTTTGCTACTTAATACGATTGAGAAAATATTTTTTAAGAAAAGTCAACCATATTTTCTCATTGGTTGATGAAATTTTTATTCCCTGCCCATGTTTATTAAAATGGTTTTCATAATTTTGTTTTATAGGATAAAATGATTAATTAAAGTCATTTTTAATCATATTTTACTTTATTTTAAATGTTTTAAAAGTAATTTTCTTATCATTTTCTAAATGAGGTACTTTTGATTTTTTACCAAAAGTATGAAGGGGATCTTTGTTTTAATATTTGCCAAATAAATGACTTTTCCCATTGTAAAAACTATTATTATATTTGAAGTTCACTTTATAAGTTTCCATGGTTATTTTCAAATAAATTCATTTTCTCAATATTTTAGAAATTTTTATATAAAATGTTATAAAAATAAAAGAATATTTGTCTCATGTTTTCAAAGAAAGTATCAAATTTTCTTTTAATGGTATTTTTAGCTTTATAAAAATCCTTTGATGATTCTTATACTTTATTAGGGATATACTCTGATGATATCATCCACCTTATTTATATGTATATATTATGATCGTGTTGTTCTATTAATATTCTAGGGAAAATGTTAACATATTATATACTAGTTTTTAAATACAAATTTTTATATTGATTATGTGTTAAATTGGTATTCATTTATTTTATATGATGAATGAATTTGACTTAGTAAGTGATAGGAGGAGAACATTATAGTCCTTCAATTCATTGGTAGGTCTCATGAGACAAAATATTTTGGGTATTTATCATAATCCTTTCCTATTTATGTATAATTTACTAGAACATGGCCTTGATGTTAAGATTATGATGTTTAACATTGTGCATTTTATCATTACAAAACTAGTTATTGTTATCCATATCATTATTTATGTTTTTATGTCACACATGGATATATTCCTCTTTTATAATATTATTTATTGATTTTATTCATTTATTCATAACTTTTTGTCTACTCCCTTTAGTATTTTTCATGTAAAAGTTCCTTTTTGGTGTGAAATACCCATGTTTTACTACTAAATATAATTTTTTAACATTATTTGAATTAATCCAATCAAGTTAGTTTACTATTTTATTTATAAATCTCACCATAATTATCAAAAATTGTATGATTATTGTTTTTTAGGATTCCTTATTAAATTTAAAACATATAATTATAAGGAACCATTGGCCAATTCTTCCATTTTAATAGACATATGGTCCACACAAGAATGCCCAAAGAATCAGTGAAGAAATTGGGCCATCCATGAAGATTTAATTTCTGGGAAAAATATGGAATTCCAAAATATTTGATTCTCCTCCAAAAGTCGTGGGAAAATAAAATCCATCTTGGATAAAAATTTCAAGTCCCAACTCCACTAAAAAGGGTACCAAATGATTATATGAAGTCTATCCCACCATTCTATCCAGGAATTAAAATCTGTACATAATACTTGACTTTTATCCTGATATAATCATCCATTATAGCTGAGCTTTTGTAGTAGGAAAACCAATATATAGGTGGAAGACTTTTTAGAATAAATGGTTCAGATTTTAGGGTATCTTCCTATTCAAAAACCCATTCAAATTTTGGCCTTTGAAAAAGTATAGATTGAAATTGACAGATTAAAATTGTTTAATCAAACCATCATAACTTTGTCTTACTAAGTCCAATGGCCACAAAATTTTGAGGGTAGACTATAAAAATTCATATATAAAAAATTTAAGAAGAATATTTCTCTAAATTCGGTTGTATGGAGTATCAAATTGGCGAGACAAGTGGAGGGGTATATTTGGAAATCAAACAGTTCACCTCCTTGGGCTATAAATACATCCCCCTCCTCTCCTTGTAAGGAATTAGAATTCCAGCACTTAAGGAGTATTTTTACAATGAATATATCCTTTCTAAGTGCCAGGGAGGAATTTCCTTGATCTTTTTTCAACAATAGATACCTCTCCTCCACTTTTATTTTCATGTTCCTTTGCGTTTTTTTTTTCAATTGTATTTGCGTAAGATAATTTAAATTTCATTTAAATTTTAATAAAAGTTTATTATTCATATTATATTTTAATAATCCAAAATCATTTCTTAAATATTAATTATCTTAAAATAGTTTAAATCAAGTTGAAACCCCTTCCCTTATTTTTCTTCCTTATTCAATTGAAAGTCCATTTTTAATTCTCATCACTGTTTGTGTGTGTGTGTTTGATGCATAACTCTTTTATTATCTCATTATTTTAATTATATTTATAATTAATCACCATAAAAACATATTACCAAATTAATAAACATCTCAATGGATAAGTAAATCTACCATTGGGGCAAGTCATAATTTGGGGATATTAAGTGATTTAGATCTTTTGTTTGATGAATATTCTTTATGTTAAGATTGTGTATGTTGAATTTAAAATGTCATGGATTAATGACATGTTTTGTTTAACATGTGAATTCCATGGATTATTAAAACCAAAAATACACTACCATAAACAAGTATGGATTATGTTTATACCCCTAGTTAAGTTATGGATTGATTAAAGCCTTAAAACTTGAGAATTCTGATCAAATTCATCTTGTGAAGTGGTTGTTAATTCAATGCAATAGAAAGCAAAGCTCAATGATATCATAAGCTTAAATCCCCAATAATTAACTCACCCCGATATTTATAAAATTATTAAATAAATCAAACATCATCCATTAATCAATTTAATTAAGCTTTTCAAACAACCCCCCCCCCCATTAAAAAGACAAATCATAAAAACAATTGACTATAAAAAAAGTATCATCACCGAGGATTCGACCTGAGTGAAACTATACAAATTAGCAAAGAAACATACCCTTGAATAGTTGATAGGCATAAATCGTCCACACTTTAGTTATATAACATATTTTATTATTTTTTATCTCTTTCATATTATTCATGTTTTATTTATTCTATGATATCTTTTTTTGTATGATTTTCCTTATGGATCATTAGATCACACCCATTATTGTTTTTTATTTTTCTTGGGATACCAAGAAGGGATCTATGAATGATTTCAGATATATACTAGAATAGATAATAAGTTTATCACTATAAATTTTAAGTTATATTTCATTTTTTTCAAATATAATGTGAGAATCATATATTTATCTAGTCTCCCAATACTACTAAACTATTTTATCCTTAAGGATGTGATATCTTGTATCTTATGACAATATAGTAAGATAACCATTGGCTCTGGGTAACTGGAGTCGGGTTGTTACATTGTGACCCTCATCATGGGTGAATTTTGTTGAAGGTTGAGGACATCAATCCTAGTGAATCAAGAATGGGTAGCGATTGATGTTTGATTTGGTGATCGTGTATGAAAAAACATTAATTTCCAATCATTATGTACCAAAATGGATAGATAGTGGGATGCGAAGGTGTAACCCTCATGTGAGTGAGGTCATGGGTGTGATGAGACCAGTCATTGGATGGTCGAGGTGGCATTGGTATACATGTGAAATGATGGATTTTATATTATCTGATTCCATAGTGAATACCATATTTGAGGTTTGGATGTGATATTGGATAGAGTATGTGTGTTGGAATAAGATTTATGTTGGTTTTGGGTGTGACCTGAGCGTGAGTTAGATCAGAGATGTGTTGGTTCTCTGGTGAGAGCTTGATGGATATATTGGTGGATTAAGGATCCAACTATGGAATTATTCCAAGTGTTGGATTTGTACTTTAGGGTGAGAATTTTGAGGATCTCATTATGCCTTTAGTAATTTAGGTATCATGATCGGGAGGTGAGATAACGCATTAGTCAGAGTGGTTGAGTGTTTTTAGAAAGGTCATCCAAAGGATGATCGGTCAATGTTTTTTGTGAATTTAGATGTGGTGAGTTGGAAATCACACTAAATGGATTGTTGGACCATTTATAATGTTTTCCATTATGTGATTACAATGTTGGGTAGCATCATAACTTAGAATTTTCCTTTATAAAATGTGTCTTGTAATGGGGAGTACCATAATCTTTTGAATGGATTAGTTAATGGAATCATCGTTTCTTTGGGTAGATGGGTGTGTTTAAGAATTATCTTTGATATTTAATGATGGTGACATGTGGTGGATCAATTTTTGATGAATATCATTCCTGTGTTTATATTTGTGTAGCAAAAGATCGATTGTCATTTTGGGATAATATGTTGTGAATTGAGTATGAACTGATGAACCATGTAGGTCAAGATTTATGGTAAAAGGGCCGATGAAAATTCCTAGGGATGAGAATTTCTATGGTGTGGAGATTTTAAAACCCCATTTCCTTTCCAAGTTATGAAATTCAAAAAGAATTTGGATTTTGAATTTTGGAGAGGGTTATTTTTTAGATTCGAGACTCGGATTGAGATTTTGAGGTTGGAACATCTTTAGGATATGTTTCTAGACATAGATTGAGTCTCAATAGTGTTTTAGGTGCTTGAGTGGACATCAAAGCAAGGTTTGTGGACCTATAGTGGGTTTTTCTATAGGTTCACCACCACAGGGATCCCCAAGACATTAAGTTTTCTATGGTGGGTAGTGAAACACCCAGGTTGGGTGTTTTAATGAACGTGGCACCTGAGTGTATTCCCATATGGGAAACAAGAAATCCAAAATTCCCAAGTGGGGCATTTTGGTGAGTTTTTTAGTTGAGTGGGTTTTTTTATGAGAAATAGATAAGGTGAAATGCCTGAGTGGCTAGCCATTTGGGTTGTCAAAATAGTGTCTCTTATTCCATGGTATTCTCTTGGTGGGAATTTTGATACACCATAGGAAGCACCACCTCATGGTGTGTGTTGTAGTTTAGGGGAGGATCTCAATATGAGAAATGAAGATCAAGGAGGTGGGATCCCTTTGGCATGGTTTTTTATATGTAAAGGGTTCTTGGGGGATACTTTTAGGTGAACCATATTGCGGTTCACCCCTGTCCAGCAATTTAAATTGGTGGTTTTACCATTTTTACCCATTATATTTTTTAAATAAACCCCTCCCCTCTCTTCTCCATCATGTGTGGCCGAAACATAGGAGCTTGAGTGAGATCCCTCTTCTCTATTTTCCTTTGATACTTCTTATAAATGAGGTGGTTTTGTAGTGATTTCTATTGAATTTGAGGCGAGTCTTCCTCTCCTCCCTCTATTTATCTTCTCTTATATTAAATGATAATTTTGGTTCTCTAGCTATCATTTAGCAATGATTCCCACTAGATTATGGTGTAAATAATTTGATAATCTAGGTTTTTTATATGGTGTGTCTAGATAGCATCCTAATATGATGAATGAATTTCATTTTATATTTTTTAGATAAAGGTACATCACCTGATGGTTTTTTTAGGGTTTTTATTTTAAATTGGTGAAATATGCTATTAAATCATAAATAAGTGATGTTAATTTTGTGTGTCTTAGGTCTTGGTGAATGTTAGTAGTAGACCACACCCCATTTCATGTGATTTTAGTGATCATATGACACCTGGTGATATTTTAAGTGTTGAGAAGAAGATTTGATGATTGGATAATATTTGGTGAGAGTAGTCAGGCTACACATAAAGGGAATGACTTTGTTTTAGGTAGGTAGTCCATTGACAATACCCTTTAGGCTAATTCATTTTTTATATGCATGTGTTATGTGGTCTTTCTACTGAGGGAAATCAACCTTTTATTTAAATTAATTGTTTTATATTAAAATGTAATTTTTAGGATGAAATGAAGATTTAAGGGCCATAATAGACCCTTGGATACTCATTGATGCCTTAGTCACTGACAGTCAAGGCCAACATTATAAAGGTATTCCTTGAGATGCATGAACCTGAAGGGGTGTAAATTAAAATATAAGGAAATTAATAAATATAGTGTCCCGTAGTATAGGTTCCCTTGATGCCTCCTTATAGAGGATAGTATTTTATTGTGAATGGATGGCCCAAGTGGGCCATGTGTGGACCTTGGTGTTCCTTAAATCCTTTGGTATGGTTGATATGAGCATGGGGTGAGCATTCCTACCACTCTGTGATGTTATTACCTAGGTCAGTATACCCTTGGTGGGATTATAGAAAAATTCGTTTTGTGAGGTATGACCTGAGATAAATTAGGAAATTAATAGGGGTGTTATACCATATCTCAAGAAGGGTACGAGTGTGGTTTAACCTAGAAGTAAATGTGATTAATATGATTTTGAGGGATGATATTCCCTCTGAGTGACGGGTTTTGACCCAGAGTTTGAGTTTAAGATCAAGGAACCTAGGTAGGGTGGCCATGTTCTGATGTGATCTAGGGGACCCTAGAGGGTTCTCAGTGATACGTTGACCCTAGAGAGGGTTTGTGTGTTAATAGTTATATATTATCATGGGTTTCACTTTATAACTTGAATCATTAGTGTGAACTTGACATGGATATGGTGAGAAGGTTAGGTTGTGCACTTGAGTGGAAAACCTTGGTTATGTGAGATGGGTTTGGGTGGATGTTCTTCACTTGTAAGACATGTTATATGAGATGAACTAAAAGGGATGCACTACCCACTGAGGGTTATAATTATGAGTTGAATGATATGGGAACACTACCCTCTAATTTTATATGTATGGAATGACTAGATTGAGATTCCTAGGATTCAACCTTTTGATCTATATAGATTTCCTTGGGGGTTACCTAGAAATTGTCTTCGTACCTATATGGAATGATCTGGACACTGGGATTCAACCTTTAGGTATATATGGAATGCCAGGGAAAATCCCCTTGTATTTGGACTTCATGAATATATGAAATTCTGAGGTGGTTACCGAGGATTCAGCCTTCGGTTCTATATGGATTGCATGGGTAGTTTATTGGGAATCATCTTCATACCTATATGGAATGCCCAATATGTTGGGATTTAGCCTTTGAGTATATATGGAATGAATTAGTAAAACCCCTTGGATTCAACCTTTATGTATATATGTAATTCCTATATGGTTACCTAGGATTATACCTTTAGTTTTATATGTATTTCTTGGGTAGTTACCCAGGAATCGACTTCATGGCTATATGGAATGCTTGGGATGCTAGGATTCGGACTTCAGGTTTATATGGATTTCTTATGTAGTTACCTAGGAATCATATTATGCTTGAGATGATGGATTTTCTAGGATTATCTCCTAGGATTCAATGCTTTCATCTACTACTATATAGTTATTGAGCCCAATACTGGATGGCAGGTATGTCACATGCTCAAAGATACTATAGAACTAGCTAAAGAAAGTATAGTCGATATCATGTGTCATGTTAGAACACGAGGATTGATGATGTTTTATTTATTTATTCTACTGCATTTTATTTATTTATTAAGATAAGTATATCACATGTGATTACATTGATTTATTGGTTATGTTTGGGACTCTGTTGGTGGTGCCCTACTGATTTGTACTCACGCCTTGCTCGGGCATCCATTACACTTGGGTACCCTACCAGACTTCATTGATCATAGGTTCATGTTGGGTTGAGGCCCAGTGTTACATGATCAAGTGGGATAGAAGATGGTATTGGAGACTATGATGACGGTAGGCTTAGGGATAGAAATAAATCCTCTTGTATATTTTGTTAGTTTTATTTTTGTTTTCTATATGATAGGCTCAGTGGGAAGTGTCTTATTACATGTTGGCATGACTATGAGTATGTATGACTATATGATTCCACATTCCATTTGAAATAGCATGTTCTATTTTATTGCTTTTTCATACTCTGATTTATTCTTTTGGATTATGTTTGGTAATTTTTCATTGTGTTTTACTATGATATGAGGGTATGGTCTCCCCATAGTAACACCTTAGAGCCTCGCTGCTAATTGGTAGCCTCTAGAATATGGGGAGGTGAACCTAAGGTCATGTAGTGACTACTAGTTCAGGCACGGTTCGAGTGGTCTAGGGAAGCAGGATATTATATGAATGTTTTGGTGTGTTACTTTCATGAGTTTTCTTGAATTAAATAGTGTGTATAGTTAGCTACACAGCATGTGATTCATTATTTACCACCTGTAATACATGCCTGAGGACACAACATGTATTCCACATGAGTTATTATGTGTAACATGATGTCACGGCCCCCTCCCTCCAAAGATACCACAATGAGGGGAGAGAGATAATGACCCCCGAGTCCTGCCTCCAGTAGGCCATAGTTTGGAGACTAGCTCTGAGGGTATAAAAATATCATAAAATGGGAGGCATTACCCTATATAATATAATATAGTATTAGGAGATAAGATGAATCTTCAATAAAAAATATATGGAATAATATAAAAAGAAACCAAAACCACCCCGCATATGTGTATAAATAAAACTGATATAGATAAAAGTCTCCAAAGTAAATACCCAAAAGAAAAGTTAAACCAGCGACACAATAGTTATCCAAGGTTCGAGCTAGTATTATCCATCACAGTCCATGTAATCCTCCTGGAAACTTGAAATAAGTAGCATATAAATAGGGTGATCATACAGGTATACTCAATAGGAAAACTAAAGTCTCTTGTGCATATGTGAAAGAAGTATGTTAATGCACCCGTGAGAAAATAGAAGAACCAACAGCACCAAGGAAGGTCAACTAAACAAACCCAAACACACTGATTCATTCTCACCAAATAACGCAAGCCAAGTATAGTAACATAATAAGAATAATATCAATAAAGGGTACCCTTCACTACTTTCCTACCGGTATGCTGCTCTCACACCCCAACATTGTACGTCCTAGAACTTCCATCTCTTCTAAATACCACATCGCCCCACAAGCACGGTCACATCACATCACACCCATGGACACCTGGACTCACCGGCCCATAAGCACGGCCATATCATGTCTCACTCAAAAACACCTAATCCATAATACATCCACAACCATAACCAGGGCATTATGGTATGATGAACATGAAGGAAATCAACTTCATTCCCTCCTCCTACCAGACAAGACGCCCACTGTAAGCCACCTCATCCCATCTCATCCTTCCCAAAAAAAACTAGGATATCACAACCCCCATCCAATGCACTAATAGACCTATATCCATTATAGCTTGTGCAATGCCTACCTCACCTGGAATAGAGATAGGTAAAGAGAGGGCACACATCCATCTGTCCTCTTCATCAGATGTCGGGAACCCCCCGCCCCCCCGCATGACTATGCGGGGTGTTAGCACATAGTGGTCGGCGTGGGTGGTGTGCATATATAAATCACAAATATTGTACAAGTATATACATATATCCACACACACAAGCCCAGCATATAGGTTCAATACAAAACACTAACTGGTCCACAACATCCCCACTTTTGTTGCCACCTCTAAATGCATAACACCATACAAACCACAATCCATATCTCGTACCACCAACCAAATTCATTATACATCCCATTAATTTCATTATTAATCATACACCACATTTAAACACATATCATGTCATTTATTTTTTTCATTAATCAATTACATCTCATTGACCAAAACAAACCATATCCATTTCAATCATTATTATGTAGTTATTACATCACTACCCAGGAATCTAGATCAATAAAACCACCCATCACAAGTATCCCATAATATCCATCACACCATTTCCTTGATACCCCAAAATCATGGCCAAATAAACCACCACCTCACCACCCCAAAATCATGGCCAAAAAACAACCACCTCACTACCCCAAAACCGTGGAAAACAACCACCTCTCCACCCCAAAAGCACGGCCAAACAACTCACCCATCCACCCCACATCACATAGAAAACACACATCACCACCCCACAAGCATGACCACACATCAAAACACATCAAGATAATTTTACATATTTAATAAATGAGATTTTATCACATTCTACTTTATTTTAGGGGTGTTATTACCTAAGTAAAAATCCTAGGGCAGCCATTTCATTAGAAAAATATAAGTGGTTAGACAATTTCCATTTTATGATGATATAACAAGAATCAAATCAAACACAACAGTCCCAAAACATATCATCTAGCACAAAAAAAATCCCCCAACAGCTACAATTTTCACTGGGGCATAAAGTCTGTACAATCTATCATATCATAATAATATCAAATCTATAAAAAGTATGAAAATAAAACCCCTTTCCCCTTTCAATTTCAATTTAACCGGATACTCATCATTAATTAAGCCATCAAAACCATCCCCTATAGATAAAAAAAAATCATACCCCACTTTCATGATACACAATAAAGAGAAACGAGGTATTCCCAACCTCAAATTAGCTTTGTCGACTCATTATACACCGCAAGGCGAAGAAGAAATGCCCGCAACCCACAACTGCACAAGGGAAACCATAGATCGACCTACACTACACTAGATATCCATCAAAACAGAGCCCAAATCACACCGTAAACCAAAAAAAATCATAGTATTGAATCCCTGAGAGAATAATGGAAGAAAACCATAAGAAAAGAAGAAGAACTCACCACAAATCTCAAATGGGGATCTACCAAAACCAACAAAAAAATGGGGGGAAGGTATAAGATCTCCTCAGGGAACCTAGGGTTCATCCCAAATAATAGGGGGAGAGGTGAGGCCAAATGAATGAGATTATTCTGAGAAAATAATTTAAAAATAGGAATCCATCAGATTTCATGTCGAATAAATTTTACACAGTGTGAAATCCTTAGGTTTTCCAAAATTTATACCTTTCACAAAAAATTAAGGTGCCTCATCATTTATTTAATACAAATCATTAATTCCACTTTCAAAACATGTAATAAATCTCATGGATTACACCTTAGTTGTGTACAAGTCATGAACTATCGGATTTCACAAGCTATGAACCACCATTTCACATCATGTAAATAATACACGGTGTGTGATTAGTCACTGAAAGTGGCTAATATTCATTGTTAAGATCTTAATATTAATGTGTTTAAAAGTTCATAAACATCAATTTTAGTCCAATTCAGAAATTGAACTTCATTTCCCATCATTGTGCAATTCATGCTTAAAATGTCAATTTGGGCCCACTCAATAATTTGATTGTGGAAATTACAATATTCATCATTTTAATTTGAAATTTTGGGATATTATTTATCACTTTGTTTGGAACATTTTATCTTTTAGGTCCGATGTATTAATCCCAAAGGAAGATGGAGAATTTTGCGCCTGAAGGCAGAAACTTGCTAGAAAAAGCATAATGGGCCTAAGGCCCATCAAACAAATGTGGGGCCCAGAAACCAAGCCCAATGAAGCTCAAATTTATACAGTAGAAATATAAAAATATGAGGATCATTTTATTCAACTGTGGACGGAGCTAATTCTGATTTTTTCATGATGATAAAGGGATATGAAGTTAAGATTTAAATGGTGGACTCGTCATTAATGCACAGAAATCCGTCCCACCATTTCCACCATAACTTCCAAACTGCTGAGCCAAAGTTCCTGATATTTTTAGATCTTATAGAAGACACATGGATGAATATAATTTATATTTATGACACCTTCGGATTCGGCCATATGAAGTGTCAAACTCACACGTCAAAATGGAGGACGAATCTGGACAGTTTTCTGGGTCAACTTCGAAACGTCAATTTCATTTTGATTCTTCACCCTCCTTTTGACTCTCTTAAATGTTGGGGGTGAATTTAATGTTGGGGGTGGACCTAAGGCTCCTAATATGCCTATATAAGGAGATGGTGGTGAATGAAATTATCATCTAACATTTTCCTTTGAATCCAAGTTTTTCTTTCAATTGTAATTTCCCGCTTTCGTTTTGTAATGGCATTGTCAATTTCTCTAATGTAAGTTTTTCATTCACGTTTAGTATTTTAATAAAATTTCTTCTTATTCACTTTTATTTTTCCTTTTTTTTACACTTTGATACCGTTGAATCGTAGTGTGAATTTATTCACACCCGCACTTGTGAATTCATCACACAACGGTGGAGTGTTCATTTTGATTAATGTTTTTTTTCTTTCTTTTTCAATCCCGCTTCATTAAGTCAATTACCCGCTTCCATTGATAGAATAACATCAATGGAGGGATAACCTTCTATGGGTTGATCCTAGGGAGTTGCATAAGTTGGATTTAATGTTATTTGATGTTCTTAAATTTATAAATTTGTTCTTTATTTTAAGAGTTCCTTTCTTTGATTTATCTTCTTCTTTGTCTTCACCGAATTTAACGACGACACATTTTGAGTGCTAGTACGATCCAATTACTTGCAGTGCTCATTTAATTGATCCTCTAAGTGAATTGGTGATTATCCTTGAAATTGTGTATGGATTAAATCGGAGAATGATATTGAGGAATTATTTCATTTAATGGATACCTCTTGAACCGATGAACAAAAAATCAAATGAAAAACAAATACATCCAATAAAGCCCAAGAGACAACCTAGGATCGGCTCACCTTAATTAGTTATTTTAATTCAAGTAATTTTATTTGTTTTGTTATTTAAATTAAATCAATATTTCTTCAAATCAATTCAATCCAATGTTGGCCACTGCATAGCCAATCCCGCATCTAATCAAAGTGTCTCAAGGTTTCTTCTTCGGTCCCTGTGGATTCGATCCCTACTTGTACTTCAACGACCGCTTTTACCGGTAGGGTAAATTTGGGCGCAACCAAATTTTGGCGCCGTTTCCGGGGACCCAAGTAAGTTTTATTAGACACTCATCTTCTTTTCTCACCCCAAATTCTCTATTCTCACCCTAATTTATCTTCTCTTTTCCCCTTTCTGTTTCTGTGTGTCTAATGAATCCCAAAAATAACTTTCAATAAACTACAATGGATTGTCTTCAACAATACCCATTAATATACCAAGGCTATAATGAACTAGAAAATCAATATTTTGAATCACCTCAGATAGAAAATTTCATTGACCAAACCAGGATTGAATACACCACACCAGATGAGATGTACAATCAATGGGATGCTGAATGTTTACAAGATCAATTTCCATACCTATCAAGAATGATTGAAAAGATAAATAATGAGGAAGTCCATGATGTACAATCATATATCAACCCTAATCCTGAAAAAATTCTTGAACAATTGTGTGAACAAATGGATAAAATGAATTCATAAGTTTCATCTTTCAGATTAGAACTACAAAGCTTTAAGACTTTTGAAGAACCCGTTCCCACTCAAGATGTTCTTTCCTCATCATTGATAGATGAATATTTTATCCCAAAAACCTCCCATGAATTGAAAAAAGAACTAACCTTTGGATATGGGATAACTGAACAAGATCAAAGAAATGTTGAAGGGTATTTAAATCAGGATGAAATTAATTCACAAGGGGAGAATTTGTCTTCATGGATTGAGTGTTCGGAATATTGCTCCAATAACAATTTTTTAGAATCACTGATCATTGAACCATTGGGAGATATAACGAATATTGTGTCTATACCCACTCATGAAATTCAAATGGAAAATTTTGTGGATGAATCATCTTTTCAAAAGGAACCAATTCTTTCAAATGTTTTTAAAGAAGAAACAATTTTTTATTCAAATTATCATTCTTATTTAGGAAAATTCAATCAAACTGAACTCGATGTTTTAATACTTCATTCCCTACTCAATAATCCCTCTATTTATGATAACCAAGACCATTAAATTATCATCACTCTTCATCAAGAATCTCACCATGTAGGAATGAACCTTGAAATCATAGGAAATAATCTAGATAAAACATGATCAACCATTTTAGATATTCCTTGGATTTTACCAATCATTATAGAAAATAGGATTTCATACGAAAAAAATTTCAAAAAAACAATCAATCTCAGTCTTGTTGAAGTGGAGAAAGATGGGTTAATTAAAATTTTGAAAGTTGGAATTGGATAAGTTGGGGGGTACAAGTCGAGCCAACGACGTTAAACAAAAGCATTGCATGGGAGGCAACCCATGGTTTCCTTGTTTCCAGTCATTTTGAATCATTTTATTTTTCATATAATAAATTACCATAAGCTGTTGACCTGTTCTTCTTTTATGAGTAAGGATGGGTATGAAAGGGGGGCGCCATATTCATCCGTGTCACATGGTGTGATCTCTGAGTAATACCTTACCCAGAAAATATAAAGAAGACAATGTATCATCAGTTTATTTTGTTTTGTTTTATTTTTTTTATAGGTTAAAAAAAAGGACATGTTGAAATCCATAAGGAAAATCCATTCACCACCATCCAAGCCGCTGAGACTCAAATCCAGGATTGAAGGGAGACTATGGCATGCGCTATCATCATCAACCACCAGGTGACTTCATTCCATGATTTTCATTTTAAATTTCTTCTTTGAACTCCTCTCCTACCCCCTTCTAGCTTTTCTTTTCATTAAACACTAGGGGCAGTGTTATTCTAAGTTGGGGGGGGATAAAAAATATGATTTTTTTTTGTGAATAAAAACATGCATGAAAAGAAAAATTCCATTAACCATAAACATGATAACACACATAGAAAAATCTAAAATTGGATATCAAATAAATTTTGCATGCCTTGATTCTGATTTTAATGCAAGTTTAAGTTCATGAGCATAGTTTTTGGAAAGTGCAGTTGTCCGATGTGATTTTTCAAAGTTTAAATTTTCATCCTCTTAATAAAAATGCCATAATACACGTCTACTGGATCGTGGGTGTAAATTTGAGTTCTTGGGTCCCTTTCATTATAGCATAGGGTTCTGGGGTCACTTTTAGTTTAATTTGAGTATCCAAAAAAAAACAAAAACAAAAAAAACAAAAAAAAAACAAAAAAAAAATTGAAAAAAATAATAATGACCACATAGAGCAATGTTTTGTCCAAATGTGTGGCGTCCGGCACTTGGGGATCGTGACTCCATAGTTGTCTTGCCCAGAGTTAGGCTTTATATCTCTATTGTAGAGCATGAAATTGACAAAATGCGTGGCGTCCGGCACTTGGGGATCATGACTCCATAGTTGTCTTGCCCAGAGTTAGTCTTTTCATATCTATTGTGGTTAAAAAAATCAAAAAAAAAATCAAAAAAAATAAAAAAAATGGATACTCATCTTAAGGTTTAATGTGATTCTCACCTAGCGCTTCCATTTTTCCCCTTGAACAATAAAATGGGCCCCATATCTTTTATGATGCACAACACTTTATCATGCTTAATTGGAATTGGATGAAATGTGGCGATGAATTTGAACAAAGGAATGGGCTTGGGCTTGGGATATGCTTATTTACCTAGCTTGTTTTAAATAATTTTGATGGGTTTTCATAATTTTTTTGGTATTAGATATTTGGGTGAGTAATGTGTATTTAAATGTTTTTGGAAAAGGGGATTTGGATTTCATATTTGTAATTTATTTTGCTCGGGACTAGAAAAACTCAAGTTGGGGGGTGTGATTAGTCACTGAAAGTGGATAATATTAATTGTTAAGATCTTAATATTAATGTGTTTAAAAGTTCATAAACATCAATTTTAGTCCAATTCAGAATTTGAACTTCATTTCCCATCATTGTGCAATTCATGCTTAAAATGTCAATTTGGGCCCACTCAATAATTTGCTTGTGGAAATTACAATATTCATCATTTTAATTTTAAATTTTGGGATATGATTTATCACTTTGTTTGGAACATTTTATCTTTTAGGTCCGATGGATGAATCCCAAAGGAAGATGGATAATTTTGCGCCTGAAGGCAGAAACTTGCTAGAAAAAGCATAATGGACCTAAGGCCCATCAAACAAATGTGGGACTCATAAACCAAGCCCAATGAAGCTCAAATTTATACAGTAGAAAGATAAAAATATGAGGATCATTTTATTAAACTGTGGACGGAGATAATTCTGATTTTTGCATGATGATAAAGGGATATGAAGTTAAGATTTAAATGGTGGACTCGTCATTAATGCACAGAAATCTGTCCCACCATTTCGACCATAACTTCCAAACTGCTGGGCCAAATTTCCTGAGATTTTTAGAGCTTCTAGAAGACACATGGAAGAAGATAATTTATATTTTTTACACCTTCGGATTCGGCCATATGAAGTGTCAAACTCACACGTCAAAATGGAGGACGAATCTGGACAGTTTTCTGGGTCAACTTCGAAACGTCAATTTCCTTTTGATTCTTCACCCTCCTTTTGACTCTCTTAATTGTTTGGGGGTGAATTTAATGTTGGGGGTGGACCTAAGGCTACTAATATGCCTATATAAGGAGATGGTGGTGAATGAAATTATCATCTAACATTTTCCTTTGAATCCAAGTTTTTCTTTCAATTGTAATTTCCCGCTTTGGTTTTGTAATGGCATTGTCAATTTCTCTAATGTAAGTTTTTCATTCACGTTTAGTATTTTAATAAAATTTATTATTCTTCACTTTTATTTTTCCTTTTTTTACACGTTGATACCGTTGAATCGTAGTGTGAATTTATTCACACCCGCACTTGTGAATTCATCACACAACGGTGGAGTGTTCATTTTGATTAATGTTTTTTTTCTTTCTTCTTCAATCCCGCTTCATTAAGTCAATTACCCGCTTCCATTGATAGAATAACATAAATGGATGGATAACCTTTTATGGGTTGATCCTAGGGAGTTGCATAAGTTGGATTGAATGTTATTTTATGTTCTTAAATTTATAAATTCGTTCTTTATTTTAAGAGTTCCTTTCTTTGATTTATCTTCTTCTTTGTCTTCACCGAATTTAACGACGACGCATTTTGAGTGCTAGTACGATCCAATTCCTTACAGTGCTCATTTAATTGATCCTCTAAGTGAATTGGTGATTAGCCTTGAAATTGTGTATGGATTAAATCGGAGAATGATATTGAGGAATTATTTCATTTAATGGATACCTCTTGAACCGATGAACAAAAAATCAAATGAAAAACAAATACATCCAATAAAGCCCAAGAGACAACCTAGGATCGGCTCACCTTAATTAGTTGTTTTAATTCAATTAATTTTATTTGATTTGTTATTTAAATTAAATCAATATTTCTTCAAATCAATTCAATCCAATGTTGTCCACTGCATAGCCAATCCCGCATCTAATCAAAGTGTCTCAAGGTTTCTTATTCGGTCCCTGTGGATTCGATCCCTACTTGTACTTCAACGACCGCTTTTACCGGTAGGGTAAATTTGGGCACAACCAGTGTGTATTTCCTAAAACATCTCTATTGAACCTCCACCCTCCACTAAAAACTCCTGGAACCTCCCTCAAACACCTACAACCACAAAAACTAGAAAAGTAACATGCCAGGAAGGCATGGGATGTTACATAAAATACCTCTTAAATTGTTATCTCCTTCAAGAGTCTAAAACCAAGGCCAGAAGAAAAGGGGTCCGAACAACCATCCTGTGAGATACCTCTCAAGGATCTCATCCTAACTCAAACGCCACCACCATCCAAACACACCAAACCAAATGGAAACAAAAAATTTCACACAGTCTCGTCACCACACAACCACATCACCACAACCACACAACCTTTATACAACCCAGACCAATAACTGTCGCAACTAACTAACGACGCCGCCCTGAACACATGAATCAGAGAATTTCATCCTACATGTCAATATATTATTTGCTATAGACGGTACTAACTTGCTTGCACAGGTTTAATCATGTTGTAGTTAATGTGTCTTGATTAGGAATCAAAACCTTCCCTTTTCACATGTTAGGACTTCATTACACATCATACATAACAAACCAAGGAAAAAATCTCATCTCGTAGAACAAAAATATCCAAACATCACATCACAAGGGAAAAATGTAAAAGAAAACTAAAAATAGATTTGGGTATTGGAAACGCATTTTCATCTCTCGCTCCTATGTACTCTCCTCCAAGACACCATGCCTCCACAACACACAAACCAAAGAAATGGTCCATCCATGCAATTTATTCTCTTAGTGATCATGGATATCTACTAGTCGCTCCACAAACGTCACATCGTCCTCGATATCCAACCCTCCTCATTCAATGACATGGGATTAATCGTGAATATACCGGCGAACATGAGGGACATGAAAGATTTTGTGGATCCTCTATAACTTTAGTGGTAATTCCAACCAATACACCACCTCACTAACTCACCCCAGTACCTCAAAGAACCCAAAAAACCTAGGAGAAAGCTTACTCCCCCTTCCAAACCTCTACTTCCCACATCAAGGGGAAGCCTTCAAGAACATATGGTCCCCAAACTCAAATTCCAAGGGTCTCCTCCTACGTTCAATATAATACTTATGTCATTTTTGTGCTGATTTAATCCTCTCATGAAAAAGATGTACCTTTTCTATTTTTCTCTGCACCACATTGGGACCAAGATATTTTCCTCTCCAACCTCCATCCATCACAACCAAAAATGAAACTGTTTCCCATAAAAAACCTCAAATGTGTCCATGATAATGAAATAATGATAGCTATTATTGCATTAAAACTCAAGAAAAGGTATTTTTCATACCAAAGATTAACCAAAGCCTAAGATTTACACCCACAACATATCCTCTAAGTTATAGATGGTCTGCTCCATCTGCCCATCTGTATGAGGGTGGAAAGCATTTTTGAGGTGTAATTAAGTTCCAAAAGCATGTTGTAATCCCCTATAGACTCATAAGGTAAAATGAATATCCCAAACTGAGACAATGGACCTCATAACTCCTTGAAAGTTTACTACCTCATCCACATACCTCTTAGCCAAAGTAGCCATTGTGCCCAACTCCTTGATCGCTAAGAAGTTGGATGATTTTGTCAATTGATCAATGATCACCCAGATATCATCACAGCCTCACTTCTCTCAGGGTAACTTTGTGATTAAATCTATATATATTTCATCCCATATCCACTTGGGAACATCCAAAGGTTGTAAAAACTTCTAGGAACATGATTCTCAGTATTTACCTGCTGGAAAACCAAACACTTTTCCACAATCTCTACCACTACCCACTTCATCCTAGGCTACCAAAACTGCATCCTCAAGCTATGGTACATCTTGGATACTCGTAGGTGTACTACAAAAAGTTAGATATAAAAATCATGAAGTATTATCTCATGAATCACTATCAAAACAACCTCCCATAAAACAACATCTGGTTCTTACCATCCTTTGACCATCCCTCTAGAGAATTGCCATGGCCAACATGATCGCACATCACCTCTGCCTCTGAGTCTTCTTATTGAGACTCCTCCACCTACCGCATCAAAGGTGAATCTATGATAATCTAATGAAGACAAACTTGGATACTACTCTCCCCAACCTCAAGATGCATCACTGCAATCTCTTTCATTTCTTTACAAACATCCACAGACTCCTGAAAACATCCCTTAATTATTTCTTTCTCAAAGATTTGGCCACAAAATTATCTTTTCCTGAGGTATAGTAGATCTCAAAATCATAATCTTGAAGAAACTCCATAAACATCCACTACCTCAAATTCAGATCATGCTGAGAAAAGATATACCACAAGAACTTGTGATTTATGAAGACTATAAAGTAATCCCAAATGAGGTAATGTCGCTGCAACTTCAGTGAAAACACAACTTATTCCAACTCTAAATCATGGGTGACATATTTATTCTCATGGTGATGTAACTATCCAGACTTATGAGAGATCATTTCCCTATCCTACATCAACATGCATCCCAAGCACAAATGGGAAGCATCACAAAACACCTCAAACATCATACCCTCCTCAAGAAACTGAATTGCTGGAGAAATGACCACATTCCCCTTTAGGTAACTGAATGTTTCCTAGCACTGATTAGTCCATATGAAAGTCTGGTCTTTTCTAGTCAAATCTGTGAATGGGGCTACAACTTGAGAGAAATTGGGCACAAAACTCTGATAATAGCCTACAAGACCAATGAAGCTACGAACATATTCCATGTTCTTGGGTGCTTCCCAAGAAAACAACTACCCTAGCCTTAGACAGTTCCACTACCACACCCTGCTAAGACACCATAAGCTCAAGAAAACGAACCTCTCATCTCCAAAACTTTCACTTGGACAACTTTCTATAAAACTAGTCGCATTGAATAACCTGTAAGATAGTTCTGAGATGATCGGTATGCCCCTCCTCTAACTTTGAGTAGATCAAGATATCATCAATGAATATAATGACGAACCGGTCTAATAACTCATGGAACATGGAGTTCATAAGCCTCGTGAACATGGATGGTGTGTTCTCAACACCAAATAGCATGACTATGAACTCGAAGTTCCCATATCCACATATGAGGGTGGCCTTCGAGATATCACCCTCCTTCACCCTCAACTGGTGATATCCAGACTGCAGATCGATCCTAGAAAACCAACTTTCCCCACTCAGTTGGTTAAAAAAGATCATTTATCCTTGGAAGAGGGTGACGGTTCTTTACTGTCACTTGATTCAACCTCTGGTATTCTATTCACAACATCAGACTACCATCTACCTTCTTGACGAACAACATCAAACCACCCCACAGCAACACACTAGGGTTTGATAAAACCCTTCTATATCATATCATATATCTTAATCCTCAAATCCTAAAACTCTGAATGTTCCATCTGATAAGAATCCATCAAAATCAGAGAAGCACCAGGCTACAAGTCTATTTCAAACTCAACATCATGTTGAGGTGGTATCATCATAACATCCTCTGGGAAAACATCAACGAACTCCTCCAATAACCATGGGAATCCCCATCGACCCATCCTCAACTAACTCTATTGATAACTCGGTTAATAAAGAAAGAAGGGGCTCCACGTTCTAACTTCCCACCTAAAAACCCCACTTGCTAATGAAAACCACATGTTGGAAATCCACATATAATAAAATTACTCTCCTATGGAAGCATTCGATAACAACACGAATGTAATATAGACAGTTGATGCCAAGGATGAAATCATATGGTTGAATCTATCATAAGAAAAGATCCCTATGGAACTGATGTGGTCCCATCATCAATCTACACCCACGACACACATCAAAAAAATTGTTCTATCCTCTGACTGGCGTAGTCAACACCAGGGGCATGAGAATCCTCTCTATGTAGTCCCAGATAATGAAATAGAGTGGGTAAAATAAAGGAGTGTGAAGATCCTAAATCAAAAAACTCACTAACAAGGTTACTAAACAAACTGATCATACCTATGACAAACTCTGGCCTCTCTGGCACTATCACCTCCACTGTATGAAACTGACAATGCTCAACTCTTCTACCTCTTTTTGGATGACTACCTCTATGACCATGCTCAGTTTGAGGCCACTAAACATGAGGAACATCCTGAGGTTAGAATATTCCTACTCTATCTCCCCTCAGTAGATTATAATCCTTCTTCTCCTGTTTGTAACACCACAAGTTTTATTTAAGATAAAACTATGTTCGATAGCGTATGCGATAAACAACACTAAACTCAAACAAACAATGATTATTTGAATATGAACATTTTAACCTTTCCTTTAAATTTTCAGAAATGAGTACAATTAACTACATTATAAAATATATATATATATATATATACTAAATATATTGATAAATTATTATTAAATAATCAATCAAATTTTCATAATGTCATTTCATTCTTCAAAATATTTTTTCTTCAAAAACGATATAATTTCTTTTTGTAAAAAAATATTATAATTTTTTTCTAGAACATTTATAAAATGTATTTGATAAAATTAGATCCATTTTTTTATATCATCAAATCAAAATTAACTTAGGTTGAAATTTGGTATTTTCCAAAAAATATAGATTTTTCAATGATTAGTGAAAAATACCATTTTTATATAAAAATTTCATTTCTTTTTTAATTTAAAAGTAAAAAATATTTATTTTAATTTCATTTCAAGGTAAAATAAGTATTAATTAGTTATATTTAATTCAATTAATTAAATTTAAATCATCTTTGTAGCAAATTTTAGTATAGGTTTATTTTTTTGATTAAAAACGTATTTTTCTAAAAACTATTTTAAAATGAATAATGTTTCTATATTTTAATTAATTAAAATAACCAAAAATGAGAAAATATATAAATTATATTTTTAGATTATATATATATATTTATGAATTTAAATTCATATAATTAGGATTTCTAGTTATAGAGTTAAATTAAAATCATATTTTCCTTAAAAATATATTTTTCAGAAAACAACTTTTCAGCATGCTTAGGGGTTTTATAGTAAATTAAATTATTCTAACTCTATAAATTGATTTTTATAAAATTTATTAATTATTTAGAATCATTATAATTAATATTATTAAATAAGTTCAACTTAATTTTTAAACAGTATTAATAGTAACAGTAGTAAATATTTATTACCACGGTAAAAGTAAAATAAGCTAATTAATGGTAAAAATAGTCTAACAAAGACTAGAAAAAAATAACCCTGATAGTATGAATATTTATATTTAATTTTTATTTAAACAATGATTATATTTATTCCTTATTGGTTTTACTTTATAAATGATTAAGTAATCAATTTGTTAAAAATTGTATTTTGATATGACAAAACACAAATTATATTTTTAAGTAATATACAATTTCAATTAAGACATTACATTTGATGAATTAATTGGTTATTGAAATAAATAATATTTTAATAAAATGTTTTTATTGAATAATTATTATTAAATTTAAATTATCATATACTTTTTATGAAGTCAAATGTAATTTTTATAAGGGTTCAAAAAACTATTATTGTCAAAAACCTAGTATTTCTCAATAAATGTCAATTCTTATTTTAAAAGTAAAAATACATATATTTTGAAAACTATTTTGATAAAATAAATATTATTTTTGGAATCATAATATGTAAATTATTCAATGGTGAATGTTTCATAATTTTTTGAGACAATCGAATTTTTGGGTAAAAATCAAATACCGTATAAATATATGGTGTGTATTATGACATAATAATGACCCAAAAGTGATGTAATAAATACTATAAAGGTTATAAAAGTTGAAATATATGTTTTAATTTTAAAATAATGTGATTATATGTTTATTTGATTAATTTTATAAAGCCTTTCTGAATCCCCCAAAACCATTAATATATTTTAAGATTTTCAAATCATTTTTTAAGAGTATGACTCACTTCCACATCAGAAAGGGTATTATTTTAATTAGTTAATCCCTTTTACTACTAAAATAATTAAAACCAACCCTCTTTTTTAGAAACCATGGGCAAAAATCATGGTATATTTTGTGGTTTTGGTTATTTTATTGTATAGAGTCCAAAACCTAAGTTTGAGAAATGATAAAGAATTTCCCACTCATTTCCTATATAAACTCACCCAAGCTCCCATTTATCTTCACTAAAAATACTTGAATCACATCCTTACTCTTTATTATCCTCTCTATAGTCCTCCCAAGGTTCCCCCAAGCTTTTAATAATCTCCTCTCAAGCATTTGGAGTCACACTCTCAAGGTAAGGGTTCTTTTTCTTTCTTCTCTTTATTCAAGTATCTTCTTTATCTTATGCCATTTTTCTCCAATTACTAATATTTGGATATGATATTCCATATCCCCGTTTTTTGAACCTATTATTAATAAATTATTATATACCCATTAAACTCTCATTAAGTCCTTCCATGAACATTTATACACCCCCATTATGTTGTCGAAATGTCACTGCGATTTTCCATGCCAAAAAATGTGTAGTGAAAAATCATACCCAATTCCTATCAATGGTGTTCACCTTTATGAACATATACTTATTTTATTTGGAAATTACATTTATTTATTTCACACTTCTTGATCATGGAATAAAAATTGATAAAAAATTATTTCAAGTTTTACGATCTATGTGGCACACTTAAGCATGAGAATGAAATGAAAGTGATGGGTGCGCCTGAAATTATATAGTGCTCCAATGCATTGGGTAATGTTTTAGTATGATGAGAAATTATTCAAGGGATTATGGAGTATAAATAATCCACCATGGAACTTTTTATATCATGATGTCTTGGTATTTATCCTTGACCTATGTTTAGGATGCAGTGGTTTAAGTTGTTTCCACATTTCCCATGTTTCCTTTATGTTATCATGTTATATCATGCCTCATTGTTCATGTTTATAATTATCAATCATTTTATGTCCCATTGATATTCCTATTGTCTAAAATGTATTAATTTATTCATTTTATGTCATGTTTATTCCCTTACTAGGATTTATAGATCACCCCTTTCTTATGTATGTCCCCAAGTTATCTCATGCAGTTTAAATACGAGCATGTTAAGGAAGTTTTCAATAAAGATGATGTATTTCTAATTTTAAGTTGTTATATAATGTACCTAATTAATAAAGACAATATACTTACCATTATTTATAGTTTTATTGTGTATAATATTATGTATTAAAATATGAATTAATGTGTAATAAAGAGAAGGGTTGTCATAGTTGGGTATTAGAGGGAGGTTTAGTTATTTTTGGGACTGGGATTAGATAACTCTAGCGAAATCCTTACGGATAATACTAATTATAAGAAAATATCCCTAAATTTTGGTAAGTATAGATTAAGTGGTTTATCAATAAAATAAATACTTTTCTAGATACTGTAAGTGTATGTGGATCTGGCACAGATGTACATAGGGGTAAACCCAAAAATACCGCATTGAGCTAGACTCGATCGGGAACTGGTGCATAACAATAGGGCTTACTGCACACCTAGTTGGACACTCTCGGGGTATATGATTTTTTAAATTCACAAGATCATTATGAAGCATTATTAAGGGAATAAAAAAATCCCATAACAGTATATTTTAGAAAATAGATAGTGGATAACATAGATTGAATCCTAGAAATTCATAAGTTGAGGAATAAATGTCATTTATAGGTTATCTATTTAATGTTTTTGGATTCCTGTTTATGTATTTTATAGTTCAAAAATATTCAACCCAAATTTTCCCTTTATTATAATATGTGGATTAAAATATTAGTAATAGATTTTTACTCTTTGGTATATTATGTGATCTGTTATGAGCTTATTCTAGTGCTCCAGGCATAAACAAAATTCATTTTGAGTACTCGTCATTGGAGAAAAGATGAGATTATAGTATAAATTTATTAAAGGATAAAATTATGTGTTTCAAGAAAGAATATTTCTTTATTTCCCTTGTCTATATGGTAAAGTAATTTCTTAACTCTAAGAAAATAATCTTAAAATAAAAAATGTTTCATATTATGATCATTTCTGATGAATTGATTTTCATTTTATCCATCACATATTTATGGTTTTATGGTCATTCACTTACTCCTGACCATGTTCTCTATCACACTCAATTATTTATTTGGTATTACTTTTCTATTCCATGTCCATGTTTTCACTTCTCACTAAATTTATTCTATTGGGAAACCTAGTTATGTGATGACATTCAAACTTCATTTTCTCACATTTCAAGAGGATATTTTATTAACCCTTTTATGATGTGGTTTTTTGATGAAGATATTTTAATGTGTCATAAAATATCTTACCAAGATCAAATTTAAATTTCAAGGATTTAATTTATTAAAGGGGAGAATAATTTAACACCCCAAGTTTTTTTGAAAAAGAGAAAACTATGTTCGATAACATATGCAATACAAAACACTAAACCCAAAAAAACAATGATTATTTAAATATGAACATTTTAACATTTCCTTTAAATTTTTGATATTATTAGGATTAACTACATTATTAAATATATATAAATATACTAAATATATTGATAAATTTTTAGTAAATAATCAATCAAATTTTGGAAATGTCTTTTCGTTCTTCAAAATATGTTTTCTTCAAAAATGATTTTTATTTATTTCTGTGAAAAAATATATTATAATTATTTTCTAGAACATTTATAAAATGTATTTGATAAAATCATACCCATTTTTTATATCATCATATCAAAATTAAATTAGGTTGAAATTTTTGATTTTTCATAAAATATAGATTATTCAGTGATTAGTGAAAAATATCATTTTTATATAATATTGTCATTTATTTTTTAATTTAAAAGTCCAATTATTATTTTAATTTGATTTTAAGGTAAAATACATATTAATTATTTATATTTAATTAAATTAATTAAATTCAAATCATCTTTGTAAGAAATTTTAGTATAAGTTTATTTTTCGGATTAAAAACGCATTTTTCTAAAAATTATTTTAAAATGCATAATGTTTCTCTATTTTAATTAATTAAAATAACCCCTAATGAGAAATTATAAAAATTAAATTTTTAGATTATATATCAATATTTTTTAATTGAAATTAATATAAATAGGATTACTAGTTCTAGAGTTAAAGTAAAATCATATTTCCATTAAAAATATATTTTTCGGAAAATAGCTTTTCATCATGCTTGTGTGTTTTATATTAAATTAAATTCCTACGCCTCTAGAAAATTATTTTTATAAAATTTATTCCATATTTGGAATCATAATAATTAATATTAATTAATAAGGTCAACTTCATTTTTGAACAATATGAATAGTAATGGTAGTAAATATTTATTATTACGGTAAAAGGAAACTAAGTTAATTGATGGTAAAAATAATTTAACAAGGACTAGAAACAAATTAAACCTAATATTATGAATATTTCTATTTTCTCTTCATTTAAATTATTATTATATTTATTCCTTATTAGTTTTACTTTATAAATGACTAAGTAATTTGTTTGTTAAAAATTATATTTTGATACGATAAAACAAAAATTGTGTATTTAAGTAATATGAAATTTCAATTATTATTTTTTTTGAATTATTGAATTATTGAGATAAATAATAATTTAATAAAATATTATTATTAAATAATTCTTATTAAATATAAATGATCGTATAATTTTTATGAAGTCAAATGTAATTTCTTTAAGTCTTCAATAAATTATTATTGTCAAAAACCCGTCATTTCTCAATAAATATCAATTCTTATTTTAAAAGGAAAAATGTACATATTTAGAAAAATATTTTAATAAAATTAAAATTAATTTTTTAATCATAACGTTAAAATTATACAACGGTGAATTTTTCATAATTTTCTGAGACAATCGAATGTTTTGGTAAAAATTAAATACCGTATAAATATGTGGTGTGTATTATGACATCATAATGAACCAAAAGTGATATAATAAATACTATAATGGGTATAAATGAAAAATATATATTTTTTAACTTTAAAATAATGTAATTTTAGGTTTATTTGATTAATTTTATAAAGCCTTTATGAATCCTCCACAACCATTCATATATTTTATGGTTTTAAAATCATTTCTTTAAGTGTATGACTCACTTACACATCATAAATGGAATTATTTTAATAATTTAGACCCTTTTCATAATAAAATATTGAAAACAAATCCTCTTTTGTAGAAAAAAATTGTCAAAAACCATGGTAAGGCTTATGGTTTTTGTTATTTTATTATATAGTGTCCAAAACCTAAGTTTGAGAAATGATAAACAATTTTCTCATTTCCTATATAAACCCACCCATGCTACCATTTATCTTAACTAAAAATACTTCTAGAACATCATTAATCTTTAATTACCTCTATAGATTCCTCCTAAGGTTCCCCCAAGATCTCAAGAAGCTCCTCCCAATCATTTGGAGTCACACTCTCAAGGTAAGGGTTCTTTTCTTTCTCCTCTTTATTCAAGTATCATCTTTATCTTATGTCCTTTTTCTCTAATTCCTAATGTTGGGATATGATCTTCCATATCCCCCTTAATTACCCTATGATTCCTAAATTATGAGATACCCCTTCAAGTCTTATTAATCCCTTCCATGAACATTTATACGCCCCCATTGTGCTGCTAAAATTTCACCACGATTTTCCTTGCCAAACAAATGTATAGTGAATTCCCATACCCAAATCATATCAAGGGTGTTCACCTTTATGAACTTATACTTATTTTATTGGGAACTTAAATTTATTTATTCCACACTTCTTTATTTTTTAATAAAAAGTGATGAAAAATGATTCCATGTTTTGTGATCTATGTGGCACACTTAAGCATGATAATGAAATGAAAGTGACGGGTGCGCCCAAAATTATATAGTGATCCAATGCATTGGGTATTTTTTTAGTCTCATGAGACATCATTCAAGGTATTAGGGAGTTAACCTAATCCATAATGAGAATTTTTCCATCATGATTTCTTGGTAGTTAGTCTTGACTTATTTTTACGATGTTGTGTTTTAAGTTGTTGTCATATTATCATGTTATATTATGTCTCATTGTTCATGTTTATGATTCTCACCCCTTTTATGTACCATTGATATGCCTATTTTCTAATATTTATTAATTTAATCATGTTATGTCTAGTTTATTCCTCTACTAGGATTTATAGCTCACCCTTTTCTTATGTATGTCCCCAAGTTATCCCATGCAGTTTTAAGTACGAGGATGTTAATGAAGTTTTCAATAAAGATGATGTATTTCCTATTTTAATGTGTTGTGTAATGTACCTAATTAACAAATAAACTATACTTATCAATAATATGGGTTGTATTATGTGTAATATTATGCATTAAATCAGGAATTAATGTGTAATAAAGAGAAGGGTTGTCATAGTTGATATTAGAGGGAGGTTTAGTTATTTTTGGGATTAAGATTAGATAATTGTAGAAAAGCCTTAGGGATAATACTAAATATTAGAAAAAATTCCTAAATTTTGGAAAGTATATATTATGTGGTTTATCAAAAAAATAAATCATTGTATGGATAATATAAGTGGATATGTCTTTGGTACAGATGTACATAGGGTTAAAACCCAAAAATACCATGTTGAGCTAGACTCGACTGGAAACTAGTGCACAACAATATGTCATATTGCTCACCTGGTTTGAAACTTATAGGTGATATAATTTAGTAAATTCAAAATATATTTAAAAACCATTAATAAGGGAAAAAAAATTCTCATAAGAGTATATGTTAGCAAATAGATAATGGATAACATATATTGAAGCCTAGAAATTCATAAGCTAAGGAATAAACATCATTTATAAGTTATCCCTTTAATGTTTTTGGATTTCTATTTATGCCTTTAATGGTTTGAAAATATTCATCCCTAATTTTCCATTTATTATAATATATTCCTTGAAATAGGAGGAATGTCTTGTTATTCTTTGGTGGATTATGTTATCAGTAGAAGCCTATTCTAGTGCTTCAGGTATAAAAAATCATCTTGAGTACTCATCATTTGGAGAAAATATGATACTATAGTATAAATTGATAAAAGGATGAAATTATAGGTTTCAATAAATAATATTTCTTTATATACCTATTTTATATGGTAAAGTAATTCCTTAACTCTAATAAAATAATATTAAAACCAAAATTTTGTCATATTATGATCATTTCTGATGAATTTATGGTCTTTTTATCCATCACAGCTTTATGGATTTGTGGCCATTGACTTTCTCCTGACCATATTTTATATCACACTCAATTAGTTCTTTGATGTTAGTTTTTTCTTCCATGTCCATGTTTTCACTTCCCACTAAAGATCTCCAACTAGGAAACCTAGTTATGTGATTGCCTTCAAACTTCCCTTTCTCTCTTTTCAAGAGGATGTTTTATTAACCCTTTTTATAATGTGGGTTTTCAATGAATATATTTTCATGTGTCATAACATCTCTTACCTATATCAAGTTTAAATTTCTAGGATGTAATTTATTAAAGGGGGAAAAATTTAATGCCCCAAGTTTTTTTAAAGATAAAATTATGTTCGATAGCATATGTGATACACAACACCAAACCCAAACAAAAAATGATTATTTAAATATGAACATTTTAACCTTTAATTTAAATTTTCAGATATGAGTAGGATTAACTGTATTTATATATATATATTTATATTTATATTTATATTTATATCCTAAATATATTGATAAATGATTAGTAAATAATCAATCAAATTTTTGTAATGTCTTTTCGTTCTTTAAAATATGTTTTCTTCAAAAATGATTTTTATTTTGTTTTGTGAAAAAAAATATTATAATTATTTTATAGAAAATTTTTAAAATTTATTTTATAAAATCAGATCCATTTTTTATATCATCATATTAAAATTAAATTAGGTTGAAATTTGGTATTTTTCAGAAAATATAGATTTTTTAGTGATTAGTGAAAAATACAGTTTTTATGTAAAATTGTCATTTTTTTTATTTAAAAGTCCAATTATTATTTTAATTTATTTCAAGGTAAAATAATTATTAATTAGTTATATTTAATTTAATTGATTAAATTTAAATCATCTTTGTAATAAATTTTAGTATAAGTTTATTTTTCTGATTAAAAATGCATTTTTCTGAAAACTATTTTGAAATGCATAATGTTTCTCTATTTTAATTAATTAAAATAAACCATAATGAGAAATGATATAATTGAAATTTTTATATTATTTATCTATATTTATGATTTGAAATTCATATAATGAGGATTTCTATTTATAGAGTTAATGTAAAATCATTTTTTCCATAAAAAATGTATTTTTCAGAAAACAACTTTTCATCGTGCATATGGGTTTTAAAATAAATTAAATTATTCCACATATATAAATTGAATTTTAAAAAATAATTATTCGTTATTTTGAATCATCATAATTAATATTATGTAATAAGGTCAGCTTAATTTTTGAACAATATGAATAGTAATGATAGTAAATATTTATTACCCGAGTAAAAGAAAAATAAGTTAATTAATGGTAAAAATAATTTAACCAAGACTAGAAATAAAGTAACCATAATTGTATGAATATTAATATTTCCTTTTCATTTAAATTATTATTATATTTATTTCTTATTGTTATTACTTTATAAATTATTAAGTAATTGGTTTGTTAAAAATTGTATCTTGATACAATAAAACACAAATTGTATTTTTAAGTAATATGAAATTTCAATTAAAACATTCATTTTATTGAATTGATGGATTATTTAAATAAATAATATTTTAATAAACTACTATTATTAAATAATTATTATTAAATATAAATTATCATATAATTTTTATGAATTCAAATGTAATTTTTATAAGGGTTGGAAAAACTCTTATTGTCAAAAAACCCAGCATTTCTCAATAAATGTCAATTATTATTTTAAAAGTAAAAATACACATATTTAGAAAAAAAATTGATAAAATAAATATTATTATTGGAATCATAACTTCAAAATTATCCAATGTTAAATTTTTCATAATTTTCTGAGATAGTCAAATTTTCGGGTAAAAATTAAATACCGTATAAATATACTATGTGTATTATGACATCATAATGACACAAAAGTAATGTAATAAATACTATAAATGGTATCCAAATCCAAATATATGTTTTAACTTTAAAATAATGTGATTTTATGTTTATTTTATTAATTTTATAAACCCTTTATAAATCCTCCAAAACCATTAATATATTTTAAGGTTTTAAAAACATTTATTTAAGAGTATAACTCACTTCCACATCATCAAGGGTATTATTTTAATAATTTTGGACCTTTTACTAATAAAATAATTTTAAAAACCTCTATTTGGAAGAAACCATGGGCAAAAACTAAGGGAAGGTTTGTGGTTTTGGTTATTTTATTATATAGATTCCAAAACCTAAGTTTGACAAATGATAAAGAATTACCCATTCATTTCATATATAAACCCACCCAATATCTCATTTATATTCACTCAAAATCCTTGTATAACTTAATTAATCTTCCATAACTTCTCTATAGTCTTCATAAGGTGCCCTTAATCTCTCAGGAATCTCTCCCAAGCATTTTGAGTCACACTCTCAAGGTGAGGGTTCTTTTATTTCTCCTCTTTATTCAAGTATATTCTTTATCTTATACCATTTTTCTCCAATTACTAATATTGGGATATAATCTTAAATATACTCTTTACCAACCCTGTGATTCCTAAATTATGATAGACCACTTCCACTCTCATTAATCCCTTCCATGAACATTTATACGCCCCCATTATGCTGCTGAAATTTCACCACGATTCTTCATGCCAAACAAATACTTAGTGAATATCCATACCCAATTCCTATCAAGGGTGTTCACCTTTATGAATTTATAATTATTTTATTGTGTAATTACATGAATTTATTCAACACTAATTAATCGTGGAATAAAAATTGATGAAAAATGATTCCATTTTTTATGATCTATGTGGCACTCTTAAGCATGAGAATGAAATAAAAGTGACGGATACACTCAGAATTATATAGTGCTCCAATGCATTGGGTAATGTTTTAGTCTCATAAGACATCATGTAAGGGGTTAGGGATTGAGCCTAATATATAATGGGACTTTTTCCATCATTATGACTTGGAATTTATCCTTGGCCTATGTTTATGATGTAGTGTTTTAAGTTGTTGCCACATTTCCCATGTTTCCTTTATGTTATCATGCTATATCATGACTCATTGTTCATGTTTATGATTATTACCCATTTTATGTACCACTGATATTATTATTGTCTAACATGTATTAATTTATTCATGTTATGTCATGTTTATTCCCTTATTGGGCTTTATAGCTCACCATTTTCTTATGTATGTCCCCAGATTATCCCATGTAGTTTTAAATGCAGGCATACTAAGGAAGTTTTCAATAAAGATAATGTATTTAATGTTTTAAGTTGTTATTTAATGTACCTAATTCCCAAATACATTGGACTTATTGATATTATAGGTTGTATTATGTGTAATATTATGTATTAAATCATGAATTAATGTGTAATAAAGAGAAGGGTTGTTATAGTTGGTATCAGAGGGAGGATTAGTTATTTTTGGGATTAGGATTAGATAAATCTAGTAAAAGCCTCGGGGATAATACTGAGTATAAGAAAACATATCTAAATTTTGTTAAGTATAGAGTAATTGGTTTATAAATAAAATAAATCTATTTCAAGATACTATAAGTGGATGTGGCTCTGGCACAGATGTACATAGGGGTAAAACCCGAAATCACCGCGTTGATCTAGACTCGACCAGGAATTGGTGCATGACAACAGGCCTTATTGCACACCTGGTTTGACACTCCTTGGGGATATTCTTTGGTAAATTCACAATCTCATTACGAACCATTATTAAGGTAACAAAAAATTACCATAAGAGTATATGTTAGAAAATAGATAATGGATAACATAGATTGAATCCTAGGAATTCATAAGTTAAGGTAAAACATCATTTATAAGTTATCCCTTTAATATTTTTGGATTAATGTTTATTACTTTAATAGTTTAAAAATATCCATCCCTAATTTTCCCTTTATTATAATCTATGTATTGAAACATTAGGAATATCTTGTTATACTTTTTTGGATTATGTGATCCGTTAAAAGATTATTCTAGTGCTTCAGGCATAAAAAACATCTTGAGTGCTCATCATTTATAGAAAAGATTATATTACAGTATAAATTGATTAAAGGATGAAATTATAAATTTCATGAAATAATATTTCTTTATGTCCCTATTCTATATGGTAAAGATTTCCTTAACTCTAATAAAAAAATCTTATAACTAATATTTTTTCATATTATGATCATTTCGGATGAATTGATGGTCTTTTATCTGTCATAGATTTATGGTTTTATGCTCATTGACTTTATACTAACCATGTTCTCTATCAAACTCAATTAGTTATTTGGTGTTAGTTTCCTCTTCCATGTCCATGTTTTCAATTCTCACTAAAGTTATCCTACTGGGAAACCTAATTATGTGATGACCTTTAAACTTCCTTTTCTATATTTTCAAGAGGATGTTTTATTAACCTTTTTAAGATGTGGTTTTTCAATGAATATATTTTCATGTGTCATAACATCTCTTACTGAGATCAATTTTAAATTGAGTGGATGAAATTTATTAAAGGGTGGAAGAATGTAACACCCCAAGTTTTTTTTAAAAGAGAAACCTATGTTCGATAGCGTATGTGATACACAATGCTGAACCCAAACAAATAATGATTATTTGAATATAAACATTTTAACCTTTCATTTAAATTTGAATATATGATTATGATTAACAAAATTATGAAATATATATATATATATTTCCTAAATATATTGATAAATTACTAGTAAATAATCAATCAATTTTTTGTAATGACTTTTTGTTCTTCAAAATATGTTTTCTTCAAAATTGATTTTTATTTCTTTTTGTGAAAAAAAATATTATAATTATTTTATAGAACATTTAGAAAATGTATTTAATAAAATTAGATTCATTTTTTATATCATAATATTAAAATTAACTTAGGTTGAAATTTGGTATTTTTCAAAAAATATAGATTTTTCAGTGATTAGTGAAAATTATCGTTTTTATGTAAAATTGTCATTTCTATTTTAATTTAAAAGTAAAATTATTCTTTTAATTTTATTTCAAGGTATAATAAGTATTCATTAGTTATATTTAATTAAATTAATTAAATTTAAATCATCTTTGTAACAAATTTTAGTATAAGATTATTTTTCTGATTAAAAATGCATTTTCTAAAAACTATTTTAAAATGCATAATGTTTCTATATTTTAATTAATTAAAGTAACACCTAATGAGAAATAATATAATTGAAATTTTTAGATTATATATCTATATTTATTAATTGAAAATCATATAATTATGATTACTAGTTATAGAGTTAAAGTAAAATCATATTTTTCTTAAAAAATGTATTTTTCAGAAAACGGATTTCCATCATGCTTGTGGGTTTTATATTAAATTAAATTATTCCACCACTATAAATTGATTTTTATAAAATTTATTCCTTATTTTTAATAATCATAATTAAAATTATTTAATAAGGTTAACTTAATTTTTAAACAATATGAATAGTAATGGTAATAAATATTTATTACCATAGTAAAAGGAAAATAAGTTAATTAATGGTAAAAATAATTTAACAAATAATAGAAAAAAATTAACCCTAATAATATGAATATTTATATTTAATTTTCATTTAAATTTTATTATATTTATTTCTTACTGGTTTTACTTTATAAATTATTAAATAATCAGTTTGTTAAAAATTATATTTTGATATGATAAAACATAAATTGTATTTTTTTAAGTAATATGAAATTTCAATTAAGACATTACTTTTGATGAATTAATAGATTATTAAAATAAATAATATTTTAATAAAATATTATTATTAAATAATTCTTATTAAATATAAATGATCATATAATTTTTATGAAGTCAAATGTAATTTTTATAAGGGTTCGAAAAACTCTTATTATCAAAAAACATAGTATTTCTCAAAAAATGTTGATTCTTATTTTAAAAGTAAAAATAAAAATATTTAGAAAAATATTTTTATAAAATGAATATTATTTTTTGAATCAAAATGTCAAAATTATCTAATGGTTTATTTTTCATAATTTTCTAAGACAGTTGAATTTCTGAGTAAAAATTAAATACTGTATAAATATAAAGTATGTATTATGACATCATAATGACTCAAAAGTGATGTAATAAATACTATAAAGGGTATAATATACCAAATATATGTTTTCCTTTTAAATAATTTGATTTTATGTTTATTTGATTAATTTTATAATGCCTTTATGAATCCTCCATAACCATTAATATATTTTAAGGTTTTAAAATTATTTCTTTAAGAGTATGACTCACTTCCACATAAAAATGGGTATTGTTTTAATAATTTATTCAATTTTACTAATAAAATAATGAAAATCACCCCTTTTTTCACAAACAATGGGAAAAACCATGGGAAGGTTTGTGGTTTTGGATATTTTATTATATAGAGTCCAAAACCTAAGTTTAGGAAATGATAAGGAATTACCCACTAATTTTCTATATAAACCCACCCAAGATACCATTTATATTTACCATAAATTCTTCTAACACGTCCTTACTATTACATCCCCTCTATAGAGTCCTCCCAAGGTTCCCCCAAGCTCTCAAGAATCTCCTCCCAAGCATTTGGAGTCACACTCTCAAGGTAAGGGTTCTTTTCTTTCTCCTCTTTATTCAAGTATCTTCTTTATCTTATGTCCTTTTTCTCTAATTAGTAATTTTGGTATATGATCTTACATATTCCCCTTACTTACTTTATGATTAATAAATTATGAGTGATCCATTACACTCTCATTAAATTTTTCCATGAACATTTATACAACCATGTTATTCTGCAGAAATTTCACCACGATTTTCCATGCCAAACAAATTTGTAGAGAATAACCATACCCAATTCCTATCAAGGGTGTTCACCTTTATACACTTATAAATATTTTATTTGGGAATTATATGTATTTATTCGACACTCCTCGATTGTGGTATAAAAAGTGATGAAAAATTATTCCATGTTTTATGATCTATGTGGCACAGTTAAGCATGAGAATGAAATGAAAGTGACGGGTGCACCCAGAATTATATAGTGATCCAATGCATTGGGTAATGTTTTAGTCTCATGATATGTCATTCAAGGTATTATGGAGTGAACCTAATCCATCACATGACTTTTTTTATCATGATGTCTTGGCAGTTAGCCTTGACCTATGTTTATGATGCAGTGTTTTAAGTAGTTGCCACATTTCCCATGTTTCCTTTATGTTATCATGTTATATCATGTCTAATTATTCATGTTTATAATTATCACCCCTTTTATGTCCCATTAATATGCCTATTATATAACATTTATTGATTTCTTTATGTTATGTCATGTTTATTCTCTTACTGGGCTTTATAGCTCACCCTTTTCTTATGTATGTCCCCAGGTATCCCATACAATTTTAAGTACAAACATATTAAGAAATTTTTCAATAAAGATGATGTATTTACTATTTTAAGTTATTATGTAATTTACCTAATTCCAAAATACACTGTAATTATTTATATTTTGGGTTTTATTATGTGTAATCTTATGTATTAAATCATGAATTAATGTGTAATAAATAAAAGTGTTTTCGTACTGCTATTGAAATGGTCTCACTGGCAACTACTACTGGGGCTAGCACTGAACATGTCCACCTCCACGGAACTAATCTCGAAGGACCACTAGGAACCAGTTTTGATGATCACCACAAGCACCAAATACAAAGAACATCGGCACAGATCCCCTGGGAAGAACATTAAAACCACTAGCCTTAAAAGGTCAGAAAGGAAGTTGTTGAGGTTGACTCCCTGCTATTTGAAACCTCAAAGGCCCTAGCGCATGAGACCTACCACTAAAAACTCTACCCCTTAAGGAAACATACTATTTCCCCCTCTCATGGAAAACCTCCTCATGATTGAATTCTCTCGATCACCTCTATATTCTTCGGAACCTATAGATACATTGGAAATATAAACGGAGTTTTTTGTATACTGGATAGAAGGATGGAGTGCCTTTTCAAGACGACCCTCATGAGACTCCTCATATAAAAAAAAGAAATATCTGGGGAAAATTTAGAATCTCCCTGAACTTAATTCCCAAATCCTATACTAACATACTCCCCTAATAAAGAGAAAGAAGCTCCTACATATTCACTACATTCATGGTCGATGAAAGAAACTGTGCTCAGAACTCTTTCTGAAAGTCCTCCCATGAAACATATTCCTCCTTACTCTCACCCAGATACAGCATCCACCACTTATGCGTAGCTCCCCACATATGACTAACTATCAAAGAGACCCAGTACTCTATCATAACCTGGATCAAACTAAAAGTGATCTTGATCTCCTCTAGTAATCTCTTTGTCTCCAGATCTGAAACATTGTCCTCATACTTCCCCAAAGTATACCGCTGAAAAGTGTGAAACTCACTCTACCAAGCCTCATCCTCCTCCTCCAAATCTACCCTACAGTGATCAATTGTATCAACCTGTTGAACCCCAACTGCTTAAGCCACATGTGAACGACAAAGAGGATCTATAGCTGAAAAGAAAACAAGAATTTCCTAAGCTCGGTGGTATGGAATGTCTTTTAAGATTCATTTAAATTTAATTTATTCATTTTAACCTTCCTAAAACAATCAAATTCAATCAATAACACAAGTCTTCATGATTCATTTACCTCTCCTAGGTCTTTACCCAGTAAATAGGTCCGCCTCACTTGGTTATTCAATAAGCTCATAGTCTATGAACTGGATCATGGGGGGCTCTAAAATCCTATGTCCTAGCCAATCTATGTGGCATATGTCATGTACCAAGATCAAATGGAACTACTTTTATACCAACCCATGAAATATTCACTATACCTAACTATAAACTCTATCTTATCCCTCAACCATCACCTATTATACCACTTTTTTATGGCTCCCTCCCTCCAAATATACCACAGTGAGGGAAGAGGGATAATGATCCCCCAAGGATTTATAAATAAATTTAACATTAAATGCATGAAATGCTGAGTCTCTACAAACCACAACTTTTTTATAACCTATCCATTAAACATAATTTTTCTACCTTTGTATTTTTAATTTCAAAAAACTGACATACACGGTTGTGTTTATTAAGATATTTAAAGTATGATAGGATCAACTTACATTTTTTTTGAATAGTAACTTGACCCTTATGAATAATAATGTACCCTTATGAATATTAATATGATCCTTAGGAATATTAACCTCACCAATTAAAGTATAAATAAAATTTAGACACCTTATAAATGAAATAGAGTATTTTAGAAATTAATAATTAAGTGTTGGTATTTTTGTGAATAATAAATATTTAATTACAATTTTAAATTAATAAATTTATTTAAAATAAAATGAATTTTCATAAAATTTATTATTCAATTAATATTTTTTTGTCCTATGATTTTAGGATAATTTTATGAGACCTCAATTAATTTTTGAAAGTATTATAAAATCAGTTTTAAATTTAAAATATGTCTTTTTCAAGTAAATAATGATTTTATTTAAAAATAAAATTTCTATTATTTATAAAAATATTTTTATAAAATGGATTTCATTTTTTAATTCTACACATCAAAAAAAATTGGGGTGATTTTTTGGTATTTTTCTGAAAAACTTGAATTTTTTGTGAATAGTAAAATACGATAATTTACAGTATAAATACATTATAAGATAAATACACTATTACTTGCATCGTGGATGATTTAAGAACACTTGGTCTGAACACTCATGAACTTATTTCTATTTTTGATCATAAGAATAAACACTATTGGTTGTCTTTGGCAAAATAATAAAATAATGGGAAAACCCTCCTCTCCTCCGCTACAAAAACCACCCCTTACTCCCTCTTCTCTTCACTCCTCTCAAGCCTTGTGCCTTATCTGAATTCTACTAAAATCTACTCCCAATATCCTCCCCATGTTCATAAGCCCTTGGTATCTTAAAAAGACTAAATCCTCTCCCCTAAAGAGGCTCTCAAGGAAGATAAATTCAAGAGGTAAATTCCTCTTTTCATTACTTTTATTTTCTTTCAAGTTCCTTTATTTCTTTTTATTTCCTCACCTCCTTTCCTCTAAATTTTATGATAACTCCCGTACCTTACATGTACTGGAATTTTTTATGATAATGTAATAATTCATCATCATCTCTCATTTCCCCTCCTTTTATACTCGAAATTAAAACACCATCTGAGATATGTTAATTTATCACATTCAAGGATGATGGGTTTTCAACTTCTATTACCATATTCAATTCTGGTCATGAAACCATTTTTATGGTTTAACCATATCATAATATATTTAATATATCCTATTTAATGTTTTGTAATCATTTTTTACACATGGTATTAATTTATAAAACAAAATGAGTTCGTAGTGATCAAAAAACCACCAAATTAATCCAAGCATTTATCATTAAAATTTTATCTAATGATTCATACTCACCCAAAGTAACCAAATGAATTATATGATCACTTAACCTTATATATGAACATTAATAACATATAACATCAATTCTGGAATTCAATTCTCATTTTACATTAACTTCCATACAAATGAACCTATCATGAAAACTAATGAAACGAGCACTCACAAACGATGATATTGAATCTCTTAATAACCCATAAAAATGATCATAAATGAACTTAATAAAAATGTGATAAACTAAATAAATGTTTAATATGTTATTAATTAATTTATTAATAAGTATAATTTCATATTCCAGGACCTTAAGTTCAAGAGCAGAACATATTCGGACATAAGGTAAGGGTTTCTTCATCTCAGTTCCATTTTTGTGAGATATCCCTTATTCACTACTATTACTCATGTATGGTGTGTATATACTTACAATTGATGTATCATAACATGAATCTATTTATTTTCATGGTATTAAATGTATCAATTGATGATTATTAATATTGGGGCATAAGATTCGATTGATTGTAAAGTGGTAAGGGTTTTATACCTGAACCTCCATTTTCATTCAGATTACTCTTATTCTCTACTTACCTCAATGAAATTCTTATTTATTCTTATTTACTCCTAATAAATTATGTGTGAATGTTCTATATATTTGTACTAACCAAAAACCTTCTTTATTTTATGGGGAGTTACATGCTTTAAAAGGATCTTTCAAAAATTCTTCGTGAAATACAAGCCTAGTTCAAGGGAACTTCTCAAATTCTTACCTATGTTCAATTACACTCTATAATATTAGTTTAGACACAATTATTTTTCTAAAATCACTAATTTTATTATGAGAAAATTATATTATTTCACTTCAGGTTTTATACAAAGTTTTTTCAAAATAACTCTTCTTTTCATAGTAAAAGAGTATTTATCTCAAGAATTACTCGATGATTTTATAAGAGTAATTTTATATATTTCAACACTCTTATTGAATATTATGTATAATTGGGGATAATATTTTATGATATAATCTAACATATTTTATTGAATTGTTATGATTAGTTTTATTATGGATGTTCTATCTTGAAACCATTCACCATATTACTCTGAATGGTTAGTGTTTATGGTCGGGGAAAGTTATTTACATTTCATATGTTAGTTTCAATATGAACGTATATATTGTTTAAGTTTGTCCACATTCATATGGGGAATGCATTGGAATTAGTAACTGATGGGTGGGGTCCGCTATAGCCCCTTGATGCATTGGTAGGTCTCATGAGCCAAAATAGATATGGACTTGGCCAAGGCCTTGCTCATTTTCAGATATGGTTTTGGTCGAGGCCTTAATCATTTTTAGATATCTTGGCTGAGGCCTTAATGGTATATTTCATAATGTTCAGCATTATGCATTTCCCTCATTATGAAACAATTGATTGATAGTCCATGTGATTATTCGACTAGTAGAATATCCATGGTTATGTTTTATGGCATTATTTAATCAATTTTTATTCCTACTATATTATGCTCAAGTATATTTTTAAAGGAATGCATTTTAAGTTATTCATCATGCCTAGTGTTTATGTTTATAATTTCTTCCACTGTATTATTTACCCTTACTGAGCATCTGAACTCACCCCTTTCACATGATTTATTTTTCCCAGGTTGTGAAGAAGTATATTATGAATGACTTGCAAGGATAATCTAAGAGATTATGAGTGATTCAAAAGAATTTGATATGTTTTATTTCCTTTCAAGTTGCAATGTTGAACTTATGTATGTATCTTGTTTTCTAAAGCTACTAAACTATTCATTCCCTCGGAATATGACTTCCTTGTTTATATGTCAGTGTAATAAAATAAGGCACTTGCTTTGGGAAACTGGGGTTATGTCTTTACATATAGGGAGTACACACCCATAAGCCCATGTGGAACTACACCCCATGTAGGGTAGGGCATATGTTGTGTACTAGAGCATGTCCAATGTACATGAACACATCCCAAAGGACACGGGTATGGCTAGGAGAACACAGCTCGGCCCGGGGTGGCCTCGACAGGTCGTGTTGTACCCAACATGTCGTGTAGTACTACATGTCCAGTGGGATATGTGCTGGTGAGGACACTTCCAGGCAGAAGAGAAAGGCCACACATTGTGTGGGTCCCCTACACATCGTGTAACTCCTTTTGAGGAAGCTTATACCTCTCATATATCCTTTGTTTGGACTCAGATTTTGGCCTATGGGTAGTCAATCATGAGTTTTTTTTCACGTAGAATGTGATGGTAGCCTTTATAGTGCCTTTTGAGATATGATGTAAAATATTCCATGTATTCCACTTCTTTAGGCAACGCTCGATGATGGTAGTGATTAGGAATGATCATTAGAAAGATCAAAGTGGAACCCTCCTACTATGATAGGGCATAGGTCCTCCATATACCTTCAGAGTGGCACCCTCCTACGGAGTCAGAGCCTAGGTCCTCTATCTACCATTAGTATGGAACCCTCCAACAGTCAGGGCATGGGTCCACTATCAATTGAATGGAACCCTCCTGTAGAGTCAGGACATGAGTCCTCTATCTACCATGAGAGTGACACCCTCCAGCGGAGTTAGGGCATGGGTCCTATACCATCAGATTGAAACCCTCCTATTGTACTATGGTATGGGTCTTATACTTAGATATTGTTTCCCCTTGACTGTACGGAATAGTAGTGAGGTGTCACACCACTTGGATACTTCTTCAGAAAGACACACGAGATGTTGTGCATCGTTGATGGAACTCTTGGAACTGATAGAAGACTATTTTCCTGGGTTAGGAAATGATATGGAGATCCCCTTAATCTCTCGTCTAGGTTTCTTTTATGATCATATATCATTGTTGATTGGTTTTCATTTCTTTCTTGATATGGGTTGAGATTTTTACTTCTATCATGTCTCCTATTTCTCCACCTTCATCTTTTGAGACATCCTACTGGGTATGTATATATTCACCCATGTATGGGTTTTCCCCGCATGTGTCGTGTCTTATGCAGAAAACGTATAGGTCAGCGGCAATTTTAGAGGAGAATAGGGATACCCTGGTGCATTTGACCACATACGGTGGTCAGAGCTTGGAGATTCGGAGTTGGGCTCTCTTAGTATTTACTTTTCCAATTATTATCAGGTTGGGATATCTTTCTGGTTAGATGTGTGTTTTTACCTTTTTTCATATTACGATGTCATACTCTTAGATCCCCTAGAGGTTGTTACATGCATAGTTATTAATCTAGATATTATTATCTTTTATATTTATTCCTTTTCATTTTTTCATAGAGACGATTGGGTATGTGAGCACAGGTACATTAGGCTAAGGCCTCCCATATTAGTTATGTCTTTCAGTTTTGGTCTCCAACCTATAGACTATGGAGGTGATCTTGGGGTTGTCACGGCTCAACCTTCCGCCAGCCAGGCGAGCCCCAGTGGGTCAGGTCATGATAGATTGGTATCAAAGGTGGTTCAACCTCAAGGTTGATGTTTGGAGTTTTTTCCCCAGGTGAGGTTTGGATGGGAACTAAGGGGAACAATTTCAAAGTGTCTCGAGTGCGGATTTTAGTCTAGGGAACCCAGTGTTGGTGCAACGGCTGACATATCTACCCCCCCCCCCCCCCAAATGGCCTGAAGGTCTTCATTTTTATTGATTTTTGATAACCCCCCTTTCAAGGAATGAGGGGGTACCCTTACAAGGCCCATAGGCTCCGATATTACATGGCCCGTAGGCTTAGGAGATTACATGACCCAGAGGTCTTAGGGAATTCAACCAGACTATCTATAAGGAAATGCCCCTCCCTAGCATCTGCATCATGATAGTAGCTCTCCGCCTTCATATGGTCGTCTGGATAGGCTTCCCGTGCAAGCACAGGCTGGTCCTGATGGCATAGTCATACCATCTCATTATGAAAAATCCATTTGGTTCTGCTCTGGTGAGTGCACCTTCTCTGAATCATCTTCTAGGGCTGCTCCTTTTTTTTAGAGTCTGTCTAGGGAAACTGTATGTGGCCCTAAGGCCTTGAGGTTTCCCAAAGGCCTTAAAGGTGGCCCAAAATCCCTACTGACCCGAAGGCCTGGGTGGCCCTAAAGCCTTGAGGACTCCAAGTCCAAACCGGTGGCCCAATGTGAACTGTTCCAGCTGTTACAATACCGAACAGTACCTACTATAGTAACTACTACGGTGCCTACTACCATACCCACACAGTGTACAGTACATGTACAATGTACAATTCTGATACAGTACCACACATTGTACAATTCTGCTACAGTACAACTACAGTACCATAAATATGCCTCTACCTAGTTTTTAACTTGGGTCTCATCGATGCACTTAAGGATAACTCACCAACTGGGCTTAGGCTCATGTGCACGGCCGACATATCTACACACCAGGACCCTAGCCACCTACTTGTCAACTCGGCATACTGAGACTTGGTTGAAGGTAGATTTGGTACATGCATCATATAGGATTGATTCTTTGATTGTCCTTATTTATTCATCTCCCCATATATATATGCTCATCTGACTATGTTATATCTTGATTAAATTTTCAGAATGCCTTCGTGAAGATAGTTGATCAGATTGTCGATTTAGGATCATGAAAACAATCCAATGAGTGATGAGGCCCCGGTTTTGGGGACATCACATGAGATCCTTCCTACAAGTAGATAGGTAGCAGCACCCCTACCCATTGAGTAGCAAATTATACTAGAAAAGTAAGCTGAGAATGTGTGCAGTCTTAGTACACTCCACGAGTTCCAGTACCATAGTTTTTTGAGGTTTCATGTTGATCCAGATCCCCAGGCGGTGGAGGATTGGCTAGAGTCAATGATCTGAGATTTTAGGCTTATTCAGACACTAACTGGTCTGGTGGTTATGCTGGCAGTCAGCCTTTTCTGTGAAGCATCTGGGCGCTGGTAGAGTCTAATCACACAGATGCATGATCAGTCGATACTCTCATGGACCAACTTCTAGAAGTTGTTTTGTGAGGAGTATCACCCCTCATGCTTGCGCTCAGTTCGGATTCAGGAGATTTTGGAGCTATAGTAGGGAGGGATGATAGTTACTGAGTATGCTAGGAGGTTCAATGACTACATATGGTACTCCCTCGACATGATTCACAAGGGATACTTCCAGGCGTAGAAGTTTGAATAAGGTCTTTGCAGAGACATTTGTGCCAGTGTGGTTCCCATATGCATTCCCAACTATGTTAGAGTATTAGAATGAGCACTAGTGATAGAGAGATTCCTTTTAAAGGGACACCATGCAGCTAGAGTTGGTAGTGGGCGTTATAGGGTTGATTTGTTTGCAGCAGCTAGCAGGCACTAGTCGATAAGATCTCGGTATAGGATATCTTCCCATGATTAGACTCAGGCACGTGGTCATGCAGTACAGGGACCACATAGAGGACCAGGGAAGTTTGGAGAGGGGTAGTTTTATTCTTGTGATGGGAGAGGTCACATGGAATGTGATTTCCCGATCTGATGTGTTGAGGAGGGCAGATAGATAGCAGATTGACCGCTATGGTAAAGGCAGTGCCATGATGGATCTCCCAAGAGAGGGAAGGGTGACCCTAGGGATATGGAGCTGAAATAGGAGTAGGTGGGGATCCTATAGAAGGATCTATGGTTGGTGGATGATGTTATGATCTCCTTACACCACCACCACTGGGTGGCCCACATCAGGCTCAAGGAGCCGGCGATTGGGGCTGCGGGCAACTGCTGACGATGGAGGATTATGACCCAGCAACTCACGAGATAATTAGAGTTATGATTTTTGTTTATTCTAATCATTATTCAGTACTATTAGACATAGGTTTGAGTCATTACTCCATCTCTTTACTCCTAGTGCGAGAGTTGAGGATCCCATTTGAGGCTTTAGCCGAGCATATTTGCCTTGATGTTTCTATGGGGAATGCTTCTTCGATATTGTTTATCTACCAATAGTGTGATTTATCTCTTGGTGGATAGAGTTTATCGTTATATATTTTAGTCATCATGATGATACCTTATGATTTCATCTTGGATATGGATTGGTTGTCCACAATCCAAGCCCAGATTGATTATCACCATAGATGATTCAGATGTATTTTCACTAATGGGATGATATTCTCTCTTGTGGGTGAGAAAGATCTCATGGAAGGATGAGTGGGTTATGTGAGCAAGTGATTGCAACCCATCACCCATCAGTTGGCAATCTTATCCCTTGGTACAACGGGCTCTTCAGGCATCTGGATTCCTTCAGTCATGGAAGATTATATGGATGTCATCCCCAAGGAAGTTCTGAGACTACCTCCAAAGCGGGAGATTGAGTTTTTCATCGACTTGCACCCCGAGACCACTCTAATATCTTCTTTGGCATATTGGATGGCCCCTATCGAGCTCTAGGAGTTGCATTTGTAGTTAGAGGACCTTTGAGAGAAGGGTTTTATCATACCTAGTGTCTTCACCTAGTGTTGTTCATGAAAAAGGTGGATGAGAGCTTGAAGCTTTGTGTGGATTATTGTCACCTAAACCATGCCATGATAAAGAAAAAGTACCCCTTACTGGGGTTTGAAAACCACTTTGACCAGTTGCGAGGCATGAGATGGTTCTTGAAGGTCGATCTCAGGTTCAGCTACCACCAGTTGAGAGTTTGCGAGGCTGATATTATGAAGTTAGCATTCTGATGTCGCTACGGACACTATGAGTTCCTGTTGATCTCTTTCGGTCTGATGAATACCCCCACTATGTTTATGGCTTTGATGAACCAGATCTTCCAGCCATACATGGACCAATTTGTTGTGGACTTCATTGACGACATACTTATGCACTCTGTATCTGAGGAGAAGCATGTAGAGAACTTGATGATGATCCTAGACTTGCTTCGAGAGCACCATCTATATGGTAAGATCTTGAAGAGTTAGTTTTGAATCCATGGGGTTCACTTTTGGGGGCATGTCATTTCTGAGCATTGATTAGATGTTTACCAGAAAATATTGATGTAGTGCTTTCTTGGGAGCCACCCAAGAACATGTCAGAGGTGCGTAGCTTTCTTAGCTTGTTGAGGTACTACAAGAGGTTTGTGGAGGACTTCTCCAAGATTTTAGCCCTTTTGACATCCCTAATGCAGAAAGGGCAACCTTTTCCCTGGACTGAGTAGTGTTGGAGATCCTTTGAGGAGTTGAAGATGAGGCTGATGAGTGCTCCTATTTTGAGACTACTAGAGGTGGGTGTGGAGTACGTAGTATATTGTGATGCCTCTAGAGATGGGCTCAGCTACATGTTGATGCAGAGGCAGACGGTGGTTGGAGTTTATATAAAACTCTGATTTTGAGATAGTCTATACTCCTAGAAAGGGCAATGTGGTGGTAGATTCCCTTAGCAGGAATTTCCAGTCTCGATTGGTGGAGGAGGTGTCTGAGTAGTTAGCTTCATTGCAACTAACCCTGGTAGAGAATGAGGGAGAATCTTTTCTTCAGTTGATGGTGTTGACCCCTCCACTTCTCCAGTGTGTAAGGGAGGTACGGTAGGGAGACATCGATTGTGAGGTCCTACGTGACCAGATATCCGCATGAGATTCACCGGATGAATTTTGTGAAGGAGGGAATCACATCATATTTTTTTAGGGACAAACGGTGGTCCCAATCACGATGCGGGAGGAGGTGATGAGAGAGTTTCACACATCTCTTTTGGTTGTACATTTTGGTATAGGGAAAATGTATAAAGACCTTTAGTGGCAGTTCTGGTGGGTTTTCATGAGGTGGAGCATGGCCGAGTTCATCTCTCGATGCCTCACGTGTCGGTAGGTAAATGATGAGCACCAGGTTCCTTGTAGCCTCTTGATATCCCATAGTGGAAATGGGATAGTATATCCATGGAATTTGTGACAAAGATTCTATGAACAGCGAGAGTCCATGACGTCATCTGGGTGATAGTTGACTGACTTACGAAGTCGGCGCACTTCCTTGCTATCAGAGAGAAGAGTTTGGTGGAGAGTTTGGGTTGGTTGTATATGTGGGAGATTGTCCGCTTTTGTGGGATGCCCTCGAAGATTGTGTCTGGTCGTGATGCGCAGTTCACGTCATGGTTGTGGAAAGGCCTGCAGGAGGTATTCGAGGCCCAGATGAGGATGAGTACATCCTTTCACCACCAGACAGATGGTTAGACCCAATGCACTATCCAGGTGTTTGAGGATATGTTGAGGGCTTGCGTGTTAGACTTTGGCCAAAACTGGGAGGATTGCTTACCCTTAGTTGAGTTTGCTTATAATAATAGATATCACTCTACTATCGGCATGACACCTTTTGAATCCCTATACGGGAGACCCCGTAGGTCACCCTTACGCTGGACTGAGATCGACGAGACGTCACTTGTCGGGCCAGAGATAGCGCAGGCGGCGGCAGAGAAGGTCCAAATGATTCGTGAGCAGATGAGGACAACTTAGAGCAGGTATAAATCTCATGTAGATCGACATTATTGGCCCTTGGAGTTCGGAGCAGGGAGAACATGTTTTCCTGAGAGTCTCATCGCGACGAGGATTACAGAGATTCGTTCGGGAAGGAAAGTTGTTCCCAAGATTTATCAGGTCGTTCAAGATCTTACAAAGAGTTTGTGAGGTTGTTTACCACCTCGCCTTACCCCTACAGTTGGAGCGGGTGCATGATGTCTTCCATGTGTCACAACTGAGAAGATACATGCATGATATCACACACGTTATTGAATGGGGCGAGCTGAACATTGAGGATGGAGCCACCATCACGGAGCACCCAATGACGATCGACGATCGATAGGAGAGGATCCTGCATGGATAGACCATTTATTTTGGTTCGTGTGTTGTGGCAGCACAGAAGCATGCAGGAGAGCTCCTGGGAGCAGGAGAGCCAGATGCGGGCTCAGTGTCCCACCTTTTTCCTTAGTTTTTGCTTTTTGAAGATGAAAAGTTTAAAGGAGGGAATAATGTAGAAACCCTTTTTGCCTTATAAGTTTTTGAAATATATCAAGGAATAATTTTGAAGTTAGGTGTTGAGACAACGTGCGATTCTGAGGCCTGGTATACCAGGAATTAATTTTATAAAAATATTAAGTGTATTTTATATCCGTGAGCGCAGTTTTTCAGAAATAATGGAATATTTCCTAAACAGGGTCTCGAAACGGAAATCAGAGACCATGGTTGAATCTGGGGCATGAGACTTACCATAGGCGCAACCTAAAACTGATCGGTGTGGGATGCTCGAATAAGGTGGTTGTTGGTGGGTACGTTGAGTGAATTAATTAATTAAAATATTTAATTAATTCATTTAATGTTTAAAAACCTAAATCCCTCTATATATAACATGTTATGCTGAATCGTTAGGGTTAGCCACATAACCCTTGAATCGTTAAGAGGAGGTTCTACCCCCCATCGTTGGTGAATTGAGTTTGGACGATAACGAGCTTCCGGAACTAGGAGAATCAAGGCATGACGAACACAACGAATCTTCCCCCATCGTTGGTGAGCATGTTTTTCACCAACGATCAATCAAATCTTGATGCAAGGCTCGTCATTTGTGGATTCTAGCCTTATGATTAAAAGATTGAGCATGATCAATTCCTTTTTCTTTGATCTGCATTTAATTTGAGCCTTTGCGTGCGCTCGTGTAGCGGATTTCAATTGTTTATTCAATTTATCCCTGTTGTGTCACGTTTTTCACCTCGATTATCCCCAATCTAAATTTGTTGGTCAAGAACGCTTAGCCAACAATCGTTACACCCTTGTTTATGTGCTTTTCTCCCATCGTTTTTCGCAATCTTTGTCGTTGGCCTGCGGGACCACGATTCGACATTGTCGAGCATGATCAGGCACGATCAAACCCCCATATTCGCGGCAAATTCATGTGCGACGAACGGATTGGCGACGTGAGGACAAATTGGGATTCTTGCAGGATGCGAGTGATGTTCCTCATGGATCTAGAATCTGGGATCGAGTTGGCAACGGTGTGGGAGGCGCCACGCGTGACTGACGGTGTACGGGCTTCGTGAGGGGGGGTCGTGACATCAATTTCCGGCCACCTGAGGGCCGAAATTGTTGGTCGGATATGAATACCTTAAAAAATGGGTGGCCATTAGGCACGATTCGAGGCGGGGGAAACGGGTTTGGAAGATGCGTGAACCATTTGTCGACATTTGGAAAATCCTGACATACACGGTGTGTACTGTGATGAACACACGCCGTGTAGTCTGGTTTATGCAATGGCTAAGGTTTCGCGTTGGGGTTAAGTATCGCATGTCTTGTGGAGGGACCACACGTTGTGTGGCTCTAGCTGACTGACTCAGCGTGTATAGGGAGTATGCGCTCAGGAGCCCATGTGGCCATACATGCCATGTAGGGTGGGGCACAGGTCGTGTGCTGGCACATGACCAGTGTACACAGACATGGCTCAAATGACACAGGTGCGACCAAGAGAACACGGGTGCGACCAAGAGAACATGGCTCGGTCTTGGGTGGCCTCGACATGTTGTGTAGCACCCTACACGTCGTATAGCACTGCATTGCTAGCGATCTGTGTGTTGGTGAGAACACGACCAGATAATAGAGTGGGACCACACGCTGTGTGGTCCCCCTACACACCGTGTACCCCCTTTTGAGGAAACTTATACCTCTTGTATCTCCTTCGTTTGGACTTGAATTTTGGCTCGCTAGTAGCATGTTTTGAGTGGTTCTCCGCGTAAAACACAATGGTGGCCTTCGTAGTGGCTTTTGAGATACGATGTGAGATGTTTTGGGCATGACGCTTCTTCAGGCAATGCTCGACGACGACAGTGATTGGGCATGATCATCAGAGAGATTGGAGTGACATCCTCCTATTTGGACAAGATATGAATGTTCTATCTACCTTCAAAGTGGCACCTTTTTTGGGAGTTAGAACAAGGGTTCTCTATCTCCATCAGAGTCACACCCTCCCGTGGGGTCAGGGCATGAGTTTTGCTAACATCCGAGTGGTACCCTCATGTTGTACTAGAGTATGAGCCTTTAGAAATTGTGTCCCCTCGACTGTGCAATATAGTAGCGAGGTGTGACACCACTTGGATACTTTTTAGATAGACTCTAAACATTATTGATGAACATTTTGGAATTTGATGGCAGACATTTTTTTTTCTTTTTGGATTGGGTTGTGAGATGATATACCCTTTATCTCTTTTTTGTGTTTTCTATTGTTTTTTGTTAAATTGCATGACTTCATTGCACGTAAGTGGTGGTGGAAACAAGGGGCTGAGGTGATAAACTTAAGTTGTTATTTTTTAAAATGTTTTTGTTGGTAAACTTGTCTATAATAGTTTGTGGTTTGATTATAGTCTTTTTGAGGTTTTAGTTAAAAAATAACAACGTTTCATAAGATTTAGGTTAAAACCATAACATTTAAGTTAATTTACTCATTAAATATTCGAAATCAAATGATTGAGTCTGACACTTGTCTTTGAGAGAACCAATCATGTGTATAAATTATGCACATGAAGGAAGTGGGGATATATGTAGGGTTACCGTAGAAGACAAACGGGGCGTGATGTAGTTTTACAAGTAAAAAAAATGATGCGGTCCCTATAATAATAAAAAGCCCATCGCTTTTATCATGATTTTTGTGTGCCAAGTACACCGCTTTATTTTAACAATAATAACTCCAAAACCATATACAGTACTCCATCGTGCTTTTGATTTTCTTTACCCAATAAAATTCAACAGAGTACACCCAGGCGTGGTACCCGTGTCCTTGCTCCAAATCAATATATTACAGTAGATCAGGGGTATAAAGTAAATAAATTTGATTAGGGAAAATGATCCCTCCTCTGTATAAGGTGGGCAGAGGGTCGTGGACTCGTCTTCCACGCCCTGTAACTTGCCGGATCAGGGGATTGCAGAGGAGCGAAAGGGACAGCAGCACAGCTGTCTGTGGGTCACCCCCTCCCCCAACCCTTGACACCTTTCCTTTTCTTCCCCTCCACACACACACTCTCTCTCTCTCCCTCCCCCTTCAATGGCGATAAAACCCCCAAACCCTCTCGCCCATTTCCACATTTCCACCAGGTGGCCGGTGCTTTCCCGTTCCCCAGCTACTGCGCCATCATAAAGTCTGACTGATTCCACTGTGGCATTCATCGAACACCGCAACCCCTGCCCCCTTCACCTTTACGCAACGTCTGTACGCCCCACTGGTACGAAATCCCCCTCCCCTGCGCTACGTCGCTTATATAGATACAGCCCCTAACAGGGGAACTCCCGTCCCGGGGCACCTCCCATCTCAGGGGACCGCGGCGGACGATGGGCGACGGCGGGAGCAGCGGGCGGCACCCGGTGTACAGAGGCGTCCGGAAGCGGAGCTGGGGGAAGTGGGTGTCCGAGATTCGGGAGCCGCGGAAGAAATCCCGCATCTGGCTCGGCACCTTCGCCACCCCCGAGATGGCTGCCCGCGCCCACGACGCCGCCGCGCTCCTCATCAAGGGCCGCTCCGCCGTCCTCAACTTCCCCGAGCTCGCGCCCTCGCTCCCCCGCCCCGCCTCCGCCCTGCCACGCGACGTGCAGGCCGCCGCCGCCCTGGCCGCGGCCATGGACGTCGCCCCGCCGCCCGCTGCGGCGTTGTCGTCGTCGTCGTCGGACGTGTCCACGACTGAGGAGGAGCTGGGCGAGATCGTGGAGCTGCCCAACATCGAAGGGAGCGCGTTCGATTCGGTGGATGAGATCGGCGACGAGTTCGCGGCGGTGGTCTCCGGGGACGACTGGCTTCCCCCGGCGGCGGCGGATACGTGCGCGCGTTTTTCCGGCATCAGCCTCCCGGCGGCGACGGAGAGTGTAATTCCGTTCGACGACTTGCCGATGTGGCGATATTAGATCCGTGGGTTTTTTTCTTTAAATAAAAACTATATATAATATTTGGGATTTTTTTTAAACGCCGGCTTTGTGAATTAAATGCGGGGAAGAATAAAAAAATGGATTGAAAATAATAACAATGAATAAATGTGAGAATATAAGAAGTCTCTAATTAATAAAACATATAATTCATTTTTTATTAGAAGCGTTTTTAACAGAATTTCGGAATTTCATAATATATTTCATTTTAATCTTTATATTTAATCCTCGCATCATTCAATGCCACCAAAAAAGGAAAGAAGTCTTATCTTCATTCTTTTCTATTCTTACACGTGTACTAAACCGATTTCACATCACCGTTTCCATATTAAACTAATTGTACATAATAGGCCGCTTCAGGGTAGGTTCCAAACAATAATAAATACATATATTGTTATAAATAAATTATTTAATTATCGAACATCCCAGTTTTCCATAATGATTACTCTGGATTTTAATTTTCAACCCCGTACCATGATTTGGCTCCATGATTATTATTTTTTTGTATGTTATAAATATGGGATGATATGATAATGAAGCATGCATTTTGACTTTATATTTTATCTTTCTCGTGTGTCTCCATACCATTTTGTTTTATATTTGAATTTTTTTAAATGACTTGTTTTTAAAAAATAATTCAAATGTGTTGTGAGATCGGCTGATCTAAACCAAACTTAAATAATAATTTTCGTTTAACATGTCATGTATATAGAGAGTATAATAGGGTTATTACTTCTGCATACACTATTTACATGATAAAGTCCTTGAATTATGTGTCGTATCAAATAAGTATAGCAGTTCTCAAATATAATGAGAACCATTTGATACTATGACCTTAATCTTAAAAAGTACGTCGTATGGTTTGGATGCATCATACTAATGAATCACAGTGGATGCATGACTATCAAGTGTTGGGTTTAAGACTCGAGATTCAACTAAATTAATATATCCATTGTTTATTCAATGTCCAATAAAATGCATGAAAACTTTTGATAGTAATATAATTATTATATATATTTGAAAAGATAAAATATATTATGAATAAAACGAACAAGAATTACAAATCCAATCAAGAAAAGAATCAACTCAACAATGGTCACTCCATGATTTCCCAAAACACACCAATCTATGAACTCCAAGATTACCACCCCACTTGATGAAATAAAAAATGCAGGAGGAGAAATCTTTCAATAAATACCATATCTTTCAAAGAATAAGACGATACGTTCGTGAGCTCACTCCTTTCTTAGCCAAAGCATTAATAATAGTAAGACAATCAGACTCAATCAAAACCTTACTCCATCATCTTGAGCGTGCAAGAAAACTTTCAAAGTGGATAGCAGACACTTCTGTGCCACTTCGGTGGTGGTGCGGTGGTGAAGGTGAGTGACACATCAACGCCATTCTTTGGGAGGTTCAGGGTTCAAATCAAGGGAGTCCGTTATCAGGACAAGCCTCTCCCCCGGGATCCACCCACCTTGTCGGGTCGCCCGATTTCATCTGGGCAGACAAAATGAGGCACGACCCAATTGCTGACGGATCGCTGTGACGGACCATCGCTGTCGGACCGTTACCCTATGGGATGCTCTGCCATCTCGACTAGCAACGACTCCTTCCCCGATTGGGGCGCTACTTCAGGACAGTGACCTCTTCGTGGGGGAGGGGCTTTCCATGTGTGGAAAGTTCGAAAAGGCCACACAAGGATATTCCCTTTGAAAAGAAGTACACGCTCCTACCACAAATTCGACTCCAAGTAGCTTGAATAGCCCTGAAATGGGATTCCAACACTTGACCCTCGCTTTAACGGACAATGAGTCCAACTCTCACCCTCAAACCAGCAGAAACAACATCTGTATTAATTTTGAAAAAGCCCTCTGGGGAGGGGGGAGTCCAGCAAGATAAAAACTTGCCTAAGGCACGTCATAGATGAGACAACATCACCAGTCATCCTAAAACTAATCCATTCTGAGGCTTGCTCGAACCAAATGTCATCTTGAACAACCCTCTTGAAAAATCCACTCATTTCTTATAGTCCAAACCATCCAAGCAATCATGCACATCAACCCCACCACTCTCGGTTCCAAAGAAAGCACCCAATTATAGAGATTATGGACAAACTCAACAGAAGGATCAAAGAATTTCTGAAAATCCGACTTCCATTCCTTCCACACCCCCTTTACCCAATGACATAGGAGCATTGCGTGCAATAGAGATTCCACGTCTGGGACATTCATCGTCCATAACAAGGTGCCACCTCACCAGAAAGTCACGAATCGAAAGGACACCTACACAAACCAGCACTAAAAAAACTTAACCTTGGGCGGAGCAACAAGCGACTAGACATCCTTCCATCGGTCGCTTGGGTGGTCATGAGGAGATACATAAACCAAAAGTTTGTAACTTGATCGAATCAAGAACACGCTCGACGTCTCCCCACTCCAGCAAATTTGATCAGAGCCCATATCTGGGCTAAGAGGAATGCTAAAGATAAAATGACGTTCCCTCTCGTTAAACAACCTGCAGATCTTATCGTAATCCCACACCTCTAAAGAGCCGTCAATCAGATCATGGACCCTTGCCTCTTCAAATCCCGAGATAACAGGTGGGGAAACTTGTAGGCTTTCACTGCTAGCCAACAACAAATCATTCCACACACTAACATCATTCTCATTTGCAATTCTCCTCACACATCCTTTCTCAAGAGAGATTTAGCGCCCCAGATTCTCTACATAAAACTCAGATGCGGCCCCAACTGTGCATGCAAAAAATCAGAATTGGGAAAATATTTTGAGCACATAACCTTTGAGAAGAGCGCTTTAGGGCAGGAGATAAGTCGTCATCTTTGCTTTGCCAGAAGTGCCTTGTTAAATAATTTAAGATTTCTAAAACTAAGACTGCCACATAACATAGAAATACAAAGTTTATCCCAAGAAACCCAATGGGTATTGTGTTTTCTATCATGAGATCCCCACCAAAAAATAGCCAAGCAAGAACGAATCTGATCAACAAGAGTACGAGGGAATTTGAACAAAGACATAGCATAGGAAGGAATTGCTTGGGAAACATCTTTAACAAGGACCTTCTTCCCAGCCTTAGAAATCTTCCCACTAGACCATAAGCATACCATATTATCCACCTTTCCACAATCACTGTAAACACTTGTTTCTACGATCTTCCGACAAGAGTTGGGAGGCCCAAGTATTTCTGGTGTTTTTCAACCAGAGAAAACCCGCACACCCGATGCAACTCATCCCTACTCGATGGAAGCACACCTTCACTAAAGGACATTTTCCAACTTCATTAGATTAATACGTTGATCAGATGCACTTTCATACAAATTAATGATATTCGAAACTGAGCAGCATTCATGCGGAGTTGCACGTGCTAACAGGAGGCTATCATCTGCAAAGATGAGGTGAGAAATAGGGGACCATTACAGCATACCTTTTCACCATGGATAACTCCTTACTCCACCGCTCTCAGAAGGAGATGAGGCAAGACATCCGCCACCAGAATGAAAAGATAGGGAGAAAACAGATCCCCTTGCAACAATCCCTTTGAGGGTTTAAACCTTTTCAAAGGAATCCCATTAATATTGACTCTGAATGACACTAAAGTAACACATCTCATAATAATGTCAACCCATCACTATTGGAAATATGATCTATACCAACGGTTTGGAACCGTTGGTATAGGCCTCCAAACCGTTGGTATAGCCTATACCAACGGTTTAGAGAACCGCTGCCAAGTAAGTCGTGGGGATAGGTCTATACCAACGGTTTTGGGAAAATTGTTGGTATAAGTAATATAAAAATCTATACCAATGGTTCCATAAAACCGTTGGTATATGTAATTCAAAAAACAATCATCCGGTTGGTTTTGATCTCATCACCTCCCGTTTGCGATTAAATGACCTAACCACTAACCTAACTTACTTTTGTGAACATAATTTCATAAATATATATATGTATTATCATATGTATTTTAAATTTTGATTTATTTAATTCCATGTGTAATAATATTCCATTAAAAATACATGCACATATACCAAAGGTTCTCAAAACCATTGGTATAGGTTCTTTGATTTTGGGACCTATCCAAACCGTTGGTATAGGGGGACCTATACCAACGGTTTGACCAAAACCGTTGGTATAGGGTCTCTATAATGGACCTATACCAATGATTTTGGCCAAACCGTTGGTATAGGTCCAAATTAGTGAACTATACCAACGGTTTTCCCAAAACCGTTGGTATAGATCATATTTCCAGTAGTACATTTAGCCCCAAAGCCCAATCCGGAAAGGACAAGTTTAAGAAAAGGCCACTCAACCCTATCATAAGCTTTCATCATATCTAATTTCATAGCCATCACACCTTTGTTTGCCGATGAGTGGGTCCTCATAGAATGGAAAATTTCATAAGCAATAGATGCATTATCTGTGATGGATCTCACTGAGACAAAGACACTTTGATTTTCATTGACAAGAAGGGGAATAAAGCCCCGAAGCCGGTCCACTAGAACTTTAGAGAAAATTTTGTAGATGACATTACAAATAATTTTCGGCTGAAACTCTAAAATTTTCTGGGGGTTATGGGTCTTTGGGATGGGAGTAATAAGGGTTTCATTCAGAAAATCGAATGATGATCTTCCTGCTCAAAACTCCTTACACAGGAAAATCACATTAGGCCCAATGATATGCCAAAAGTATTTAAAGAAAAGTGCATGGAACCCATCTGACCCAGGGGCCTTCGTTGAATGGATATTGTGAAGCGCCCTGAGAACTGCATCTTCAGAAATCTCCTTTTCTAACTATTGATTCATGTCCTTCGTAACCATATTCAGGATACAATTAGACAAACATGAGGGTATATCAATGCTCTCTGCCTTATAGAGATTGCTAAAAAAATTCAGAATGATTGAGTGGATTTCATGAGCATCATGAGCAACCTGTCTCGTCGGATCCTCCAGTTGGGAGATATTGTTTTTCCTCTTCCTTACAAACGCTCTTTGATGAAAAAAATTAGTATCTGATCACCATCCCTTATGTGGAATTCTCTATCCCTAAGAAACCAATAACTCTCATTCTCCCTCAAGGTCGAATTCAAATCCTTCTCCCTCAGTGGTTCCACCCCCTACTGTACCTATGACAGTGTGTTGATGAGGTCCTGGTTTCGAGCCTCTCATGTCTATATCATTGTTTCCTTTGTACCCCCACCGCCAGACCCACAGTAAATTATTAAATATATATATCAATCAATGAATAAAAATTGCACACATGACTCTAAATAAAAGTTTTCAAATTTTAGGTGCCAAATGTGTAATTTTAGATAGAGAATTATTGTAACACCTCAAGATTTTGTAGTAAGTTATTTTCTTTAAAATAATTCAATAGCTTGCGCTACACGCAACACCGAGTTTGAGCGCACCACGACTTACCAAACTAGCCATTCAAAAAGCGGTTATGAATAGTATTAACTAAATTTTAAATTTTATATACTCCATATAATTTTAGAATCCACATTATGTGTTTCTTAGACATAATATAAGAACAAATTCATTTTTTTAGATAAAAGAAGTATTTTTCAAAAAATGCAATTTTACCACCTTTTAATGGAAAACCCTTTTAAAACCAATATTTAACACTTTTATATATTCAATTTAATGAAATTAAATTCTTCTTTAGAATCGAGACATAAAAATTTATTTTTGGATAAATTTTTAGTACTTTTCTGATAACTTCCATATTTTGATGAATATTGAAAATTACCAAATTTTAATTGAAAACAACTTTTTTAATCAAAATAATTTATAGTGTTAAATTATGTATTCAAATGGTTTGTAAGTATAATTAGATTATATTTTTATCATTTAATACAATTTAGGTCATTATAAGTAATTTCACATTTTAATTTGACATAAACACATGTCAATCTTTTGATAGTTTTTACTTTTTTTTAAAAACCCGCTTTTCGGTTTTTACAACAGGAATTAATTTTAAATTAATTAATACAAATTCTATGTTTTAAATTTGGTAAAATAGAATTTATTTTTGAATTTGGAATATCAAAATTATATTAGGGTAAATGTTTGGTATTTTTCTGAAAACATTCAATTTTTGATGAATAGTGAAAAACACTGCGTTATAGTTTTAAACCGACTTTTTATTTAAATAATTATTTATTTTATTTAAAATTTTTTAAAGTCAAAATAGATATATAATACCTATATATGTTCAATGTAATTCATTGGAGTCATTTTATAAAAAAATTAGATGTATAAAATTTTATTGAACTTTTTACCATCTTTTACTCACCTCCTAGGAGCATTTGCAAATTTACATAAAACCTAATTTTACCGCTTCTAGGAGTTGAATTTCAAAAATCTGAGAGACACGGTTAATATTAGTAAGTAAAATGTGGTTTAATAAGATGAAATAATTTTTGGTGAATAGTAACTTTTGACTTTTATTTACCACAGTTAAAAGTAAATAGGGCAATTGACGGTAAAAATGATATCATAATTACCCTAACACATGTCATAATTCTATTGGATAAGTATAATTTGACCAAAAACAACCTTAGGAATAAAATATGAACCTCTATGGTCTACTTGGATTAGATTAGGACATTTATTATTATTTTATTTAAAGAAGAGTTAAAAGAGTTAAAAGAGTTAAATTCAAAGTTTAATAAATAAACCATTTTTAATATAGGGTTACACACAATATAAATTTGACTATAAATATTTATTATAAATATAAAAATATTTCCTACATAATGGTAGTTTATTTATAATTTTTAAACATTAAATAATTTAATTTATTTATGACACAATAATGATGCAGTAATTACCTTATTAACGAAATATTAAAATAATTGATATTATAAATATCCAAATAAATGTAAATTGAGACTTCTGATGAATTATACTAATTTTATAGGTTAATATGACATGTTAAGGTTAGTTGAATAAATTTTATTCGAAGTAATAAAGTTTTTATGGCTTCCAAAAAAATCAAAATACTAAATAGTGTCAAAATTGACATAATTGAGTTTTTAAAACAAATATTATAGTATTAATTGATATAATATTACTAAAAATATAAGGTTTGACAAAATGACTTATATAAGGTTATATATATTAATAATGAACCACATGAGGTTCTCTTGACATGTTATAGTAAATTTATTAACCATATAATATAAAAATACAAAGAGACATGGTAAATGTCAAACTATTTAACCAAGAGTTAAATCTAAAAGATAAGGTTATTATGATGACCTAAACCTATCTAAAACCTATTGGTTGAGAAGTTTTAGACCCATACCCACCTTATCCTTTAAATAATTCATTTTGGATCTATTAGAAACCGAAAATTATTTTATTATAAAATAATATTGCAAGCTTTTCCTAAAGTGACCCTCACCTCTCTTATAAAAGGACACTTCCCCTTCTCTTAATTTCACACCTCCAAAGCCTTTTGGCTAGGCCAAACCCTACCCAAATATTCTTCCAACATTCCTCCCTTCATTCTAGAGGCCTTCCTTTGGTCATAAATCCATCCTAAGGAGCCCTTTTGATCAAATCAAAAGGAAGAACCCGAAGAAGAGGTAAATATTTCATCACCTCTTTCAAGTTCTTTTCTTCTTCCACTTCCTCTTTCTTTGGTGTTTCCATTATAAAATAATAACACCAATATCTTATACATACTGTTATGTTATTATAAAAATGGTACAACCATATTCATTATTCTATCCACCATATAAATGACAAAGTCACCATACGTGCGTACGTACGGATTACCGTCTACACGTCGCGGTGTAGTTTGTTATTCAAACACTTCATTATTTGGATGGGTATAATAATGAGTATAACTGATGTAAATAATAAATATAACATGTTAATGATTCTGTATATATTATATACCATCCAATTACATACAATTTCACCATCAATATAATGATATTGTCGCTCGTGCGTACGTACGAATTACCGTCTCCACGAACGTGATGAGATTCATTCCCCATCGTAATCATTCAAGAATAATTTTCATTTTATGATTAAAAATAATGTTTATGAACTTAATATCATTCTGGATATTAATAAAATACATCCTATCCATAACAAACATGGCTTACGTAACCGGGTATATAAAGGAAAACAGATCAGTTAACACCTGAAACGATGATACTACTCAAATATTATTAACAAATCAATATTAGAGGATCATATATGATATCATATTTATGTATATAGTTATTGTATAATTTAATAACAATGATTTAACTATGATACATGAGGTTAACGTACCCCCTACCAAGGAAAAGTACAAGGTAAGGGGTTTCTTATCTCACTTTTAATTCTGTGAGATTTCCATTGTACGACACTTATTTGTTGAATGTGGTGTATTGTGTACTGCCATTTGATATATATTATCATGATTCTCTTTATATTCATGGTATTATGTGATTCATTTGGTGTTTATTAACTTTTGGTCATATGACTCGATTGATTACAACATGGTTTTCATCCCACTTCTTATTTCTGTGAGATTCATGCTATATTGACACTATTTCCTTTTGTGTAGTGTATGTACTGCCCATGATTGTATTCCTTATGCAATATAAATTAATTTATGGGTATTTAAATCTTCATTGTATGATCCTTCTTTCATGGGGTGTATGTTTCGTAAGTCACCAAATCAGTAAGGGAATTTCTAATTTCGATTTCCACTCTTTGGGCTTTACGCATACTTCATTGATTATTTTACTTCAAGATTATGTGTGGAATCACTATTTATTATTTATGTAGTAATTTTCACTCCCCTTTGTGTGGATATACTTTTGATACACATAATCACTCCATTGATAATTTCTCAAGTCATTGATATGAACTTGATAAGAGTAATCTTAACTCAATTTCCATTCATTGAGTTAAACATCCGAGTCATTGGTGTTGTTTTTACCAGAATATGTGTGAATGTACTATGATTTATTTACACTGAATATCCAATCATATTGAGTGTATTTATATTTTCACACATAATTATGTCATTGATTTATTCTTAACCCAAGGATATAGTCTTTATAAGGGATTTCATCTCAATTTACATTCCATTGAGACTTCTTTGTTGTTATATGCCGATTCACTTTTATATGGTGTATATAATGTACTTTGACATAGTATATCATGAATCCCTTTATTCTCACGATATTATAAAGTTTTGATTACCTCAATTATTTTTATTCAAGCGTCTCTCATTTTGTTAGGAACTCTAACTAAAATATAATTTTAAATGTTTTAAAAATTTATTCTTCTAAATCTTTCTCATTAATGTCCATGTTTTAAAAATGGTTTTAAGGTTTTATTTATATGGGAATTAATGTTTTAAAATTGAAATTCCTTTTAAAAGTTTCAAAGTGGTATGGGGCATATTGATTTAAAAATCTATTTTAAACAGCTTCTTGATAAATAGTGAGACTTTTAAATGTTTTCATGAAAAAGGGATATTTCTCTCAAAGATTTTTACTGATCATTTTCAACTATGTCAAAATCCTTTACGGGATATTATTCTTGATCAAGGTTGATTTATTATGATACAAATATTTCATACTATATTGAATGTTTTGTGATATGTTTGACTGTGGATGTGTTATTTTTATACCATTCATGGTTTATGGATAAAGTATTGACATTTCGTATGCTAGTTTTAATATGAATGTTTATGTTATGTTTAAACCTTTTCATATGAGGAATGCATTGGATTTAGTAAGTGACGAGTGGAGCCCACTATAGCTCCTCGATGCATCGGTAGGTCTCATGAGACAAACTAGTGTCTTGACACTAGGCCTTGACAAAATCTTATTTGTAGTCTTGGCACAAGGCCTTGACTATGTAGTTATGAAGTCTATCATTATGCATTCCATCATTATTGTTGGTCGGAGTGGATACTCAAGAGGGGGGGGGGGGTGAATTCAGTTACAATTAAAATTTCTGTTAAAAACTTTATGGTTAAGAAAAAACCCCAATTTAAAAACAGCCCAGTTAATTAAGGTGATAGAAATATAAATGTTCAATTGGTCAACGGGTTTCTCAAAGGGAGATTAATCCTCATATGAATCAGTGCAGAACACCAATTCAACTTTTGAAACAAGTTTACTAAATTAAAAAAATATACACATGTCACACCCCACTCCTTCTTTTCTTTTATTTTATAATTTTCTTTGACTTTTTAAAATTTTGTTGGGGTTCGGGTTGAGTCCAGGACGAAATTTTTTTGAGTCATGTTAAAAAGTGCGTGTAACACCCGGAAGTTTTCAAACCTCTTAAATGAAAATTGGGCTTTTTCTTTTTTTTGTGCTTTTAAAGTTCTCTCTAAAACAATCAGAATGTAAAACATAAAAAAACACGTAACTTTTATTTAATGAACTCAACACTGAAGGGTCTTACATTTTTCGGATTACAAGGAAAACTCACTAACCAAATATCCCAACTAAGAACCCGATTACAATAATGGGTAGACTGCTTAAAACTACTAAGAGCCCGAAAATGCGGTAGGGATTTCGAGCATCCATCATAAGAAACGTAAGGATTGCTGAAGCCACCGCGACCGTGCTCAAAACCAAGGGGATCACACGAACCATCTTTGCTTGTCCTTCAGTCACTTGGGGTAAGGGACACCCGAGACAAAACCTTTTTTTTTATAAACACCCTAATATGGCCGTTGCACCCCAAACGGCTATATTTTTGACCGTTGGGTCTCCTTATCCTCTATGTTGACCGTTGGACCTCAAACGACTATATTTTCGACCGTTGTTTGCCCAAAGTATCCAATGTTTTGTTTTTAACCGTTTCCCAAATAATGTTTAAATTCAGTTTTTGTCGACGTGATAAAACTTATTAAGTATAGTTTTGAAATAATTGATAAGTGATATGTATTTTCTTTTATATATATAGTTGTAATTTATATATATATATATATATATATGGTTTTGGTTTGTTAGCCTAAAATTTGATTAAATTTAAATTATTATAAAATTATCAATAAAACTAATTTATTTTTATAAATTATATTTACGGTTAACTTCTCATAAAAGTGTTAATGATGTATATTTACCCATTTACAAAATTAATTTATGAATTTCTTTATATAATAATAATAAATAAATAAAACTACACAATTATGTTCTTACTAAAACCTAATAATTTTGTTGCTTTAATTTTGACATTCTACCTATTTAGAGATAAACTTATTAATATTAAACACTTTCTTTTTGTTTCAAAATAATCCGAATGTAATTTTTTTATTATTATTTATGAAATCATAAGTATATATGTTATTATACTTGAGTTCACTTTTTATTTTATGTATAAAACTTATATATGTGTATTTATATGTTTTGATAAAAAGAAATAGAGAAAAATGAAAATACAAATTATGTTTAAAATAAGGGTTTAATAGTCTAATATATAGGGGTATTAATAACCCTTGACTTAGGATAATAATAGTTTATTAATAAGGTTATATTAGTGAATTTATAATAGGTTTAATAAAATATTAAAACAACCGTTTTTTTTAATGTTAAAAACGTTGAAATAAAATGATATTGCGTAAAAAAAAAGGGAAAACGAACGAAACCGCGTGTTTCGTTTTTTTTATAAACCCCACGTCGACCTCGGTCCGTCCGATCTGGACTGTTTTGATCCTGGCCATTCGTTTTTTTTCGCATCTCCCTCGCCTGCGGTTCTTCTTCTTCCTCGCCGCGCCGCAGAACCAGTAGCGTAGGCCCTCGTTTCCTCCGCCTGAGTCGTCAACGGTCATCCCTCTCTTCTCCTTCCACGAAGTCGGCGCCGCCTCTTAAATATCGGCCTCGGTTCCATCGTCGCCTCTCCTCGCCCAAAGACTTCACCTTCTTCTTCTTTGTTTTTTTAAGACTCCCTGCTGCACCGAAGGACCGGCTCCCTCTTCGGCTTCTGGACCTCGTTGCTGCCTCGTTCTCTCCTCCTCCTCTCCGTGTCGGTAAGGGTTGAACTCTGTCTGTAAAGTTTTGAACTTCGGTTTTCATTTACATAAAAATGTATACGGGTTATATATACACACATGTATATCTCCTGTTTTTAAACCATCGGATCCCCTTGCCTCATTTAAACCTCCCCTCCGAACGAAGGTAAGAGAAATTCTCTGTTTGTTCTGCTCTTCCCCTATTCGACGCACCCATTTATTTTATTTATATTTATTTTTGTATATGTTAATATAAACATGTATAATTGTATTCAAGGCCGTAAAGAACTTCATTATAACTGTTTTTCACTCTTCCTGTTTTACGAGTCAAACGAGGGTAAGGGTTCCTGTCTTGTTGGTTTGAGTTTTGGTGAACCTACATGTGATATACACTCTATGTATATATGAATATATATATATTATTTTGGTATGTATATGTGTACCTAAATGTATATAAATAACTTTGAACGCATACACCTATTTTTCATAATATATGATGAATGAGTATGATTAATATGTTTTAATACTTTTGGTATAACATGACGAGTTACTAAAATTATATATGCCCTTTAAAACTTTTAATCCAAGGGCGATGCCAAGACTATTTATATATATGGTTATATATATATATATGGTGAAGTTTCAGGATTTGTTTAATGTCAAAATGACTTTTCTAGCTTGAAAATATTCATTTATCAGCGTTTTGACAATTCGTGCACTTTTTGTAAAAATGTGTGGCATGAACCCCCCCCCCTTAAGAATTTATATGTTTCCAAGTGAATGTGTTTTCAAAATTTCAGTTTCCAAAACCTTTTTATTTATTTATTTATCAGGACTTGGTTATATATATATATATATTTATAGACACATAAGTTTCTAATAATTTTAATTGATGCTAAGCCAACATGTGTATCGCACCGGTGGATCGGCTTAACTTGAAAATTTAAGTACCCTCAATGAAACTTATACTTGTAAAGAATGTGTTTTGCATGTTTAAAGATATGAACTATGAATTTATGGTTTTATTTAACATGATGAAATTTTACATGACAATCCGCTATGTTTAGTATTCCAGTTATTTTTGCATGTGCAAGAGTAAGTTAATTTAGTTTATTTGCATCAATGTTTAATCTGAAGCCAATAGCCTAGTTCTTTTTTTCATCTACGTTATGATCCCCTTTAAGTCATGAATATGTATGTAAAAAGGAGTTTTGATTATGAATGTATGGAACCCCATGAGTGAATGACCAGGTCAAGATATGAGAGGGATGTTTTGGGCTTAAATATTTATGGACGGGTGCGCCCGGAATTATACAGCGCTCCAATGCATTGGGTAAAGCAAGAGTCTCATGAGATGTCAAGTGCAACGGTCTTGGAGAATATCCTTGGCTCGTGCTATCAAGTGCAACGGTCTTGGAGAATATCCTTGGCTCGTGCTATCAAGTGCAACGGTCTTGGAGAATATCCTTGGCTCGTGCTATCAAGTGCAACGGTCTTGGAGAATATCCTTGGCTCGTGCTATCAAGTGCAACGGTCTTGGCAAATGGCCTTGGCTCGTGCTACCATGGGAAACGGGATTGGAATTTGGCCTTGACCCGTACCAAAATTATGGTCATGACGTGAGGTCTTGACCAAGTCCAGTATTATGCATCCCCTCTGCATGTAATGATAATGTTTAACTAGGGGGTTAGTTCAACTAACAGGACAACCCCTAGTTGAAAGTTCCCAAGATCATGAAAATGTACCTTATGCAACAAGAGCTGTTTTCATATGGTAAACTATTAGATGATCTGCATTTTGATCCATGATATGCATGTCTTCCCTGTTTAGTCATATAATTCTTTTAGAAGTAAAGTAACTTTGTTTTAACTTTATGTATTATTTATTCTTCTTATATTGCGCACTCTGATCATGTTTATATTAAAGCTCATCTAAAGTACGTGTTTCTTTCTGCAAGTGGTTTTCAAAGAAAAATGGATCTCATGTTTTAAGAAAAGATAATGTTTTAGTTTTATCAAAGTGTATTATTTCCTCCAAAAAGGTCTTATTTGAGAAAGTGTTTTCTTAAAATGTTTTTAAAACCCCTTACTGGGCATTTTTTCTCACCCTACGTTTTGTTTAAAAATTTTCAGGCATGGAATGTACTGATGAAGTTTATCAGAGCAGCTGGTTTCCCAGAATCCTGAGCCTCGCGATCTTCTGTAGTCATGAGACATGATATATTTTTTGTAAATGCTGTAATGAAATGCTAAGCATATCATGTCTCATGAGGCACCCTGGGTACTGGGGTCGCTACAGTTGGTATCAGAGGATAGGTTCAGGCAACTCTGGAAAACCAGGTGATATAGATATATTGCTAAGACTAACTAAGTAAGAATGTTATAACTTTCAGATGGCTGATGTACCTACCGACCTTTTTTCACTCCCCACTGAGGCTCTAGAGAACATTATATCTCTAGCCAGCCGTGAAAACTTCCTGAATTATGCCCAAATTCGCATGTCGTGTAAGCACTTGTACGATGTGTCAAACTCATCTAGGGTGCTTAGTCTCCACCGGGGAATGGGGATGGATTACCTCCTAATGATGATGACCCAGTTTCCCTCGTATGCACGTCGGGGAAGGTATCACGAAGGACTCTTCCGAGTGTTCACAGCTGGCGAGGAATTTGGCACAATGCTAGATAACCCTTTTCAAGAAGCTGCTGCTGCTGGAGACCTCCGAGCAGCTTATCTGTGCCAAGTCCTGCACTACGGCTTCTGGGGCCAGTTAATGGACTTCGGAGCGTTGGAAAATGAGTCCACCCGTGTGTCTCTTAGGCAAGAAGTGCACACCGATGTTTCCCAACTTCACACCCCTCACGCTAAACTCAGGAGGCGTTATAAATGTTCACATGAGTTTAGTCCTGTATGTTCATCTTGTGTGTGGTTTGAAGAGTTAGGAAGTTTTTCCACTCTTTGTGGCGTACGTCTTGTGAACTCAAACTTTGCCGTGTAAACCTTTTCATAAATGGAAGTTTCTTGTTTCTTTTCATGTCTTCACCATATCTTTGTTGTTAAGAGTTTCCCCTCGATGTTTTCAGATGGCTGGACAAACGAACTTCTCATCCCTACCCGATGAGCTAGTAGAAGTCATCTTGATCAAGGCATGCATGGTGGATTACCCATCATTTCTCCACCTACGAGGGTCCTGCCAGCGTTTGCTCAATTTAGAAAATGGTCCAGAGATTCTTCGGCTATGTCGAGGGAATAATCGCGTCTTTCAGCTCATCGCTGCTGCTCAACTCCCCTGCTATAGGCGAAGGGGAATGTACTTTGAGGGCCTGTTCCAATGTTTCACTCTGGCACAAAACTTTACTGCCAGAGCATGCTTTCTCGTGGCTGCCCAGGACGGCCAGCTCAGCGCAGCATATATGTTCCAAGTCTTGAACATCAGTCTCCTCGATCGCACCGTCCCTCTCGACTACCTCGAGCAGGATGTGGCCAGAAGAGTCGTCAAGGAGTTTATCTACTCGGACATATCCGAGCTTTGCATCGCACGAGCCTCCCTTTGGAAGCCCGTGTGTAGTACACACGACCAGGAGTTCAAGGAGCACTGTTCGAGGTGCATCTGGACTAGGGAAACCGAAGAGCTGTGTGCCAACTTTGGTGTCCTGTTAACCGAGCCAGACCCGCTGTTTCGGTAAAGTTTTACGTTTGGAGTTTCAGTTTCTTTTTTTTATGATAGAATTGCGGGGACGCAATTCTTTGAAGGGGGAGATAATGTAACACCCGGAAGTTTTCAAACCTCTTAAATGAAAATTGGGCTTTTTCTTTTTTTTTGTGCTTTTAAAGTTCTCTCTAAAACAATCAGAATGTAAAACATAAAAAAACACGTAACTTTTATTTAATGAACTCAACACTGAAGGGTCTTACATTTTTCGGATTACAAGGAAAACTCACTAACCAAATATCCCAACTAAGAACCCGATTACAATAATGGGTAGACTGCTTAAAACTACTAAGAGCCTGAAAATGCGGTAGGGATTTCGAGCATCCATCATAAGAAACGTAAGGATTGCTGAAGCCACTGCGACCGTGCTCAACACCAAGGGGATCACACGAACCATCTTTGCTTGTCCTTCAGTCACTTGGGGTAAGGGACACCCGAGACAAAACCTTTCTTTTTATAAACACCCTAATATGGCCGTTGCACCCCAAACGGCTATATTTTTGACCGTTGGGTCTCCTTATCCTCTATGTTGACCGTTGGACCTCAAACGACTATATTTTCGACCGTTGTTTGCCCAAAGTATCCAATGTTTTGTTTTTAACCGTTACCCAAATAATGTTTAAATTCAGTTTTTGTCGACGTGATAAAACTTATTAAGTATAGTTTTGAAATAATTGATAAGTGATATGTATTTTCTTTTATATATATAGTTGTAATTTATATATATATATATATATGGTTTTGGTTTGTTAGCCTAAAATTTGATTAAATTTAAATTATTATAAAATTATCAATAAAACTAATTTATTTTTATAAATTATATTTACGGTTAACTTCTCATAAAAGTGTTAATGATGTATATTTACCCATTTACAAAATTAATTTATGAATTTCTTTATATAATAATAATAAATAAATAAAACTACACAATTATGTTCTTACTAAAACCTAATAATTTTGTTGCTTTAATTTTGACATTCTACCTATTTAGAGATAAACTTATTAATATTAAACACTTTCTTTTTGTTTCAAAATAATCCGAATGTAATTTTTTTTTTATTATTTATGAAATCATAAGTATATATGTTATTATACTTGAGTTCACTTTTTATTTTATGTATAAAACTTATATATGTGTATTTATATGTTTTGATAAAAAGAAATAAAGAAATATGAAAATACAAATTATGTTTAAAATAAGGGTTTAATAGTCTAATATATAGGGGTATTAATAACGCTTGACTTAGGATAATAATAGTTTATTAATAAGGTTATATTAGTGAATTTATAATAGGTTTAATAAAATATTAAAACAACCGTTTTTTTTAATGTTAAAATAGTTGAAATAAAATGATATTGCGTAAAAAAAAAAGGGAAAACGAACGAAACCGCGTGTTTCGTTTTTTTTATAAACCCCACGTCGACCTCGGTCCGTCCGATCTGGACTGTTTTGATCCTGGCCATTCGTTTTTTTTCGCATCTCCCTCGCCTGCGGTTCTTCTTCTTCCTCGCCGCGCCGCAGAACCAGTAGCGTAGGCCCTCGTTTCCTCCGCCTGAGTCGTCAACGGTCATCCCTCTCTTCTCCTTCCACGAAGTCGGCGCCGCCTCTTAAATATCGGCCTCGGTTCCATCGTCGCCTCTCCTCGCCCAAAGACTTCACCTTATTCTTCTTCGTTTTTTTTAAGACTCCCTGCTGCACCGAAGGACCGGCTCCCTCTTCGGCTTCTGGACCTCGTTGCTGCCTCGTTCTCTCCTCCTCCTCTCCGTGTCGGTAAGGGTTGAACTCTGTCTGTAAAGTTTTGAACTTCGGTTTTCATTTACATAAAAATGTATACGGGTTATATATACACACATGTATATCTCCTGTTTTTAAACCATCGGATCCCCTTGCCTCATTTAAACCTCCCCTCCGAACGAAGGTAAGAGAAATTCTCTGTTTGTTCTGCTCTTCCCCTATTCGACGCACCCATTTATTTTCTTTATATTTATTTTTGTATATGTTAATATAAACATGTATAATTGTATTCAAGGCTGTAAAGAACTTCATTATAACTGTTTTTCACTCTTCCTGTTTTACGAGTCAAACGAGGGTAAGGGTTCCTGTCTTGTTGGTTTGAGTTTTGGTGAACCTACATGTGATATACACTCTATGTATATATGAATATATATATATTATTTTGGTATGTATATGTGTACCTAAATGTATATAAATAACTTTGAACGCATACACCTATTTTTCATAATATATGATGAATGAGTATGATTAATATGTTTTAATACTTTTGGTATAACATGACGAGTTACTAAAATTATATATGCCCTTTAAAACTTTTAATCCAAGGGCGATGCCAAGACTATTTATATATATGGTTATATATATATATGGTGAAGTTTCAGGATTTTTTTAATGTCAAAATGACTTTTCTAGCTTGAAAATATTCATTTATCAGCGTTTTGACAATTCGTGCACTTTTTGTAAAAATGTGTGGCATGAACCCCCCCTTAAGAATTTATATGTTTCCAAGTGAATGTGTTTTCAAAATTTCAGTTTCCAAAACCTTTTTATTTATTTATTTATCAGGACTTGGTTATATATATATATATTTATAGACACATAAGTTTCTAATAATTTTAATTGATGCTAAGCCAACATGTGTATCGCACCGGTGGATCGGCTTAACTTGAAAATTTAAGTACCCTCAATGAAACTTATACTTGTAAAGAATGTGTTTTGCATGTTTAAAGATATGAACTATGAATTTATGGTTTTATTTAACATGATGAAATTTTACATGACAATCCGCTATGTTTAGTATTCCAGTTATTTTTGCATGTGCAAGAGTAAGTTAATTTAGTTTATTTGCATCAATGTTTAATCTGAAGCCAATAGCCTAGTTCTTTTTTTCATCTAAGTTATGATCCCCTTGAAGTCATGAATATGTATGTAAAAAGGAGTTTTGATTATGAATGTATGGAACCCCATGAGTGAATGACCAAGTCAAGATATGAGAGGGATGTTTTGGGCTTAAATATTTATGGACGGGTGCGCCCGGAATTATACAGCGCTCCAATGCATTGGGTAAAGCAAGAGTCTCATGAGACGTCAAGTGCAACGGTCTTGGAGAATATCCTTGGCTCGTGCTATCAAGTGCAACGGTCTTGGAGAATATCCTTGGCTCGTGCTATCAAGTGCAACGGTCTTGGAGAATATCCTTGGCTCGTGCTATCAAGTGCAACGGTCTTGGAGAATATCCTTGGCTCGTGCTATCAAGTGCAATGGTCTTGGAGAATATCCTTGGCTCGTGCTATCAAGTGCAACGGTCTTGGCAAATGGCCTTGGCTCGTGCTACCATGGGAAACGGGATTGGCATTTGGCCTTGACCCGTACCAAAATTATGGTCATGACGTGAGGTCTTGACCAAGTCCAGTATTATGCATCCCCTCTGCATGTAATGATAATGTTTAACCAGGGGGTTAGTTCAACTAACAGGACAACCCCTAGTTGAAAGTTCCCAAGATCATGAAAATGTACCTTATGCAACAAGAGCTGTTTTCATATGGTAAACTATTAGATGATCTGCATTTTGATCCATGATATGCATGTCTTCCCTGTTTAGTCATATAATTATTTTAGAAGTAAAGTAACTTTGTTTTAACTTTATGCATTATTTATTCTTCTTATATTGCGCACTCTGATCATGTTTATATTAAAGCTCATCTAAAGTACGTGTTTCTTTCTGCAAGTGGTTTTCAAAGAAAAATGGATCTCATGTTTTAAGAAAAGATAATGTTTTAGTTTTATCAAAGTGTATTATTTCCTCCAAAAAGGTCTTATTTGAGAAAGTGTTTTCTTAAAATGTTTTTAAAACCCCTTACTGGGCATTTTTTCTCACCCTACGTTTTGTTTAAAATTTTTCAGGCATGGAATGTACTGATGAAGTTTATCAGAGCAGCTGGTTTCCCAGAATCCTGAGCCTCGCGATCTTCTGTAGTCATGAGACATGATATATTTTTTGTAAATGATGTAATGAAATGCTAAGCATATCATGTCTCATGAGGCACCCTGGGTACTGGGGTCGCTACAGTGCGCGTTTTTCAACTGATGTCGCTGAGCACCCGGGCAGAGCGTGTTTTGGATACCCCGCGCGCCACCGCTTAGACATCGGCACGATCTGCCGGCCTTCAGAAATTTTAAAATGAGTGATATTTGTGATTTACTGTGTTGTTTAACATTTTTTTATTGTTGGTAATAATTTTATAATTATTATTAAATATGAAATGATAAATATTTTATTATTATTATTATTATAATAATAATTATTATTATCATTATCATTATTATTTTTATTAAGGAATTTTTATTATTAAAAGAATTGTTTTATCATTATTATATTTTATTAAAGTTATTTTTATTATTTTTATGAGTTATTCTTATAGATAAATGTTTATTCTATTTCAGTTATTAGTTTTGGTTTTATTTTTGTTTGTTTTTATTTTATTTTCTACTAACCCTAATTCTGCGCCTCTTATTTTTTCCCCCTCCCTTTGCTTTCTCCGCGCGCTGCCACTCCCCTCCTCTTCTTCTCTTTGCACAGTAGCTCCTCCTGCCCAGTCGCGCACCCTCCAGCGGCTGCCCTCCCTACCTCGCCTGCGCCTTCCGCCGGACCAGCCGGCCTCCTGCCTTGCATCGTCGACCCCCCCCCCCCGACGCCATTTCTCCCCTTCCCTACACCACCACACTCCAGCCAGAACTCCGTCACGGCGCGAACCCCCTAACCCGCATCTCTCCCTCTCCCCGTCGCCTCCCTCCTCCTCCCCTCGCGCAGCAGCGCCACGCGACCCGCACCCTTGCCTGCATCGCCCCGGCACCCTCCTCACCCGCGCCAGCTCCCTGTTTCAGCCCTAGCCAGCACCCCCGCCGCCCGCATGCCTCCTGCACCGCACCCCTCCTTCCGTCGTGCAGCAGCGTTGCTCCCCTACCTTGTAGAGGCCATCCGACCAGCCTCATGCGCAGGCCACCTTCCGTGCCTCTGACTTGACTCCCCCTGCTGGTCCGTCCTCAACCAACGTTCCCTTCCTGCCTGCATGAGCTACTACCCTCCTTTGGCCATCCCAGCCGGTACCCTGGCTGGATCCCCCTATCCCGGAGCCCCCTCCACCAGTCACACCCAGCGCCGCCATCTTCTTCCCCTATCGCAAGCAGGCCCTCGGCCTCCCACCTCCTGTGCACAACCAACCACCATAGGCGCTGCTCTCCTCGGCGCATCAATCCCCTCTATCGGCACCCCTCCGGCCAGCATGGCCCTTCCCTCCTGGCGATCTGCATCCCTCCTTCCCGCTGGACAAATAGGCCCGCGGAGAGCTCCCCCCTTGTTGCGTGCAACTCCTCCGTGCAACCCCCATGCCCATCGAGCAGATCGCTCCTGCACCTACCCTTCTCCGACGTGCTGTTCTCCCAGCGGACTCCCCTCGCCTGACCGGCCGCACCCGTCCAGCCCACTGCCGACCTCCAGGTAGCTTCCCCACACCATGTGCCCAACCATCGTTCTTTTTTTTCCTACTCTGGATCTCCTCTTGTTTGCAGCCGCTGCTCCTGCCCTGCCAACCTCCTGTAGCACGACCTCCCCCTGCAGCCCGGTTCCCCTCTGCCTGCAGTGCACCCCGGATGTGCCATACCTCCTCTTGGTTGCACTAGTAGTGTGCCCCCCTATCCTGGTTGACCACCTGGCCACCCCCTTTCTCTGTTCCGGTTGACCAGCAGCGGCACAATGCCCCTACATCCTCCGACCAGCAGCGGCGCGACACCCAACACCCTCCCCCTTTCGCTGCAACAGCCGTAGGCCCCTCCCTCCGACTCCCACTATCTATATCAGCCACGCGCACCTCCGACCGGACTCCTTTCTGACCTTCGAACGCATCTCCATCCCGGTGCGCCTCCGGCTCGACGGTGCGTCACTCCGCAGACCTGCTTTCCAGCCGCCCAGTCCCTGCGCGATCCCTTTGATGTTCCCCGGTCGTTGTGCGGTGCCCCGCAACCCCATTGTTCAAGCGCATCTCCACGTCGAGGTGAGGTTCGTGATGTCCTTTCTTGAGTATCGTATATTTACTGTAGTGAGTGTTGTGTTTAATTAAGTTTGTGCAAATTTAGTTTTTTTCCTTTCCTTTTAAAATATTTGAGTTTTTTTAATTATGTCGTCTGAGTTCTATTTTGGAAGTTTTTCGAGGTGGTGTTGTCCTATTGGGTTATTTGAATTGTTTTATGTCTGTGTTTATGCGTTTTTAGTTGTACGATTATTGCAGCGTGTCGGCAAGGAAGACCCGCGATGCTGCGGTCGTCGGCGTGCACGTGTTTGTGTGTCTGTGCGAGGCGTGACGTGCCATTGTGTTTGGACAGCGAGTTGAGGTAGGTCCCCCACTGCACTCACCTTTAAATTTAGAATTTGTTAATTGCTTGATGTTTTATTAATTTTAATGAATGAGAAATAAAATAATATAATTAATTTTTAAATGATTATTTGGTGTGAAAAGAGCCGTTTATTTTATACCGAACACTTGAAACATTTTCTTGACGAGCGGACACCCAATATTGAAAGAATGCCCGTTTGACCTTTAAACATAATTCACGGAGTTTCAAATGTACTTCTAGTTTTAAAGATAAGTGATTTCTTTTGAACAAGTGTTTTGAGTTTTCTCGAGAAATGAGTTTTTGCTTTAAAATTGGTGAAGGCCCGTTTGACACTTTAATAAAATAAATTGTTTTGGAAAAACCCATTCAGGGGTGATCTTTGGTGTACGTTGATTGCGTGAGCTTTATGTGATGTTTGTACATCGCGACTGATTGATTTACATTGTGGACGCACCCCTTTTTATTGCTTGTGTTGACATGGGAACCTGACATAGTGAGTGAATCTTCTGAGAACAATTGCTGCACTAGTTTAGAATACACACTGGCTAGTGGCCCCATAGCAGGGGAATATTGAGTTATTGCTGCTATGGGGATTGGGCCCCTCGGTTAGGCCATGCAGGGCTATACTGGGTAGTAGTATGGGCGTTATGACGTCATCGAGTTAGGGCATGCCTTCAGGATGAGTCAGATGTATAGTATGTTCTGGATTGTTCACGATCTCCTAGGTTCGACCCATGTTTCTTTTAGGGTTTATTTGTATGTGGCAGACGATTGAGAGGTCTAGTTCGGTTGCTGGCCCCGTGTGCCACTTTTTCCATTTCCCTTAGTGTGTGTTGTGTGTTGTGTGTGGTTTTCCATTTGACCAACAACTAAAATTTGGATTTCTAAATTGTTCTCAAAAGTGTTTTAAAAATGCAATGCATATGTTTCTTCCAAACACTAAACTTGTTCTTAAATTAAAAAGGGAAATGGACTGTTACTTGTTTTAGAAATGAAAGTGTGTGTGAAAACCAATATTTTATATAATTTAGTTCAAACCTGGAATTGATAAATTCTTTATTTAATGGTATGTGCATTGGGAATAGAATTAGTCGGGCCTACCTACTGAGTTTTAATACTCACGCCTATAGTGTTTTCCTGTTTTTAGTTTCTGTTGCAGGTTGAATTCATCTCTCTCGTTGTGGGCGAGGCTTGGTTGTGGACTGGTGAGCGACTCTCGGAGTCACGAGGAATTTTGGTCGTGGTCAAGTTAGTTGTTGTTGTTGGTTGTTCTTTCTTTTCGTTTTGTTTATTTACTTTGTGTTGTTCTATTTTCTCTCCTTTGCTTTATTTATTTTCTTTGGGAGAAATCATTCCCTCTTGCTCTCTTTGATTCCTTGGTGCTTGTTGCCAGCCCGGGAGGATCGGGAATGCCTCTCGGGCCATGCCGTGGGCCAGCTCGGGTGACCGGTTCAAGGTTGACCCGGGTTGGTTCGTGACAACACACTTACCAAAACAAAATATCATAGTGAAATCAAAAACAGTTTTATGTTTTAGTAAATATAAGCAACGGTTAAAATCAAAACAGAGTATACGAGGATTTTCACAACAATATAAACAAGAGGTTTAGTCTCAAACTGAGACCTAATCCTCTCCACTTGGTGATCACCTTCCACCAAGAAGTCTATATTAAAACTTGATACACAGCCTGTATCGAGCTTTACAATAGTTTCCACAAACTATCCAGGGAACACACCCTCTACCACTGTTCTTTGTGGGATAGACAAACAACACAGAACACACACGGTCTCTTCCATAGTTATACGTGGGAAAAAATAGGTGAAGTTTGATGTAATGATATTCAGTATCCTCCAATTCAAGCACAAGAGATAGTGTGTTCAACAAACTGACACACTTCTCACAGATATAAAAGAAATAAACACAATAGAGAAGTTATGATGAGAAAGAGTTTAGAAGGCTCCATGTGTTTGTAGTTCAGATCTTGACTCCTTGGAATGAGAGATGTTGAAGTTCTAGACAATCTCTGGAAGTTGTTTCCAAAACAGAGTGTGGCAACTCCAGGTTCTAGCTTTTAGTGTTCTGCTTCTGGTTCTGATGTTTGATCAATAGTTGATGCACCACAGAAGGAAGGAATGAGTTTATCCCAGAATGATCTTCGTGAAGCTTGTGGGTCTTTTTGTGTTAATGCTGGATGGTTTGGCTTTTTTGATATGGCGAGTAAGCTCTATCACACTTTTCATGCAACCCTTTCTTCATGTCTGCGTATATATTTCACACATCTCTCTTTCGAGGTCTTTTCCTTTTATATTTGAGGTTCGACAATGGGAATGAGTAGATCACATGCATGCTTTCTCATACCTCGTACTGTCCACAATATTGTCTCCTGAAATATTTACAATCATCATTAATTAATGTCAGAGCATTTATTTTATCAAATATGATCTTTATAAAAATATTGAGAAATTGACAAAGTATGGAATAATAAGAGTCAGTAGACTGGTAACGGTAGCCTTCATATCGGTAAGCTTCAAGAGTAGGTGCACATTGGAAATCTCCCACTGTAACCTTTAACAGTATGCTTACACCGGTGACCATGTAACAATGACCTTGTAGTGGTGACCTTGTAACTGTAACCTTATAGAAATGACCATGTAGCTGTAACATTGTACTAGTGACTATGTAGCTGTAACCTTGTAACGGTAACCTTGTAGCGGTAGCCTTGTAGCAGTAGCCTTGTAGCGGTAACCTTGTAGCAATAGCCTTGTAGCGATAACCTCTGTAACGATGACCTATGTATCTGTAACCTTGTAACAGTAACATTTGTACTTAAGATAAATTCGGCACTGTAATCTTAACCAATCAAGCAGTGAGATTGAGAGTATGTGAATATTACTCTATAGGAATAGGAAACATTAATGAAACATAATTAGCATAGAATGAAGACATGGTTCTTACTTAAATGAAAACAATATTTGGGATTATCAAAATAATGATTTGGGATTATCAAAACAAGTGAGTCCAACAATCTCCCCCTTTTTGATAATCACAAATTATGTCATTGAATCTTTAGATTTAAGAGTTTAGAATCAAGGTTAAACACATCTGCTAAATTCATTGAGTATATAGATTTAAGTTTTGAATATTTTCTCCCCCGTGAATGACTTCTCCCCTTTAATATTTTCTCCCCTATATATATGAGAGCATATACATCTTCTCCCCCTTTGTGATTAACAAAAAGCATACATAAGAAAAATAAAGAAAGAAGAGGGTTTATATTAATAAAATAGGAGTACATTATACAAAAAGAGATACACCAATCCCTATCAACTGAGACAGTCCACACTCAATCCACACCAGACATGCCCATAGGATCATTGTCCTTGGAAAATGAGAATGCAGAGTCTGAAGGTGGAGGGATAGGCCGAGGGATGGCAGTGAGTAAGGTAGGAGGAGCAGCCACCGAGGCATCACCAGACCTATAACAAGTAGTTTTATGAGTAATCGTTAGGGTCAAACTTCTGATGGCCTGGGCAGGAATCATCAAAGGAGCAGTACTGGTGGAACCTGAAGCAGCTGAAGAAGCAGGCAGAGTAGGAGGAACTATGATTGGAGTGCAGTTTACATGGAGGAAAGGTAAGAGAAGATCCCTGAAGTCCATAATGATACTGCCACCTCTCTCCACAGTATAAATAAAATCATCCTTATTCTCCATGATTTTTTCCAAAGCAGGAGTCAATTCCCTGAGTATGTTAACCTAATCCTTAAAGTCCTGAGTGATAGGTGGGATCCTTAAGTTTTACAACAGTAACTTGAAATGGACATCCATCTGATGCTTGGTGTAAACCCGTTTGCAGTAGAAGTCAACTTGATCCTTGATGGCCTTTTGATCTTGAGAAGCTTCCCTCAAATAATTTCCCATAAGGGTATGAATCTCTATGGTAATAGAGATGACCTGAGAGTCTGAGGAATTTCCACCAGAGAACTTTTCCACTTCTTCTCTGACAATGGTCTTGAAACCTTCAATGTCAACTGAAGGAGAAGCTGATGTGGAAGCAGATGTAGCTAGAGAAGCCAGATAGAAGGCCACTGTCTCTTTGAAATATTTGGTCAAGCCACTGATCAGCCTTTTGACATCATCATCTTGCCCTTTCACATGCATTTCCATAGATTTCTTGAACTCCTCAAACATTGTGACTATTTTCCGAACCACACTTTTGACATATTCAAGGTCTCTGTCCACCTGAGCCCTTGAAGCCATATAAGCAAATAATTTGGAAATAGACTATTTCATTGGAACCATAGACTCGGACAACTCAATGATTTGACTCTGGAATTACCTTACTTCCTAGAGAAGAGTAGATTGAACACTGGAGTGCATTTTGGCTAACTCAAATTCTAAATTCTCATGAGCTAAAGCAACAACCTTTTCCACCTTTGAGGACCTATCCTTAGATATTCTCTGCAGGTCGGATTTCAGGGATTCAAGATCTTCCTTTCTGACATAGTCTCGAGGGAAAGAGGTTTCTGGAGGGAAAAAAGTGAGGTTTGTCACTGAGGGTCTTCTGTTGGTCCTTTCATCTTCTAAGTCATCATAGTCTAGTCCCAACACCAGAAATCCAGGGTCCTTAGACCAGCCTTCAATCTCATGCAAAATAGCAACTGCGCCTGTATCAAGAGGTTCCTCCCCCTCAATTTGAGCAATCTCCTGATTGGCCATATTCATTTCCTCTATACCTCCTTGATCAACTGCAACATCAGGAAGGTTCACTTCCACTTCCTTCTCAGAATCTTCAACCACTTCCAAAACAGGTCCAACATCAACTAAATCACCAGTTTCTTCTTCTCCACTTTCTACCCTTTTTGTATGTCCTATTAGAGGACTAAGATTTAGACATTCCTCCTCATTTTCAGTAGTAGATGTCTCAAGGTCAGCATGACTTGATTCAGAGTCCTCACCCTCATCTGAGGTATCTCTAACTTCTCTTAAGACAATTTCCGCCCCTTCTTCTTCACTGGTTTCCTTATCACTGTCCCTTTGGACAACTTCCCTTATATGCAATATATTTTGTGGGATAGGATCACCAAAGGATACATTAGTCGCACGAGGAAGTGAGGAAAGGTCAGGATCACTCCTGTCATCTATAGGAGAGTCCTCTCTTTCTTACACAACGAAAAATTCTTCTTCTTCTTCATCTGAATAAGCAGGCTCTACTTCATCTGGATTAAGACCAAGGTCTCTCTTATTATTAGGCCTAGTAGGATGAGTCACAGGATTAAAATTTTCATACACCTTAGCCTCATCATTCACCCATCTCCTCAGCCATGGATTCCAGTTAATCTTCATCATCTTGCAAATCACTTTGGTGATGCAATGGTTGTCTTACATAACATCACTTTATTCCTTATCTCCAGCAACTCCTTTCACTTTCAACATAAAAGATATCAGCTTGACATGGAATAAGGCATTGTATTTGGAACTAGGCATGGTCATATCTTCCAACTGAGCCATCAACAATCTACACAATTTGATATTATTTCCATGATTCAGAAAATACAGAATGAATATGTCCTGATACTTTAAAACAACGAAGTCCCCTCTCACGGGACTTATCACATGCTGAATAAATTTGAAAGGCATCCTATCTTCTCCTGCCATTTCAGCAGCAATGACTTTCCTAGGAATTCCATTCCCTGTCAATTCAGCTAAAGCTTATTTATAGCATACAAAATCACTAGTGGGAGGAAAAAAGTTTGAGTAATAGTCATAAATTCCTTCATGAGCAATCTTTAAGCATTCATCCCATTCAGCATAGGAGAAACTTACATTTACTCTATTTACTCTGGAAGTCATCCAGTGCTCATTCTCAGAATGCCCGAACTTCAGATACTCATAGAACTCCTTCACTAAATTCAGATAATAGGGTCTATTGTTGTTTTCAAAACATTCAACCTAGCCCTGAGCTTCAAGTTCCTTAAGTACTAATGACCAGCTCGACAATAGCCACTCTGAACTTAATTCCTTCTCAACTACTATTTCTTTCTTTGATAAATGCGGATTCAGAATCTTTGCCACTGTCTAGCTGCCACTACTCGACTCGGCTCTAGGTATCTTAGGATCAGGAACGTCTCCTTCATCATCAACCAATGGTATTTTGACTCTTTCCATTAATCTTGAGCGGTTCAAGGTTTTAGTAGAGGTTTAGGTTATGAGATTTGGGAGCAAGAGGTTTGGGAAAGGGTTTGATGTCAATCGAAATGTGGTCTATGTTCTATTTTTATCATTTAGGGATTGAAAAAAATAAAATGGATAAAATAAATAATTAATAGCAGAAAACATTTCAGATTCTGGTTGAGAGTACGCAAAACGTAAAGTCCCAGACTTCAAATGTATATCAGTAAGGAAGTATCAGTAAGCTCCAACGAAGAGGTTCTATCAGTGAGGTGCAGTGGTGAGGTGCTAACAGTGATGTGTAATGGTGAGGTGCTAACAGTTAGGTATAACGGTGTGGTGTTAATAGTTAGGTATAATGGTGGGGTGCTAACAGTTAGGTACTAATAGTTGGAATTAATCATCCCTAACTCATGTTTGATGTAGTTTAACCTCTCCAAATTTAAAGGCTTTGTGAATATATCAGCCAATTGATGTTCAATGCCAATGAATTAAAGAGTGATATCACCTATTTGATAGTGATCTCTCAAGAAGTGATGTCTTACATCAATATGCTTTGTCCTAGCATGAGATACTAGATTTTTAGAAATGTTAATAGCACTTGTGTTGTCACAGTTTATAGAGACATGTTTGAATTGATATCCATAGTCTAGTAAACTGTGTTTCATCCACAGAATTTGAGCACAACAACTACCAACCGCTATATATTCAGCTTCCACAGTAGATAATGTAAGAGAATTATATTTCTTACTACACCATGATACTAGTGGATTGCCTAAAATGTGACATGTTCCAGAGGTTCTATTTCTATCTAACTTGCAACCAGAAAAGTCAGCATCTGAATAACTTATTAAATCAAATAGTTTTTCTCTTGGATAAAATAGTCCTAAATTTATAATATACTTGAGATATTTAAAAATACTTTTAACAACATTTAAGTGAGACTATTTGGGATTAGCTTGAAAGCGAGCACACATACATACAATAAACATAATGTCAAGTCTACTAGCAGTAAGGTAGAGTAGACTCCATATCATACCTCTGTAGTTGGTTTTATCCGCTGGTTCTCCAGTTTCATCAGCATCCAACTTACAAGTGGTACTCATAGGTCTATCATTACCTTTACTACCATCCAAACAAAAAAATTTTAAAATATATTTAATATATTTTATTTGATTTAAAACAATACCATCTTTATTTTGAAAAATTTGAAATCCAAGGAAAAATTTAAGTTCTCCCATCAAACTCATTTCAAACTAATTTTGAATTATTTTTGAAAAATCATTACATAAATAATTTTTAGAAGATCAAAAAATAATATCATCTACATATATTTGTACAATTAAAAAATATTTGGAAATACTTTTAATAAACAAAGTAGGATCTGCTATCCTTTTTGTAAAACCTTTTGAAATAATAAAAGAACTAAGTCTGTCATACCAAGATCTTGGAGCTTTCTTTATACCATATAAGGCTTTAGACAGTTTAAAAAAACGATTTGGAAAATGGGGATTTTTAAATCTAGGGGGTTGTTCAACAAATACATCTTCAATTATATATCCATCTAGAAAATCACTATTAACATCCATTTGATAAAGTTAGAAATTCAAATGAGCTGCATAAGAAAGTAGTATCCTAATTGCCTATAACCAAGATACAGAAGAAAAGTTCTCCTCATAGTCTATCCCTTATTCTTGAATATAACCCTGTGCAACTAACCTAGCTTTGTTTCTAACTACATTTCCAGACTCATCAACTTTGTTCTTAAATACCCATTTAGTGCCTATTGTTAAAGTTTCCTTAGGTCTTTCAAATAGTTCCCAAACTTTGTTTCTTTCAAATTAATTTAATTCTTCTTTCATAGCCATCACCCAAAATTAATCATTGATAGCATCATTAATATTTTTGGGATTAAGCTGTGAAAGAAAAGCTTGATGTTCATACTGGTTTCTCAGAGAAGCTCTAGTTTGTGTCCCTCGATTTAAATCACCTACTACATCATCTAAAAGACGATTCTTGACAGTTCTAATAGCTCTAGAAAGAGTTGATATAGACTCCTCACGGTTGTCTATTGGTTTAGACTCAAAAGGTAAAGATTATGGAAGATTCCCAGAATTGGTTACTTTTACAGGGGATTCACTATCATTATCATTAAGGTTCAGAATTGACATATCTTCCTCAAGGTGTTAAATAGAGGTTTTGGGTTCATTTGGATTATTCTCATAAAATTTGACATGAACTGATTCTTCCACACATTTGGTCTTCTTATTGAATACTCTATAGGCTTTATTCGAAATTGAGTAACCTAGGAAAATTCCTTCATCACTTTTGGAAGCAAATTTGTCAATATTATCCTTTGTGTTAAGAATAAAGACTTTGAAACCAAAAACTCTGAAGTAGTTAACCTTAGGCTTCCTATTGTTCTAAAGTTCATAAGGGGTATTCTTAAGAACATGTCTAATCAAGAATCTATTGATAATGTAACAAGTTGTATTTACAGTTTTAGCCCAAAAATAAATTGGCAAATCATACTCATTGTGCATTGTCCTCACAATTTCTTGAAGTGTACTATTTCTTCTTTCCATGACTCCATTTTGTTGAGGTGTTCTAGGAGCATAGAAATTGTGACTATATCAATTGTGTGAGAAATATGATTCAAACTGTTGATTTTCAAACTCACGGTCATGATCACTTCTCAAGGTCTTAATCCTAAGTCCACTATGATTTTATACAGACTTGGAGTATTAGATAAAATTGGAAAATAGGGATTTTTAAATCCAGGGTGTTGTTCAACAAATACATCTTCAATTATATATCCATTTAGAAAAGCACTTTTAACATCCATTTGATAAAGTTTGAAATTCAGAAGAGTTGCATAAGCAAGTAGTATCCTAATTGCCTCTAACCTAGCTACAGAATAAAAGGTCTCCTCATAGTCTATCCCTTATTCTTGACTATAACCATGTGAAACTAACCTATCTTTGTTTCTAACTATATTTCTAGACTCATCAACTTTGTTCCTAAAAACCCATTTAGTGCCTATTGTCAAAGTGTCCTTAGGTCATTCAACTAGTTCCCAAACTTTATTTCTTTCAAATTTATTTAATTCTTCTTGCATAGCCATCACCCAAAATTCATCACTGATAGCATCATTAATATTTTTGGGATCAAGCTGTGAAAGGAAAGCTTGATGTTCAACTTGGTTTCTTAGAGAATCTATAGTTTGTGTCCCTCGATTTAAATCACCTACTACAACATCTAAAGGACGACTCTTGAGAGTTCTAATACCTCTAGAAAGAGTTTAACTAGACTCCTCATGGTTGTCTATTAGTTCAGACTCTACAGGTGCAGATTATATAAGATTCCCAGAACTGGTTACTTTTACAGGGGATTCACTATCATTATCATTAAGGTTTAGAATTGACATATCTTCCTCAAGGTGTTCAAGAGAGGTTTTGGGTACATGTGGATCAGTACAAAAAAATTTTACATGAACTTATTCTTCCACACATTTGGTCTTCTTATTGAATACTCTATAGGCTTTACTCGAAATTGAGTAACCTAGGAAAACTCCTTGATCACTTTTGGAAGAAAATTTTTCAAGATTGTCCTTAGTGTTAATAATAAAGACTTTTCAACTGAAAATTCTGAAAGTAGTTAACCTTAGGCTACCTATTGTTCCAAAGTTCATAAGGGGAATTCTTAAGAACAGGTTTAATCAAGACTCTATTGATAATGTAACAAGCTGTATTTACAGCTTCATCCCAAAAATAAATTGGCAAATCATACTCATTGAGCATTGTCCTAGCAATTTCTTGAAGTGTCCTATTTATTATTTCCATGACTCCAATTTGTTGAGGTGTTCTAGGAAGAGAGAAATTGTGACTATAGCCATTGTGTGAGCAATAGGATTCAAATTTATGATTTTCAAAATCACAGTCATGATCACATCTCAAGGTCTTAATCCTAAGTCCACTAAGATTTTTTACAGACTTGGAGTATTTGATAAAATTGGAAAATGGGGATTTGTAAATCCAGGGGGTTGTTCAACAAACATATCTTCAATTATATATCCATTTAGAAAATCACTTTTAACATCCATTTGATAAAGTTTGAAATTCAGATGAGCTGCATAATCAAGTAGTATCCTAATTGCCTCTAACCTATCTACAAGAGAAAAGGTCTCCTCATAGTCTATCCATTATTCTTGACTATAACCTTGTGCAACTAACCTAGGTTTGTTTCTAACTATATTTCCAGACTCATCAACTTTGTTCCTAAAAACACATTTAGTGCCTATTTTCAAAGTGTCCTTAGGTCTTTCAAATAGTTCCAAAACTTTGTTTCTTTCAAATTTATTTAATTCTTCTTGCATATCCATCACCCAAAATTAATCAGTGATAGCATCATTAATATTTTTGGGTTCAAGCTGTGAAAGAAAATCTTGATGTTCAACCTGGCTTCTCAGAGAAGCTCTAGTTTGTGTCCCTCAATTTATATCACCTACTACAATATCTAAAGGATGATTATTGAGAGTTCTAGTACCTATAGAAAGATTTGAATAAGACTCCTCATGGTTGTCTATTGGTTCAGACTCAACAGGTGCAGATTCTGGAAGATTCCCAAAACTGGTTACTTTTACAGGGGATTCACTATCATTATCATTAAGGTTCAGAATTAACATATCTTCCTCAAGGTGTTCAAGAGAGGTTTTGGGTTCATGTGAATCAGTCTCATCAAATTTGACACGAACTGATTCTTCCACACATTTGGTCTTCTTATTTAATACTCTATAGGCTTTACTTGAAATTGAGTAACCTAGGAAAATTCCTTCATCACTTTTGGAAGAAAATTTGTCAAGATTATCCTTAGTGTTAAGAATAAAGACTTTTCAACCAAAAACTCTGAAGTATTTAACCTTAGGCTTCCTATAGTTCCAAATATCATAAGGGGTCTTCTTAAGAACAAGTCTAATAAAGACTCTATTGATAACGTAACAAGCTGTATTTAGAGCTTCAACCCAAAAATAAATTGGCAAATCATACACATTGAGCATTGTCCTAGCAATTTCTTGAAGTATCCCATTTCTTCTTTCCAAAACTCCATTTTGTTGAGGTGTTCTAGGATCAGAGAAATTTTGACTATAGCCATTGTGTGGGAAATAGGATTCAAACTCTTGATTTTCAAACTCAAGGCTATGATCACTTCTCAAGGTCTTAATCCTAAGTCCGCTAAGATTTTCTACAGACTTGAAGTATTTGATAAAATTTGAAAATGAGGATTTGTAAATCCAGTGGTTTGTTTAACAAATACATCTTCAATTATATATCCATTTAGAAAAGCAAATCTAACATCCATTTGATAAAGTTTGAAATTGAGATGAGCTGCATAAGAAAGTAGTGTTCTAATTGTCTCTAACCTAGCTACAAGATCAATGCTCTCCTTATAGTCTATCCCTTCTTCTTGACTATAACCTTGTGTAACTAACCTAGCTTTGTTTCTAACTATATTTCCAGACTCATCAACTTTGTTTCAAAAAACCCATTTAGTGCCTATTGTCAAAGTGTCCTTAGGTCTTTAAACTTGTTCCCAAACTTTTTTTCTTTCAAATTGATTTAATTATTCTTGTATAAACATCACAAAAAATTCTTCATTGATAACATCATTAATATTTTTGGGTTCAAGCTGTGAAAGAAAAGATGGATGTTCAACCTGGTTTCTCAGAGAAGCTCTAGTTTGTGTCCCTCGATTTAAATCACCTACTACAACATCTAAAGGATGATTCTTGAGAGTTCTAATACCTCTAGAAAGAGTTGAACTAGACTCCTCATGGTTGTGTATTGGTTCAAACTCAACAGGTGTAGATTCTAGATGATTCCCATAACTGTTTACTTTTACAGGGGATTCACTATCATTATCATTAAGGTTCAGAATTGACATATCTTCCTCAAGGTGTTCAAGAGAGTTTTTGGGTTCATGTCGACCAATCTCATCAAATTTGACATGAACTAATTCTTCCACACATTTGGTCTTCTTATTGAATACTCTAAAGGCTTTACTCAAAATTTAGTAACCAAGGAAAATTCCTTCATCACTTTTGGAATCAAATTTTTCAAGATTGTCCTTAGTTTTAAGAATAAATACTTTGCAACCAAAAACTCTAAAGTAGTTAACCTTAGGATTTCTATTGTTCCAAAGATCAAAAGGGGTCTTATTAAGAACAGGTCTAATCAAGACTCTATTGATAATGTAACAAGCTGTATTTACAGCTTCAACCCAAAAATAAGTTGGCAAATAATACTCATTAAGCATTGTCCTAAAAATTTCTTAAAGTGTCCTATTTATTCTTTCCACGACTCCATTTTGTTGAGGTGTTCTAGGAGTAGAGAAATTGTGACTATAACCATTGTGTCAGCAATAGGATTCAAACTCTTGATTTTCAAACTCACGGACTTGATCACTTCTCAAGGTCTTAATCCTAAGTCCACTAAGATTTTCTACAGACTTAGAGTATTTGATAAAATTGGAAAATGGGGATTTGTAAATCCATGGGGTTATTCAAAAAATATATCTTCAATTATATATGCATTTAGAAAAGCACTTTTAACATCCATTTGATAAAGTTTGAAATTTAGATGAGCTGCATAAGCAAGTAGTATCCTAATTGATTCTAACCTAGCTAAAGGAGAAAAGTTATCTTAATAGTCTATCCCTTCTTCTTGACTATAACCTTGCACAACTAACCTAGCTTTGTTTCTAACTATATTTCTAGACTCATCAACTTTGTTCCTAAAAACCCATTTAGTGTCTAATGTCAAAGTGTCCTTAGGTCTTTCAACTAGTTCCCAAACTTTGTTTCTTTCAAATTGATTTAATTCTTATTGAATAGCCATCACCCAAAATTCATCAGTGATAGCATCATTAATATTTTTGGGTTCAAGCGTTAAAAGAAAATCTTGATGTTCAACCTTGTTTCTCAGAGAAGCTCTAATTTGTGTCCCTTAATTTAAATCACCTACTACAACATCTAAAGGATGATTCTTGAGAGTTCTAATACCTCTAGAAAGAGTTTAACTAGAATCCTCATGGTTGCCTATTAGTTCAGACTCAACAGGTACAAATTCTGGAAGATTCCCATAACTGGTTACTTTTTTAGGGGATTCACTATCATTATCATTATGGTTCAGAATTGACATATCTTCCTCAAGGTGTTCAAGAGAGGTTTTGGGTTCATGTGGATCAGTTGCATCAAATTTGACATGAACTGATTCTTACACACATTTGGTCTTCTTATTGAATACTCTATAGGCTTTACTCGAAATTGAGTAACCTAGGAAAATTCCTTCATCACTTTTGGAATAAAATTTGTCAAGATTGTCCTTAGTGTTAAGAATAAAGACTTTGCAACCAAAAACTCTGAAGTAGTTAACCTTAGGCATCTTATTTTCCCAAAGTTCATAAGGGGTCTTCTTAAGAACAGTTCTAATCAAGATTCTATTGATAATGTAACAAGCTGTATTTACAGCTTCATCCCAAAAATAAATTGGCAAATCATACTCATTAAGCATTTTACTAGCAATTTCTTGAAGTGTCCTATTTATTCTTTCCACGACTCCATTTTGTTGAGGTGTTCTAGGTGCTGAGAAATTGTGACTATCGCCATTGTGTGAGCAATAGGATTCAAACTCTTGATTTTAAAACTCACTGCCATGATCACTTCTCAAGGTCTTAATCCTAAGTCCACTAAAATTTTCTACACACTTGTAGTATTTGATAAAATTGGAAAATGAGGATTTTTAAATCTAGGGGGTTGTTCGACAAATACATCTTTAATTATATATCCATTTAGAAAATCACTTTTTACATCCATTTGATAAAGTTTGAAATTGAGATGAGCTGCATAAGCAAGTAGTATCCTAATTGCCTTTGATTCTCACTCAAATTTACCCAAGAGATGATGGTAGAACGTTCCTTGTAGTTTAGCTTGGGTTATCGAATCCTCAGAGTCCTAAGAAGAAACCTATAGACACGTACATTCTATGGACTATTTTTGGATATGAAGTGGCCAACTTGGGTTGATTTTATATGGTTTTAAAGGATAACTAACAGATTTAAGTGAATTCAATTTAAAATAATGAGTTGATACTAGGTTATCGCTCGGGGTGGATTGGACATATTTCATTTTCAATGATTTAAATTTCTTATATTTGAGATGGGTTCATTTAAGGAGATAAAACAACATCATCACTTACTGGTTTAATGACTAAACCCTTTAATACTAATCACCTATAGACTTGAAGGATCAATGTTTTGATCACTTCAAGGTAAAGGTTCGTATTAGCACTTTAAGTGTGTGGCCTTAAATTCAACAAGGATGATGGAGTTTAAAAATCATCAAATAAAAATCTCAGTTAAAGAAGTGATTATACATTAATGGGGTGATAAATAACATCCAATATAGCCCCTTTATACTCTATTGGATCAAACCATAAGTGGGTTATCCCTCAATTGATCCCATGGTTTCAATGGAAGCGGAAAGTAGACTCATGAGGGAGGAAATGGAGAAGTAAAGAAAACAACAAAAATAAAATGATCACTCCACCATTGTGTAAATAATTTCACAAGATTTGGTGTGAATAAATTCAAAACATGAGGAAACAGTATCAAAGTGATATTTATAACAACAGAATAAGATGAGAAGAAGAACTTTTATTAAGAAACTAAAGTGAATTGAACAACTTACATGTGAAAGAAAAACTTGAGACAACAAAATCGCAGTATAACATTACAATTGAAAAAAGCATCCAAAGATTCTTAAATCCTCCAACACCACTATCTTAAATAGGAATTTTTGAGCCCTTGGGTCGAGCCTCCAACAGTCCAAGTCTCCTCAATTAATTGTGGTAGGCCATAGGTGGGTGGAAAGTAAGAGAGAGTTGATTTTTCCACCCTTGACCCGAGGTGGCAGCCAACTTTAATTCACCAAACATAATCACTTGTAATTCCTTATATATGGCCGAATCAAAGTTGTCCATATAAGAATAAAATGGATCCTCGGATGTCTTCTAATCTCCTGTAAAAGTTGGGCCCATTTGGAGTTTGGGATTCCGAGATATGATCATATTAGTGGGATGCTTTTCTGGGCCACAGAATCTGGCCTAGAATTTTAACTCTAAATTGGGACGCTTAAATAACCATAATGGAGGCATAATTAGCACTGGATCCTGAATAATTATGTGTTACTCTATATGTATTCTAGTAGCCTACGAAATATGGGATTCATTGGGCCTGTATTGTGGGCCCCACATTCTCATCAGTGGGCTGGTATCCAATCTGCCTTCTCCAGAATTGTTTCTTTTCATCGCCAAATATCTCCATCATCCTTTATGAATCATCCATTGATCCATGAATGACAAATGTTTAAATTTAAGTAAAGATACATTTAACAAAATATCAAATTAAATTATGGATAATTACATTCCTTATAATCAGATGACTCATTGGGCCTTAATTGGTGTACATTAGGCATGAAGTGCACAAATGATGAGAATGAATGTTCAAAATCAAAATCCACTAAATCAGGCCCATAAGATCAAAAATGAACTTTTAATACCATTAAAATGTAATTAAAATATGTGTTTTTATTGGATAATCACACCCCCAACTTGATATTTGCTAGTCCCGAGCAAATAATTCAATGATTTTATTTGAATTCCTTTCTTTAAACACATTATAACAAACAATGCTCACAATGTAAACTGCACACAAATATATCTTTATAACCTATCAAAATAATATAAAACAAGATAAATTTAAAAGTATATCCCAATCCCAAGCCCATTCCTTTGATCAAATCCATCATCATACTTCATCCAACTCAATTAGGTGTAATGATGTGTTGTGAATCACAATAGATATGGGGGTTCATTTTCATTCAAGGGGGAAATCATGAAAGCGGTAGGTGGAATCACATTTAATACTAATATGAGTATTATTCATTCTTTTTGGATTTTTTTTTCAATATTTCCATAGTAATTGAGATTGCAGTTAATCAAATTAACCCATGTAGCAAGACTTTGCCGATGACTCCTAGACTCAAAGGCCTTAGGGCATCAAGTGAAGCCCACATACTCGGGCATCGTCTCGAGTTAACTTAATAAAAAACAATGTCATATTACCATAAATAGAGATAGAGTGAAAAACTCAGGGCTATACAACTCTGGAGTCATGATCCCCAAGTTCTGAAAGCCTTGCATTTTATCAATCAATTGCTCTACACACAAATTTTTATTTTATTTATTTGAATACTCATATTATTCATAAAAATCAAACCAACCTATGCTATTTATTATGGGACCCCAAAAATTCAAATTAGTACCCCATAGTCTAGTGGACGTGAATTGTGGCATTTTGATTTAATGGATGAAAATAAAAATGATGAAAATTTTCATTGGACAACCAAACTTCCAAAATCAATGCTTTTAAACTTAATCATGAATTAAATTAAGATTCAAGGAAATAAAAATTATTTTCTATGTAGTTCTAATGTGAGCAAAGATGTTATTATATGAATGATAAAGGAATTTTACTTTACTTTTTTTTATCATTGTTTTTTTAACAAACATTTTGTTTCCACACCCCCCAACTTAGAATGAAACTGTCCCTAGTTTCGTAAAAAGAAAATAGAGGAGAAGTGAGTGGGGGGGGGGAATGATTTGGAAAGGGCATGGAACAAGTTCACCTGGTGTCTTCATAATGATGATTGTGGTGCTCCCAAATCACTATTTGGTCTCATGGGAGATGTAGGAACCTCCTTGATTGAATATGTATCACCAAAAAATAGTCCCTAAACCATACAAACAAGAACAAACCAAACAAAACAAACAACACGACAATTTATTTAATACCAAGTCTCATCATTTTTATGGTTTTCCATTTTTTTAAATCAACTGATGATACATTGTCTTCTTTTTAATTTCTGGGTAAGGTAGTACTCATGGATCACACCACGTGACACGGATGAATATGATGCTCCCCTTTCGTACCCATCCATACTCATAATAGAAGAACAGATCAACAATCTATTTTTTTTAAATATCAAAATGATTAATAAAAGAAATTATTCCAAAAATATTGAAAACATTAAAACCATGGGTTGCCTACCATGCAGCGCTTTGTTTAACGTCGTTATCCCGACATGGATCCTAAATCTATCAATTTTTTTTCTGGTTCATAGGTTGGCTCAGTTAACTCCACCTCTATTTCTTTTTTATTGAATGATTCAATGAATGGTTTTAACCTTTGACCATTAACCTTAAAAATGTAACCACTTATGGGATCTTGAATCTCTATTTCCCCATGGTGGAATACATGATGAACTATGAAAGGACCTGACCATCAGACCTTAACTTTCCCAGGTGTAAATGAAGTTTTGAACTATACAAGAGCACAAGTTTTCCCAGTTAAAAATGTTTGACCTTGATATTCCTATATTGGTAGGCTTGAACTCTAGCTTTATTGATCCTTAAATTTTCATAAGCCTCCATCCTTAATTCCTCTAGTTCATTGAGATCTAATTTCCTTTTTTGTTCCGGCCAATGAGAGGTCATAATCCATCTTCTTAATTGCCCAAAAGGCCTTATGCTCAATTTCAATAGGTAAATGGCATGCTTTTCCATAAACCAACCTATATGGGGACATTCCTAGGATGGTTTTGAATACTGTATGATATGCCCAAAGAGCATCTAAGAGTTTCTCAGACCAATCTTTCCTAGAGGGGTTGACAGTTTTTTCAAGAATTTTCTTAATCTCCCTATTTTCTAACTCAGCTTGACCATTGGTTTGAGGATGGTATGTAGTGGAAACTTTATGAGAAATACCATACTTAGAAATGAGTGAAGAGAATGGGCGATTGCAGAAATGAGTTCCTCGATCATTGATTATAGCCCTAGGAATTCCAAATCGAGAAAATATGTGATCTTTCAGAAATTAGATCACAACATGATGGTCATTAGACTTGGTGGGAATGGATTCAACCCATTTTGAGATATAATCAACAGTTAAAAGGATATAGAGGTATCCCCTAGAGTTTGGGAAGGGTCCCATGAAATCAATTCCCCAACAATCAAAGATTTCAAAAACCAGAATGGGAGTGAGGTTCATTTGATTACTTTTGGAAATGGATCCTCATTTTTGACATTGAGGACAACTTTGGCAGAGTTGGTAGGAATCCTTAGTGAGGTTAGGCTAGTAGAAACCACTTTGGAGGACCTTTGCAGTGGTTTTCTTTGTGGAAAAGTGGCCTCCACATGCCTCCGCATGACAAAATATTAGAATGAACTCTTTCTCATACTCAAGAACACATCTCCTAATGATTTGATCAGGACAGAACTTGAATAGGTAAGGATCATCAAACACATATTGTTTGACATTAGAAAGAAACTTCCTTCGAGCTTGTATCCCTAGGAATTTTGGAACGACTCCTGTAACTAATAAATTGGCTATGTCAGCATACCAAGGGAAGTCACTCACAGAGTATAGGTGTTCATCAAGAAATTAAGGTAGAACGGTCCTTGTAGTCTAGCTTGGTTTGTCGGTTATCTTTCCAGCGGAAGCCTGGGTGGTCATTATACCTTGGGTTGAAGTTGTTTTGGTATTGAGGCTTTTGAAAGTTCATGGCATTTACTTCCGTTGGGGGTCCTTCTAAAATAACATCCTTGATGGATGGAATGGTTGGGCAGTTGTCTGTATTATGGTCATGTTTGTCACAAATTGTGCAAACAGGGTCAACAGTTTGGATTTCATGGACTTTCCTAAGGTCTATCTCTTCAACCTTCCTAGAGAGTGCTACGAGTTTAGCCCTAAGGCTTTCCTCTTCTATAAGTGTATGAATTCTAGTAGTTCTTTGTGGATTTTCAGAATAAGGTGAAGTTCCCCATATTTGGTTTTGTTCAGAAAGGCTTTCTATATACTCGTAAGCATCATTTGGGGCTTTGTTTTTAAAGGTTCCATTACACATCATGTCAATGGATTGTTTATTCCCTGGACCCAACCCTTCATAGAAAATTCTCACTTGTTAAAGTATAGAAAAACCATGGTGTGGAACCATGTTTAGAGTGTCTTTGAACCTCTCCCATGTTTCATAGAATGACTCTCCCTCTATTTCAAAAAAGTTTTGGATACTCTTTTTAAGTGCAATTATTTTGTGGTGGGGAAAGTATTTTTTGTAGAATTCTCTTTGTAGTTGGTACCAAGAGTTTATGGATGATGGTATCAATTTTTTTAGACAATTTTTAGCTCGATCCTTTAATGAAAAAGTAAATAGCCTCATCTTAGCTGATTCTAGTTGATGTGGGGGACACATGGTTTCTACAATGTCATTGAATTCCTTAATGTGAAGGTAGGGCATGTCGGACTCCATTCCATGGAATGTGGGAGGTGGTTTAGGACATGGGGTTTAAATATGTAGTTTGCATATCCTAGGTAATTATGTCTAATACATGAGGGGGCATTGGTCTAGGAAGGTGTGAGGTAGTCATTCATAGTTTGATCCATTGCATTCTCCAAGTTTGGGGCTGCCTCATTTGGGTTTCCATTTTGGTTCCCACCCGGGTTTATGAGTTGGTTTCTTTGAAGACATTCCATTGAAATAGGCTCAATTTTTGACTCTGTATTATTAGGAATATTAGGATCCAATAGAAAGAGTTCCCTTGGTATACTTGACTCCCCAACCCCAGGACTATCCACCCTAACTAGACTGTTTGATTGATCGTGGGTGTAGGCAGACATGCACCAAAAGAAAAAAAAACGAGAAAGGGACAAGATAAGAGAATTTGGATAAGAAAAGAATAAATGGGGGAGAATAGAATGGGTGTTTATATGAATTACTTGGGTCCTCGTAAACGACGTCAAAATTTTATTCTTGCTCAAATTTACCCAAGAGATGAAGTTAGAACGACCCTTGTAGTTTAGCTTGGGTTATCGAATCCTTAGAGACCTAAGAAGAAACCTATAGACACATACATTCTATGGACTGTTTTTGACTATTAAGTGGCCAACTTGGGTTAATTTTATATGGGTTTAAAGGATAACTAACAGATTTAAGTGAATTAAATTTATAAGAATGAGTTGATCCTAGGTTATCGCTCAGGGTGGATTGGACGTATTTCCTTTTCAATGATTTCAATTTCATATATTTGAGATGGGTTCATTTAAGGAGATAAAACAACATCATCACTTATTGGTTTAATGCCTAAACCCTTTAATACTAATAACCTATACACTTGAAGGATAAATGTTTTGATCACTTCAAGTTAAAGGTTCGTATTAGCACTTGAAGTGTGTGGCCTTAAATTCAACAAGGATGATGGAGTTTAAAAATCATCAAATAAAAATCTCAGTTAAAGAAGTGATTATACATTAATGGGGTGATAAATAACATCCAATCCAGTACCTTTATAATCCCTTGGATCAAACCATAAGTGGGTTATCCCTCAATTGATCCCACGGTTTCAATGGAAGCAGAAAGTAGACTCATGAGGGAGGAAATGGAGAAGTAAAGAAAACAACAAAAATAAAATGATCACTCCACTGTTGTGTGAATAATTTCACAAGATTTGGTGTGAATAAATTCAGAACATGAGGAAACGTTATCAAAGTGAGATGTATAAAAACATAATAAGAGGATAATAAGAACATTTATTAAGAAACTAAAGTGAATTGAACAACTTACATGTGAAAGACAAACTCGAGACAACAAAATCGCAGCATAACATTACAATTGAACAAAGCATCCAAAGATTCCTAAATACTCCAACACCACTGCCTTAAATATGAATTTTGGAGCCCTTGGGTCGATCCTCCAATAGTCCAAGTCTCCTAAATTAATTGTGGTAGGCCATAGGTGGGTGGAAAGTAAGGGAGAGTTGATTTTTCCACCCTTGACCCGAGGTGGCAGTCATCTTTACTTCATCGAACAGAAGCGCTTGGAAGACCTTCTATATGGACGACTAATAGTGGGCCATAGAATCAAAAAATGGAGCTTCAGATGTCTTCTAACTTCATGTAAAATTTGGGCCCATTTGGAGATGTGAATTCCGAGATATGATCATATTAGTGGTCTATTGTTTTGGGCCGCAGAATCTGGCCCAGAGTTTTAACTCTAAATTGGGCTGCTTAAATAACCATAATGGAGGCATAATTAGCACTGGCTCCTAAAAAATTATTTGTTCCTATATATGTATTATAGTGTAATACGAAATTTGGGCTTCATTGGGCCTTAATTTTGGGCCCCACATTCTCATCAGTGGACTGGTATCCAATCCGCCTTCTCCAGAATTGTTTCTTTTCATCGCCAAATATCTCCATCGCCCTTTATGAATCATCCATTGATCCCTGAATGAAAAATGTTTAAATTAAATTGAAGATCCATTTCAAAAAATATCAAATTAAAGTATGGATAATTACATTCATTATAATTAGATGACTCATTGGTCCTTAATTGGTGTACATTAGGCATGAAGTGCACAAATGATGAGAATGGATGTTCAAAATCAAAATCCACTAACTCAGGCCCATAAGATCAAAAATGAACATTTAATACCAATAAAATGTAATTAACATATGTGTTTTTATTAGATAATCAGCCTCTAACCTAGATATAGAAGGAAAGGTCTCCTCATAGTCTATCCCTTCTTCTTGACTATAAGCTTGTGCAACTAACCGAGCTTTTTTTCTAACTATATTTACAGACTCATCAACTTTGTTCCTAAAAACCCATTTAGTGCCTATTTTAAAAGTGTCATTAGATCTTTAAACTAGTTCCCAAACTTTGTTTCTTTCAAATTTATTTAATTCTTCTTGCATAGCCATCACCCAAAATTCATTATTGATAGCATCATTAATATTTTTGGGTTCAAGATGTGAAAGAAAAGCTTGACATTCAACCTGGTTTCTTAGAGAATGTCTAGTTTGTGTCCCTAAATTTAAATAACCTACTAAAACATCTAAAGGATTATTATTTAGAGTTATAATACCTCTAGAAAGAGTTGAACTAGACTCCTCATGGTTGTCTATTGGTTCAGACTCAACAGGTGCAGATTCTGGATGATTCCCAGAACTGGTTACTTTTACAGGGGATTCACTATCATTATCATTAAGGATCAGAATTGAAATATCTTCCTTTAGGTGTTCAAGAGAGGTTTTGGGTTCATGTGTATCGGTCTGATCAAATTTGACATGAACTGATTCTTCCATACATTTGGTCTTTTTATTGAATACTCTATAGGCTTTACTCAAAATTGAGTAACCAAGGAAAATTCCTTCATCACTTTTGGAAGAAAATATTTCAATATTTTCCTTAGTGTTAAGAGTAAATACTTTGCAACAAAAAACTCTGAATTATTTAACCTTAGGCTTCATATTTTTCCAAATTTCATAAGGGTTATTCTTAATAACAGGTCTAATCAAGACTCTATTGATAATGTAACAATCTGTATTTACAACTTCAACCCAAAAATAAATTGGAAAATCATACTCATTGAGCATTGTCCTAACAATTTCTTAATTTGTCCTATTTATTATTTCCAAGAATCCATTTTTTTGAGGTGTTCTAGGAGCATAGAAATTGTAACTATACCCATTGTGTGAGAAATAGTATTGAAACTCTTGATTTTCAAACTCACGTCTATGATCACTTCTCAAGGTCTTAATCCTAGGTCCACTAATATTTTATACAGACTTGGAGTATTTGATAAAATTGTAAAATGAGGATTTGTAAATCCAGGGGGTTGTTCAACAAATACATCTTCAATTATATATTCATTTAGAAAAGCACTTTTAACATCCATTTGATAAAGTTTGAAATTCAGATGAGCTGCATAAGCAAGTAGTATCCTAATTTCTTCTAACCTAACTACAGGAGAAAAGGTATCCTCATAGTCTATCCCTTCTTCTAGACTATAACCTTATGAAACTAACCTAGCTTTTTTCTAACTATATTTCCAAACTCATCAACTTTGTTCCTAAAAACCCATTTAGTGCATAATGTCAAAGTGTCCTTAGGTCTTTCAACTAGTTCCAAAAGTTTTTTTCTTTCAAATTGATTTAATTCTTATAGTATAGCCATCACCAAAAATTCATCATTGATTGCATCATTAATATTTTTGGGTTCAAGCTATGAAAGAAAATCATGATGTTCGACCTGGTTTCTCAGAGAAGCTCTAGTTTGTGTCCCTCAATTTAAATCACCTACTACAACATCTAAAGGATGATTCTTGAGAGTTATAATACCTCTAGAAAGAGTTGAACTAGACTCCTCATGGTTGTCTATTGGTTCAGACTCAACAGGTGCAAATTATGGAAGATTCCTAGAACTGGTTACTTTTTTAGGGGATTCACTATCATTATAATTAAGGTTCAGAATTGACATATCTTCCTCAAAGTGTTCAATAGAGGTTTTGGGTTCATGTGGATCAGTCTCATCAAATTTGACATGAACTGATTCTTCGATACATTTGGTCTTCTTATTGAATACTCTATAGGCTTTACTCGAAATTGAGTAACCTAGGAAAATTCCTTCATCACTTTTGGAAGCAAATTTTTCAAGATTGTCCTTAGTGTTAAGAATAAAGACTTTGCAACCAAAAAATATGAAGTAGTTAACCTTAGGATTCCTATTTTTCCAAAGTTCATAAGGGGTCTTCTTAAGAACAAGTCTAATCAAGATTCTATTGATAATGTAATAAGCTGTATTTATAGCTTCAGCCCAAAAATAAATTGGCAAATAATACTCATTGAGCATTGTACTAATTTTTTTTGAAGTTTCCTATTTATTCTTTCCATGACTCCATTTTGTTGAGGTGTTCTAGGAGCATAGAAATTGTGACTATAGCCATTGTGTGAGTAATAGGATTCAAACTCTTGATTTTCAAACTCACTGCCATGATCACTTCTCAAGGTCTTAATCCTAAGTCCACTAATATTTTCTACACACTTGGAGTATTTGATAAAATTGGAAAATGGGGATTTGTAAATCCATGGGGTTGTTCAAAAAATACATCTTCAATTATATATCCATTTAGAAAAGTACTTTTAACATCCATTTGATAAAGTTTTAAATTTAGATGAGCTGCATAAGAAAATAGTATCCTAATTGCCTCTAACCTAGCTATAGGGGGGAAAGGTCTCCTCATAGTCTATCCCTTCTTATTGACTGTAAGCTTGTGCAACTAATCGAGCTTTGTTTCTAAGTATATTTCCAGACTCAACAACTTTGTTCCTAAAAACCCATTTAGTGCCTATTGTCAAAGTGTCCTTAGGTCTTTCAACTAGTTCCCAAACTTTGTTTCTTTCAATTTGATTTAATTCTTCTGGCATAGAAATCACCCAAAATTTATCATTGATAGAATCATTAATATTTTTGGGTTCAAGCAGTGAAAGAAAAGCTTTATGTTCAACCTGGTTTCTCAGAGAAGCTCTAGTTTGTATCCCTCGATTTAAATCACCTACTCCAGAACATGTTGCTTTTATAGAGGATTCACTATTATTATCATTAAGGTTCAGAATTGAAATATCTTCCTCAATGTGTTAAATAGAGGTTTTGGGTTCATGTGGATCGGTCTCATCAAATTTGAAATGAATTGATTCTTCCACACATTTGGTCTTCTTATTGAATACTTTATAGACTTTACTCAAAATTGAGTAACCTAGGAAAATTCCTTCATCACTTTTGGAATCAAATTTTTCAAGATTTTCCTTAGTATTAAGAATAAAGACTTTGCAACCAAAAACTCTGAAGTAGTTAACCTTAGGCTTCCTATTGTTCCAAATTTCATAAGGGGTATTATTAAGAATAGGTCTAATCAAGAATCTACTGATAATGTAACAAGTTGTATTTACAGCTTCATCCCAAAAATAAATTGGCAAATCATACTCATTGAGCATTGTCCAAGAAATTTCTTGAAGTTTCCTATTTTTTATTTCCACGACTCTATTTTGTTGAGGTGTTATAGGAGCAAAGAAATTGTGACTATAGCCATTGTGTGAGCAATAGGATTCAAACTCTTGATTTTCAAACTCACTGCCATGATCACTTCTCAAGGTCTTAATCCTATGTCCACTAAGATTTTATACAAACTTGGAGTATTTTATAAAATTGAAAAATTGGGATTTGTAAATATAGGGGGTTGTTTAACAAATACATCTTCAATTATATATCCATTTAGAAAAGCACTTTTAACATCCATTTGATAAAGTTTGAAATTCAGATGAGCTTCATAAGCAAGTAGTATCCTAATTTCCTCTAACCTAGAGACAAGAGAAAAGGTCTCCTCATAGTCTATCCCTTCTTCTTAACTATGACCTTGTGCAACTAACATAGCTTTGTTTCTAATTATATTTCCAGAATCATCAACTTTGTTCCTAAAAACCCATTTAGTGCCTATTGTTAAAGTGTCCTTAGGTCTTTCAACTAGTTCCCAAACTTTTTTTCTTTGAAATTAATTTAATTATTCTTCATATCCATCACCCAAAATTCATCATTGATAGCATCATTAATATTTTTTGGTTCAAGCTGTGAAGGAAAAGCTTGATGTTCAACCTGGTTTCTCAGAGAGGCTCTAGTTTGTGTCTCTCGATTTAAATCACCTACTACAACATCTAAAGGATGATTCTTGAGAGTTCTAATACCTCTAGAAAGAGTTGAACTGGACTCCTCATGGTTGTCTATTGGTTCAGACTCAACAGGTGCAGATTTTAGAAGATTCCCAGAATTGGTTACTTTTACAGGGGATTCACTATCATTATCATTAAGGTTCAGAATTGACATATCTTCCTTTAGGTGTTCAAGAGAGGTTTTGGGTTCATGTGGATCAGTCTCATCAAATTTGACATGAACTGATTCTTCCACACATTTGGTCTTCTTATTTAATACTCTATAGGATTTACTCGAAATTGAGTAACCTAAGAAAATTCCTTCATCACTTTTGGAAGCAAATTTGTCAATATTGTACCTAGTGTTAAGAATGAAGAATTTGCAACCAAAAACTTTGAAGTAGTTATCCTTAGGCTTCCTATTATTCCAAAGTTCATAAGGGGTCTTCTTAAGAACAGATCTAATCAAGACTCTATTGATAATGTAACAATCTATATTTACAGATTCAACCCAAAAATAAATTGGAAAATAATACTCATTGAGCATTGTCCTAGAAATTTCTTGAAGTGTCCTATTTCTTCTTTCCATGACTCCATTTTTTTGAGGTGTTCTAGGAGAAGAGAAATTGTGACTATAGCCATTGTGTGAGTAATAGGATTCAAACTCTTTATTTTCAAACTCACGACCATGATCACTTCTCAAGGTCTTAATCCTAAGTCCACTAAGATTTTCTACAGACTTGGAGTATTTGATAAAATAAGAACAAGCTTCACTTTTGTGAGCCAGAAAGTATACCCAAGTGTACCTAGAAAAATCATCTATAAGAACATAAACATAGTGCTTCCCATTTAAACTTGAAACTCTTGATGGTCCAAAAAAATCCATGTGAACCAACTCAAGCAGTTGAGAAGTAGAAACTTCTTTCTTTGATTTGAAAGAAACTTTGTGTTGTTTTCCCTTTTGACAAGGATTACACACTTTGTTAAGTGGGTGTTCTAATTTTGGTAAGTCTCTAACTAAACATTTCCTAGTCAGTTTCCTAAGTGAGTGCACATTACAGTGTCCTAGTTTTATATGCCACAACCAGGATTCCTTATGAAACACATTTAAACAAGAAACATTTTTCTTAACTAAAGAATCTTAATCAACAGCATATACATTCTCATTTCTGAGAGTAGTAAATATTAAATCATTTTTGGAATTAAAAACATTTTATGAATCATTTTCAAATTTAACATTAAAATAATTATCACACAACTGAGAAATACTTAGCAGATTGTATTTTAACCCATAAAAAAAAGTACTTTTGAAATTAATATAGTATTAGGGTTACCAATCTGGCCTAGGCCGACGATTTTCCCTTTATCATTATCACCAAAAGTTACTTGTACACCATCAACTTTGATTAGGATCCTAAAGCATGAGTAGTCTCCTATCATATGTATTGAACATCCACTGTCCAAGTACCACATAGTTCTATAGGATCTCTTTAGACAACATCCCTGCAAAATAGATTAGACATGGTGTAACTTTGGTACCCATATTTTCTTGGGTCCTGAGAGGTTAGTAAGTAAAACTTTGGGAACCCATACTTTTCTTATAGATTTTTTATAATCAGCAGATATTTTTTGAGACATAAACACTTTGTTTGGTCCTTTTGAGAATTTTTTTTCAAGAAATGGTCCAGAAATTGAACTAGCTATAAATTGTCTAGATTTTGGAATAAATTTAGTTTTAATAAACCTTCTTTGTCCTGGTTGATATCCTAGACCCGTTGTATATTTTGGCACAATCTGTTTTCCTAGAAACTGAGTCAAGGTATCTCTACCGGTAGTAAACTTCTCAAGATTTCTTCTTAATTGTTCATTGGATAACTTAAGTTCAGTTTTTTCTTTTAACAGTTGAGCATATTTTTCTTTCTCAATATCCAGATCAGATTTATAATTAGCATTTAAAGCATGTTGTTTCTTTAATGATTTATATTTTTCCTTGAGTTCATTAAAGGTATCCTCAAGCATTCCATAGTATTCAAATAGTTCATCGTTAGTCATATTTTCATCATTATTTGATTCAACTTCATTCCTAGAGTAATAATCATTAGGCATTGGGGAATTAGGTGTTACCTCAAATGTTTCTGTCATGAAACATAAGTTGGCATGATTGTTCTATTCACTATCAGAAGCATCAGATCCATTTGAGATATCCTATTAAGCACTCTAAGTAGCTTTTATATCCTTTTTATATCCTTTTCCCTTATCTTCATATTTATTCTTAAATTTCAGCTTGGGGCAGTCTGGCTTCACATGACCTTTTCGTTTGCACTCATAGCAGATTATTTCATTTGAATTGTCATTCCATTTTCTATTTTTCTTCCATTGTCCTTTACTATCATACTTTCCCCTGTAGTTTGACTTCCTAAATAATTTCTTCTTTTGGTATAACTTTTTGAACCTTCTAGAAAGATGATCTATCTCCTCATCACTGTCTGAATCTGACTCTTCACTAGTGGAACTGTCTACAGGAACTTGAACTTTTTCTTTATCCTTGTTCTTTGAGGTTGTAGTCTTGAATGCTACTGATTTCTTCCTTGGTTATTCATCTACTTATTGATTCACCTTAATTTATTCTTCATACATCATAAGCTTTCTAATTAGTTCCTGTACTGGTAGTTTTCCTATGTCACAAGATTCTCAGATAGAAACAAAAGTTCCTCTCCATCTGTCAGGTAGGCATCGAAGCAGTCTCATAATCTGGTCCTTACTATCCACTGGTTTCCCAAGCAGACTCATAGTATTCACTATCTCATTGAACCTGAGATACATGTCAGAAATGAGTTCATTAGGATTCATTTTAAAATTATCATATTTAATAGTGTATGTATTTAGTCTCATTTCTTTAACATTGGTTGTTCCCTCATAAGAAATAGCTAAAGTATCCCAAATTTCATATGTAGTTTTACAAGAAGATATTCTATTGAATTCATCATCACCTAGAGATAAGTACAATGAGTTCATTGCTTTACAATTATTTTTATATGTAGCTTTAGTCAATTGAGACCATGTGTCCCTAGCAGTAGCAGGTAATGTATGTTGTTCCTCAATTGTGTCCCAAATTTTAGGTCCCATGCTTTCTAGATACATTTTCATTTTTAATTTCCACTGAGCATAGTTATTACCATTAAATAAAGGTGGCCTGTTAGTAGCAGCACCCTCAACTCAATTTTCCATTGTTACTTAGAATTTTAAAGAATTGAAAATTTTGATATGACAGAAATTTTAAGATCTTTAAGATACAACTAAAATCATAGTTGAAAATAATTTGAACACTTGAAAGTAAAATTAACTCCTCTGATACCAAATGTTGGTTGGAGTGGATACTCAAGAGGGGGGGGGGGTGAATTTAGTTCCAATTAAAATTTATGTTAAAAACTTTATGGGTAAGAAAAAAACCAATTTAAAAATGGCCTAGTTAATTAAGGTAGTAGAAATATAAATGTTCAATTGGTCAACAGGTTTCTCAAAGGGTGATTAATCCTCATATGAATCAGTGTAGAAGACCAATTCAAATTTTGAAACAAGTTTACTAAATTAAACAAACATACACACTAACAAAAACTAACTATCAGAGTGAAAGAAAAAATAGTTTTATGTTTTAGAAAACATAAGCAACGGTTAAAATCAAAACAAAGTATATGAGGATTTTCACAACAATGTAAACAAGAGGTTCAGTCTCAAGATGAAACCTAATCCTATCCACTTGGTGATCACCTGCCACCAAACAGTCTATATTAAAAATTGATACACAACCTGTATTGGGATTTACAATAGTTTTCACAAACTATCTAGGGAACACACCCTCTACCACTGTTCTTTGTGGGATAGAAAAACATCATAGACCACACACGGTATCTTCCAAATTTATACATGGGAAACAAAAATAGGTGAAGTTTGATGTGAGGATATTCAGTATCCTCCAATTCAAGCACAGAAGATAGTGTGTTCAACAGACTGACACACTTCTCATAGATATAAAAGAAATAAACAAAATAGAGTAGTTATGATGAGAAAGAGTTTAGAAGACTCTATGTGTTTGCAGTTCATCTATTGACTCCTTGGAATGAGAGATGTTGAAGTTCTAGTCAATCTCTGGAAGTTGTTTCCAAAACAGAGTTTGGAAACTCCAGGTTTTAGCTTTCAGGGTTCTTCTTCTGGTTATGATGTTTGATCAATAGTTGATGCCCCACAGAAGGCTGGAATGAGTTTATCCCAGAATGATCTTCATGAAGCTTGTGGGTATTTTTGTATTAATGCTGGATGGTTCAAATTTTTTGATCCGGTGAGTAAGCTCTATCACACTTTTCATGCAACCCTTTCTTCGTGTCCGTGTATATGTTGCACACATCTCTCTTTCAGGGTCTTTTCATTTTATATTTGAGGTCTGAAAATGGGAATGAGTAGATCAGGTTCATGCTTTCTCGTACCTCATACTATCCACGATATTGTCCCCTGAAACGTTTACAATCAACATTAATTAATTTCAGAGCATTTATTTTATCAAATATGACCGTTAGAAAAATGTTGAGAAATTGAAAAAGTATGGAATAATAAGCATCGGTAGACTAGTAATGGTAGACTTCATATCAGTAAGCTTCAATAGTAGGTGCACATCGACAATCTCCCACTGTAACCTTTAACAGTATGCTTACACTGGTGACCATGTAACGATGACCTTGTAGCAGTGACCTTGTAACTGTAACCTTATAGCGGTGACCATGTAGCTGTAACCTTGTAGCGATGACCATGTAGTTGTAACCTTGTAACGGTAACCTTGTAGAGGTATCCTTGTAGCATTAGCCTTGTAGTGGTAACCTTGTAGCAGTATCCTGGTAGCGGTAACCTCTGTAACGGTGACCTCTGTATCGGTAACCTTATAACAGTAACCTTTGTACTTAAGATAAATTCTGCACTATAATCTTAACCAATAAAGCAGTAATATTGAGAGTATATGAATATTACTCTATAGGAATAGGTTACATTAATGAAACATAATTAGCATATAATGAAGACATGGTTCTTACTTGAATGAAAACAAGATTTGGGATTATCAAAATAATGGTTTGGGATTATCAAAACAAGTGAGTCCAACAATTATGAAAGTGGCTATTGATATTTCATGTGATTATTTTACCAGTAAAATATCCATGTGAATAAGTAAATGGAATTATTTGATTTTATCTTTACCATATTATGCTGAAGTTTAAGTTTAAAAGGCTTTTGTTTTAGTCTTATAAATTGCCTTAAATGTTTATGCTTATTTATGAAAGTTTCCACTATATTGTTATCCTTACTAAGCATCTGAGCTCACACCTTTCTATGTTTTATTTTTCCTAGTATGTGAAGAAGTATTTTATGGTTGACCTGTAGGGATAGGCAAAGGATATAAGTGTGTTTAAAAAAGGGACGAAATGTTTTTGATGTTTCTATTTCATGATGTAATGTAAAACGTATGAGTGTATCTAGTACTTCCAAGGCTACTAAACTAATCGGTCTTTCAGGACATGATTCCATGTATCATTACAATGTTTTTTAATAACCCCCGACTCTGGGTAATTGGGGTCGGAGCGTTACAGTTGGTATCAGAGAAAGTTTTGTACAAACCTTGGAAGATAGATTAAAAAAAACTCTGATTAGAAAACACTACCCTAAGATAGACATTGATGATTAGTATATAATAACATCCAAAAATTTTGGTAATGTAAATATTATGTGGGTTTTCAAAGAAATACATCCCTGTCTGGATACGAGCAGGTAGAGGCAGCTCTGGAACAAATGTACCTAGGAGTGAAAACTCCGAAAAAGAGTTTTGGGCTTGACCAGGGGTATCCTGGTACATGACAATGGGCCTTGCTGTACTATTGGTTACAACACTCCCGGGGGATATGCTTAGGATAATTCACATTTTCTTTACAAACCGATTTGAAGGATTTTAATATAAGATGAGAATAAATAACCTTGGTTAATCTTAAGGTGTTTTAGATTGAAAATAAGGTGTTATGATATTCTCTAAATGATTTTATGACTCACACTATGCTTTCTTGTGTTAGTCAATGGCTAGATTCCAAGGAAGTCATAGTAACACTGAACATGATGTAAAAGGTGGGTACGGTGGTGGAAATGAGCAAAGAAATGTAATTTTGATAGGTGTAAAAGATATCGTGTTCATGTCGAATCAGTTTTCCAAAAATATGATCAACAACATATATATTAACCAAATCCTGGACTCAATGAAGAAGAGAAAGGCGGTGAATGATAAGAGCTCCAGTAGTGGAGACCATGGAGAAAAGAAAGATCAATTTCCATCATGTAGGAAATGTGGAAGGAGACACCTAGGAATGTGTCTCAATGGATCAAATAAATGATTTATGTGTGGGAAAGAAGGACATAAAGTAAATAATTACCACGAAAAAAATGAAGAGTACTATGGAAGAAAATAAAAATGATCCTAAAAATCCAATTACAGTCATTTTTCATAAATTTAAGGGACCTTGGCATTACTTGAGACAATGACCTATTCTATAGGATAACCTCTGAGTCAAGGAACAACCTATGTGGAAATAAATGGATAGAGAAATGTTTAAAGTATGAGATTACTTTGAAAGACTATTCTATTGTATGTGTAACCATGCAGTTTGTTATTTGAAAATTCTATTTGAGGAAGAATCATCTTTTCTTTTGTGGATATAGTTATAAAGAACCATTTGGGTTTATATGATTCTTGAATTTGAGGCAATTACAAGTTATTAATTTTTGGGATGAAAATGAGAGGTATGAGATAACATTTGTGGTTAAATTATGTTATGGTTATTTTGAGGAATTTATCTCATTTTGGGAATGTTATAAAATATATTTTTTGAAAAAGGACAACATGCATACCATGTGACAACCCGTCGCGTCGGACAAAGCTGCGGGATTCGAACCCACAACCAGAGTGCGATTGGGATTTATCACCTACCACTGGACTACATGTAGTCCGTAGTTAGTGTGAATAATTATTTTTAGTTAAATTATTTTATTGATCAATAATAAGTTGATTTGGGATCTTATGTCTTACCAAATGGATATCCTTAATATAAGAAAATGATTTGGTGATTAAGTGATAAATGTTATTTTGGAAGATGTTCACTCTGTTGGGAACAATACATGCCTAAGGAAAATAGAATACTATGAGATTTCATTTGAGGAGTAATGATGTATTTTTATCTATGTTTTTATTGTGGATTTATAGCTATTTGGGTTATTTGTGGAAATTATTAACCTATCATAGAGAATATGTTATTAGGTTAATTACTTTTATGCACGTGAATTTAAGAGTAGTTGATGTTATTTGGAGATACAATTTAACGTGGAAGAATACGTAATCAAATTATTCTAAGTTTTGAGTTTCAATATTAGTTTTAATTATATTAAAGTATTTTAAGGACAATTGTTTATTGAATTGTACTTATTGAACTTTGGGAATTGTTGGTTTAATTTTAGAAATTAAGATTAATATTTCTTTCTCTAAAGGATTATTATTTTTGGGGATCATCTGATATTATACTAACCATTTTTATTTTGGTTAATTTCTAAAGATAAGGGAAATATATAGTTTATCCTTTGTGGATCATTTGATTCTCTATAAATTGATTCTAGCACTTCAGGTGTGACCAAGTCATCTTGAATATTCATTGTTTATAAAAAAAAGAGATGAGTTAGTGGTTAAAATTTATTAAAGGATGAAACTATAATTATTAGACACTAGAAGAGTCTTATATTCATTGTTAATTTATATATTTTTCATATGAATTGTTATTCATAAATACCATTTTAGTGCATTTTACACTTTGAACATCATTTCACATCATGATTGCAATTCTTTCTTAAAATGCACTATTACATGGTACATTTGTGAGCACAATTTACAATAGCCAATTGTATTGATTTTAATTTCATATTTAATTTTCAGGTTTCTAATTCCATTTGGAACAATTCATACTTTTTGTGAACTTGAAGATTCAAATTGGAAGACCGCCAAAATGGGCCTTGAACCAACCACATTCTGGGCAAAGTGAGCTGGAAAACATCCCAATAAAAGTACTGTATCTGCCAGGATTCAAGCCCAAAGAGTCTAAATATTTAACTGGAGATATAATACATCATGGGGAACATTTAATTAAACAGTGTAACAAGCTAATTCAAAAGTTTTAATGGAGTTCCAGGCGTCCCACGTTGAAGATTCAATTCTGGTCCATATTCTGCGGCCCAGAAAACAGCCCACTATTTATATCATATCTTGCGAACGGATTATTATTTTGAGCTGAAATTTTACAGGCTATTATGGGAAATCCGTTGATTCATTTAAGTCTTATAGGACCCACTCAAATTATGCCTTCTAGAAGGTCCTTTCGGTGCGTCTTTCCGGTGGATGCAAGCTGGCTGCAACTTCGGGGCAAGAAGTGGAAAAGTCTATCTACATTAATGTTCCACCCACCTTTCCCCAACACAATTAATTAAAGGCACATGGGATGTTTGGGTATTGGCCAAGGATTTATTTTTTCCTATTTAAGGCAGTATTGGTGGAGTATTTAGGGATCTTTGATGCTTTGTTTCATTGTAATGTTTTGCTGTCCATTTGATGTTGTAATCGTTCTTCATTCTCATGTAAATTGTTTGAATCATATTAGTTCTTAATAAAAGTTCTCCGTTTTATCTTTTTCTATTATTCTTATTATCACTTTGATACTGTTTATTCAATTTTTTAATTTATTCACACCAAATCTTGTGAAATTTATCACACAACGGTGGAGTGATCATTTTTGTTGTTGTTTTTGCTTCTTCAATTCCACCCCTATGAGTCTACTTTTTGCTTCCTTTGAGATCATAGAATCAATGGAGGGATAAAACCTTATAGGTAGGTCCTAGAGAGTTTCATGGGGAATATTTTATGTTATTTTATGATCTTAAATTCTATAATCACTTCATTAATTTAAGATTTCCATTTGATGATTATTTTCTTTTTCATCTTCACCAACTTTAACAATGACACATTTCAAGTGCTAGTACGATCCAATTCCTTGGAGTGATCACTAAATTGATCCGAAAAGTGCATTAGTGATTAGCCTTGGAATTATGTAAGGATTAAATTGGTGAATTATGTTGAGAAATTTTATCATTTTGTGGATACTTCTTGAATTAGTGAATTGAAACATTATAAGAAAATAAATACATCCAATCTAACCCTAGTAACAACTTAGGATCAACTCATCTCCATTAATTGTTTTAGAATAAGTAATTGTATGTTTTAATTTATTTTATTTAGATTAAATCAGTAGTTATTGAAATCAAATAAATCCAAATAGTTGGTCACTCCATATCCAAATCCTTCCAAAATCAGAGTGTCTCTAGGTTTCTTCTTTGATCCCTGTGGATTCGACCCTACCCGTACTACAATGACTGCATACCTGTAGGGTAAATTTGGGAGCAACCAAATTTTGGCGCCATTTTCGGGGACCCAAGTAAGTTACCTTAGACACTATCATCCTTTTCTCACCCCACTTTCTCTATTCTCAACCCCATATCTCTTATCTTTTCCCCCTTTCTGTTTGTGTGTATCCTGAGAATCTAGAATCCAACTTTCTATCTTATCCAATGGAGTATCTTCAAAGTCACCATGTTAGAAACTCATGCTGTAATCAAATGGAAATTCAATATTGGGAAGCCCCTAAATTAGAAAATTTATTTGATCAACCCTTTAATGATTACCCCACACCCGATGAGACGTACAATCAATGGGATAATGAATGTTTAAATGATCAGTTTCCTTCCCTCTCAAGGATGATTGAAGATTCCAATCTTAGTGAAGTCCATAATGTTCAACATCCCATCCTATCTGTTCCAAAATCATTTCTTGAAAACTTGTTTAATAAAATGGATATAATGAGTTCCGAGGTATCATCTTTGAGATTAGAACTACAACGCATTAATACTTCTGAGGAACTCATCCCTACACCAATTGTACCTTTCAAAACCTTATGTGGAGTGTCTAGTTTCCCACAAACCTCTCATGAATTAATTGAAAAACCGACCTTTGGATTTTGGTTAGGGTAAGTGAATCAAGAAATTGTTGAAGGGTATTTAAATCAGGAGGAAATTGATTTCATGTATTCACAAGAGGGGAATTTGACATCGTGGATTGAGTCTCCTAAGTGTAACTCTGTTGATGATTTTTCAAAAACATGAATCATTGAAACACTGAAAGAAATCAAAAACATTGATTCCATGCCCATTCCTAACACTATTATTTCCAATTTTTTGGTGGAATCTTCTGTTCAAAATGAAACAATTTTGTCAAGAAATTTGGAAAATGAAACTGAGTTGGATTCAAATTCTCAACCTGTGTCTAAATGTACTATCCAAACTGAGCTCAAAATCATTGTAATTCCTTCCCCACTCGAGTACCCTATCATTTGTGTTAATCAAGATCTTGGGGGTTTCATTAATTCATCTCATGAAACTCAAAAAGGGGGGGGGGGGGTTGATCTTTGTTTTTTAGGAAAGACTACAGAACAAAAAAGATCAACCATTTATGATATTCCTTGGATTTTCCCATTCATTTTAGAAAATAGGATTGTTCATGAATAAAATTCCAAATCTTATTACCAACCACAAGGGATATTCATTCTCAATCATGTTGAAGTGGAGAAAGATGAGGTAATTAAAATTTTTAAAGTTGGAATTGGCTAAGTTGGGGGGTTCAAGTCGAGCTAAAGACGTTAAATTAAGCGCTACACGGGAGGCAACCCGTGGTTTTCAAGTTTCCAATCATTTTGTTGTTTTAATCAACTTTATATTTCAAATAGGATTAGTGAATCATTTTGATATAATTTTATTCTACCTTAGACTATTGACATGTTCCTCTTTTATGAGTATGGATGGGTATGAAAGGGGAGCACCGTATTCATCTGTGTCACGTGGTGTGATCCTTGAGTAATAACTTACCCAGAAAATATAAATAATACAATGTATCATAAGTTTATTTTTATTTTATGTTTTTGTAGGTATTTAAAAAAATAATAGATTGTTGACTTGTTCTTCTTTTCTGAGTAAGGATGGGTATAAAAGGGGATCACCGTATTCATCCGTGTCATGCGGTGTGATCCCTGAGTAATACCTTACCCAAAAATTTAAGAGGAGACAATTTATCATTAGTTTATTTTATTTTATTTTATGTTTTTTTAGGTATTTAAAAAAAATATATTGTTGAACTGTTCTTCTTTTATGAGTAAGAATTGGTATGAAAGGGGAGAACCATATTCATCTGTGTCACACGGTGTAATCCATGAGTAATACCTTACTCAGAAAATTTAAAGAAGACAATGTATCATCAGTTTGATTTTTTAAAATTAAAAAAAAATTAAAAAACAAGGAAAACCATAAGAATTTTGATACTTGGTATTAAATAAATTGTTTTGTTGTTCGTTTTTTCTGCTTTTTTCTTATTTGTATGGTTCATGGACTATTTTGAGTGATACATGTTCAATCAAGGAGGTGCCTACATCCCCAAGAGATCAAAGGAGTAATCTGGAGCATCATGACCTTCAACTTCAAAAACTAGGTGAATTTGTTCCATATTTATCATTTTCAATTTCCTCTTTGAACTCCTCTCCTACCCCCTTTCTAACTTTTCTTTTCTTTAAACACTGGGGACAGTGTTACTCTATGTTGGGGGGAGATGAAATAATTTTTTTGATTTCGTGTGCAAAAAGAAAAAAATGCGTGGAAGGAAAAATTTCATTAACCATGAACATGATAACACACATTGCAAACTCTGAAATAGGATATCAAAGAATTTTTCATGCCTTGATTATGATTTTAATGAAAGTTTAGGTTCATGAGCATGTATTTTGGAAAGTGCTGTTGTCTGATGTGATTTTTCACCGTTATATTTTCATTCATTTAATAAAAAAACACAATGCACGTCCTCTAGATTGTGGGGTTTTAGTTTGAGTTCTTGGGGACCCCTAATAAATAGCATAGTTTTGGTAATTATTTTAGTTTTAATATGAGTATTCAAAATAAAAAATAAAAAAAAATTAATTTGCGCGTAGAGCAATGGAATAACCGAATGTGTGGCTTTCGACACTTGGGGATCACGACTCTATAGTTGTGTGGCCTGGAGTTGGGCATTTTATCTCTATTTATGGTAATTTGAATTTGTTTTTGATTGAGTTAACTCGAGAAGATGCCCGAGTATGTGAACTTCACTTGGTGCCCTAAGATCTTTGAGCCTGGGAGTCATCGACAAAGTCTTGCTACATGGGTTGACTCGATTGAGTTCAATTTCAATTACCATGGCAAAATTGCAAACAAAATCAAAAAAATAAAAAAAAACAAAAAAAAGAAAAAGAAAAAAATTGAATACTTATCTTAATATTAAAATCTCAATACTCCTAGAGCTTCCATCTTTTCCCCCTTTGAATGAAAATGAACCCCCATGTCTATTGTGATGCACAACACTTCGTCATGCTTAATTAAAATTGGATGAAATGTGGCGATGAATTTGAACAAAGAAGTGGGCTTGGGCTTGGGTTATGCCTCTAGAATTATCTTGTTTTAAATTATTTTGATGGGTTTCATAATTTTTTGGTATGAGGTCTTTGGGTGAGCAATGTGTATTAAAATGTTTTTGGAAAAGGTCATTCAAATTTCATGTTTGTGAGATATATTTTGCTCGGGACTAGAAAAACTCAAGTTGGGGGGTGTGATTAGCCACTGGAAGAGACTTATATTCATTGTTAATTTATATAGTTTTCATGTTCCTTGTTATTCATAAATACCATTTTAGTTCATTTTACACTTTGAACATAATTTCACATCATGATTGCAATTTTTTCTTAAAATGCACTATTACATGGTACATTTGTGAGAAATATTTACAATATCCATTTGTCTTGATTTTAATTTCATATTTAATTTTCATGTTTCTCATTCCATTTGGAACAATTCATACTTTTTGTGCACTTGAAGATTCAAATTGTAAGACCACCAAAGTGGGCCTTGAACCAACCACATTCTGGGAAAAGTGAGCTAGACAACATCCCAATAAAAGTACTGTATCTGCCAGGATTCAAGCCCAAAGAGTCTCAAAATTTAACTGGAGATATAAGACATCATTTTGAACATTTAATTCAACAGTGGAACAAGCTAATTCAAACTTTTTAATGGAGTTCTAGGCGGCCCAAGTTGAAGATTTAATTCTGAGCCAGATTCTGCGGCCCATAAAAACAGTCCACTATTTATATCATATCTTGCGAACTGATTATTATTTTGGGATGAAATTTTACAGGATGTTAGGGGACATCTGGGGATTCATTTAAGTCATCTAGGGACCACTCAAATTAGGCCTTCTATAAGGTCCTTTCTTCATGTATTTCCGGTGGATGCAAGCTGGCTGCTACTTCGGGGAAAGAAGTAGAAAAGTCTCTCTACATTAATGTTCCACCCACCTTTCCCAACACAATTAATTAAAGGCACATGGGATGTTTGGGGCTGGGAAAAGTCTTAATTTTTTCCTATTTAAGTCATTATTGGTGGAGTATTTAGGGATCTTTGATCCTTTGTTTCATTGTAATGTTTTGGTGTCCATTTGATGTTGTAATCGTTCTTTATTCTCATGTAAGTTGTTTTAATCATATTAGTTCTTAATAAAAGTTATTCATTTTCTCTTTTTCTATTATTATTATTATTATCATCACTTTTATACTTTTACTTCAAGGTTTTAATTTATTCGCAACAAATCTTGTGAAATTTATCACACAACGGTGGAGTGATCATTTTTGTTGTTGTTGTTTTTGTTTCTTCAATTCCGCCCCTATGAGTCTACTTTCCACTTCCTTTGAGATCATAGAATCAATGGAGGGATAAAACCTTATGGGTTGGTCCTAGGGAGTTTCATGGGGTAGATTGGATGTTATTTTATGATCTTAAATTCTGTAATCACTTCATTAATTTAAGATTTCTATTTGATGATTATTTTCTTTTTCATCTTCACCAACTTTAACAATGACACATTTCGAGTGCTTGTACGATCCAATTACTTGGACTGATCACTAAATTGATCTGACAAGTGAATTGGTGATTAGCTTTGTAATTGTGTAAGGATTAAATTGGTAAATGATGTTGAGTAATTTTATCATTTTGTGGATACGTCTTGAATTAGTGAACTGAAACATTATAAGAAAATAAATACATCCAATCTAACCCTAGTAACAACTTAGGATCAAATCATCTTCATTAATTGTTTTAGACCAAGTAATTGTATGTTTTAATTTATTTTATTTATATTAAATCAATAGTTATTCAAATCAAATTAATCCAAATAGTTGGCCAGTCCATATCCAAATCCTTCCAAAATCAAAGTGTCTCTAGGTTTCTTCTTCGGTCCCTGTGGATTCGACCCCTACCTGTACTACAACGACCGCATACCTGTAGAGTAAATTTAGGCGCAACCATATACTTAAAAAGTAAGTATATCCCTTTATGTTCTTAGTCAATATCAAAAATAAATTTCTTAACTTTATTAAATGGAACTTAAAACAAAAAACATTGTCTGTTTACTTTTCCTACTAGGAAACTAATGAGTTTATCCCATCACAAGTTTGTGGTTTTCTTGTTGTTAACTTTATAGTCATCATGTTTTCTATCACTCTCCATCAGAACTTGACATTTAGTTTATCTTCCATATCCATGTCTTTCTACATGTAATCCTAGTATGGTTTATCTTGGGTGACCTTTGTACTTCTCTTTAGTTCTTTTAAAGTGATAGTTTTATTGACTCTTTTTCTGATGTGATACTTTCAATGAAGTTCCCAAGCCCAATTTTAAAATTTCTAGGATGCAATTTCCAGGAGGGAAGAATGTAACACCTCAAGATTTTTTAGTAAGTTATTTTCTTTAAAGTAATTCAATAGCTTGCGCTACACGCAACACCGAGTTCGAGCGCACCACGACTTAGCAAACTAGCTATTCAAAAAAGGTTTATGAATAATATTAGCTGAATTTTGAATTTTATATACTCCCTATAATTTTAGAATCCATATTATGTGTTTTTTAGACATAATATAAGAACAAATTCACTTTTTTTCCAGATAAATGAAGTATTTTTCAAAAAATGCAATTTTACCACCATTTAAAGGAAAACCCTTTTTAAAACCAATATTTGATGCTTTTATATATTAAATTTAATGAAATTTAATTCTTCTTTATAATCAGGACATAAAAATTTATTTTGGATAAATTTTTGGTACTTTTCTGATAACTTCCATATTTTGATGAATACTGAAAATTACTAAATTTTAATTGAAAACAACTTTTTTAATCGAAATAATTTATAGTGTTAAATTATGCATTTGAATGGTTTGGAAGTATAATTAGATTATATTTTTATCATTTAATACAATGTATGTCATTATAAGTAATTTCACATTTAAATTTGACATAAACACATGCCAATCTTTTGATAGTTTTTAATTTAAAAAAACCTGCTTTTCGGTTTTGACAACGAGAATTAATTTTAAATTAATTAATGCAACTTATATGTTTTGAATTTAGTAAAATATAATTAAACTTTGAATTTGTAATATCAAAATTATCTTAGGGTAAATTTTTGGTATTTTTCTGAAAACATTCAATTTTTGATGAATAGTGAAAAACACTACGTTATAGTTTAAAACCAACTTTTTATTTAAATAATTATTTATTTTATTTAATTTTTTTTAAGTAAAAATAGATATATAAGACCTATATAAGTTCAATGTAATTAATTGGAGTCATTTTATGTAAAGACCCAGAAATTTCAAGGAATTTTTTTTCTTAAATACTTTGGAATTTTATGAGTCTGCGGTTTCTGACTGCACTTGATTCCGAGGCCCGGTGTGCCCAAAATCAATTTATGAAGTTTTGTTTGGGTATGTTCAGTAAACGTACGTGCGAGTTTTTCTATATTTTGAACCGGTGCTCATAATTGAAATCCGAGGACACAGATGAACTCGTAGTGCCGATATTCGCTTAAGGGGACCTTTACCACAGTTGCGTTTTATGCGGGTTGAGAGTTAATTTTTGGGGATTTAGAATAAAATAAATAATATTGTAGTACATAATTTTATTTAAAGATGTTAGTTATATCCTACAAGGGAAAGTTATAGGTGAGGCCCACACCCACATAACCTCCAATGAGAGGATAATGTGAGGTGGGGACCACACGAACCCCTAACCTTTCAACTCCCTTAAACTCCCCATTAATCCCTCTTAATTAATTTGACAAATCTCCCCTTAATTAATGTGATCTCTTCACCTCCATCTCTCCCATTAATTTTTTCCAACACTTTTGATTAATGAATTGAACCCTACAATTAATTAATTAAAGTGTTTGAATTTTTAAAATTCATGTGTGAATAAAATAATAGACTTAGCTATTATTTTAGTTTGGCACTCGTTGTGTTGAAAGAATTTTGGGAGAGCTCTTGTGAAATAGAAGAATAGAGTTCTTTTTTCGATGAAGAAACACTGAAGAATGAAGATCGTCTCCTTCGATCTTCGGCCAAGCCAAAGGAATAGGAGCCACCTGAAAGGAACGCCGATGACGTTCCATCCTCGACCCCTTCTTCCTCGACGTCAACAAGTTGACTCTGCCTCCCCGCGACTCCATCTACAAACGAACCTTATTTCTAGGTAGGGGGTTTGCTTCAATTTTAATTGAATAAAATTGTTCTTCATTCTTTGTTGAAACCTTATTTTATCTTTGGCCTTATGATACCGCCTAACGCGGAGGGCGCGGTCCGAACGAACAAAGCCTGACGACCCTCCGTTGACCCCTATTTTATTTTGATGGAAGAGGTGGCAGTGACTGGAGGAAGCGACGACTGTGTGCCGGACGCGTGGAGAAGAACCGTGGCCCACATCCGCGGGCCGGTCGGGTGAAGAAGAATCGGCCAGCCATAGCCGATCGGGCTAGTGGAACCGTGACGCTATATGGTGCCGTGCTGCGGAGGACCGCGACCTGCACTCTGCGGGCCGTTTCGGCGGGCGAACCGGCCGACTCGTCAGCCGACTGGGTTGATGAAGGACGCGACACCCATAGGTGGCACGCAGAAGGACCACGACCCGCTCGTATCGGGAAGACCGGCTGGCCGGACAGGAGGGAAACACCGCTCGGCGCCGCCGGTTAGGGAAGTCGCCCCCCCCCCCCTCCTGCATCGCTCGGCCAGCCAGGCCGCGCCGCACCGTGCCGGGCCGGACCGCGCCCCCCGGACCGGGCCGCGCCCCACCGAGCTGGGCTGCGTGCTTCACCAGGCCGGTCCGACACCAGCCGGGTCGGACTCGCCAAAAGCAGGTCGACCCGACCCTCCAGCCCACTAGGCTTAAAAGGCCGATCCCATTACGCTTAAATATGAATAACTTCACGACTGTGCGTCCGATCAACGCGCCGTTTGCGACACTAGGATCCTTATGATGAGGCAGTCCTTTTGAAATACTCTAAGTGAGTTTTGGACGACTTTGAAAAATGGACGGGTTTGGAATGAGCGTAATTCCAACCGGGCCCCTGGAACGGAAGAGCCAATAACTCTCAGACCGGGTGTCCGATTGATGCGTCGTCTGTCGCGTTAGGTTCCTTTTGATGAGACAGAACTTCGGGATACATCAACTCAAAACTTAATGATAGTTGATGTATCGAACCCTTGGCTCAAGGAGTGGACCCTCCTGGAATCGAGCGTGCTATGTGTGGGAACCACAGAGATGGCTGCGACTGCGATGACTACCATACTGGAATCCTCTGTGGGTTTGATGACGACGACAACCGTACTGGAATCCTCTGTGGGTTCAACGATGACGACAACTGCACGGGAATCCTCCGTGGGTTCGACAATGATGACTACTGTACTTGTATCCTAAGTGGATCTGATAGTTTGACTTCTGTTCTAGTATCCTACGTGGGTCCGACAGAGTAGTTGGTCTAGTATCCTACGTGGGTCCGACAACTTAGCTGGTCTAGTATCCTACGTGGGTCTGACAGCTTAGATGAATCAGTGACTACATCTGACCATCTCTATCGCTATACGAAAGATGTATACCTATGTGAGCTGAGTCTTGACTTTAAATCATTATCATCGATGTGATTGACTTACTTTACTGTGTGGACTGGGTTGTGCTTGGGCTCGAGAGTTGGAGCCGAACTGTGATTGATAACTTAGGTATATGTATGGGCATATACCTAAGTAGAGTTGGTTGATACTTCGCGATTGTATCTTTCTCCGTGGATTCTGTGAGACCTTTGGGGGTCTCGGGGTCCCTACTGAGTATCGTATACTCACCCCTGCATGGGCTATGCCCACACTACGTTGTGTTGGAAGTAGACGACTGACAACACTGATCGAGGTGGAGACTTGTAGAGCTGGACGGTACCCGGAGGTGGACCACTTGACGAGACGTACATGGAGCAGACGGACGGACCCGTGGTGATGAGGAGACCATATGTACCCACCCTTCAGGTGGGATTCCCGGAAGACAACACGGTGGTTGATGTTTCACTTTACTGCAGTTGTACAAGCTTTTCAGTAGTACTGTACCTAATGTTGGGCTTGTATTTCCGGCCCCTTTCTTTTCAGCACTTACTTTTGTATACAGTTCTGCTTAGTGCTTACTTCAGTTGCGTACTCTGTTGTGTTTTTTTACTTTTATAAAGGCAATGCCTTCCCAGTATAGGGATTTACACCTTTGGAGCTAGATGCTAGCCCCTGTCCTACGAAAGGCGGGCTTGGGGTAGTCACGGCAGGGGCCCCGAGGACGGGTCGTGACAAATTGGTATCAAAGGAGTCGGTTCTACCGTAGAACTCAGGACTCTGATTATTCTTTTCTGTGAAGAAATAGTGTTAAGATTATTGAGTGTGGTTATCAGTCCAGGGAGTTCAGTGTTGGTACGGCGGCCGACGTATCCATACACGAGGACCCTGACCTCTGATTTCCGACTCGGTGCACGAAAACACGGATTGCATGTTTGTTTCAAAAGCTTTCTTTATGATTACTTTGTGTCAGCTCACCAGGTATACTGTTTGACTATGGCACACTTGTTTATTTTCAGGATGGTCCCATGAATGCAGCCAACTAGGGTTCTGAGTTGCGTACGAGATGGCAGCCCACCGAGCGACGAGACCTCGGTGCGGGGCCCCATCACAGCGGAGGCACCAACGGTACCACTATCCGCTGGGCCACCGATGCCACCAGCCCCAACAGTAGAGAGTTCACGACATCTGAGCGCATTACACGAGTTCCAGCGACAGAGGCTGCCCAGGTTTCGCGGAGAGACGGACCCTCAGGCAGCCGAGGATTGGCTGGAGGCTATCGTTAGGGTTTTCAGATTGGTAGGGACACCAGCCGACCTTATGGTGATTCTTTCCGCGAGTCTCCTGCACGCAGCAGCAGGTAGATGGTGGAGCCTGATGCTCCAGGTGCATGAAGAGACATCTTTAGTTTGGACAGACTTCGAGAGTCTCTTCCGCTCGGAGTTTGTTCCAGCCACCCTTCGTGTGGTGCAGATACATGAGTTACTTAATCTGTAGCAGGGCAGCATGACAGTAGCTCAGTACTCAGCGAGGTTCACTGACCTCTCATGCTACTCCATGGTCGTGGTATGAGACCCATTCTTCAGGGCCCGGACCTTTGAGCAGGGACTCAGACATGATATCTGGGCTTCAATGATCTCCCTCAGTATTCCGATGCAGATGGGAGTACTGGAGTGAGCCCTTCTTGTGGAGAGCTTTCTTTCTGAGTCGACACCAGTGATGAGACCCACCGCATGGTGACACGTAGAGCAGTATTCTGCAGCTGGCAGTAGACGAATGATGCAGAGGTCTAAGCGGATCAGGCCATCAGGTGGGCGATCACAGGATACAGGTTCAGTTGTGCGGGGCACACCGAACAGAGCTAGCTACACGAGGAGAAGACAGTGCTATGCATGCGGCGGGCAGGGCCACATGGCTCGTGACTGCCCTACCTACCATGCGGATGAGCAGCAGACAGTAGAGGGACCTCCCAGGCAGAGGTAGAGGTTTGACCATGGTGGTCCAACAGGAGCAGGCGGACGAGGCAGAGGAGCTGGATGAGTAGTGGGTGGTGGGCCACCTTTTGAGGCTCTACCACCACCACCACCGCCAGGAGGTCCACCCCGACCACAGGGAGCTGGCAGACAGAGGCAGGATCAGCTCCAGGAAGTCGAGGCCTACGACCACGGCGCACCTGAGATGATTCGAGGTACTATATGTGTCTAATCCACCCTTGATTCAGTGCTTATAGACACAGGTGCGAGTCATTCTTTTATTGCCGCTGCCCTTGTTTGGAGCTCGGAGATTCCGACAGAGCCCTTGGCTCGATCCTTACGGCTAGAGACTCCTACGGGAGTAGACTCGATGATTATGAACTGGTGTCGGCAGTGTGAGCTTACTATAGGAGGCTAGAGCTTCGGCTAGGATCTTCTTGTAGCGGCATCGAGGCCTTACGAAGTCATCTTGGGTATGGACTAGTTGTCTATAGTCCATGATCAGATTGACTACATTAGGCGCAAAGTGCGGTGTGTCTACATGGATGGGACCAAGTTCACCTTCACTGGCGAGAAGAGAGCCTTTATAGCACAGGATGGACTTACGCAGAGGATAGGGTAGCCGATCACACATCAGTTGTCTAGTCACATCCTCGGAGCAGTTGATGTGCGGAGTACGAGTTTTCCTGTTGTGGTGGATCAATATGCGGACGTTTTTCTTGACGACATTCCAAGACTACCTCCTCGCATAGAGGTAGACCTCTACATAGACCTGTACCCCAGGACAACACCGATATCTAGTCCAGCATATCGGATGTCTCCCACCGAGCTTCGTGAGCTGCGGGTACAGCTAGAGGACTTGCAGGGGAAGGGATTTATCCGACCCAGTGTTTCACCCTGGGCATCTCTGATTTTGTTCGCCAAGAAGGCAGATGAGAGCTTGCGACTATGTGTCGACTACCGTCGCCTGAATCAGGTGACCATGAAGAACAAGTACCCACTCCCAAGGATTGATGACCTCTTTGATTAGCTCAAGGGAGCACGATGGTTCTCAAAGATAGACCTCAGGTCAGGCTATCATCAGCTTAGAGTTTGAGACGAGGATGTGCAGAAGACGACCTTTAGGTGTCGGTATGGCTACTATGAGTTCTCAGTTATACCTTTCAGTGTAACCAACGCACAGACAGTGTTCATGAGTCTTCTTGAATAGGATATTACAGCCTTACCTCGATCGTTTTGTCATAGTCTTCATCAACGACATACTGATATAATCGACTATTGAGGAGGAGCACACCTACCACTTTCGGGTTGTACTGGATAAACTCTGAGAGAACCAGCTTTATGGTAAGATCTCGAAGTGTCAGTTTTGGATTCGAGAGTTCCAATTCTTGGGACACCTCATCTCAGAGGCTGGAGTTGCAGTGGATCCAGCGAAGATCGAGGCAGTACTTGCTTGGGAGCCACCCAGGAGCGTGACGGAGGTGCGGAGTTTTCTGGGTCTGGATGGGTACTATCGGAGGTTTGTGCCAGAATTCTCCAGAGTTGCAACACCGCTTTCTGCCTTGACGAAGAAGGGGGAACCCTTTGTATGGTTAGAAAAATTCCAGCAGAGATTTTAGGAGCTGAGGTAGAGATTGACCAGTGCGCCCATCTTGAAGATACCAGAGGAAGGAATAGGGTACGTAGTTTACTACGACACATTAGGGACCAGACTGGGGTGTGTCCTGATGTAGGAGAGACCAATGATCGCTTATGGTTCACGACAGTTGAGACAACATGAACAGAACTACACTACCCATGACCTGGAGTTAGTAGTAGTGGTCTTTTCCTTGAAGATGTGGCGACACTATTTGATGGGTGAGCATTTTACAGTCTACTCTGATCACCATAGTCTCAGGTACATCTTCTCGCAGAAGGACTTGAACCTAATACAATGGTGATGGCTCGAGTTCCTCTAGGATTATGACTTTGAGATAGTCTATACTCCTGGGAAGGGGAACGTTGTAGAAAATGATCTCATTAGGAGATCAGGAATTTAGCTACTAGGAGAGGAAACAAAGAAGCTAGCCTCGTTGCAGATATCCTTTGTGAATAGAGATGGAGAAGATTTTCTACAGTCTCTCACAGTCACTCCTCCACTCCTTCAGTGAGTCAGAGAGGCACAACGTGGGGACGTTGACTGTGAGACGTGACATGCTCAGATATCCTCAGGGCAGGAACCTGATGGATTTTCTGAAGGAGGGGAGCATTTCATCCTCTTCAGGGGACGTACCATGGTACCAGTTGCACTACAGGAGGAGGTGATGAGGGAGTTCCACACTTCCCCTCTAGCGGTACATCCAGGAGTGGAGAATATGTATCAGGACCTCAGACAACAGCACTGGTGGCTGAGTATGAAGAAGGCAGTAGCAGAGTTCGTTTCACGATGCCTCACTTGTCTGCAAGTGAAGGCGGAGCACTAGGTACCACCTGGCTTGGTACAACTCTTAGAGGTTCTGGAGTGGAAGTGGGATGGGATATCCATGGATTTCGTGATAGGGCTTCCACGTACATCCAGGGGACACGACTCTATCTGGGTGATCATAGACAGACTCACCAAGTCGGCCCAATTCCTACCAATCAGAGAGCAGGGCTCAGTAGAGAGCTTGGGACGCCTTTACATTCAGGATATTGTACGACTTCATTGTGTTCCATCCACTATCATCTCAGATAGAGATGGTCGTTTAACTTCCCAGCTATGAAAGGGATTATAAGAGGATTTTGGGACGTAGCTTCGCTTGAGCACCGCCTTCCATCCTTAGATGGATGGTCAGACTGAGAGGACCATTCAGACTCTCGAGGAAATAGTCCGTGCATGTGTCCTTGACTTTGATCGCAGCTAGGAGGATCACTTACCCTTGGTGGAGTTTGCGTACAACAATAGCTACCACTCCACCATTGGGATGGCACCATACGAGGAAATGTATGGCCGACCATAAAGATCACCTCTATGATGGACTGACCCTGGGGAGTCAGCACTTGTAGGACCATAAATGGTTCAGGCTATGATAGAGAAGGTTCAAATCATGCAGGACTGGATGAAGACTGCACAGAGCAGACAGAAGTCCTATGCTGATAAGAGAAGGAGACCACTAGAGTTCGAGGATGGTGACCACGTTTTCTTACGGGTCTCACCTCGACGAGATCTACGGAGATTTGGCCAGGATGACAAGTTATCTCCGCGTTTCATCGAACCTTTCCAGGTCCTCAACAGAGTAGGCAAGGAAGCTTACCTCCTGGATCAACCACCTTAGTTGCACTGGGTGCATGATGTCTTCCACGTATCTTAGTTGAGGAGATACGTGCACGACCCGTCCCACATCATTGAACATGGGGAGCTGGACATCGATGACGGGGAGACATTCACACAGGTCCCAGTGGAGATTGAGGATCGATAGTAGTGGGTCCTACATGGACGGTCGATTCCTCTAGTTCACATTTCCTGGCAGCACAAGAACCTCCAGGAGAGAACTTGGGAATGAGAGGCTCAGTTGCAAGCTCAGTACCCCCATTTTTTTCCCTAGTGTGTGTTGTAGCATTATAGGGATGCAAATCCCTAAGGTGTGAGTAATGTAAAGACCCGAAAATTTCAAGGAATTTTTTTTTAAATACTTTGGAATTTTATGAGTCTACGGTTTTTGACGGCACTTGATTCTAAGGCCCGGTGTGCCCGAAATCAATTTCTGAAGTTTTGTTCGGGTACGTTAAGTAAACGTACGTGCGGGTTTTTCTATATTTTCAACCGGTGCTCAGAATTGAAATATGAGGACACCGATGAACTCGTAGTGCCGGTATTTCCATAAGGGGACCTTTACCACAGTTGCGTTTTATGCGGGTTGAGAGTTAATTTTTGGGGATTTAGAATAAAATAAATAAAATTGTAGTACACGATTTTATTTAAAGATGTTAGTTAAATCCTACAAGGGGAAGTTATAGGTGGGGCCCACACCCACATAACTTCCCATGAGAGGATAATGTGAGGTGGGGCCCACACAAACCCCTAACCTATCAACTCCCTTAAACTCCCCATTAATCCCCCCTTAATTAATTTGACAACTCTCCCCTTAATTAATGTGATATCTTCACCTCCCTCTCTCCCATTAATTTTTGCCAACACTTTTGATTAATGAATTGAACCCTAGAATTAATTAATTAAAGTGTTTGAATTTTGAAAATTTATGTGTGAATAAAATAATAGCCTTAGCTATTATTTTAGTTTGGCACTCGTTGTGTTGAGAGAATTTTGGGAGAGCTCTTGTGAAATAGAATAATAGAGTTCTTCCTTCGACGAAGAACCGCTGAAGAATGATAATCATCTCCTTCAATCTTCGGCCAAGCCAAAGGAGAAGGAGCCACCCACAAGGAATGCCGACGACGTGCCATCCTCAACCCCTTCTTCCCCGACGTCAATGAGTTGACGCCGCGTCCCTGCGACTCCATCTACGAACGAACCTTATTTCGAGGTAGGGGGTTTGCTTCAATTTTAATTGAATAAAATTGTTCTTCGTTCTTTGTTGAAACCATGTTTTATCTTCGGCCTTATGATACCACCTAACATGGAGGGCGCGGGCTGAACGAACACGGCCCGACGACCCTCTGTTGACCCCTGTTTTATTTTGATGAAAGAGGTGGCGGTGACCGGAGGAAGCAGCAGCCATGTGATGGCCACGTGGAGAAGAACTGCGGCCTGCATCTGTGGGCCACTCGGCCTGTATCCGCGGGCCGCTCGGCTGAAGAAGAACCGGCCGGCCGTAGCCAGCCGGGCTGGTGGAACTGCGGCGCCCCATGGGGCCACACTGCGGAGGACCACGACCCGTGCTCCGTGGGATACTTCGGTGGGCGAACCGGCCGGCTCATCGGCCAGCCGGGTTGATGAAGGCCGCAACACCCATAGGTGCCGTACAGGAGGACCACGACCCTCCCATGCGGGCTACTCGTGCTGGGAAGACTGTCCGACTGGACAGGTGGGCGGCACCGCTGGTTCGGGAAGTCAGGGGGCCACCCCCACCCCCCCCACATCGCTCGGCCACCCAGACCGAGCCGCCCCTCTCGGGATGGGTCATGCCCCACCGGGACGGGCTGCGCACTTCACCGGGCCAGTCCAACACCAGTCGGGTCGGACCCGCCAAAACCGGGTCGACCTGACCCGCCTGCCCATTGGGCTTAACGGGCCGGGCTCGTTATGCTTAAGTGCGAATAACTTCACAACCGTGCGTCCGATCGACGCGCCGTCTACGACACTAGGATCCTCATGACTAGGCGGTCCTTTTGAGATAATCTAAGTGAGTTTTAGATGAATTTGGAAAACAGACGGGTTTGGATTGAGCGTAATTCCAATCGGGCCCCAGGAACGGAAAAGCCAATAACTCTGAGACCGAGCATCCGATTGATGCGCCGTCTATCGCGTTGGGTTCCTTTTGACGAGACGAAACTTCGAGATACATCAACTCAAGACTTCATGATAGTTGATGTATCGAACCCTTGGCTCGAGGAGAGGACCCTCCCATAATCGAGCGTGCTGTGTGCGGGAACCCTAGAGCTGACTATAATTGCGAAGACTACCGTAATGGAATCCTCCGTGGGTTAGATGACGATGAAAACCGTACTAGTATCCTCCGTGGGTTCGACGATGATGACAACTGTACTGGAATCCTCTGTGGGTTCGACAGCAATGACTACTATACTTATATCCTAATTGGGTCTGACAGTTTGACTTCTGTTCTAGTATCCTACGTGGGTTTGACAGAGTAGCTGGTCTAGTATCCTACGTGGGTGCGACAGCTTAGCTGGTCTAGTATCCTATGTGGGTCCAACAAATTAGATGAATCGGTGACTACATCTGATCATCTCCATCGCTATATGAAAGATGTATACATGTGTGAGCTGAGTCTTCACTTTCAATCATTATCATCGATGTGATTGACTTACTTTCCTGTGTGGACAGGGTTGTGCTTGGGCTCGAGAGTTGGAGACGAACTGTGATTGATAACTTAGGTATATGTATGAGCATATACCTAAGTAGAGTTGGTTGATACTTCGTGATTGTATCTTTCTCTGTGGATTCTGGGAGACCTTCTGGGGTCTCGGGGTCCCTACTGAGTATCGTATATTCACCCCTACATGGGCTATGCCTGCACTACGTTGTGTTGGAAGTAGACGATATACATCATTGATCAAGGTGGAGACTTGTAGAGCTGGACGGTACCCGGATGTGGACCACTTGATGATACGTACATGAATCATATGGATGGACCCGTGGTGATGAGGAGACCATATGTACCCACCCTTCAGGTGGGATTCCCAGAGGATGACTCCGTGGTTGCTATTTTACTTTACTGCAGTTGTACTAGATTTTCAGTTGTACTGTACCTACTGTTGGGATTGTATTTCTGGCCCCTTTATTTTCAGCGCTTACTTTTGTATACTGTTTTGCTTAGTGCTTACTTCAGTTGCGTACTCTGTTGTGTTTGTTTACTTTTATAAAGGAAATGCCTTCCCAGTATAGAGATTTACGCCTTTGGTGATAGTCGCCAGCCCCTAGCCTACGGAAGGCGGGCTTGGGGTAGTCACGACATGGGCCCCGAGGATGGTTCGTGAAATTTTATAATAAAATTAGATGTATAAAATTTATTGAACTTTTTACCATCTTTTACCCACCTCTTATGAGAATTTGAAAATTTATATAAAACTTAATTTTACCGCTTCTGTGAGTTGAATTTAAAAAATATGAGAGACACGGTTAATATTAGTAAGTAAAATTTGTTTTAGTAAGATGAAAATAATTTTTGGTGAATAGTAACTTTTGACTTTTATTTACCACGGTTAAAAGTAAATAGGGTAATTAAGGGTAAAAATGATATCATAATTATCCTTAAACATGTTATAATTACATTGTATAAATATAATTCGACCAAAAACAACCTTATGAATAAAATATGAACCTCTTTGGTCCACTTGGATTAGATTAGGACATTTATTATTATTTTATTTAAAGAAGAGTTAAAAGAGTTAAATTCAATGTTTAATAACTAAACCATTTTTAATATAGGGTTACACACAATATAAATTCAATTATAAATATTCATTAGAAATATAAAAAGATTTCCTACATAATGGTATTTTATTTATAATTTTTAGACATTAAATAATTTAATTTATTTATGACACAATAATGATGTAGTAATTACCTTATTAATGAAATATTAAAATAATTGATATTATAAATATCCAAATAAATGTAAATTGATAATTCTGATAAATTACAGTAATTTTCTAGGTTAATATGACATTTTAAGGTTAGTTGAATAATTTTATTCTAAGTAATAAAGTTTTTATGGCTTTCAAAAAAATAAAATACTAAATAGTGTCAAAATTGACATAATTGAGTTTTTAAAACAAATATTATATAATTAATTGATATAATATTCATAAAAATATAAGGTTCGTCAAAATAACTTAGATAAGGTTATATATATTAATAATGAACCACATGGGGTTCTCTTGGCATGTTATAGTAAGTTTATTAACCATATAATATAAAAATACAAAGAGTCATGGTAAATGTCAGACTATTTAACTATGAGTTAAATATAAAAGATAAGGTTAATATGATGACCTAAACCTATATAAAACCTATTGGATGAGAGGATTTCTAACCAACCACACCTTATACTTTAAATAATTTATTTTTTATCCATTAGAAACTTAAAATAATTTTATTATAAAATAATATTGCAAGCTTTTCCTAAAGTGACCCTCACCTCTCTTATAAAAGGGAACTTCCACTTATCTTAATTTCACCCCACAAAATCCTTTTGGATAGGAAAAACCCTGCTCAAATATCCTCCCAACTTTCCTAACTTCATTCTATATGCCTTCCTTTTGTCATAAATCTATCATAAGGAGCCCTTTTGATCAAATCAAATGGAAGAACCCGAAGATGAGGTAAATATTTCATCATCTCTTTCAAGTTCTTTTCTTCTTCCACTTCCTATTTCTTTGTTGTTTCCATTATAAAATAATAACACAAGCATATTATATATACTGTGATGTTATTATAAAAATGGAACAACCATATTCATTATTCTATCCACCCTATAAATGACAAAGTCACCATACGTGCGTACGTACGGATTACCGTCTCCACGAACGCGATGAGATTCATTCCCCATCGTAATCATTCAAGAATAATTTTAATTTTATGATTAAAAATAATGTTTATAAACTTAATATCATTATGGATATGAATAAAATACATCTTATCCATAACAAACATGGCATACATAACTGAGTATATAAAGGAAAACAGATCAGTTAACACCCGAAACGATGATACTACTAAAATATTGTTAACAAATCAATATTAGAGGATTTTATATGATATAATATTTATGTATATGTTTATTTTATAATTTAATAACAATAATTTAACTATTATACAGGAGGTTAACATACCCTTGACCAATGAAAAGTACAAGGTAAGAGGGTTTTATCTCACTTTTAATTCTGTGAGATTTCCATTGTTCACCACTTATTTATTGCATGTGGTGTATTGTGTACTACCATTTGATATATATTATAATGATTATCTTTATATTAATGGTATTCTATGATTAATTTGGTGGTTATTAACTTTGTTCATACGACTCGATTGATTACAACATGGTTTTCATCTCACTTCTTATTTCCGTGAGATTCATGCTATATTGCCACTATTTCCTTTTGTGTGGTGTATGTACTTCCCATGATTGTATTCCTTATGTAATATAAATTAATTTATGGGTATTTAAATCTTCATTGTATGATCCTTCTTTCATGGGGTGTATGTTTTGTAAGTCACCAAATCGGTAAGGGGATTTTTAATTTCGATTTCTACTCTTTGGGCTTTATGCATACTTCATTGATTATTTTACTCCAAGATTATGTGTGGAATCAATATTTATTATTTATATAGTAATTTACACTCCCCTTTGTGTGGATATAATTTTTATACACATAATCACTCCATTTATAATTTCTCAATTCATTGATATGAAGTTGATAAGAGTAATCTTAACTCAATTTCCATTCATCGAGTTAAACATCTGAGTCATTGGTGTTGTTTTTACCCGAATATGTGTGAATGTACTCTGATTGATTTACACTGAATATCCAATCATATTGAGTATATTTATATTTTTCACACATAATTATGTCATTTATTTATTCTTAACATAAGGATACAGTATTTATAAGGTATTTCATCTCAATTTACATTCCATTGAGACTTCATTGTTGTTATACGTCGATTCACTTTTATATGGTGTATACAATGTACTTTGACATAGTATATCTCGAATCCCTTTATTCTCATGATATTATAAATTTTTTATTACCTCAATTATTTGTATTAAAGAATCTCTCATTTGGTTAGGAACTCTAACTAAAATATCATTTTAAATGTTTTAAAAATTTATTCTTCTAAATCTTTCTCATTAATTTCCATGTTTTAAAAATGGTTTTAAGGTTTTATTTATATGGAAATTAATGTTTTAAAATTTAAATTCATTTTATAAGTTTCAAATTATTATGGAACAATTTGATTTAAAAATATATTTTAAACAGTTTCTTAATAAATAGTGAGACTTTTAAATGTTTTCATGAAAAAGGGATGTTTATCTCAAAGATTTTTACTGATGATTTTTAACTATGTCAAAATCCTTTATGGAATATTATTCTTGATCGAGGTTGATTTATTATGATACAAATCTTTCATACTATATTGAAAGTTTTGTGATATGTTTGACTGTGGATGTGTTATTTTTATACCATTCATGGTTTATGGATAAAGTATCAACATTTCGTATTCTAGTTTTAATATGAATGTTTATGTTATGTTTAAACCTTTTCATATGAGGAATGCATTGAACTTAGTAAGTGACGGGTGGAGCCCGCTATAGCTCTGCGATGCATCGGTATGTCTCATGATACAAACTAGTGTCTTAGCATAAGGCCTTGAAAAAAATCTTATTTTAAGTCTTGGAACAAGCCCTTGACTATGTGGTTATGAATTATGGCATTATACATTCCATTAATATGAAAGTGACTATTGATATTCAATGTGATTATTCAACTAGCAGAATATCCATGTGAATAAGTAAATGGAATTATTTGATTTTATCTTTGCTATATTATGATTAAGTTTAAATTTAAAAGTCTTTTTTTTAGTCTTATACATTGCCTTAAATGTTTATGCTTATTTATGAAAGTTTATGCTATATTGTTATCCTTACTGAGCATCTGAGCTCACCCATTTTTATGTTTTATTTTTCCTAGGATGTGAAGAAGTATTTTATGGTTGACCTGTAGGGATAGGCTAAGGATATAAGTGTGTTTAAAAAGGGGATGAAATGTTGTTGATGTTTTTATTTCATGATGTAATGTAAAATGTATGAGTGTATATAGTACTTCTAAGGCTACTAAACTGATCAGTCATTCGGGACATGATTCCATGTATCATGCCAATGTTATGTAATAATGCACCAATTCTGGGTAACTGGGGTCGGGGCGTTACAATTATTTTCATAAAAATGACTTTATTTTTGAAATCATCACATCAAAATTAGATTATTGTAAATTTTTGGGATTTTTCTAAAGAAGTTGATTTTCTAATGAATAGTAAAATTTTTAGTTTTTATGAATACCATGATTTATATGATATTATTATGGTATAAACATGACTTAAAATTTTATGAAACCTTTTGTTTAACTAAAAATGTATTTAAAGAGTAAAATATTGAATTTGAAAATATTAAGTTGAATTTAGAAACTTATATTTGACATTTTAGAACGTGAATTTCATTTTATCCCAATAAAAACATTTTTTTGATTCTTTTCATTTAATGAAGTGGTTGAAAGGTGTCATTTGGTTTTGGATTGATTTAAATTTTAAATAAAATTCCTTTGTTTAATAATAAGTCAACTAATTATGTGGGAATCAATGCCACCCAAAAGGGTTGTCTTAAATAACAAAATAATCAAATATTTTAAACTGAAAACCTCTCTCCTCAAGTATAAATACTCACCCATTCTTCCATTTATCTCTAGTCTGAAGCCATTGATCATGAATTACTCCTCATTTCTCCTCTCAAGAGTTTCTATAAGGAACTTATAAGGTTCTAAGGAATCTCTCTCAATCTCTAAGAAGATAATTTAAAAGTTAAGGTGTCCCAAATGACTTATGGATCCTTATCCTAAAGTATCAAAACAATCCGAATGTGTTTTCTTGGTTTTGAGTATGCCACTTGTGTTTTTTAATAAAATGTCATTTTAAATTGGAAATATGCACTTTTATTCATACCAGTCACATTGTGTGTTAGTTTTATATAAGAATTATTTATACACATTACAAATGAATTATGACTTGCTTCCCTAAATTATCAAGACAATCCAAGCACATTTGATGAGTTTTCAGTGAGTGACACTTTTTAAACTAAATTGTCAATTTTAAAGTGATAATTGGAAAGTTGAGTCAAAATAAGAACATAATGTATCATATTGATATGAATCTAATTATACACATCAAAAATGAAATATTGATCATTTTCCTATAGTATAAAAATAATCTAAATGCGTTTTCTCAGTTTTGAGTATGCGAGTTGTCTTTTTTACTAAAATTAATATCAATTTTAAATAAAAAGAAACATTCGGAGTCATACTGGACACACTGTGCATCATATTGAGGTTTGAATAATTCCTACATGTTCCAAATGAATTATTGATCGTCTTCCTTAAGTATCAAAACAATCTAAATGTGTCTTCTCGATTTTGAGTACGTCACTTTTGTTTTTTACTAAAATGTCATTTTAAACTAGAAACACACACTTTGAGTCATCTCGGTCACATAGTTTGTCTGTTTGATGTGAGACTAATTTATACACATAAAAAATGACTGATGAATCATTTTCCTAAATTATAAAAGATAATTCAATCAAGTTTTCTCTATTTTTAGTGAGTGACACTTTTTGAACTAAAATGTCAAATTTTAAGCTGATAACGAACACTTTGAGTCATACCGGGAACATTGTGTATCATATTGAGATGAGACTAATTTATACATGTCAAAAATGACTTATGAATTATTTTACTAAAGTATCAGAACAATCTGAATGTGGTTGCTCAGTTTTGAATATGTCAGTTTCCCTTTTTACTAAAATTAATGTAAAGTTTAAATAAAAAGGAACACTTGGAGTCATACCGGTCATATCGTGCATTATATTGAGGTGCGGATGATTCATATACATACCAAATGAATTATGGATAGTTTTCCTAAATTATTAAAACAATATGAATGTGTTTTATTGGTTTTTAGTACTTCACTTGTGGTTTTTACTAAAATATCATTTTAAACTGAAAACACACACTTTGAATCATACCAGTCACATCGTGTGTCAGTTTGACATGAGACTAATTCCAACATTTCAAAAAATGACTTATGAATCTTTTTCATAAATTATCAAGACAATTTGAGTGTGTTTTCTTGGTTTCAATGAGTGAGACTTTTTAAACTAAAATGTCAATTTTAAACTGATAATAGACACTTTGAGTCATACCAGGAACATCATGCATCATGTTGAGGTGATGAAAATTTGTACACATTAAAAATGACTTATGGATTGTTTTAAAAATGTTTCAAAACAATACAAATTCATTTTATTGGGTTTGAGTGTGTTAGTTAAAATTAATTTCAAATTTAAATAAAAAGACACACTTAGAGTCATACCAGTCACATCGTGGATCGGATTGAGGTGAGGATGATTCATAAACTTACCAAATGAATTATATATCATTTTACTAAAGTATAAAATCAATCTGAATGTATTTTCTCGGGGTTGAGTATGTCACTTGTGTTTTTTACTAAAATATCATTTTAAACTATAAACACACACTTTGAGTCATACTGGTCACATCATGTTTCAGTTTTACATTAGAATAATTTTTGGAAGTAAAAAATGACCTATGAATCATTGTACTAAATTATCAAGAAAATATGAGTGCATTTTCTTGGTTTTCATTGAGTGACACTTTTTGAACTAAAATGTCAATTTTAATGTGATAAAAAACAGTGAGTCATACCAGGAACATCATGTATCATATTGAGGTGAGGATGATTCCTATATGTCAAAAATTAGTTATGGGTAATTTTACTAAAGTATCAAAATAATATGAACATGTTTTCTTGGTTTTAAGTATGTCCATTGTCTTTTTTACTAAAATTAATGTCAATTTTAAATAAAAAGATGCACTTGGAGTCATACCAGTCACATCGTTTATCATATTGAGATGAGGATGATTTCTAAACATCCCAAATTACTTATGGATCATTTTTATAAAGTATCAAAACAATATGAAAGTGTTTTCTTGGTTTTGAGTTCGTCACTGTGTTTTTTTACTAAAATGTCATTTTAAACTCGAAACACATACTTTGAGTCATACCGGCCACATCGTAAGTCGGTTTGACATGATACTAATTGATAAACATAAAAAAAACTTATTAATATTTTTATTAAATTATCAAGTCAATAAGAGTATGCTTTCTCAGTTTTCAATGAGTTTCACTTTTTGAACTAAAATGTCAATTTTAAACCGATAACAGACACTTTGAGTCATACCGTGCACACTGTGAATTGGATTGAGGTGCGTCTAATTTATAAACATAAAAAATTACTTATGGATCATTTTTATAAAGTATAAAAACAATCCAAATGTGTTTTTTTTTATTTTTTAGTGCGTTGCACTTTTTGAACTAAAATGTCAATTTTAAACTGATAACGGACACTTTGAATCATAATGGGAACATCATGTATCAAATCAAGATGAGGATAATTCATACATGTCAAAAATAAATTATGGATCATTTTCATAAATTATAAAAACAATATGAATGAATTTTCTCAGTTTTGAGTATGTCTGTTTTCTTTTTTACTAAAATTAATGTCAATTTTAAATAAAAAGACACACTTGGAGTCATACCACTCATACCGTGAATCAGATTGAAGTGTGGATAATTCATACATGTACCAAATGAATTATGGATAATTTTTATAAAGTATAAAAGTAATACAAATGTGTTTTCTCAGTTTTGAGTTTGTAACTTATGTTTTTTACAAAAATGTCATTTTAAACTAGAAACACGCACTTTGAGTCATACCTATCACATCGTGTGTTGGTTTGATGAAATACTAATTCCTATATGTTAAAAATGACTTATGAATATCTATATTAAATTATAAATACAATATCTGTGTGTTTTCTTAGTTTTCAATGGGTGATACTTTTTGAACTAAAATGTCAATTTTAAACTGATAATAGACACTTTGAGTCATACTGAGCACATAATGTATCAGATTGATATGCGGATGATTCATACACATAAAAAAATGACTTATGTATTGTCTTACTAAAGTATAAAAGAAATATGAATTTTTTTTCTCAGTTTTGAGTATGCCATTTTTATTTTTTACTAGCCCGTGAGGGCTGGGTGAGTTGGTTCAAGGCGGTGGCATCCCGTCGTTGAGGTTCCGGGTTCGAGTCCTTGCAAAGGCAACGTGCACCATACGCTAGCGATCATCTCGTCCCCTCGACTCCGTGGGAACTGGCCTAAGCCCATGGTTGGCCACCTTGGGCCTAGTTGGGGACGTGTGACAGGGGGTGGGGTAAGGCCGCCTCAATACCCTCTAAACCGATAACACATTTGAAAAAGAACTCACCTCTAATAGGCTTTGAATTTTCAGGTGTGGCGGCTAGGGTTTCACCCTTTGAAGACTGCTCCTCTCCTAATCCGGTGTGCTAGGTTTTCAGCGTCGTCTCCCTGGAGTTTCGGTGTGGCGCAAGTCTCCAGTTGCGTCTTCGTCTCGCTACGGTGGCGGTGTTTCACGATTCGGGACCATAGCTCGACTGATCTAAGGCGGCGAGGCATGTTATCCTTCCTCAGGTGCGGCTGCTCCGGTGGAGGATTTTGGTTTTCGGGTTCTCTTCTGACTCGGAACCGGTGAGACTTAGCGCGTTTTTTCTGACGACTTTCGAGGGTGTGGCATTGGACCTTTTCTATTCGGAGGGGGGAGGATTTTTTATCCATCCAAGCCTTGTCTTCCCTTGGGCCTTAGCTTCTCCATCAGTAGTGCTTTGTAAGCTTCGTCTTCTTCAATAAGCACCTCACCTCCTGATGATTCTAAGGATTCTATGCCGGTGAGCGGTGATTCCTTCCTTCCTGCACAACTTTCATCTCTTCCCTACCTTCAGATCTGGTTTCAGATCCGAACATCACCGATGAGGATTGGTCTTCGTTGGTGGATGTTCCTTTGAGCAACCTCTTTGACGCTCCTCTGCGCGAAGGTAAAGCGATCTCATGCTCACTTTGAGCAGTGGATCTCATTGGTTTGGGGAGGTGTGTGGATGCCGATGTTGGGGAGATTTGGCCTCTTTCATGCCTTCCGTCATGATTTGGTTGCTGCTTGCTCGGATGTTTCTGTTTGTTATGCTTGTTTGGAAAGACTTGTTGCCTCATCAATTACAGATTTTTGAAGGATTGTATGGATGCTTAGTTTTGTACCGTGTGTGTGGCCCTCTTGTGTTTTCCAAATTGGTTGCTGGTGGATTTGCGAGCATTGGATTCTTCCTCGTTGCATTTGGAAGGTGTTGCTGTATCTTGTAGTTTGACGTCAGGTGGGAAACCTCGAAAGAGGGATGAGTGTGTTGTCACTAATCCTCGGCCATTTTTCTGCTTGGATGGATGGACACTTTGTTGGATCTTCTGCTCTGTGTTTCTATCCGGTTTTGTCTTGCATCAGGTTGATAGTGCTGTGTTATTTTCGCATGCATTGTCGGGTGGGCGGCTCGAAAGAGAGATAGGTGTGCTGGCACCTATCATCTGGTCTTCCATCTGCATATCGGTGTGGATTGGGAGAGTGCTCTGCCGCGTTGTGTTGCCAGCATGACACAACTTCTTGGTTGGGGGGGCGAGACATCTCCTTCGACAGATCTCACCTTGCATGGTCTGACAGAGGGGGTGATGAGGTTCTTAACGATGCTTGTTTTTTCTATCTGCTTCCTTTTTGTCTTCTATGATTTATGTTAACCTTCAGGCTTTTCTTTATGGGAATCTATGACCTTGTCATGTAATGGGTTTCCTCTTCTCCCAGTCCATTTAAGAGGTTGTTTTTTCAAAAAAAAACTCTCTTTTTTACTAAAATTAATTTCAATTTTAAATAAAAATATGCACTTGAAGTCATATCATCCACACCGTGCATTGGATTATGGTGAAAATATTTCTTAAACATCTAAAATTACTTATGTATCATTTTACTAAAGTTTTAAAATATCCAAAATGTTTTTTCTTGATTTTTTGTACGTCACTTGTATTTTTTACTAAAATGTCATTTTAATCTAAAAACATGCACTTTGAGTCATATTGGCCACATCGTGTGTCGGTTTTACATGAGACTAATTGATACACATCAAAAAATGAATTATGAATCATTTTACTAAATTATCAAGACAATATGTGCATGTTTTCTCAATTTTTAGTGAGTGACACTTTTAGAACTAAAATGCCAATTCTAAACTTATAATTGACACTTTGAGTCATATCGGGAACATCGTGTTTCAGATTGAGGTGAGGATGATTCCTACATGTCATAAATGACTTATGGATCATTTTCCTAAAGTATCAAAATAATATGAATGTTTTTTCTCAGTTTTCAGTATGTCAATTGTCTTTTTTACTTAAATTAATGTCAATTTTAAATAAAACGACACACATGGAGTCATATAGGTCACATTGTGCATCAGATTGAAGTGAGACTGATTTCTACTCATGAAAAATGACATATGGATCATTTTCCTAAATCATCAAAATAATATGAATGTGTTTGATTGGTTTTGAGTATGTCAGTTGTCTTTTTTACTAAAATTAATGTCAATTTTAAATAAAAAGACACATTTAGAGTCACACCGGTCATACCATACATCGGATTGATATGAGGATGATTATTATACATACCAAATGAATTATGGATCATTTTCCTAAATTATCAAAGTAATATAAATTAATTTTCTCTGTTTTGAGTATAAAACTTGTCTTTTTTACTAAAATGTCATTTTAAACTGAAAACACGCACTTCGATACATACTGGTCACATCGTGAGTAATTTTGACATGAGACTAATTCCTACACGTGAAAAATGATTTTTTAAATCTTTTTCTAAATTATAAAAACAATATTAATGTGTTTGATTGATTTTGAGTATGTGATATGTGTTTTGAACTAAAATGTAAATTATAAACTAAAAACATATAGGTTGAGTCATACCGAGAACACTATGTATCAGATTGAGGTATGGATGATTGAGTATATTATATATGTTTTTATATAAAATATATAAAAAATACATAAAATATAGAACATTTTCCATTCTGATGGAAGAGGAAACCTCATGATGCCTCAAACACTTCTTGTTTCAGGTAGCATGGGGTTTCCTGTTCCATCAGAAAGAAACATGCTCTCTATTTTCTGGCTTGTTGTAGATAGTTGAAAAAAAATATGACTTTCCAAAAGATATATGAAAAAAACTAAATAAGTATTGGATAAAAATGATAAGGAAATTAACTTACAAATAGTAGATAAAATGATGAAAAAATTAATTAAATTAGTAGTAGGAATTCACTTTTTCATAATGGTTGTATACATTCTTGACTCATTTAATTATTTTCATTATCTAAATTGTAAAATCGAAGTCCAATCACTCATGAGAATGAGCAGCTTCGAAATAACCACCCCAACTCGAAAAAAAGAATCCACCTATATAAGAAAACAATTCTTATGTTATTAAAACTAAAAAGAAATAAATTAAACATAAATATGAAAGAATACATTACTTCTATGGAAAATGATTTTACTATGAAAACATCAAGATTGGAAATCCTATTCAATAGAAGATGTTTTTGAAATATTTCAAAAGAACCAATCAACCAAGTTATATTTTAACTCACTAAATTTCTTTGACAAAATATATATATAGGTGAATGTAGTTCAAATCTTGGGGAATGTGTTTTCTTAGTTTTGAGTATGTGATTTTTATTTTGAACTAAAATGTTAATTATAAACTAAAAACATATAGTTTGAGTCATACCGAGCACACTGTGTATCAAATTGATGTGCAATTGATTACGTATGTGATGTGTGTTTTTCTTTTAACCATCTACACCAAGATAGAAAAGAAATAAATGTTCCATTTAGATGGAATATAAAACCCCATGCTACCTGAAACATCTCATCCAAATGAAACACATTCTCTCTTTTTTGTCTTGTTGTAGATGATTGGAGGAAAAATATGACTTCAAAAAATATCTCTGAAAATAAATAAATAAGTAGTAGATAAAAATTATAAGGAAATTAACTTAAAAATAATAGATAAAATAGTACCAAAATTAAGAAAATAAGTAGTAGTAATTAACCTTTTCATGATGTTTGTATACATTCTTTACCCATTTCCTTTTGAAAAATTAATTTCTTCATGATATCTATGAAAATTTATAAAATAATTATTAGATAAAAATGATGATGAAATTAGATAAAAAAAGTAGATAAAATGATGAGAAAATCAACTAAAAGGAAATTTCTTTTATTTATATATCATTAAACAATAATATAATCATTCTTGATCATATGAAACTAAAATTCAAGGAATTTGGTCAATCTTACATAACCCTAAATGAAAATATTTTGGAATCTCAATCCTAACAACGTGATATATTTAACCACTTTACAATAACATAAAATTCATGTATCACACAAAATTCCCATAAAAAATATTACCTTTTTGGGTTGGTGTAAAACTCATATATAAACATTTTCCTTCTTATTTTATACAAAAAACTAGAATGACACATTATATATTATTAGATTATACTAGACATTAGTATATCCATTTATTTATTCCTAGAAAACATTAACCATTAGTGAAAACCTCTTACGTTCATTGATTGGACTAAAATAAACATTTACATTTGAGTTTTTTATAGAACATAATAAAATCTATATTTCCCTTTCACCATCATAAAGAGTAAAAACTCCATGATAAACCATTTACCTTATTTGATGGAAAAAACTTTAGTGTGACCCATTATAGATTTTCAGAAGACACTAAACTCCATTATAAATTGATTACCCCCTTTTGATAGTATTAAACATCAATATAGCCCTTTATATCATCCAAATGATACTAAAATCTACTGTATCCATTAATTATTCTTGAATTGTGCTATAAATAAGTATATCCTTCTCAATACTTTGGGTGATGATAAAATCTAACATAACATCATCATTATTTATTCAAAAAAATGGGAACATCCCTATTATCACGTATTTTTTATTGAGAATGATGATGAGTTTTTGTATTAATGAGTTTGAGAACATAGATCATTTTACATAATTAATGCACACATTCATATTAGTGATGAACAAGTGGACACATTTTTTTATGGTGAGATGGAAAACAATAATCTATATTCATAATAAGGATAGTTTAAACACCTCTAATAATGTAATGATTGAGAGATTATATGTGATATAATGGTGGAATGATTTAATTTCATATCATGTGTATCAAAAAGAATTAGTTTTAGCCAATCCATTTTACTAATGTAAACTTAATGTGTTACTTGTATAAATTTCACAAGAATTTTTTATATTATATCATGAATCTAATTGATGATTTAATATCCCAAATAACTCCACCACCCACCAAGGTAAAACCAATATATTATTCTTTTATTCTATCATTTACTACCACCCATGATAGAACCCTAGAGATGGAATTAGTTTAATTTTATTCTAAAAATGATAAGGAAATTAACTAAAAAAGTATATAAAATGATGAGAAAATTACCTAAATAAGTAGTAAGAAGTCACCACTTTACGATGCCTATATACATTCTAACACCATGTATTTTGGGCATTCATTTCTAAAAAATAAATTTCCCCCATTATAGTTCCCACTGAGAAACAAATAAAAAATAATATATAATCATTTTGATACTAATTCTTAACACCCCAAATATATTTCTAAGGTCATAGACCATACTAGATCACATATATAGTAAGTAATCACCTAAATTTGTTGTCGTGCATGCGTTTTTCCAGCATCATCCTCTCGACGGCGACAGAGAGTGTAATTCTGTTCGACAACTTGCTGATGTGGTGATATTAGATCCATTGTTTTTTTATTTAAATAAAAAATATATATAATATCTGGGATTTTTTTAAACGCTGAATTTGTAAATTAAATGAGGGTAAGAATAAAAAAATGGAATGAAAATAATAACAACGAATAAATATGAGAATATAAGAAGTATCTAATTACTAAAAAATATAATTCATTTTTTATTAGAAGTGTTTTTAACAGAATTTCAGAAATTTCATAATATATTTCATTTTAATCTTTATATTTAATCCTCGCATCATTCAATGCCACCAAAAAAGGAAAGAAGTCTTATCTTCATTCCTTTCTATTATTAAACATGTACTAAACCAGGTCTATTTATATGATTGCACTTCATGATTTCCTTGTCAAAATAATTGTACGTAATAGGAAGCTTCTGGTTAGGTTCCAAACAATAATAAATACATATATTATTATAAATAAAATTTTAAGTATCGAACATCCCAATTTCCATATAAGTAATGATTACTATGGATTTTAATTTTCAACCCCATACTATGAATTTTCTCCATGATTATATTTTTTTATGTTATAAATATGGGATGATATGATAATAAAGCATACATTTTGACTTTATATTTTATCTTTCTCATGTGTATCTATACCATTTTGTTTTATATTTGATTTTTTTAAATGAATCACTTGTTTTTAAAAAATAATTGAAATGTATTGTCAGCTCGTATGATCTAAACCAAACTTAAATAATAATTTTCATTTAACATGTCATGTATATAGAGAGTTAATAATTTGTTATCAAAAAAGGGTTATTACTTTTTCATACACTATTTACATGATAAAGTCCTTGAATTGTGTGTAATATCAAATAAGTATAGCAGTTCTCAGCTATAATGAGAACCATGTGATACTATGACAGTAATATTAAAACATAGATCTTATGGTCTTGATGCATCATAATAATGAAACCCAATTAATGCATGACTATCAGGTGTTGGGTGTAAGACCTAAGATTCAACTAAAATTAATATATTTACTAATTATTCAATGTCCAATAAAATGCCTGAAAACTTTTGATAGTAATATAATTAAAATTATGGTCCCTCTTGTTAAACAACATGTATATATTATCCTAATCTCACACCTCTAAAGAGTTATCAATAAAATCATAAACCCTTTCCTCTCCAAATCCTGAGACAACAGGTGAGGAAACTTTCAGGTTGCCACTACTAGATAACCACGAATCATTCCACACACTAATGTCATTCTCATTTGTAATTATTGAAACACATCCTTTCTCAAAGAAAAGATTTAGCGCCCCAGATGTTCCACATAAAACTCAGATGCAGCCCCAACTAGGCATGCAAAAAATCAGAATTGGGAAAATATTTTGACACATAACCTTTGAGAAGAGCGCATTAGGCCAGGAGATAAGTCTCCATCCTTGCTTTTCCAGAAGATCCTTGTTAAAAAATTTGAGATTTCTAAAATTGAGAATGCCACATAACATAGAAATACAAATTTTATCCCAAGAAACCTAATGGGTATTGTGTTTTCCATCATGAAATCCCCAAAGAAAATTAGCCAAGTGAGAAAGAATCTGATCAACAAGAGCACGCGATAATTTGAACAAAGACATAACAAAGGAAGGAATATCTTGGGAGATAGCTTTAACAAGGACCTCCTTCTGAGCCTTAGAAATCTTCCTGCTGGACCATAAGCATATCATATTATCCACCCTTTCCACAATCTCCACAAACACTTGTTTTTGCGATCTTCTGACAAGAGTTAGGAGGTACAAGTATTTCTAGTGTATTTCAACTAGAGGAAACCCACACACCCAATGAAAATCATCCCTCCTTGATGAAAGCACACCTTTACTAAAGGAAATTTCTGACTTCACTAGATTAATACATTTCTCAGATTCCCTTTCATACAAATTAATGATATTAAAAATTGAGCAGCATTCGTGTGGAGTTACATGCGCAAACAAGAGGCTATCATCTACAAAGAAGAGGTGAGAAATAGGGGGGGTAATTAGGACAAAACTTTGCACTGTGGATAACTCCTTTATCCACTTCTCTCAGAAGGTGATGGGAGAAGACGTTTACCACCAAAATGAAAATATAGGGAGAAAACAGATCCCCTTTCCATAATCCCCTTGAGGGTTTAAACCTTTTTGAAGGAACCCCATTAATATTAATTCTGAATGACATCAAAGTGACATATCTCATAATAATGTCAACCCATTTAGCTCCATATCCCAATCTGTAAAGGAAAATATTAAGAAAAGGCCACCCAAACCTATCATAAGCTTTATAATATCTAATTTCATAGCCATCATGCCTTTCTTTGCAGATGAGCGGGTCCTCATAGAATGGAAAATTTCATAAGCAATGTATGCATTATCTATTATGGATCTCATTGGGACAAATAAACTTTGATTTTCAACGACAAGAAGGGGAAGAAATCCCCAAATCCAAGCCACCAGAACATTAGAGAAAATTTTGTAGACGACATTACAAATACTTTTTGGCCGAAACTCCAAAGATTTTAGGGGGTTATGGGTCTTCAGGATGAGAGTAATAAGGATTTCATTCATAGAATCGAATGTTGATCTTCCTGCCTAGAAATCCTTACACAGGAAAATCACATCAGGCTGAATGATACGAAAAAATCATTAAAAGAAAAGTGCATAGAACCCATCTGGTCTAGGGCCTTCATTGAATGGATATTTTAAAGCACCCCAAGAACTTCATATTTAGAAATATCCCATTCCAGATGTTGATTCACGTCCTCCGCAACCATATTCAGGATGCAATTGGACAAACATGAGGGTATATCAATTCTCTCCGTTTTATAGAGATTGCTAAAAAATTCAGAATAATTGAGTGGATTTAATGAGCACCATGAGCAACCCATCCCGTCGGATCCTCCAGCTGGGAGGTACGGTTTTTCCTCTTCCTTGCAGATGATCTTTGATGAAAAAATTATCATTCTGATCAACATCACTTATGTGGGATTATATGGCCCTAAGGAACCAATAAATCTCCTTCTACCTCAAGGTCGAATTCAAATCCTTCTCCCTCAAGGCCAAATTCAAATCTCCTTCTCCCTCAAGCCTATCATGTCTGCATCTTGGGGACCCTCAACTCTCGATTTCTCTTCTGAGGTTCTCCACGACATTGAATATCCTGAACTTGACCCTGGTGGCTCGATTTAATCACCGAAGACCTTCAGTTGATGAGTTTGATAAGTTTTTTTTCAGTAAGTGGGACTTGCAGGATCGCACAGTGGTGGGATTTCTTGACAAGAATCATCTGATGGTACAATTCTTTTCAGAGGAAGATTTAGTGTTCGCTTGGTCAAGAGCTCATCGCCGATGCGGTGGATGCCATTTCTTTCTTCTATGATGGACTTTTGACCTTTGTATGAATCGGGATTCACCCGCAGCGGCAACCTGGGTTAGTCTTCCTCATCTTCCTTTGCCATTCCAGAATCCATCCATAATCCATATGATAGGGAATATAGTCAGACGATTTCTCTTCTCTGATGCTCGCACCTCATTTGTAAGTCATCCTATCAACCCGCAGCTATGTGTGGAGGTGGATGCTTCGAAGCCGCCTGTTGAATGGATTTAGATTACGGTTGGTGAGGAATTCTGCTGGAGGCAGGCGGTGGTCTTTGAATCGTGGATCGATTATTGTCCGAGGTGCCATCGGTTGGGTCATCGGGACGGTCACTGCTACGGTGGAGCAACCTCAGTCCTGATTTAGCGTTGGGGTAAGGATGTTGGCCAGGGGCAGAAGACCGGTGATGTTTATAAGGTTGTAACTGGTGTGGGTGGCTCGACCTCAGGGAATCCTGCTGTTGCGGTGGTGTTTGAGAGGATGAGGTAGGATCTCAGGTATGGTGTGGGACAAGTGAATACAGATGATGGTATTTCTGGAGGTGGTGTTAGGCAGAAGGCTATAGTGGTGCACGATGGGTGTCTTTCCAATGCTGGGCTTGAGGATATTGGAACTAGGCAGTGTGCTGTTGGTGCTGCAGACGACACTGCTCGTCCGAAGGAAGTTGGGTGTGCTGGTAGTGTTACTGAAGTCATTGATAGTCCGAAGGAGGATGGGAGGATGTTGAATTCAGATGGGTGGAAGCAGCCCAAAGTTGCATCTCGTCTTGGTAAGGGGTCCAAGATGAAAATGCAATCTGTTGCTTCTGGGAATGCTACTGATACATATAATCAGTTTCAAACATTGGCGACTAAAGAGGTTTCTAATGGGGAGGTGGGATCCTCAATGAAGGCAGATAAAGTTTTGCAAATTATTCCAGCTGATGCAGTGAAGCAAATGAATACTGGGAAAGACTTTGAAGGACAACCTCATTACTTGGCGATGGTTGCCTGCAACAGCTTGTCTGCAGCCCGGACGGTTGATGCTGGTTCTCATGATGTCATCGCTGGAAATTGGGGGGATGTCTCGGATAGTGATAAGGAAAATGGAATGGTCAGGCCGTCCTATAGTGAGGTCCTAAAGGATGGGAAGGGGAAATCTGGAAAGGCGGTGACTGTCATGACAAGCCGAAGTTCGAGGAAAGACTACTCTGATTTTCTGAAGCCACTTTCTACTCGGGCCTCCTTAAAGAAATCTTCGAAAGAGATGATCTCATTGGAGGAACTGAATCTTAGAAGGAATTATGCCAAAATCCTTAAGCACTATGAAAGCTCAGAATGGGAGTCAACTACTGCGGAGGAAGTCTATCATGTGGGTGGTAATGGGTATGATATGTATGACATGTAACTGGATTTTTATCTTGTGGTGTGTGATTTCTGTACTTTTCTTTTACATTAATAAATAGTCAGGGGTTCACCTCTGACCGCCTTCTCTGGTAAAAATTACAGTTTCTATGAATACCATGATTTTTATGATATGATTATGGTATAAACATGACTTAAAAATTTATGAAACCTTTTGTTTAACTAAAAATGTATTTCAAGAGTAAAATAAGGAATTTAAAAATATTAATTTTAATTTAGAAACTTATATTTAACATTTTAGAACCTAAATTACATTTTATCCCAATAAAAGCATTTTTTTGATTCTTTGCATTTAATGCGGTGGTTGAAAGGTGTCATTTGGTTTTGTATTGATTTAAATTTCAAATAGCATTCCTTTGTTTAATAATAAGCCAAATAATTATGTGGGAATCAATTCCACCCAAAAGGGTTGGATTAAATAACAAAATAATAAATATTTTAACCAAAAAATCTCTCTCCTCGAGTATAAATATTCACCCATTCTCCCATTTCTCTCTACTTTGAAGCCATTGATCTTGAATTACTCCTCATTTCTCCTATCAAGAGTCTCTATAAATAATTTATAAGGTTTTAAGGTGTCTCTCTCAAGATATAATAAGCTACTTTGAAAGGTAAGGTGTCCCAAATGACTTATGTATCCTTATCCTAAAATATAAAAACAATCTGAATGTGTTTTCTTAGTTTTGAGTACGTCACTTTTGTTTTTTAATAAAATGTCATTTTAAATTCGAAACACTCACTTTGAGTCATACCATTCACATCATGTGTCAGTTTGATATGAGAATGATTTATACACATCAAAAAATGAATTATGAATTCTTTATCTAAATTATCAAGGTAATCCGAGCATGTTTGTTGAGTTTCAGTGAGTGACACTTTATGAACTAAAATATCAATTTTAAAGTGATAATTAGATATTTGAGTCATACCAAGAACATCGTGTATCAAATTGATGTGAAGATAATTATACACATCACGAATGAAATATGGATCATTTTTCTATAGTATCAAAATAATATGAATGTGTTTTCTCAGTTTTGAGTTTGTCAGTTGTCTTTTTTACTAAAATTAATATCAATTTTAAATAAAAAGATACATTTGGAGTCATATCGGTCACATCGTGCATCATATTGAGGTGTGAATAATTCTTACACATTCCAAATGACTTATTGACCATCATCCTAAAGTATCAAAACAATATGAATGTGTTTGCTCGATTTTGAGTACATCACTTGTGTTTTTTACTAAAATGTCATTTTAAACTGAAAACACGCACTTTGAGTCATGCCGGTCACATCGTGTGTTGGTTTGATGTGAGACCAATTTCTACACATCAAATATTAATTATGAATCATTTTCCTAAATTATAAAAGATAATTTGAGCATTTTTTCTCTATTTTTAGTGAGTGACACTTTTTGAACTAAAATGTCAAATTTTAAACTAATAACAGACACTTTGAGTGACAACGGGAACATTGTGTATCAGATTGAAATGCATCTAATTTCTACAGATAAAAAACGACTTATGGATTTTTTTACTAAATCATTAAAACAATCCGAATGTGTTTGATCGGTTTTGAATATGTGAGTTTTCCTTTTTACTAAAATTAATATCAATTTTAAATAAAAAGGAACGCTTGGAGTCATATTGGTCACACCATGCATTGGATTGAGGTGTGTATTATTCATATACATCCCAAATGACTTATGGATAGTTTTATTAAATTATTAAAATAATGTGAATGTGTTTTCTCAGTTTTGAGTATGCCACTTTTGTTTTTTACTAAAATGTCATTTTTTAATGGAAACACGCACTTTGAATCATATCAGTCACATCGTGTGTCAGTTTGACATGAGACTAATTACTATATATTAAAAAAGACTTATGAATCTTTTTCCTAAATTATCAATACAATCCGAGTGTGTTTTCTCAGTTTTCAGTGAGTGACACTTTTTGAACTAAAATGTCAATTTTAAACTAATGACAGACACTTTGAGTCATACCAGGAACAAAATGTATCAGATTGAGGTTCTGGTGATTTCTACACATTAAAAATGACTTATGGATTATTTTTTTTGAAATTATCAAAACAATCCAAATGCATTTTCTTGGTTTTGAGTATGTTAGTTAAAATTAATGTCAAATTTAAATAAAAAGACACTTAGAGTCATACCAGTCACAACATGGATCAGATTGAGGTGAGGATGATTAATACACTTCCCAAATGACTTATAGATCATTTTACTGAAGTATTAAAACAATCCGAATGTATTTTCTTGGGTTTGAGTATGTCACTTGTTTTTTTTACTAAAATGTCATTTTAAACAGGAAACACACACTTTGAGTCATACTGGTCACATCATGTTTCGGTTTGACATGAGACTAATTTTTAGAAGTAAAAAATGACCTATGAATCATTGTACTAAATTATCAAGAAAATCCAAGTGCATCTTCTTGGTTTTTAATGAATGAAACTTTTTGAACTAAAATGTCAATTTTAATGTGATAACACACTTTTAGTCATACCAGGCACATCGTGTATCATATTGAGGTGATGATGATTCATAAATGTCAAAAATTAGTTATGGGTCATTTTACTAAAGTATGAAAATAATCCGAACCTATTTTCTTGGCTTTAAGTATTTCAGTTGTCTTTTTTACTAAAATTTATGTCAATTTTAAATAAAAAGACGCACTTGGAGTCATATCAGTCACACCATGCATCATATTGAGATAGTAATGATTCCTACACATCCCAAATGACTTATGGATCATTTTACTAAAGTATAAAAACAATATAAAAGAGTTTTCTTGGTTTTGAGTACATCACTTGTGTTTTTTACTAAAAATGTCATTTTAAACTCGAAACACGTACTTTGAGTCATACTAGCCACATCATATGTAGGTTTTACATGATACTAATTTATAAAAATCAAAAACAAATTATGAATTGTTTTCATATATTATTAAGTTAATAAAATCATGTTTTTCAGTTTTCAGTGAGTGTCACTTTTTGAACTAAAATGTCAATTTTAAAATGACAACAGACACTTTGAGTCATACTGGGAACATCGTGCATCATATTGAGGTGTGGATAATTTATACACATAAAAAATTACTTATGGATCATTTTCATAAAGTATCAAAACAATCCAAATATGTTTTCTTAGTTTTTAGTGAGTGTGAGTTTTTGAACGAAAATGTTAATTTTAAACTGATAACGGACAATTTGAGTCATAAAGGGCACATCGTGTATCAGATCGAGGTGAGGATAATTCCTACATGTCAAAAAACGAGTTATAGATCGTTTTCATAAAGTATAAAAACAATCTGAATGTTTTTTTATTAGTTTTGAGTATGTTAGTTGTCTTTTTTACTAAAATTAATGTCAATTTTAAATAAAAAGACACATTTGGAGTCATACCAGTCATACCGTGTGTAAAATTGAAGTGTGGATGATTCATAAATATCTCAAATAACTTATGAACCTTTTTTTATAAAGTATAAAAATAATACAAATTTGTTTTCTTAGTTTTGAGTATGTAACTTGTGTTTTTTACAAAAATATCATTTTAAACTGGAAACATGCACTTTGAGTCATACTAGTCACATCGTATATCGGTTTGATGTGATATTAATTAATACATATTAAAAATTACTTATTAATCTCTATAATTAATTATAAAGATAGTCTGAGTGTGTTTTCTTAGTTTTCAGTGAGGGACACTTTTTGAACTAAAATGTCAATTTTAAACTCATAATAGACACTTTGAGTCATACCGAGCACATAATGTATCATATTGAGGTGAGTATGATTCATACACATAAAAAATGACTTATGTATTGTCTTCCTAAAGTATCAAAATAATATGAGTGTTTTTTCTCTGTTTTGAGTATGTCAGTTGTCCTTTTTACTAAAATTAATGTTAATTTTAAATAAAAAGACACACTTGGAGTCATACCGGCCACACCGTGAATTGGATTAAGGTGAAAATGTTTCCTAAACATCTCAAATTACTTATGGATCATTTTAATAAAGTATTAAAACAATCTGAATGTGTTTTCTCAAATTTGAGTACGTCACTTGTGTTTTTTTACTAAAATATCATTTTAATCTAAAAACACGCACTTTAAGTCATACCGATCACATCGTGTGTCAGTTTGACTTGAGACTAGTTTATACACATAAAAAATTAATTATGAATCATTTTACTAAAATATCAAGACAATATGTGCATGTTTTCTCAGTTTTCTATGAGTGACACTTTTTTAACTAAAATGCCAATTTTAAACTGACAACGAACACATTGAGTCATATCAGACACATCGTGTTTTATATTGAGGTGAGGATGATTACTACATGTCATAAATAAATTATAAATAATTTTCCTAAAGTATCAAAATAATTTTAATATTTTTTCTTAGTTTTGAATATGTCATATGTCTTTTTTAGTAAAATTAATGTCAATTTTAAATAAAACGACACACATAGAGTCGTGTAGGACACACCATGCATCATATTAAGGTGAGATTGAGTTCTGCACATGAAAAATGACATATGGATCGTTTTACAAAATCATAAAAATAATTTTAATGTGTTTGATTGGTTTTGAGTATGTCAGTGGTCTTTTTTACTAAAATTAATGTCAATTTTAAATAAAAAGACACACTTGGAGTCATACTAGTCACACCAACATCTGATTGAGATGAGGATGATTTCAATACATCCCAAATGACTTATGGATCATTTTATTAAAGTATAAAAGTAATCCAAATTCATTTTCTCCATTTTTAGTAAGTCACTTGTCTTTTTTACTAAAATGTCATTTTAAACTAGAAACACGCACTTTGAGACATACCTGTCACATCACGTGTCAGTTTGACATGAGACTAATTCATACACGTGAAAAATATTTTTTTAATTTTTTTCCCAAATTATCAAAAAAATATTAATGTGTTTTATTTATTTTGAGTATGTGATGTGTGTTTTTAACTACAATGTAAATTATAAACTAAAAACATACACTCTGAGTCAATCTGAGAACACTATGTATCATATTGATTCATGGATGATTGAGTATGTGATATGTGTTTTTCTTTAAACTATCTAAAAAATATAGAAAAGTGAGAACATGTTCCATTCTTATGGAAGAGGAAACCTCATGCTACCTAAAACACTTCACATTTCAGGTAACATGGGGTTTCCTCTTCTATCAGAAAGGAACATACTCTCTTTTTTCTGGCTTGTTGTAGATAGTTAAAAGAAAATTATGACTTTCTAAAAGATATATGAAACAAAATAAATAAGTATTAGATAAAAATGATAATAAAATTAACTTACAAATAGTAGATAAAATGATGAAAAAATTAATTAAATAAGTAGTAGGAATTGACATTTTCATAATGGTTGTATAAATTCTCGACTCATTTCATTATTTTCATTATCTCAATTGTAGACTCGAAGTCTAATATCTCATGAAAACAAGAAACTTTGAACAAACCACTCCAACTTAAACAAAATTATCCACCTATATAAGAAAACAATTCTTATGTTAGTAACACCAGAAAGAAATAAATTAAACATAAATATGTAAAAATACATTACTTATATGGATAATGATTTTACTATGAAAATATCAATATTGGAAATCATGTGCAAGAGAAGATGTTTTTGAAATATCAAAAAAGAACCAACCAACAAAGTTGTATTTTAACCCACTAAATTTCTTTGATAAAATATAGATATAGGTGAATGTAGTTCGGATATTAGAGAATGTGTTTGCTCAGTTTTGAGTATGTGATGTGTATTTTGAACTAAAATATAAATTATAAACTAAAAAAATATAGTTCAAGTCACACCAAGAACACTATATATCATATTGAGGTGTGATTGATTGAGTATGTGATGTTTGTTTTTCTTTCAACCATCTACACCAAGCCAAAAAAGAAATAAATGGTCCATTTAGATGGAAGATGAAACCCCATGCTACCTGAAACACCTCATACAAAAGCAATATGTTCACCCTTTTTTGGATTGCTGAAGGCGATTGGAGAAAAAATGTGACTTCCAAAAAGATCTATGAAAAAAATAAATAATTAGTTGATAAAAATGATAAGGAAATAAACTTAAAAATAATAGATAAAATAGTGACAATGTTAACCAAATAAGTAGTAGGAATTTAACTTTTCATGATGTCTGTATACATGCTTGACCCATTTCATTTTTTCTGAAGTGATTTATTCATGATCTTTGTGAAAATTAACAAAATAAGTATTAGATAAAAATGATGAGGAAATTAGCTAAAAAAAGTAGATAAAATGATGATAAAATCAACCAAAAGACAATTTCTTCTATTTATATATCATTAAACTATAATATAATAATTCTTGATCATATGAAACTAAAATTCAAGTAATTTAGTCAATATTACATAACCCTAAAAGAAAATATTTTAGAATCTCAATCCTAACAACATGATATATTTAACCACTTTACAATGACATAAAATTCATATATTACACAAAATTACCATAACAACTCTTAACTTTTGGGGTTGGTGTAAAACTCATATATAAACATTTTCCTTCTTATTTGATACAAAAAACTATCATAACAAATTATATATTCCTGGATTATACTAAACATTAGTGCATACCTTTATTTATTCCTATAAAACATTAAACATTAGTGCAAACCTATTAACATTCATTGATTGAACTAAAATAAATACTCAAATTTGAGTTTTTATGGAACATAATAAAATCAATCTTTCCCTTTCACCATCATAGAGAGTAGAAACTCTATGATAAACCATTTACCTTATTTGATGGAAAAAACTTTAGTGTGACCCATTATGTATTTTTAGAAGACACTAAACTCCATTATAAATTGTTTTCCCCTTTTTGATAGTATTAAATATCAGTATATACCTTTATAGCATCCAAATGACACTAAAATCTAGCGCATCCATTAATTCTTCAGGGATTGTGCTATAAATTAGTATATCCTTTTCAATATTTTTGGTGATGATAAACTCTAACATAACATCATCATTATTTTTTCATAAAAATGGAAACATCCCTATTCTCATGTATTTTTTATTGAGAATGATGATGAGTTTTTATTAATGAGCTTGAGAACATGGATCATTTTACATCATGAATGTGCACATTCATATTAGTGATGAAAAAGTGGATAAATTTTTTGATGGTGAGATGGTGAAAAATTATCTATATGCATAATAAGGATAGGTTAAACACCTCTACTCATGTAATGATTGAGAGATTCTATGTGATATAATGGTTGAATGATTTAATTTCACATAATGTGCATTCAAAAGAATTAGTTTTAGATAATAAATTTTACTAAGGTAAACTTGATGTGTCACTTGTATGGATTTCAAAAGCATTTTTGATATTATATCATGCGTATAATTTATGATCAAAAAGCCCAAATAATTCCACCACCCAAAGTGAAGCAATTGTATCATTCTTTTCTTCTATCATTTACCACCATGCATGATGGAACCCTAGAGAGGGAATTAGTCTAATTTTATTCTAAAAATGATAAGGAAATTAACTAAAAAAAGTATATAAAATGATGAGAAAATTAACTAAATAAGTAGTAATATGTCACCACTTCATGATGCCTATATACATTTTGACGCCATGTATTTTTTTTCATTCATTTCTGAAAAATAGATTTCCTCCATTATATTTATCTGTGATAAATAGATAAAAAATAATATATAATCATTCTAATACTAATTATCAACACCCCAAATATATTTCTAAGGCTGTAGACTATACTAGATCACAAATATAACAGGTAATCACCTAAATTTGTTATCGGTAAACATTCCGACACCAGGTATGTTGTCCAATCATCTCTAAACAAATTTAATTATTCTTTTGAGTACGATGGTTATTGGGAATATTTGTAGTACTGATAAAATATAGACAAACAAACGATTAAGAAATATTTTTAATGAAATTGTAATTAGCTTTGGAAATTACCACTTTAGGGATGCTGATATTTTTATGGTTTATGATCTCTCACATAAATTTTAAAACATAATATCCATAATCATTTCCATTATATTACTTTAGAAACTATATAAAAATTGACCAAAATAAGTAAATTATTTTGAAATATGTTTTGATATTTAAATATTTCTATATATACCTTAATATTTTTCCATTTGAAGTAATCCATAGGATTTTTTTGTTCATTCAACAAATTCATGCAATGAATTATCCTATATTTAAATACCACCATATCATAATAAAATACTTGTTAAAACATAGACTGAAACATATAATTCAATGTTTATTGTAGTTTATTACAAATTCACAATACACATAATGTGTGGTCGGTTTGTAGGATATTCATGCATTAGATCAAAAAAATAAATATTTGGGGTATCCAGATTGACTGCGATCAACATCTAGTGTTACCTAAAAAAATAAGTAATGAAAAAAATAAAAATATATTTTATGTGATTATATTGTAGAGTTTTACCCCTACATTTTAGGCATCAAAAAGAGTTTGTATTATGTTGTTTTTTCTCAAACACATCATATAGTTCATCTTTCTTCTTATCAAATTTTTCTTTCTCCAAAGATTTTTTTTGTGTAGAAATGATACAGGGATTAATGAATCCAAATCATGCTTCACACAATTTTTCCTTTATATAGTAGTAATATAAATGCCTATATAAAATAGGAATAGTTATTAACTTTAATGAACATATTAGATCACTACTCGTACATGTGTATTATAAAAATATACCTTATATATATTCACAATTGAGGCTTCCATCCATTCAAACTTAAGAATCTCACTTATACTCTCAAGACCAACTGTGTTTGTAATGAAAGTTACAAATATTTATTCTTCATATGGAATCTAAGACATATTTTCATCATTAAATGTGGTCTCTATATGAAGTTGTAATGATAATAAATGTTGATGTGGAACTGGTGGGGAGAAGGTAATTTGAGAAGGTCCTTTTGATTTCTCAGTCGATTTACTAGATTATCTTGATTTGACCTTCCATTTCCCCATCGTTTTATATATCTATAATACCATACCTAACTTCAGACCTTTTTTCATCAACCGTTACAGGTTTTCAATAATAAAAAATTTGTTAAAGGGCTACCTCATGTATCTTTATAAGATTATATGAGCATAATATGAAAGTTCCAGTAACATCATTGATCATTGTAATATCTGGATCATCAATTGGAATGGGAAAATCAGTGGTAGGCTCATAAGATACCTCAACCCAAAATCTCATGTGATCTTTTGGGAGTTATTTATCATTTAACTTGTCTCCTAGTATATTATAAAACATACCCTCGCAACAAGGCGATGTGTGGGTATTGATAGATAGAAATCGAATACAACTTTACCTAGTAGAATTTTAGTAACATAAAGTTATTGAAAGTTATTTGATTCACATTTTGGAGAAAGCGTAATGAAAAAATTTATTACCTCATGTAAGGTATGAGGTTGAGGGGAATGACTAGACTCAAAGCTACCAGGGTCATTTGGTTATCCATGTGTGGATCTTTATTCCACCACTAGTTCGCTTTGATCCTTTCTCATATATTGGTCTGCCAAACTAGACTGGACAATAATATATTAAAAAGCATCTACTTATGCCTATAATACTTTCATAATCTTATATACATCTTCTTTTGGATTTTTCTTTTTAAAATATGTTCTAGGTGACACTCCAAAACCTACTCCTCTAAAGTGTCCATATTGTTTTGGCTGCTTCAAAGCTATTGAAAGCATTTTTTATTCCATTATGGTCATTTCCATTTTTTGTGTCTAAACCATATAAAAAAAATATGAACATAAATAGACATTTTCATGTAATATTTCTATAAATCATAATGAATTACTATTAATTCATACTTACACATGTTTCCCATATTAATTTTGGTTTTTCATCAACTAGTCTACCCTCCTTATTTACACAATCCTTCTTATATAACACATGATGTGGGATGGAAGTGGCTTTCGATTTTGATTCATCAATATTCATAGAAATAAAGAAATATATGTTGTTTAATATCACATAAAAATTTTATTTTTGATTTTAAATACATACCAATTTCTTCTCAAGTGAAGCGTACCCCATCCTTTCTCTACGATAGGGGTACATTGGTTTTCATGCACATTATTTATTTTTAACACTCTTTTGTTGTTTCATAAATTAATTTTTTTTAATCAAATTGGATAAAATAAATAATTTCAAATAATATATCATTGACTACAATGCACCTGAAATGATTTATCATCACAGTGAATGATGAAATCATTCAATGTTTCCTTCTATATAATGTGTGTATAACTAACTAGCAGGTGGGTCTTTACTTCCCCCTCAACATCCCTAAGATGTAACTTGGTAACAAGAGTCCAGAAGCCTCTTTGAGATTTTATAGTAGATATTAAGACATATTTCTTAAAGAAGTATTATAAAATAAATGAACTCTATAAACAATAATGAAAATTAGATAAATATTTCGTTATATAATTTTTCAGTAAAATAGAGTAAGTATATCATAATAATACCTTTATATCTTCCCAAAGGGTTTCCTTCATTACAAGTTATACGTGGTTCCACAAATCTATATCAATCGGTACATTCATCCTCATTGTGACCCCAACATAACTGATGGACATTGACTTGTTGGGGTAAATAGGTTTTCCACGTTGATTCTAGCCAACCTCAAATTTTATACCCTTACTTATTGCCTTGATAATTTTATTCAACACTATGATGTTGCATTGTTCTTGTTTTTTTCATCAACATGCTATTGATCCAATAATAATTCTATATTTTTAATATCAACAGTCTGTTCTTCCCTGGGATTGGTTACATCATCATGTTCAGAAGAAATTCTTTATCTGTATGAGCAGTCAAACATTTAATTTAGATTATGTTAATACAATAGAGAATAGATAATATTATGAGGAAGAGAATGATATATTAAAAAACATGTTAACCATATCATTGAACTCTCTTTATTTTTTTAAAGGTTGATAGGATTTGGATCCTCTATCAAGAATAAAAATTCCCTCTTTATGCCCCCCTATAACATAAAAGACAATGTCTACATTGGGACCGACATAAACTAATTATGATCTCCCAATGAAAGGGTCATCCTCAATTGAATTTTCATCTGACCCTGTAGTTGTTTTAGTTTCCAATAGGATAATCAACCAATTCTTGTTTCTTGGATCTGAGTCATAAAAAACTTGCATTGATTTTGATGCCATTATGAATGACTTTTCCTTTCCCCATCCACACTGGAATTCACCTTCACGAAGCCCATTTAATCAACTTTCACTACAATCTTATTATCATCCCATTTTCAATGGAAAATCAGCACTTGAAATGTTGTATAATCAAACTCATATATCTATTTGATAATGAAAAAATATGACATATTTGTATAAATTAAAATTCTATCCTTAGAACCAGATGTGTAATCACTTCCTCCACAAGCGTAACTCCACTTTTTTTCATCATAATAAAGTAATTGTGTTATTTTTTATAGAATATATGGCCATTGATTATAAAAAAAATTGTAAGATATAATTCATTTGGTCCCCTGACTAGACATCGAAGTAATTCAACAATTAAATTCTGATTTTCTGATAACTCCTTAGAAATTTGATCTCAAAACCATCATATAAATTTTTAATTATGTTTATTTGATATCCATACTTCAGTCCTTGATGGATTCAAATCTCTAATAATTGCATTGTGGGATTAAACATATGGATAAAAATATTCACTATTATGTAAAATGTAAAGGTGTGATTGATCCCACTCTATGATGGTAATTATAACAATATCACTTCTAGAAATCCATTCCCCCATAAGGCACCCTCTATGAATACTTTGAGAGACCAATGATATCAACATCAGATAGGTAATCAGTATATAATTCAGTAGCTTCTTCAACAATATATCATTCTGCAATACAACCTTCTAGAGCACTTTGATTCTTGACATAACCTTTCAAAATATTCATATACCATTCAATTGGTTACATCCGTATATAATGGACATGACCACATAGTTAAACCTCTCTAACTAAGAAAACCAGAAGTTGGACCATTATATCAAAGAATGATGGTGGGACAGATATCTCCAATTCACATAATATGACTTCAACCTCTTTATTCATGATTGGAAAATTCGTTCTATTTATAACTTTACTGTATATGGATTTGAAAAATATGAAGATTCTAGTTAATGTATGTCATACATTTTTAGGAAAATGAAATGTAAAACAATGGGAATCAAATCTTGCATTAAAACATGATAGTCATGTGATTTTAGTCCCAATAACTTCAAATTAGTCATTAACAAAATATTCTTGATATTTTATGAATACCCCTATAGAAATTTTACACTATTAAGAAAATTGAAAAATTATAAATTTTCTTGTCTTTATAGAGTGTAAGATGTTAGAGAAATAAAATTCCTCACTTTACCCTTCATCGGTGACAACTCTTCACTTATCCTCATGTCAATCATGTCTAACCTAGCCTTGTTGCCATCTTTATTTTTCAGGAACATTTGGAAACGTTCTAATAACACCATCCAATGCATTTTTTTTCTACATGTATGAAATCAATAATTTTTTTGACATATAAACAATTCCAATATGGAAATTCAAAGAAAATTAATCTCTTTTTCCAACCTGATTTCATAAGTTTTTTTGAAAATGGTTTATCAAAAATGGTTTCAATAACTTTTACTTTATTAAACAGTTGATCACCCATTAGTGGAGATGGTGTTGTACCTTGTTCAGTATTACCATCGAATTCTATCATCCATGATCAACAATTATTCTATTGATGTAAAATATTTTGATGTCCTAAAAACACAGTCTTCAAGGAATGTTTCAATCGAATTGAGTGTGTGAATTCTTCACAAATGAGACACCCCAACATTCCTTTAATTCTATATCCTGACAAATTCCATAAGTAGGAAATTCATTTATCGTCCCATTAAACATGACCCTCAATGTGAATTCTTTACTTCTATGAGCATCATATATCGTAACATAGGTATCCCATATCAATTTTAGATCTTTGATCAATGGAGAAAAATAAAAAACAATATCATTTTCGGGTTCATTTGGTCTAGATATAAGCAAAGACAACATAATGTATTTGTGCTTCATGTAAAACCATGGAGACAAGTCATAATTTACCAACATGATGGGCCATGTACTATGAGTACTAATCTATACACCAAAAGGATTTATTCCATCTATAGATAACACACGATGAAAGTTTCTCAGCTCATTTCCAAATTTAGGACACTCATAATAAATTTTTTTTAATTCAGGAAATCTGCTAGATGACATAGGTTTCCATCTTCAATTCTTGTATCTGTATACCACGTAAATTGTCTCATGGTTTCCTGAAATCTATATAGTCTTCTAAACTATGTAATGATAGGAAAGTATCATACAAATATCAAATTACTTGATTCATTTTTATTGTATAAATTCACGACACACTTCGGTCATTTTATGAGTGATTCATGGTCCTTGAGAAATAATATACAATCATTTGGAAAAGCATGTATTTTTTAGAGATCATTCCCACTGAACATAGAATTAATTTAGTGTCTTATGTTATACATGGAAGCTTATTTTCTTTTGGTATCATATCACCTAGGATACCAAGTAGTTCAATAAATATGGTGTCACTCCATTCATTTCTATCTTTCAAGTTATATAACTTCAATACAGTTGAAAATGTGGTGTATTTAGTACAACCAGTATACAATGGTCTCTTAGCATGACTATTTAACTTGTTAAAAAACTTTGTAAAATCACAAAGGTCATCTTCAATTTACATTTTCATTTCTTCTATGCGATCTCCATCATCATTTACACTATTATTCATATCAAATGATCCATAAACCATAGTATCATCCCAATTGGTGTGTGGGTTTAGTTTTTCTTCATGTCTAGTCCAAAATTTATAGCTATGATCTATTACGTGACGAATAAAATGTTATTCCAACTCTTATGGCTTAATTTTTCTTGAATAACAATAACATAAACACATACAAAGGATTTGAGAAGGGCCGTATGTACAATCTATTACAAACTTGATGAAATCTTTAACTCCATATTCATAATCTTTTGTCATATGATTAGTGTACATCTATTTTTGATTCATATCCTTAATATTAGGTTCCTAAAATATTCAATTTTCACAAAAAATAAATAAATACGCATAAGATATTCATTATCAAAGGTGAAAAGTTATAGATAATTCTAATAAGGGGAACCCAACATTTGTTTGTTTCAAATAATTTTAGTATTATTCAAAATAAATGGGTAATTAAATTCATGAAAAAAATTACTCCATTATGGTATGTGTTATCCTTTGAATTTATACAAAATGATCACCAGTACTTGGTATGGGATGAATACTGCTCAGAGTAGTTCGAGCAATAAAGGTGCACGTCTAGAAGATATGGGGGATGAGTCTCAACCAACAAAATGCAATAACAAATGTTTAGAAGATGAAGCTGATAAGGATAAAAATTATCTCCTTAAAACTCTTTAAATTATGACATCTTAATTTAAAATTTCAAATCTCATCTGAAAACCACTTTCAAAATTCAAAAGGATACTTTTGAATTTTTAAAACCCTACTTTAAATATGTTTTTTTTAATTTTTCATGAAAATCCACCAATTTTTTTCAAAACACTTAATGGGACAGGAACCCCCTTTTTTATAATTTTTTTTAGCATCAAGTGATTTTTTTAAAATCATATTAAAAAACCATTAACAATAAATTAAAGGTTTAAAAATATTTTCATGGAAATATGTACACTTTGAAATGTTTAAAAATTTAAAATTTCACTTTGAAATCACCTCATGAGTTTCAAAACATTGAATCCATTTTAGTTTGTTTTAAGGGAAAACATCATTTTTTCATTTCAAAATCCACTTTAACATTGAAAAACAAGTTTCATTTTTCAAAACTGAAATTTAAAATAGGAATGAACATAAAAATTTTAAGTATTACATCACCTAATATAAAGAAAATCATGATTATTAAACATTTCATAAACATTTTATAAAGCTGACATGAATAAAACATTTTTCAGAATATAGTAGTAAATTAAAATTTTAAATCCAAACATGATTTTCCTTGACTAATCACCTAAATAATGAATTTCCCATAACATTATTTCAAAACTCAATAAAGGGATAATTAATTTATCAAAAAAATGTTTCATCAAATATCACACAAGAAGCCAAAAATCCAAGCTTTCACATGCCATACAATTTATTCAAGAATCAATATCAAGAAGGTTTTATAAATATTCATGACATTGATAACTATTTACCAAAAGATCATGAGGTGTTAGATGGAGTCCATGTGTGATATCGGGCTTAGGGTTGATTTGAATTTATCTGAGTGTGAGTCTAATTTGAGGTGCTCTAGTACCTGATGTGAGAGAACGATAACAGATTTGGTTTTTGTTTGCAAAGGAACCGACCAGGAAGTTACACCAAGTTTTGAGTTTTTACATTGTTGTGGGTGTTTAGAAGATCAGGGAATGATTTCAGTTGTTTTGGAATTTTAATAGAGCAATGAGATAGCATGTTGATGGGTGCAACTAAGCATTTTAAGTAAAAATTTATCTAGAGGATGACCAAAAAATGTTTTTTACATGAGATTGGGTGTGGTGAGGTGGAAACCACATCACGTGTGTTGTTTACATTATATATTTATGATTGGTTTACTGTTTAAAGTCTATTAAACATGTTTACTTGTTTTAAAATTATTTATTCTTTGAAATTAAAGTTTGGAATTGTGTTTTTTTAATTATTTACATTCTTTGATTTATATAAGTTCATTCTTAGAAATTATATAAGATCCAAATCATTTTAAGATCCATAAAGGAATGTATCCATCATATGTTTGGGTTATGTTACCTCACTTTATTTTGATAAAGTAACTTTAATATTCACATGTCTTAGACCTTTGTTTAAGAATGAAAATTACTATTTGGAACATATTTATGTTTTGATATCTTGATTACTTTTAGTAAACCTGAATTTAGTTTTAAATCATGAGTTTAAATGGTTTGAATATACTCAGTTCAATATTCCCTTTTATACCTTGAGATCATAACCACATATGGGTGGAAATATTGTTACAAAACTATACTAGTTATAAACTAAGGATACCATTGATCAATTACCAAGAAAGTTAGTTTGAAATACATACGGGGAATATGTTTTTAATATTTTATAAAAATACAACCATGATCTTTTCTTAACATCGATCTTTAAAAATGAATAATAGTTTAAACAAGCATTTGGAAACCTTTATTAAACTGTTTATTTTTTCATTTTAAATGAAAAGAATCAGTTGAAAATCATTTCACCTGGACAGATCCTTATTTATTAAAAACACGCATTTAGAAATCCCTTTTGGATTTGTTTTTAAAGAAATGTAACTAAGAAGGAACACCCAGTATAACGAAATGTAACTAAAATGAAATAAATAAATAAAACAAACCCAAATAAAGAAACTAAAGTGTAGAAGATGTATGTAATAAAATTAAATAAGGGAAATGACAACAAACTTCCATAAAAGGGAAAGTGGGTACCAAACAATATATATAATAGAACAATTACAAGACACAACACATGGGGAGGAGCTATAAACTATAGGTTCTAAAGGTAACTGACTCTCTCATGGAATATTAGTCGGCTATGTGACCAAAACCAATATTGCAACTTGAGACTCTTGAGTAAACCAAAAATGACCCCTAGCTAATACCTTAATTAATCTAGAGTAGAACCCATCTGTTTACCATCCTGTATATGGTATCCCATGTTAAAACCACAAACAAATCCACATATAAATCATCCATTCAATTAAAAATAATAAACTACAATCAAGAACAAAATTGAAACCATTCTTCCTTTCAAAAACCCATTTGAAATCTCACTATAAAAGAAATCATTTTTCTTGAGGTCATTTTAATTTTTTTGGTAACCTCAAACCTGTTTTAAATGAAAAAACCCATTTAAAACCCACATTTTAAAAACATATATAATAAAACCAAATTTAATCAACATGTTTAAATTATAAAACTTCTCTTTAAATGTTATAAATATATGAAATTACACACATACATATCTAAAAAACTCTGAATATAAATATTCACATATTTTCATGTGAATACATGAATGTTTCTAATATATATATATATATATACACCAATACATATGTGTATAATCATAAAACATGAAAAGAGGAATCCATAACATGGGAGATAAATAAATAAATAAATAATAAAATAAAACATAAAAAATTTTCTCAAACAAGGAAACCCCAATTGATCAATGTCATGAAATCATGCATTACCCAAATAGATTTCATAAACAACCTCAAATAATTTAAAAACACAAAATTAATTTATGAAAACCATCATAAATATTTTATTGTCCAAAAATATAATTTATCCTTTGAATGCAGATAAAAAAAGGCCAAATCCACAAGAACCCAATTGGAAATCAATTATAATCTATTAAAAACCTTGATAAACAAGCATATTTAAATCTAATTAAACCCAAATAAAAATTATAATTTTAGAGAAACCAATTTCAAATACCAAAGAACATGAAACAAATTAAGGAATAGATGAAGCATAAATACACCTACCTAGGGATGTCATAAATGATGAAAAACTTTCAACAACGGAGAGTGGAAGGCTTGAAAAAGAAGGGAAATCAGCAATGGAACCACAATAGAAAAAAGGTAATGAATAGCGAGAGAGAATAAAAAAAATAACACAAAAAGAATCAAAAATGGAGAAGCTCCCATATAACCCGACTGCTGTAAAATATATAGTCAAAAGTAGCTTAAGTGAAACCTAAACAAGCAGTAAATGAGTGAGTGAGGAGGATAATACCTTGGATTCAAGCTTTTATTCATCTAAGAGAAAGTTGAGATATCACAAAAGCTTGGATTCGTTTGAGCCTTAATTCATTCGAGCCTTAGATTTGAGCCTTGGATCCATTCAAGAATTGATTCGAGCCTTGTATTTGAGGAGTAGGTACATCGATAATAGGGGAGTTTCACAAAATCTTGAGATATCACAACTGAATCTATCACGGTTAGGGTTCTTTAAATAGATTGAGAAAACTTTTACTAGCGCTTCCAAAAAAGAACCAATAAAGATACCTTTTATCAGTGCTAAATTAATAAGTTCTAATAAAAGATATCTTTATCAATGCTAAAAAAGTATTGATAAAATCCATCTTTATCAACACTAAAGAAGCACTGAAAAAAGGCATCTTTATCATCGCTAAATATTTAGTGATGAAAGAGAATTTATAATTATAACTATAAATAAAAAATTTGTAAATATATTTATATTGTTATATATTTATTTATTATAATTTTATAATTATTTAAATATATAATTATATATTTCTAATTATATAAATACTTTTAAAAAAATTATATTTTTTATTTATAATTTTAAATATATAATTTTATAAATATAGTAAATATATATTTATAAATATATTTGTAAATATATTTATAATTATTTATTTATATTTAGAAATATATTTATATCATTATATATATTTATTTAATAAATAAATATAAATATAAATATTGTAAATATATTCAATATTTAAATATATTTATTGTAATTTTATAATTATAAATATATTTATATCATTATATATATTTATATATTTATATATTTATATATATTTAATAAATAAATATAAATATAAATATAAATATAGGGGAGTATGGGCTTCGGGAGAAGGCTCCATGGTGACCACAACGATGCTTGAGAGTTCTAGGGTTTTCGAATGGTATTTCTGAAAGATATCGAGGTTGAGCCGTTAGTTAGGGGGGTCTCTCTGGTGCTTCAGTGTCTAGATCTGATTTGAGGGTGTGGGCTTTGTCCTCCTTCAGCTGCGGTGCAAATTGTAGCTTCTCTTTTGTAAAGGATAGTGTCTTTGAGTGCGTCATGAGGAGATGCAACATCGCCAATGTTCTTGCTAACTAGGAAGAAATCCTATATAGGTTTATGTTTGCAATCATTCTGTTATCACAAGATTGGTTTTTCCACTGGGTCATAAGCCATGGAAATCAGATGACCTGGAGCGATGAATTTCTAGTATTTGTGGCTGCAAAGACTCTAAATGCATCCCTATTTGGTGAGGGTATTTCTATATCTTGTTTCCCTCTAGTGAGATGAAGAGGAAGGGTTGGGGTTTCAGTTCGGTATACCTTAAACCAAGTACATTGCGTATTTAGGAATGAGATCCATGATTTAATCCCTTTTTCATTCACAACACTAAAACTCAAATTTGGGTTCAAATCCATGGTCTCAATTGGATTATGTGGAACCCTAAAATCCTCTTTAACATCACTTCAATGATTGGAATTCCTATCAAAATGGAAAAATAAATAGAGGAGGTCCACTATAGGTATTTCGTACGAATTCTCATGGAGTTGGATCTTAGATCCCTATAAATTGATAATGTGATCCTCTCCACTTCAGATAATGATTTGGATCAATGTATCAGATATGAGAATTAGCTTTCTTTCTACTTAGACTATAAAATTATTAGACATAACAAAGAAATTTGTTGTATGGATGTTCTCTGCTCTTCTTGCAAGTGAAGGGGGCATGATGCTGTTAGGTGCAGGCAAAGGAAGGGTGTAAAGCTCCCTCGGCCTGATGCTGCTGCAGTTCCACAAGGACCTGATGAGGTCCCAGATATAGATAACCCCCGATGACTCCCTATGAACATGAGAAAAATGAGCTGGCACCTATGGAGTATGGCGAAGGAAGTGATGATAGGAAGGATAATCGACATATAACATGATCTAAGATTATTGAGGGGGGGGGGGTCTACCCCTCAGAAAGGAGCAACATATAATAAAACCATTGAAGTGAAATCCACTAAATAAGTGGATGCACAAAAGTATGTTGATCATCAACTTAGTAAAGAACAACTAATTACTTCAAGGGTATGTAAAGGGAAAAAAATGGGTGCTAAGCCACCAGTGCGCTCCAAGACACCATTTGTCAATCAAAACAATAATGTGGTAATTGATACTACTTTGATGAAGGGATCACCCATACTACCTTCGACTCCTATTGAAAATAGGGAATCTTCCACACTTTATAAGAGTGATGATTAAAGGGTTCATGATAGTGGGAAAGAGGATGGAACTAGATATGTCATGCATGAGCTAGATGGGGAGAGCATCAAAATGAAGGGAAAATCTAATGTGTCTAATAATGAGGGTTCCCCACTAAACTATGGTAAGAACCCTCTTTGTCTAGTTGATATTATAGACATGTCTAATATCAAGGATGTATTTCATGTATGTGTGCATTGTATATAAAAATGCATTAATTACGTATATGTATGTGAAATCAATGTAACAAAAGTGTGATATATGTTAAATTGAAAAATCAAATGATATTCAATTATGCACACCACTCGATGCAATTAATTAGTATTTTTTTAATTAATATTAATTTTTAATTAGAAACCATTCTTCACTAAATATACGACTTAATAAATTTATGAAAAAATATTATGTATTATATAAATCATATTTTAAAAAATATTATATACATCCACACACACACATATATATATAGAGAAATATATATGAATATATTTATATAATAAATGTATTAATGAATAATTATGTATAAAAACCATTAAAAATGAATAAGACATTAATATGTTTTTAATTATTACATTAAATTAATTTTATATATTTATATTTAATATATATTATTTATTACTATTTATAATTTTTATATATTTATATATTGAACTTATTCATTTTTATTAATAATTGTTTTATTGCTAATTTTTTAATAATTTAATAATTTTATAATTTTTTATTTTTTTCTTAATTATTAAAATTTATTCTTTTTTTAATCATTAAAATTTATTCATTTTATATATCTATATTTAAAATATACAATTTATTAATATTTATAATATATATATATATGTATATTAAATTTATTCATTTTTATCAATTATTATTTAATTAATAATTCTTTTAATATTTTCTTAATTTAATCATTTTTAATTTTTATTTGTTTAATTATTTCATTTTATTCATTTTATATATCTATATATTTAATATATACTATTTATTAATATTTATAATATATATATATATGTATATTAAATTTATTCATTTTTATCAATAATTATTTAATTAATAAAATTATTAATATTTTTTTAATTTACTCATTTTTATTTTTTATTTTTTAATTATTTCATTTTATTTCATACCTTTATCAAAACTAAAAAAATCACTGATAAAGTGTGTCCTTTATCAGCACTAAAAGTAAAGCACCAATAGAGTACCTTTTATTAGTGCTATATAAAAGCACTCATAAAGGTTACCCTTTATCATTCCTATAAAAAACATTGATAAAAGGGTACCTTTTATCATCGTTTTTCAATGCCGATAAAAGGCACCCTTTATCAGTGCTTTTTGCTAGGGATGATAAAATCCAGTGCTATTAAAGGTCTGTTTTGTAGTAATGTTTGATAGAGTGCAATCATTAGCTGGTTAAATGAATTAAATGAATTTATGAATTTAATTTTCATTTGATTGCCAAACCCAAATGACTTCTCTATTTTTCCCCTCTATGGAGAATTCCCTAGGGTTAACCACATAACCCTACAAGATGGAAAGGATAGAGAGGGAGAACTCTAGCGGTGAGTGCGTTATGAGTGATCATGGAATCATGGAATGATGATCAGAGTATCATGGGGTTTATTTTCATCGATAGAGTTCTTGAATCTCACCAATGAAAACAATGAAAAATCAGTATTCGTTAGTGACCAATCCAACCTGAGGTAGGGTGTTTGACTGCATGGTTTATTTCCCCATTCATGATTATTGAGATGAGACCAAATTAATTCATTCTAAATTAATATGTAGATTGTTCTTTGTTGGTTTTCCCAACATTTATTTTATATTCCTAGATTTAGAAAGTTTATATTTATTCTTCAATGAATTTTTTGATTTGATAATCCACCTCGTTCTTCGGATTCTAACGATGATGGCCAATATGAACATGACCTTTGTTTGATTATCAATTTATTGTTTCATGTATTTCTACTTCAATTCTTCAATGTTTGTCAATGAAGTTTTGATTGGACAATGATATGATGATACTCGAGGGACTGATCATTGTGCATACATTTCTTGGAACAAAAGATCGTGGTTATGAGTTCGATTTTGGGATTTGGAGATGTGACATAGGCGTGGCGGCAATGATGTGAATTCAAAGATGGTTCAGGCGACAATGGATTTTTGATATGGATTGAGTGGGTATCTTTGAAGGTGTGATGATGGGAGATTCTGAGCTATGGGTGGCTATAATTCATCCACCGGTGATGACGGTGAGCCAGTGATGGATATTTGTTTACCCGAGCCGTGCAGGTGCTTTTAGATTGTGATCACAATCGTTTTCTGACCAAGGGTTATCCATAATCTATATACTAGTTGTAGGATCAAAATGTATATGTATATTTCCCAATTACAAGGGGGGGGGGTGAATTGTAGGTTTACAAACTTTCATTTTTTATCCTTAAGAAAATCTATGAACAAAGTTAAACAAGATGAATACATAAGCCCTCTTCAGTTTTTAATAAAGAGACTAACTTTCTTGGGATCCAATAATATGGATCCGATAAATAAACTTAAACAAGTATACTTAAGGAAAGATTCTACCTTAAATCATATAGAATCTAAATCTGAGATCGTACAAGAATAAGAAAGTGTAAGAAAGTTACACTTTCTAACTTTAACAAAATGCAGCAGAAATAAAACTTGTAACAACAACAAGTATAAGAAATATTTAAACCTAAATATAAAGGTATCCAACAACCTTGGATAAATTTCCCTTGATTTATACTTTCAATAAAGTCTATCTTACCCACACTAGGGTAAGCCCTTGATATGAAGATCGGTATCTATCTTTCTATCCCTGAAAGCCCTCGATTAAGAAGGTAATCGACACATCTATCTTCATATTCCCAGAAACCCTTGATTGATAACAAAAACAATTAGATTCCCACTAGGTAGGTTGAAAAAGATGTTCTCATCTTGAACAAGTTATTCACAACATTCGTACAAGGAATATTTGAGCAGATCTCTCACAGAATATCACTTCATTCTAGAGATCAATAACTAAAAATCTAGATCTGAGCTCATTCAAATAACTGGGTATTTATAGGTAACATATCCAATAGTCGAATTCTCCTCTAACTGTCATATTTTTCATTGAATTTCGGAGGGACCTGTACATGTGACACTTAAGAAATAATTAAGATAAAATATATTGGATGACATCATTTTATATAACTAACTACGAGAAACATTACTATGCTTAAGAAACATTATCACATTTAGGATCTGATAAAAATAAAACTCTATATTAAGGAAATTTCGTAAGTGTAATAAAATCATTTAATCATATTATTAAGATAGTTTAATTTAGAGTCTAAAAATATTTATAATCATATTCTAAGAAAAATGATAATCAGATTCTATTTTTTGTGAAAATAAGAGTCTAGTTTCTAAGAGAACTGGAGTCTGATATCTAAGAAAATTGCAGTATGATTTATGAGAGAATCAGAGTCTGATTTCTGAGAGAATTTAGTCTAATTTCTAAGAGAATAAGAGTATGATTTATGAGAGAATCAGAGTCTGATTTTTAGTGAAATTGGATTCTCAATTATAGAGAAATCAGATTCTGAATTCCATAGAAATCGGATTCTGAATTCCAAAGAAATCTGATTCTCAATTCTAGAGAAATCAGATTTTTAATTCTAGATAAATCAGAGTCTAAGGAACTTTAAGGTTTTGAGTTAGATATGGATAAAAAATTTTGACTTAAGAAAAATACGGTTAGGTTTAGTTAGAAAAGCATCAGGTGAGATATTGAAAACCATAGGTAAAGTCAAAACAATTCTTATAGAAAGAAAAATTTCCTTAATAAAATGTTTCTTAGAGAAAGAGAATTTTCCTTAAGAAAATGTGTTTGTGATTTCCAAAACATAATGGAACAGAAAAGTTATAAAGAAAATTATCGACTCAACAATATCCCCCTTTTTGAAAAGCACAAACAACTTTTTATAAAATCATATAAGGATCCTAGGTTTTCATTTTTTAGCTTAATGAAATACTTATCTTCCTTTTTTTATGGATCATAATGAATATGACTAACCCCCTCCCCCTTAGGTTTTGAAATCCCTAAGGATCGTATTCTTGTCTTTCTTATAGAAATAACTCCCCTTAAGAATTTCTTCTTTAATTAATCTCCCCCTTACTTAAAAATTCTCTTCCTTTAACTTAATATTAATTTTGAATATTCTTTTATCCCCCTTTGTTATTTTCAAAAAGGAATGGCGGGAAATAAATAAAATGTACCTGAAAGGTTAGGAAACATACAAGACGAAAAAATAAAAAGTCAACAAATTTCATTAAGACAAAAAATTTGTCACAAAGGAAATTCCAAAAAATATTGGATTTGAAAAATAATTATTCATCCTTATTTTCCTCCTTTGGCATCAACTTTTTCAAAGTGGCCTTCAACTTATTCAATTCTTTGTGATCATGTTCAAACTTCTTGAGCAACTCTTTTTAATCTTGATTTTTTCTTTCGAGATCTTTGATTCTTTATTCTTGGGACTTTACTATTTCACCTTGAGACTTGATCAATTCTTCTTGGACTTTGAGTTTTTTAGCCATATATTCCCTGATTTCCCTTTCCCTTTTTAGATTAACTGTAGAAGAGTTCGATATCCCATTCAGATCTTTGTCTTCTTGATGGAGGCTAGCTTGCTCTACTTTCAGTTTCTCTGAAAAACTTTCTGAGAAATTCTTGATCTTGTCATCAGATTTATCAAAAGCATAATTGACTATGTCAATGAAATCATCAATTTTTTTAAGATCATTTATGACTGACTTCGACCAATTTGTGATTTCTTTTCAAGATCTTCTATGAGAATCATAACCGATCTAAAAAGTCTTGAACTCAGATTTGAGTTTGATAAACTTTTCTATAAGAAGATTTATTGAATCTATCTTCTGATTAACTGTTTCTTAAAGCCGTTGACATCTAGAATCAATGTTGGGAAATAGAGGGATGGAGTTCATAAGCTTCTTCAAGGACTGAACTACAAAATCATGTCCTAATAAAGAAGAATATTCTGAAACAGATTCTTTTGTTGGTGAGGAGACTTTATTTTTCTCATCTTCTTTCTCCTTATATATTGCAACAACATCCTTCTTTGTTTTTTTAATAAAATATTTTTTAGGTGTGTTGATAAAAACTTCATTTCCTTTCTATTTCTTATAGATTTTCTTCTCAATATTCTTGAGTCTCATGCTCTCAATCAGAAATTTGAATTATTCTATCATCATCAACTTCTTTATCAATATATTTATCAGAAAAATTATTAGCTTTGTCATCAACATGTTGAATAGTATTATCATTACTACTTTTATCATTTGAAGGGTCTTTATTGACCTCATCCCCAACAACATCATCTTTCTGAATAGATTTTCCTTCTGAAATAATCCTTGTGGAGGAAATTAGGGATGTTATTATTGACAGCTTGTTGGAAGGGGTATCCTTCTCTTCATTTCTTATACCATTCTTATCACATCTTTTCTTTCCTTATACCCCTCCTCTTCTTCTTGATGAATTTATTCTTCTTCAACTATTGGTTTCAAAACTGAAATATTCTTATTTCTCTTATCTAGTACTGAAGTCTCAGTTTCCACTAGTGCTATAGGAATCATGGATTCTTGCAAGAAAGATTCTGGCACTTGAACTTGTTCAGATGCCTTCTCATTATCTCTTAGGAAATCTTGGATAATCTTAGGTTCTAAAATTTTCTTCTTCAAATTCTTTTCTTAGGATTTCTTCTCAAGCTCTCCAAATTCTTCAATTTTTAAGGCCTTATAATTGATAGGATTTATCTGCAAAAATCATCTCTTTCCTTATTATTCTTTTTTAGATCTCTCTATTTGGATACAACCTCATCAGAAAAGTTTTTTTCTTCTTTGGCTTGGGTGGAGAAGATACTGGTTCAGTGGATGGTGCTTATTCATGCAGTTCTAGCTCTTTGGATTTTCTCTTCTTGGGAGTTGGATTTGAGATTTCTCCAACTTCTCATTTATTACTTATAGATTGGTCCTCCTTATCAAGAAGATCAAATAAATATCATGACTTGTCACTGAATCAAATTTTCATCCTTCTCATGGTATCATCTATTAACAACATGATCTATAAGGTTTTGGCCTTTGACTAGCATGATATTTTAAAGGAGTCTAGGCAAAAGATAATGATCTTATACAAGATTGCAAGGTACATCATGCTTTTAGATTTAATGGTACCATTATTAATGTTTATGATGGTTAAAATAATGTACTTAATGAGTTTTATCTTTCTTATATTCACCAAGAAGTCTATAATAAAGATATCACATATCTTTATATATTCCTTATCTCCCTTCCTCGAAATCAAAAAGCCTTGCATCCAAAGAGAAACTAGTTTGTGGTTTGTGGAAATATGTGTTATCTTGGGTGTATTCACTACCTTAACCCCAAGGAAATCAATAGCCTTAATTTTCTGAAAAGAACCCTCCTCATCAAGCAACTTGTACGAGCAAAATATTGCCTCTCCTTCGTAGGGTATATCCAAAATGCTTGCAGCCTTCTTATAAGACAGAGATTAAAATTTTCCAAAACTCTTTAAGGAAAACATTTATTTTCCACCTTGTTCATAAAACTGAATGGTATCATAAAAATATATAACTAAGTCATCATACACTGGATCATGATTCTTTTCCTTTACAACATAGAGGCTTTCCTATCTATTTATCTTTATGACTTTTGAAATCAAGGAGTTATAATTGGAAAATAATTTTAGGTCCACCAACATTTCTCTAAATATTATCCAATCTTTGAGTTCCTTGTTGGATTACATAGGAGTCTGTGAGGAGATCTCAAGCGACATTCGAAGTTTAAGTAAAAGGGAAAAACTGAACGGAAAACTTGAAGGGAAGTAGAGCTTCAGTGAAAAAAAACTGAGAAAACTGATGTGGTATGTGAAGAGGGGGGGTCCCTTTATATAGGATTCACAGTGACAGTTAATCTTCTTGGGTCAATCTAATGGTTGAGATTTACTTGATCTGATCCGACAGTTGATATCAATGCTAGATAATGATTTATAGGTTCCAATCTTTTGAGGTTTTAAGGACAAAAATTAGATTTAAGGAAAGTGAATCCAATAAGGTTTTCTTATAAAAATATTGAAATACCAACAACAAAAAATGCAATTACTATGATATAGGTAAGGAAACGTACCTTCCAGATTGCTTAAAAATATTTTTCAGTATTGATAAGATTCCTCTTATAAAACTTAGGTTCTGAAAAGTTTTATTAGGGAAATAAAAAAATTTCAGGTTCCGAAAATGTTAGGTTTCAAAAAATAATTTGGAAAAGGAAATATAAAAGAATAAACATATTTACTCACACTATGAAAAGGAGTATCTTAATGTTAGGAGATTGGTTTCATCAAAAAGTTAATATGGATGATTAGATTATGGTTATCATTCCTAATTTTTTTTAATATATTCAAATATATCAGAGGGTAAAGGTTTTGTAAACATGTTAGAAAGTTGATCTTGCATTATGATAAATTGAATTATAATATCTCCTTTAAGTGTGTGATCCCTAAGAAAGTGATTCCCTATGTATATGTGCTTTACACAAGAGTGATGTGCATGGGTTTTTCTTAGGTAAATGGCACTAGTATTATCAAACACTATCTATGTTTTGGTAAAACTCATGCCATAGTCTGTGAGTGTGTGTTGCGTCCACAACACTTGAGCACAACAACTTCCAACTACTATATATTTAGCTTCAGTAGTGGAAAGTGATACTAAGTGTTTTTTATTACATGACCAAGAAACTAATGAATCTTATAATAAATGACAAGTTTCAGATGTACTTTTTATATCCATTCTACATCCACCAAAGTCATCATCTGAAAAAACTTTTTAAAACAAAATAATTTCTAGAAGAACAGAAATGTCCTAAATCCATGGTTCCCATTAAATAGAAAAAAATTATTTCCACTAATTTTAAATGGAATTATTTTTGATTAGATTTATATCTTACACATTAGTATACTTAAAATATTAATTCTAGATGACTAGTTGTTAAGTATAATAGACTTCCTATCATACATCTAAAAGATGTTTAATCTACTAGTTTCCTAGCTTCATCAAGATCAAGAGTGTTTGAGGTACCGATTGGAGTACTTATACTTTTAGTATTATCATATACATAATTATTAAGAAGATATTTAATATACTAATGTTGAGATATAAGATTTACTTATGGTTTTTGAGAAATTTGAAAACTAAGAAAAAATGTTAACTCACTCATCATACTCATTTCAAACTCAGATTTCATAAGATTTGCAAATGAATTAGTTAAGGATTGCTAATTTGATCTGAATATAATGTCATCAACATAAATTTGAACAATTGTTTTATTATCTTTCTTTATAAAAATGGTTGGATCAACAGTTCCCTTAGCATAATTGTTTTGTAACAAAAATCTTGTAAGTCTATCATACCAGGATTCATGGTCTTGTTTATGTCCATATAAATGTTTGGTAAGTTTTTAAACATGTTTAGGATGTTTTGTGTCTTCAAAACCAGGAGGGTGTTCAATATAAAATTACTCTTGAAAATATCTATTAAGGAAAGAACAATTCACATCCATTTTAAAATTTTTGAAATTAAAAAATGCTGCAAAGGCTAGTACAATACGAATAGATTCAAGTCTAGATATTGGAGCATATGTTTCTTCATAGTATATTACTTCTTATTTATTATAGACTTTAGAAACTAATATTTCTTTATTTCTTACAATGATTCAATTTTCATCACATTTATTTCTGAAGAACCATTTTACTCCAATTATAGAAGTTTCTTTATGTCTTTCAACCAAGGTTCAGACTTTGTTTCTTTCAAATTCATGTAGTTCATCTTGCATAGATTTAATCCAATCATCATCACTTAAAGACTCATCAGTACTTTTAGTTTCTAATTGGGAAATAAATTCTAGATGTTGTACTTTATTCCTTAGAGAACTTATAGTCCTTATAGGTTTATTTACATCACCAATGATATTATCATTGAGATGATTCTTAAGAAACAACTGATTTGGGATTTTTAAAACCTGTTCATCAACATAAGTTAAAAAATATTCTGGGGTAAATACTTCAAGAACATTTTCTTGAATATTTTCCTAATTATAAGAATCTTCCATCAAAGGTTGATAACCAGTTTTTGAAAACACATCCAAAGATATAGGTTGGGAGTGTTTAAAAAAAATGGATCAGTTTTATCAAATCTAACATGTACGGTTTCTTCAACGGTACAATTTTTTTATTAAAAACTCTATAATTCTTAAAAGTAGTGGAATATCCTAAGAAAATTCTTTCATCAGATTTGGGTGTGAATTTATATAAGTCATCTTTTGTATTCAAGATGAATACTTTGCATCCAAATACTTTGAGGTAAGAAACTTTAGGTTTTTGACCATTCCATAACTCATAAGGTGTTTTATTAAGAAAAGGTATGATTAGAACTCAATTTATAGTATAGAAAACAATACTAACAGCTTTAGCCCAAAAGTGTTTAGTAATAGGATATTCACTCAACATGGTTCTTGTTATCTCTTGAAGAATACAATTTCTTCTTTCAACAACATCATTTTTTGAGGAGTTCTTGGACCTAAGAAGTTATGAGTAATGCCTTTCTTACTACAAAAGGTTTTAAAATATAAATTTTCAAATTCTCCCCCATGATCACTATGAATATTTATCAAAGGAAGGTTTTTCTCATTTTTAACTTTGGATGAAAAAGATTTAAAATAAGAAAATGATTAATATTTCTTTCTAGAAAATAGACCCTTGTAAATCTGGGGTAATCATCAACTAAAACAAATACATATTATTTTCCTCCAATACTTCTAGTTTGTGTTGGACTGAAAATATCCATATGCACTAGCGGTAATGAATCAGAAGTTGAGACTTCACTAATTGATTTAAATATTGACTTATGTTTATTTCCATATTGAAAATGATCAAAGACTTTTGAATAATCAAATCTAAGATCCGGTAGATCCTTAACAAGTATTTTCTTTGAGAGTTTTCATAAGTTCATATGGTTACCTTGTCCTAGTATTATATTCCATAACCAAGATTGACCTTCCATTACACTAAGTCAAGTTAAGTCTTGGATCATAAGGTCTTATAAGTTAAGTGTGTAAACATTCTCATGCCTATAGGCAGAGAGAATAGACTCTTCCTTGGAATTGTGTACTAAGAATTTACCATTCCTAAAATTAACAAGGTAACCTTCATCACATAATTGTATTATTCTTATAAGGTTGTTCTTAAGAAATTTAACAAATAAAAAATTTAAAATTAAAGCTTTTTCAAGAAGAACAATATTACCTATACCAACAATTTCTCCTTGAGAATTATCTTTTAAAGTTACTTTTCCACCTTTAAACTTAATAATTTTTTCAAAGAATTTTTTATTACCAGTCATGTTCCAGGAATGTCCAATATCTACGTACCATGTATTTTTTTGGTACTTCTTTTGTTTTCCTGAAAATAAAACAGTTAAACTTTCATAATCCATACTTTCTTAGATTTGGAAATGTTAGGAAATAAAATCTTATATATCCATATTTTCTTAGAAAAAATGGGCTTTATGAAAACCTAAGGATTGGGTTTTATTCAAAGAACAACTTTTCTTCCAATATCCACCACATTAACACTTAGTTCAAAAAGGATCAATTTGGGGTACAAAATAGTTGTAACTAAAAACTGATTTTGAATGAGAATAACCAAATCCAAAAATATTCCTTGGAGGAAAAATTTGTGAATAAATTTTATCAAAATCTTCCTTTCCATGAGTAAATTTTGAAAAAAATCATTTAAGAAAAATATTTCATATTTTAGTCTGATGAATAATTTTTTATTATCATAGTCATTAGTCTTAGAATTTGATTTTATCTCTAATTTTTTTTTCTTAGAAATAATTTTTTTAAGATCCTTAGAAAGTTTATCCTTTTAAGAATTTACTTTCATAAGGTTTTTGGAAACATTTTCAAAACTAATAATTTTCTGATCAAGTTCTTTTGAAAGATTTGATACTTTTTTTATTAAAATAGAGATTCTAGAATTTTCCTTATCAAGTTTCTTATTGATATTACTATTTTCATTCTCAAGTAACTAAGAAAACCTATATACTTACTCAAAATAAGGTAAATTATTATCTTCTAATGAGGAAGATTATTCATCTGAAGATTCATAATATTCTTTATTATAAATATTATCACTTAAATAAACGTTGTTTGAATATTCAGGAGTGTTTACCTTAGCCATACGATATTGGTTTTTAGTAGTAATTATGGATATAACACCAATGTTCTTCTATCCAGATGATTCAATATTAGATGATTTATTAGAAGAATCACCACCACTGGAACTTCAGGTGTCATTAGATTTCTTTACTTTCTTAGATTTAGACTTGTATTAGTTCTTATTGTTTCTTTTTTAATGCCTATCCTTTATTTATTTCCTTCTGATCATAATACATTCTGGTCTAGTATGACCTGCCCTCTTGAATTCATAACAAGTCACTTCTGAATCTTCCTTATCCTTTTTGTCTTTCTTCTTTTATCTGTATTGGAAATCTTTCTTTCCCACAATCTTGTTCATTCTTAGAGAAATATTGGAAAGTTCATTCTTAGAATGATCACTATCACTTGATTTAGACATAATAGTAGATTTCTTGGATTTTGATCTAGTAAATCTTTTAGAAGTCTTGGCTTTCATACGATTTTATGTAGTAGTGAAATCAACACCACCATTACCATTATTATTTTTATTTATCTATACATCTCTCTTTAATTTAGTTTCATGCTATAGAAGAGTCCTGAATAACTCATCAAGAGTAATGTTTGAAACTTTCCTATTCTCATCAATCACTGTTCTTTTGGATTCCCACTCATTTGTCACAATATCTATTATCTTATCCACAAGAATCTCATCATCAAGTCCTTTCTCACCCATAGACTGAAGACTATTGACAATAGTCATAAACCTTTATTGAACTTTGCATACAGTTTCTCCATAAGAAAACATAAAACCATGGTATTCAACTCTAAGCATATCACTTCTTATTTCAATAATCTTAGATGTGCCAAAATATGTAACTTTAAATTCTCCCAAATTCTATTAGCAGCTTCACATGATGAAATCTAGCTATAAATGTTCCTGGTCACATAACATAATAAATTATTTCATACCTTAAAGTTAATCTGATACTCATTCTTTTCTTGATTGGTGAATTTTCTGATTTACTTGTCCGAAATCTTGTATTCTCTAGTTAACATATCAAAATTGTCTACACTGGTATTGATAATAAAAGTCTTCATCCTATCTATCTAATATTCGTTGTCATTTCCATAAAAAATTGGAGGTCTGGTAGGATTTAAGTTGTTCATTGATCTAACATTCATTCCTATCATTCTATAAGAAAATACAAAAGATCTTTTCCACAAAAAGGATTAGTAGAAAAAGTTTATAAACAAATAGTTTATAAGGAAAATATTTAAGTAAAACTTGAACAAGTAAAGATAAGTAAGAGAATTTGAGCAAAAAAACTTATATGGAATTATAATTATTTCGAAAACCATCTTGGATACCAATTGTAGGATCAAAATGTATATGTAGATTTCCCAATTACAAGAGGGAGGAGGGTAAATTATAGGTTTTAAAACTTTTTTTATCCTTAATAAAATCTATGTTTAACAAAGTTAAACAAGATGAATTCACAAGCCATCTTTAGTTCTTAATAAAGAAACTAACTTGCTTTGGATCCAATAAAGAAAATTAAACAAGTTTAATTAAGGAAATATTATACCTTAAAGAGTATAGAATCAAAATCAGAGTTTGTATAAGAATAAGAAAGTGTAATAAAGTTACACTTTCTAACTTTAACAAAATGAAGCGGAAGTAAAACTTATAACAACAACAAGTAAACAAGTATAAGAAATATTTTAACCCAAAGAGAAGGGTATCCAACAACTACGGATAAAGGTTCCTTGATTTATACTATCAAGAAATTCTGTCATACCCACACTAGGGTAATCCCTCGATACGAAGATCAGTATCTGTCTTGCTATCCCCACAAGCTCTCGATTAAGCAGGCAATCGACACCTTTGTTTTCCTATCCCTAGAAACCCTTGATTGATAATAGTAACAATCGTATTTTCACCAGGTAGGTTGAATAAGATGTTCTCAGCATAGAAAATTTGTTCATATCATTCGCACAAGGTATATTTGAGTAGAGCTCTCACAAAATATCACTTCATTCAAGAGATCAAAAGCTAAAAATCTATCTATGAGCTCATTCAAATGGTTGGGTATTTATAGTCAAAATATCCATTGGTAAACTTCCTCTAATGGTCATATTTTTCCTTGAATTTCAGAGGGACCTATACACACAACACTCAGGAAATAGTTAAGATAAAATAGATTGGATGACATAGTTTTATATAACTAACTATGAGAAACATTACTATGATGAAATAACATTTTCACAATTAGGATCTGATAAAAATGAAACTCTACATTAAGGAAATTTGGTAACTGTAAGAAAATCATTTAATCAGATTCTAAAGATAGTGTAATTTGGAGTCTAAAAATATTTCCAATTGTATTCTAAGAAAATTTATAATCAGATTCTAATTTTTGTTAAAAACAGAGTATGATTTCTAAGAGAATTGGAGTATGATTTCTGAGAGAATTAGAGTTTGGTTTTTCAGAGAATCAGAGTCTGATTTTTAATGAAATCGTATTCTCAATTCTAGAGAAATTAGATTCTGAATTCCAGAGAAATCAGATTCTGAATTCCAGAGAAATTAGATTCTCAATTCTAGAGAAATTGGATTCTAAATTCTAGAGAAATCAGAGTCTAAGGAACTGTAAGGTTCTAAGTTATATAAGGATCCAATTTTTTGACTTAAGAAAAATATGGTTAGGTTTAGTTAGGTAAACATTAGGTAAGACATTTAAAACCATAAGTAAAGTCAAAACCATTCTTATAGAAAGAAAATTTTCCTTAAGAAAATGTTTCTTAGAGAAAGAGAATTTTCCTTAAGAAAATGTGTTTTTGATTTCCAAAACAAAAAGGAACAGAAAATTCCTAAGGAAACTTATTGAATCAACATTGGGGGTGATGTGGGCTTGGTCAACATGATTTTAGGTGTTATGGTTGTGAATTTTTGTGGAAGAGGAGACAACAATAGCACAACCAATGACATGTGAGTAGATTGGCTGTTTTGTGAAAATCCGATAAACATAATGTGTACTTCAGTAGAACACACACTGTGTGTACCCCCTTATGTGATGAATATTTTTTACATGTATAGTTAAGTATCACACTTCATGTGGTATACCCACATGTCATGTGACCATTAGCTAGCCAGTTTAGTGTGTATAGGGAGTACACGCCTAGGAGGCTATGTGACCCTATACACCATGTGTGGTGGGAACACCCTATATACTTTGAAAAGTGAATGAGCATGATAATTCAACCCACACCGAGTGCCGACCTGACCTCTTCTTGTCGTGTGTTATAACAACATGTTGTGTATCTTGATTAGGACATGTCGTGTGAGATGGTATGACATGGGATGTACCAAAATCGTTGAGACATGTTTTGTACCATAGAAGGACACAATTTTTACTCTTTAATGGGTAATTTAGATCCATTTTTTTCTTATAATAACAATGATATTTGTTTGGGTGAGTTCCCTCAAACCATATTTGGGTGGGTGAGTTCCCTCCTTTTTTTGTTCTAGAGTGATTTTTCAGAGTTTTCCCCTATGAGAGTTCAATATGGTATTTCCCTATACAGGTCCAGGTATCATGTTACCTATATACCAGGGCGTTTGAACCTCTACTTAGTAGGATAATCTATTTAGGGTTAATCCCTTATAGGCCCTATTTTTGATCCTCTATATGTGTAGAGACATTAATTGCCTTCCAAAAAGATGTAGTTTGATCAAGTTAGTATATTAGACGATCTCTCTCAATTTCCTCGGTTCCCCATCATGGAAAACCCTAGCAATTATGTCCTCTTAGATAGGTGCCATCAATATAGAGTTTCATGAACGTCATTGTGATGGTTTGAGAAAAACAGGGGAAATTTGATTTTTTTTCTCTCAAGTAGTTTTTGAGAGAAAAATGGTAATTTTTATTATCAGGATATCTCAAATAATTTTTCTAACCAATCTGTTGGTCCCGGAATAGGTTGTTTTCCCTAGGACATGGGTTTGGTGAAATTCTGAGTCATTCGAATTTTGGCGGAATATTTAATAATTAATTTATTAAATATTATTTATTCATGAATGTTAGTTCAGTGATATATTTTATTCATATCATTTTATTGTAATTTTTACTTTTCCATTGAGTTTGGAATGTTGGGTTTTGTTTAGCTGAGGCATAACCTTGCATCGGGCGCTGTGATCGTCTCATGCCCCTTTTCTTCCCTCTCCTCCTTTTCTTTTTTCTTTTCTTTTTTTATTTCTTTTCTCATTTTATTCTTTTTTATTATTTTCTAAATTTTGGATACTATCATACACCCCTCCCTTGGGGGTCTTCGGCTGAGAGAAAGGAGAGCGAGAGGGAGAGAAATAGGGAGAGGGGGGGGGGGAGAAGTAGGTGCTACCACAAAGCTCGGGTAGCACTGGATCATCATGAGGTAGTTGAAAATCATGAATCAAATCAACGATTCAGCAGTTTCTGACTAGAGGTAGGCACTTTTTAAATTTTTTCTCTGAAAATCCCCTTATTTTAGTTGTTTTTAAGTTTTAATTCTATTTTTGGGTTGTTGGGGACCCCTCGTGGGTCAGTTTGTTGATTTTTTGACTATTCGGTGGGGGGGGGGGGGGTTGGGAGGTTCGTAGGAATTTTTGTTTAAGAAATATTGACCACACGGTGTGTGGTTTGATGAACACACACTGCATGTTCTTCCTTTTCAGGGAAGTTGATCTTTTTAGAAGTACACACAATGTACTTTAAGTGCACATTGTGTACTATAAGTACATACCGTGTAGTAGTAATTGGCCATATGGATATGTACTTGGGAATGTAGAGCTTTGGGGAATACAAACCATGTACCTGGGGAACACCTCTTGTGGTGGTACTTATCCATATATCCATGTACTTGGGCATATGAACGTTTTGGAACTACACACTGTGTACTGGGAGTACACGCCGTGTAGTGGTACCGGGCCATGTGACCGGGTACCTAAGCAGACACCCCTTATGAGGGGGACTTATCCATTTAAAAGTACAAGGATTCCTTGGCCATGTATTACTACACGGGAAGACCTCAAGTTTGCTCTGACCATGAAAAAGTACATGGTTAAGTGCACATTCGAGAGTACATGTCATGTACTTTTTTCAACAAGGGGTTTGGGGCGTCTTCAATCACCAGATTCAAAATTGGACTTGAGAGTAGTCCATTATAAGCATTTTTACACATGGAATCCTTTCAAAATTTAAAGGCTGTTTGGATGGTGTTTTGGACTGAGAGAGTTTGGAGGGTGGATTCCTTTAAGGCTGTAGCTCTAGAATCCTCTTGAAGGTTGGGTTTTGTGTTGTGAGGGTCGTGTGAGGTTTTATACTAGTTGATCACATTATCTTTAGGATTCCATGTGATTTTTCTTGAGTTTCATTAGATATATTTTGGGATATGGGATTAAGTTTCTTTTTGTACATAATCGTTAGTTCGATTGCTTGAGGTTTGGATTCGGTCGCCTAAGGTTAGGACTGTTAAGAGCCTTCGGGGTGGATTGACATCATGGGATGTTGGGTATGGCTGAGATCCATTGCATGAGTTTGAGTGAGGTTTAAGGGACCTGTTCTAGGGAATTATTTTAGGGGCATGGTGTTTCTTGAAGTTCCCATTAGGGTAAGGGTGTTGGTTGAGGTTTCCCTTCTGGGCGTAGTGATATTTGGGATATGGGCTATGAGACCGGCTATGGTTTCTTTTGGTAGGATTGGCCCAAGGTTTGGTTTTTTGGAGGACCACCTTGTATGGTATCCTAACTAAAATGATGTTTTGGGGATTGTGGAGGGTTCCCTGTGCTTGTTGTCCTCTGAGGTGATTGGTGTCGGTCTTAGTAGTCTCAGTCGAAGGGTGTAGGTGTTATCCGACACTGGTGCATGAGCTTGTGGGATTGGAGGTTTGGGATTATTCTTTTCATGTAATGTAAGAGAGAGGATACCTTTGGGATATTATTGGATAGGTCATAGTCCCTGATATTTGTTGGGAAAAAATCCCTCAAGGCGTCATTGAATCATTTTTGAGGTGATTGTGTTTGTTGACAAAGCGAGCCTCCATGTTGTGTTTGTTCACAAAGCAGACCATGATGTATAATTTGTTGACAAAGTGGGTTTACATGGTGATTTGTCGAGTTCCAGATATATTGTTGAAAACCTATATTGACAAAGAACGATGACAAAGGAATGGACGATCTAGAGGAAGTTTAAAAAGAACAGATCTAAGGTGGCACCATTTTCCAATATTTGCTAAATTTTTGGGCCTCAAAATCAGAAAATGGAGAAACATATTTTTGGAAAAAAAAAGTTGCGCACAAGATCCAGGGTGGTTTGGAAACTTGTACGCAAGGCATGTTTCATGGTCAGAAGGTGGAAAAATGGAAAAGGAATATGGCGCGCGAAAGATTTGAAGATGTGCGCAAAAGATGGAGTTGCACGAAGGAATCTTGTGCGCAAGACATGTTTTGAGCATAGAACATCGAAAAATGGAAAAGGTATGATGTGCGTGAAAGATTAGAAAATGGGCACGAAAGATGGAGTTGCGCAAAGGAAACTTGCGCGCTCAAGGTGACGTCAAATGGGGTTTTGCGCACTCAAAGAGGATCATGTGCGACGTTTGGAATGTTGCATGCAAGGCATGATTCCTAGTCCAAACTTCAAAAAATGGCCAAGAAAGAAAGTGCACGAAAGATTCAAGAAGTGCGCGAAACATGAGGTTGGTGCGAAATAGACTTCCGTGCCCAATGCGACGTCAAACGGGGTTTTGCGCAACACGTTAGGATCTTGTGCGACCCATCGGGATTTTTGAGTGTAGGGGTCAATGAGTTATATAAATAAAAGGTGACCCCCTCACACTAAGTGATATCGACACTTAAAGAAAATCCGAGCACTGGATTGTGTAATAATTTCATACAAATGGAGCTGCACGAAAGATTTTGAGTTGCGCGCAAGCTAAGAAAGTTTCACATAAGATTTGAGTTGCGCGGAAGATTGAAGTTGTGCGCAAAGGGTGTTTCGTGACCAAAGTGGAATCTTGCACGCAAGGCATTAAAGTTGCACGCAAGACGCAGTAAGGGTTGCGCGAAAGATTTGGGGTTGCCCGGTACACCCGGTGCAAAGAGAGATTCATCTGTGGTTTAAACTTGGACGTCAAAAGAGCATCTATCAATAATTAAAGATTCAAAATTAATTAGAGATAATGAATGGACCTACAAGTCCATAAACTGTGTGTAGATCCTTTCCAGAGCAGTGAGAAAATGAAGAGGAAGAAGGTGATCCTTTCTACCGGCAGTGAGTGAGAGAGAGAGAGGAACAAAGAGTGACCCTTGGGAAAGTAGTGATCTAACTCTAAACATTGTAAAGGTAGTGAGCCTGGGCATATAAGTGATATATCCCGAACATTGTAAATTGGCAGTGAGCTTTAGTGGATTTGGTACAACAGCACATCGTCGTTGTATGCTCCTTGGATGTAGCCCAGTGAGGGTGAACCAAGTAAAAATCATTGTGTCTGTCTGGTTACTTCCCTGCATTGCATCCAAAGCATCATTATCAGATAAATAAGGAAAGAACAAGATAAACATTAACAACATAAGAGCAAACAAAGTGACCCTTATAATATAGAGGTGAATATCCAGTGAGGTAGGTGGAATTTTGAAATAGAATATCCATACCCAGATTCACCCCCCTCTCAGGGTATCTAGACCCCTTTTGGTCTTAACAATATTAATTATTTTTCTCTCTTCTACTGGTTATCTGGTTACTATGAGGTGGGGCTAGGGTGCTAATGGATGATCTGGATGAGTGCAACCTCCTTAGTTTAGTTTTATAAATTGGCTAGGTTTCATAGACCATGGAGGTTACAATTCTCTAGAGTCTTGGTTTATATACTTTTGGGGCCTGATCAGGTAGCCCGATGATGCACCGATAGGGTCGTTCAACCCATTAGGTTCTGTAGATCTTTTGGGTATGGAACTATAATCTCGAAGTTGACAGGGAGTCTGTATCGCCATTTCAGAGTATTCCATTGGAGTCTTAGTGTCTGGCAGACACACTTCAGTGTTTCAATGCCTAGGATGAGATCCTAGGGTTTGATATGTGTGCTTATCCTTGAATTGTACTTTGGATTTCCTTCTTGATCAGGTGAATGTGCTTGATATTGTGGATGTATGAGTCACATTTCACAATTCCTTTGGCTGGGGCCAGAGAAAGGGTAGTTTTACCTATGGGTATCAGGTTAGAAGCTAAGGTCTACAGTTTTCCTTTTTATTGGAATTTTTTATTTAATATATTTTGTTCCCATTTTATGTTGGTAGTCACTTTCGATTAGGTTGGAAATGACAGTTTTATGCACATGTTATGATAGCAGATGTTAGGACCACCGTTGGGGGTGGCCTATTGAGATTTGTTTCTCACCACCAGCACGTGCACCTTGGTGTACATGTAGACCTTATGTCTTCTTTTAGGTTGAGGATATGACATGGTGGATCAGGAGGAGGCCTAGGGTTTCTTGGTTGAGTGGGACGACACTTGTAGAGTCTGAGGTTCATGATAAAGCTATTCAGCAATCATGGAGATTGAGTATGTGGTTTGGATTAGAGTAGCAGTAAATCCTTGTGTATTTTTATTTATTTTTATTCTGTATGTGGTCCACCCAATGGGTAACCAGTGTTCGTGTGCTTTTTCTTTGAGTATGTATACGGAATTCCATTTATTATCATTTGTTTTAGTTATTTATTTATTTTTGTGCACTCAATTTTTCATGGATATGTATATATTTAGTTTATTTCCACTGTTATTGCATTATGATTTGAGGGAATAGTCTCCCAACTATATCCTTTTAGGCGCTTGCCTATAGTAGGCAGTCTCTAGCGTATGAGGAGATGTGCTTGATGCCTTGTTGTGAGCCAGATCAGGTGATGGGCCGAGTTAACCCGGGCCAGTTCGTGACATAGAGAGACCTAATGAGTGAGTTCTCTCAGACAGATGTTATCTTTGAGCCTCTAGTAGAACTCTATAATGGCAATGAGGATGTGACCTCACCTCAAGAAATGGAGTCTTCCTTCAAGCATATTTAGGTGATCTTATTTATTCCCTTGGCTTTGTGATTTAGAGGTGACACTCTCTTTGATGCTTTATGGTTAGTGATTTTGTGATGTCTTGCGGGTTATGTTTATACTCACCTTTCATATGATCTTCCCACACATGTCATGTCTTATGTAGATGACATGTCTTCGATGGAGTCTTAAGAGGACCAGGAGCAGGTGGATCTTAGTCATGATAGACAAACCAAATATGGTTTTAGGAGTTGTATCTTGATACCAGTCCCCATTTTTAATATCAGGTTGGAATATTTTTCAGTTTTGGTGGGCTTGTATTTGGACCTTTTACTTTTCCATACACTTTCGTACTGTGATGTGGGATTGGTTATTATGAATTAATTTACAATATCATATGGTTATATTTTCTACACTGTAATGGTGCGGGATATGTGTGCATGTTTACAGATACTTTAGGATAAGGTCTCATATGTGTGTGTTATTCCTACTTGGTGCTAGTCGTCAACCCCTGGACTACTGGAGGCGAGTTTGGGGTGTCATTCTTAGCTTACCACCGGCCAGATGGTCTCTAGTGGGTTGAGTCATGATAGAGTGGTATTAGATTAGTTCATCTTAGGACCAGATCTTGGAGATATTCTAGTTGTGAGGTTTGGTTTAAGAACTAGGGAGATAGTGTTAAAGTGTCTCTTGTTCGAATTTTAGGCCAAGGAACCTAGTGATGGTGTACTGACCGATGTATCTATTCACTGAGACTCTAATAGACTGTTTATTGACTTGACACAAGTAAACAATGATTTCAAGAAAAATAAAATCAGATGTATCATATAGACAAAGAATGCCCCTGTTTTGTGGTGAGCCAGTCCCCCTCCTTGAGCGTTAGAGAACTAGCCAGAATCTGTGGTGCAAGTGTTCCACTTGGTCGGCACCTTCACCACCCCCGAGATGGCCGCCCGTGCCCACGACGCCGCTGCGCTGGTCATTAAGGGCCGCTCCGCCATCCTCAACTTCCCCGAGCTCGCGCCCTCGCTCCCCCGCCCCGCTGCCCGCTGCGGCCATGGACGTCGCCCCGCCGCCCACTGCAGCGTTCGATTCGGTGGATGAGATCGGCGACGAGTTCGCGGCGGTGGTCTCCGGGGACGACTGGCTTCCTCCGGCGGCTGCGGATACGTGCGCGCGTTTTTCCGGCATCAGCCTCCCGGCGGAGACGGAGAGTGTAATTCCGTTCGACGACTTGCCGATGTGGCAATATTAGATCCGTTGTTTTTTTTCTTTAAATAAAAACTATATATAATATTTGGGATTTTTTTAAACACCGACTTTGTTAATTAAATGTGGGGAAGAATAAAAAAATGGATTGAAAATAATAACATTGAATAAATATGAGAATATAAAAAGTCTCTAATTAATTAAAATGAATAAATATGATAATATAAGAAGTCTCTGATTAATAAAACATATAATTCATTTTTTATTAGAAGTGTTTTTAACAGAATTTCGGAATTTCATAATATATTTCATTTTAATCTTTATATTTAATCCTCGCATCATTCAATGCCACCAAAAAAAGGAAATAAGTCTTATCTTTATTCCTTTCTATTCTTACACGTATACTGTACCGGGTCTATTTATATAATTACACTTCACCGTTTCCCTATTAAACTAATTATACATAATAAGTAGCTTAAGGGTAGGTTCCAAACAATAATAAATACATATATTGTTATAAATAATTTTTTAATTATCCAACATCCTAATTTTCCATATAAGTATTGATTACTATGGATTTTAATTTTCAACCCCATACCGTGTGAATCCATGATTATATTTTTTTATATGATATAAATATTGGATGATATGATAATGAACCATACATTTTTACTTTATATTTTATCTTTCTTGTCTCTATACATTTGATTTTTTTAAATGAATTAACTTATTTTTTAAAAATAATTGAAATGTGTTGTGAGTTTGGATGGCCTAAACCAAACTTGAATAATTATTTTCTGTAAACATGTCATGTATATAGAGTTATCAAAATTTGTTCTTGTCATAATAGTGTTATCAAGGTAATGTAGCAAGTCTGAACTCAATCGATGGTTAATTTATTAGGTGTCCATGATGAATTGAGATTTATTCTTAATTTCTAAAATAAAAATCATTGAACTTTAAGAATTATAATCTACTTTGATGTGATAGGTTTGGGTGATAATGCTCTAATGTTTTGTTTTTGTTAACTGAGAGTAATAACATGCTGGTTGCTCCAAAACAAGAGGTTGGAGGTAAATTTTAACAAAGATACACTTTTGACATTCTCTAATTTGAATTCATATTGACACCAAAACATTCCAACCAGCATAAATCACAAATATAACTTTTTTTTGTACCATGTTCATCTTGTTGACACAAATTCCCACTCACATGACCATGTATTTGATGTCTATGATTTTGAGATGATCATGTGAAGTTTTGTTGTAAGTTATGTTTGAGTTTTGAATTATTTTCTTTTTTGTTTCTCCATATGTCAATTGTTGAGAAGGGGGTGTATAATGGGGAGAGGTGGTGAAAGAGCTTTACACTCCACTGGATAAGATTATCTCTCCCTCTGTTACTCATAATCTAAAACTATCAGAGTCCATGTTTACACTTATATCAGTTCACCGTATTTTTTTTAATGATACACTCTTTCACATAATTGTTGTTACTAGGATAATATTCACATCTTTGTGATCAATTATGTGCTTCATTCATGGTAGGATATTTATATATTTCAATTATCATGTTCGGATTTTGGAATAGAAGCAATTATTTTTCAAAAATCATGCAACTGATATTAAAGAAGCATTGACCAGATTTCAAAAAATTCTTCTCAAAATAAAGACTATAGTCAATTTTTTTAAAGTGTTCTAAAACGTTTGTTTATTTTAATGATATTTTGCTGCGGAAAAAATACACATACCAACTATATGACATGAAAAATATGTTGAGGAAAGAATATGAATCCTACCTCTATATAATAAAGGAAATCCAATCCACTATATAAAATATGAAAAAAATGTTTCTTGAGTAATGTCAAAAATGCTACTTTGATGGAATGAGGTTCTTGACTGTTAATTATTCTGTTTTTTTGTTATGTTGATATTTATATGTAACAAAAGTTGTGGATTATCCTAGGGAGCTTCAATGCACAAACTCTAATATCAGTTCACTATATGCTTTTCACAATGAATAATTAGTAAGGGAAGAATCCATCATGTTTGAATAGGAAAATTGTTTTCTTTTAATTTTATTTCTCAATAAGGAACCACCAATATGTAGGATGGCAGGTCTATATTAGAAGGGTTTCATGCATTATGGACCTTTTTCATGCTCAATCTTTATTTATTACATTCCATTATAATTCAATGTGCGCCTTCATCATCATTCTATTCCAACTCATAATGGATGTTCATTCTATTTTATGTCATTTTTTTCATTGATAAGATCTCCAAATAATTTCTTTCAATGCAATTTTCTTTCTTTAAATGGTTTTGGCATAAACAAAATCATCTTAATTTTCATTATAGTAACTATATTTATTTGATTATTTCTAATTGTTGTGAAGTGCAGGTGCAATAACAATCTATATATTTCTATTTCCATTTTATATCTTCATTTTTTTATTAACCATCTAATAGAAAATATTTTCAAATGAAGCATTGATCATCAGTCTAGTGTTGGGATGAAAGGTCTTGATCCTACATTCAAGGTGACAGGGTTGAGTCACACTATTATTTGAAAAAATACACCATTATGGAAGAGGGGAGTAGTGGTGTATTTTGGAGCAGTGGATCTTTAGGACTTAGTAAGTTGGGTTTGTTTTTATTATAATGATCATAATTTAAATTGTCCATTTGAATCATTTTTTCATTAATGTAATTTCATTTTCCATCATTAATCCCCAATATAAATTTTTATTCTATACTGATTTTACAGTATTTTTTCTCACCTATATTTTCTGCTCCAAGGTTTGACAACACTGTGAATCCAACATCCAGGATAGGGGCTCTGGTGCAGTAACTACTCACACCACTCCTGCAAGGCTTTTACTAACATGGACGTATGCTGATAGTCTATCCCACGAACACACTATATACTGTTAAAAAATAATCTTCTATTACATCACTTAGCTTCTTTTTCAGAAAGAATGCTTTCCGTGTAAACATATTGTTATGTTTTCTTGGTTAGAAACTATTTCTTTAATGTTGACATTCATAGTTTCAATCCTCATATTTCTATATTCATTATTATTTTTTCTTATCTCAAATGTAAGTTAATTCATGTCTTTGATTTCTTGATGGTCAAAATAAATTTTCATTCCTTTTCATTTTATCATATTTGTTTTCTACTATTATGATGATGTCTAAAGCTTCTCTAACCATTTTAATATTATCTACCAATAACTTGTATTTTTAACATATTTTTAATTAATGTTCATTATTAACTTTTTAAAATATGAATGGATTTTGAAAATAAGAGTTGATTTACAGCGCCGTGCGAATGCACGGGTGAGGTACTAGTTGTACATAATAGGTAGCTTCCGGGTAGGTTCCAAACAATAATAAATACATATATTGTTATATAATAAATTTTTAATTATCGAATATCCCAATTTTCCATATAAGTAATGATTACTATGGATTTTAATTTTCAACCCCATACTCTACGATATGATTTGGCTCCTTGATTATATTTTTTTGTATGTTATAAATATTGGATGATATGATAATGAACCATACATTTTGACTTTATATTTTATCTTTATTGTGTTTCTCTATACCATTTTGTTTTATACTTGATTAAATTTTTTTAAAAAAACATCTTAACTTGTTTTTTGAAAATAATTGAAATGTGTTGTGAGCTTGGGTGCCCTAAACCAAACTTGAATAATTATTTTCTATTAACATGTCATGTATGTAGAGAGTTTATAAATAGTGTTATTACATTTACATACACTATTTACATGATAAGGTCCTTAAATTATTTTTCGTATCGAATAATAATAGTAGTTCTCAGCTATAATGAGAACCATGTGATATTATGACAGTAATCATATGGCTTGGATGCATTATACTAATGAAACACAGTTGATGCATGACTATCAGGTGTTGGGTGTAAGACCCGATATTCAACTAAATTAATATATCCACTATTTATTCAATGTCCAATAAAATGCATGAAAACTTTTGATAGTTATATAATAATTAATTATTATATATATATATATATATATATTTCCCCATGGGGCATAGTTCAATGGTTCTTCCCCCTACTGTACCTCTGACGGTGTGTTGAGGAGGTCCTGGTTTCGAGTCTCCCATGTCTGCATCTTTGTTTCCTTTGTACCCTCACCCCTAGACCCATAGTAAATTATTAAATATATATTGATCAATGAATGGTAATTGCACACATCTTGGAATAAAAGTTTTTGAATTTTAGGCGCCAAATGTGTACTTTTAACACAAACAATTGTTTTATTTAATAATTAAATTTCATATATATAGAGAATTATTTTCATAAAAATGAATTCATTTTTGAAATCATCACATAAAAATTAGAAAATTGTAATTTTTTTTGATTTTTATTAAGTTAATATTTTTGATGAATAGTAAAATTATAGTTTTTATGAATACCGTGATTTTTATGATATCATTATGGTATAAACATGACTTAAAAATTTATGAAACCTTTTGTTTAACCAAAAATGTATTTCAAGATTAAAAAAATGAATTTTAAAATATTAAGATGAATTTAGAAACTCATATTTGACATTTTAGAACCTAAATTACATTTTATCCTAATAAAAACTATTTTTTGATTCTTTGCATTTAATGCAATGGTTGAAAGGTGTCATTTGGTTTTGGACTGATTTAAATGTCAAATAATATTCCTTTTTTTAATAATAAGCCAACTAATTATGTGGGAATGAATTCCGCCCAAAAGGAGTTGACTTAAATAAAAAAATAATCAATATTTTAACCCAAAAATATCTCCTCTCAAGTATAAATAACCACTCATTCTCCTATTTTTTTATACTCTGAAGCCATTGATCATGAATTACTCCCCATTTCTCCTCTCAAGAGTATCTCCAAGGAATTTCTAGGGCATCTCTCTCAAGCTATAAGAAGATACTTTGCAAAGTAAGGTGTCCCAAATGACTTTTGAATCGTTATCCTAAAGTATTAAAACAATCGGAATGCGTTTTATCAATTTTGAGTACATCACTTGTATTTTTTTTACTAAAATGTCATTTTTAAATGGAAACACGCACTTTGAGTAACACCAGTCACATTATATGTCGGTTTGAAGTGAGAATAATTTCTGCATGTCAAAAATGACTTTTGAATCATTGCCCTAAATTACCAAGACAATATGAGCGTGTTTTCTCGGTTTCCAGTGAGTGACACTTTTTGAACTAGAATGTCACTTTTAAAGTGATAATTGACACTTTAAGTCATACTGGGAACATCATGTATCAGATTGATGTGAAACTAATTCTAAACGTCACAAATAACATATGGATCATTTTCCTAAAGTATCAAAAACAATCTAAATGCGTTTGCTCAGTTTTGAGTATGTTAGTTGTCATTTTTACTAAAATTAATATCAATTTTAAATGAAAAGACACATTTGATGTCATACTAGTCACATCGTGCATTTTATGAAGGTGTGATTGTCATGAACCAAGCCGAGTTTTCATCCAACTCGACACTTGACCCGGTCCGAGAAATGGCCCGAAGGGCATTCCTGATCCCCATGGGCTGGAGACTAGTGCCAGACATTAAAACAATCCAATGAGAACAATTTAGACCAAAGAAAACCAGGATCAAATAAACCAAATAGAGCTTGAAACAATAAACCACCAAATGAATATCAATATATAAAAAACTAATCTAGATAAAAAAATTGCTGAAAAAAAACAAAAACTGAATACAAATCGAGACTGAACGACGCTACACGATATCCACGTGACCTCTTGGTCACCACCAACCATAAGACCAACCTACTCCAAAGGTGAGCACACGAACTAGACCTGAACCTAGAAAACAAATTAGGTCTACCATTGCTGAGTGGAACATGTAGTGTGTGATCTTAAACAACTTAGTACGTAATCACCATAGAGTCCATACATTTCCTTTCTTGGGTTAGTCCACAAACACTGGTTTGAAAATACATTTAGAAAATAGGCTTTTAAATCATTTCCATCAAGTAAACTTAACATTCCACAATTTTCCTTTGTAAAACAACACGCACAACATTCCTTTTGAAAAACAGATCCACTTTTCACAACCCATTCCAAATCCAAACCCCATTTACAAATCCATACCAAGTTATCAAAAAGGGCTATGCAGAATGTAAAGAAAACAAAGCCAACTGGCATAAACTAGCAGGGCTAAAATCCAAAAAAGTAGCAAAAATAAATAGAACATACTGATATTAACTCATGATCATTTTTTGAGAATCTCTAGATACAATCCCTATAAATACTTAGTTCAGACTCACCTACCGACATATGGTGTAACTTCATATTCAATAACCAACTGGCCACTTTAAACTAGTCAATTCAGTGGCACGTCCCACCTAGCCCCATCAAGTCAAGGGGGGGTACCAACCTGTCTAATTGGGGTTGACAAGAAACCATAACTCAACCCTCTAGATGACACCCAAGAATCCCATGATAACAATAATAATACTTGACAACACATGGTAAAGAAACCATAACCCACAACGTTCTCATGCATGGGCTACCAGAGGGAAACAAATCCCAAGGTCTAGTGGACTCAATACCAATAGCATTTCCATGCATGATTCACTAGAGGGGATCCCATCCAAAGATATAGTGGTTCCCACCATAAGACAAGCATAAAAAACACACACAAAATCTATTTCTTTGAAAATCACTTGAAGCTCACATGGAAACCACCATTTTCCACAATGAAAACCATTTTCCGCATCATTTTAAAATACCAATCGGGCCTTCACAATACCCAAGTTTTCAACCCATTTTACAAAACATGCCAATATGCCCACTGGGACCATATTTTACATGATTTTCAAAACCAATTTCCATTACATTACAAGGTGCCAACTGAGCCTTCACATTTCATTACATCAGAAACAACTTTTCAAAGACAAACAAAGTTCCAACCACGTATTTAAAAATCCCAATCCAAATACATTCATAAATCCATTTTCACACCATTTCCAAGTCAATATAAAAAACACTTCAAAAACACATTTCCAAACAGGCCTTCACACCACTTTCATAACTCATGAAACCCATTTGGAAAACACAAAAAAATGAGCACATAAGAGATCCAACCATTCCCATGGGAAAAGTCACTTTTTAAATCCATATGAACACCAAATCTATTTTAGAAACACATTCCAAAACAATTTCACCATTTACAAACCTCATTTTAGGTGTATGACAAATAATCCCATAAGAAACAAAGTCCACCTCTTTTGAAAACCAACTTTAAACACATTTGCACCTGAAATTTATTTGAAAACACATTTCACAACTTTCACACAATCCACGGAACAAATTTATAAAAAAATAGAGTCATACTTGAAACACAACCAATTTATTTTAAAAAAATCTTCTTCCACACATGCGCATTTCTAATCACTTTGAAAAAATCTTTGTAAAGAAATATCACATGATTTTAAACCAACACAGCAAGTCACACACAAGTATCACAATATAAGAGTAACACACTTCCACAAAAAACATCCAATTCACAACCCAAACTCATTACCAAAACAAAATCAAGGTAAAACACCACCCAAAGTACCCAATTTCCCTTTACAAGATTAATCATCATTTCATTAAACAACTTGTGTGCATTTAAATATAGGCATAAATATAAAAACCCTTTTTAAAACCATTTCACACCAACTTTAAAACTTAAAAACACCAAATAAATTTATTCTAGCACATCAAAAACATGAGAAACACATTTATAAACAACTTAGGAAATCTCAAGCATCAAATGAAATGTGCTGGAAAGGAAATGGATGAAAACACCTACCTCAACGATGCACGAATGCAACAAAACTTTAAGAGAAGGGAGAACACGCCCCAAGAGACATTCCAAACACCCTAACTTCCAAGGAAAACAGCCCACACATCAAACCTAACCCATAGGGTTCACAAAAGAGAGGCTTCATCAAAGAAAACCCAAGGAACCAAGAGAGGGAAGGGGGAAGAGGAGGAAATCAACCAAAAATCCAAATAAACTCACCTTAGAACCTTTAAAAAGCTCCAATAGTGGAAGGAGAGAAAGGGAGGAAGATATTGGAGTCTCCCATGCTGTGACTAGGTCGAATGGGGGAGGAAAATCCTGAATTAGAGTTAAAATAGTGGAGGGGAAAAACTAGAATTTCACATTTTAATGATCTGGACAGCTCGCATGGTTTGGCCACATGGTTTTCCAAACCGTGCGACAATTGTACACCCTCACTGTCTGAGAGGAGCATGCCGCCCAATATTCCAAACAGTTTGGTCACCACTATCCAAAAATGAAATTGGTTGCACAGTTTCTTGGGAAAGGGTGCATGGTTTCCCCTAACCATGCACTGACCATACACCACCTGTTGTCGAGCCCAAAAATCTTTATTTTCTCCAAAAAACTGAAAAATTTAAACTGACTCAACCCAAACCTAAAAAAAAATCCAAAGAAGAGAAAATAATTAAATACAATAAATTCCAAGGTTGAGGTGTGAAAATTATCTGCACCAAAAACACTTCCTATCCCCAAAAATTCATCCAACCAGATGATAAACAAAACTCGATCCCAAAACTGACCAAAGCCATACAAAACCACGAACCTTGGAGTGACCTTTTGATTTATAAGTCACACCTGACCATTTCTAGAGGAAACCACAACATGTGGAATAATGGGAGAACACATGGGCATTATCCCCACCACAAGAACTCAAATAACACCATGTAAAAACTTCAGATTGGCCTAATGCGGGAAATTCCAACAACACCACCTCAGGGAGACCAGTGCGGTAAATCCCAACATGAGCTCACCCAAATTTATCCACACAAGATAAAAAAAACTCTACTAGAACTAGAATTTTACCACATAAACCAAAACCCCATCATAATTGGAAATCCATGAAAGGATCTTGAACCAAGCAACAAACCCAACACAAGCTATAATCATCGATTTCCATAAGCACGAATATCTCCAAACAAGTGTAATAGAAAACTAAAACCGATTAAAAAATGGTTAACCATTTAAATATCTACATACAAAGCACAAAAATAGGACTTCAAGAAAATAGGATCACCGATCCTCTTAAAAGGACACAATAAACTCATAACAAGCAAGAAATTGCAATAGGAACTCAAATTGTCCCCACTCCAAAACTAGAGATAAGAATTTTGAAAAGGTTTCCCGCACCCCCAAGGATTTCCTGACTACATGAAAGCTTCACTACGGGGCCTATGACCGGATACCTGATGTCTAAAGCAGCTAATGCCTTGAAATTAGGTGCTGAAATCCTATGATCAAGAATTCTTCATGCAATGATTCTTAAAAAACTTCTCCAGATTACCTAAATGGTCACAATGATGACATGACTTTGGAGGATTATGACATGATGACATCGAATGCTTGAACCAGAAATACTGGAATCACACGAGTGAATGGTCCAATGAGTAAGAAACTATAACTGATGAAAGGGGATTCTTATAAAGGGTTCCTCTAGCACACACCTCTCACCATATGGGGAACCATCATGAGCACCACCTACTCCCGATTGCACCCCAAAATTTAGCTCTACTAAGAATTCCTCATCCACCAAATTCTTGAACCGAACTTCAACATATGAAAAGACTCACTCCTTGATCTTTGGATGAAGAACCCAAACAAAAGAAGGAGTTTTCAACAGATCCTATGTTGCTATATTTTAAGAGAAAGAAACCAACTCTTTGAAGTGATCAACATAGGCCTTCAATGACTACTGGCCTTTCTGAATTCTCAAGAGGTCTTCCACCTTCTTCATCTTTACCTCCTTTAGTATGAACCATCAGTTTAAAGTGGTCTTAAACACTTCCCACATCATACCAAATTTCATTGAAGATAGAGCAATCATCTTCCACTAATGCAAAGATAGACCCTCAAACAAACCTAGAACAACACACACTCTCACAGCTTTGGGAGTCCCCAATGATCTGAAGACACTCTCAACTTCCTCAAACCACACCACCACCACTAATGAACCTCAATCACCACAAAAAAGAGGTAACAACTGAGAAGAACCAGAAATAGGATGTGACCCACTAGAGACCTTGGGGACATTTCTGGGGAGCATATTTAGAATAACACAAAAAACACAAATCTAGAATCAACATCAACCCAAAAAACAATCGAAAATGGAATCTCAATCCCAAACAACATGCTCAAAAGCCAAGAATTTCAACAAAAATAAAATCCTCTTTTAAAAAACTACTACTTATATTCCACTTTCAAAACCAAATTCTTCCAAGTCCACTATCCAAACACCAAAATCCATTTTTTCACAAGAAAAAATCCCACTTTTTAAAGAAAAACAAACCCGGAAATAATTTTTCTTTTCAAAACCTTTTTGGAAACAAAACCAAGACAAACCTTTTATTTTAAATACTCACCCATGACATACTATGAATCATCACATATGCATTCATTCCACTTACTATTATATCATCCATGCACATATGTCAATATAGACTTTCCACACATATCTAAAAAAATGTAGATGTTCATAAGGAATACCAAGGGTCACTCATACCACTTTACCGTCAACACAAGAATTTACCAAATTTTCAATCCCAATCATTTTCTCTTTTAAAAACCATTTTCAATCTAAAACCACTTGAAAGGAATTATTTACATCTCTAAAAAATGTTTTCATTTTAAAATACCAATCACACCAACCAAAACCAAAACAAAACACAACTCACACCAAACTGCCGAAATGAGAAATTAGTGGCCATTCCTAACCTGATGACATGGTTAGTGGGTCATGCCTCAGGAATGCATCAACAACTAAGAGGACCTCGAACCATTCACTCAAACTAAACATGGGTCACTACTGCATGTGATATCATAACATGATACCGGATTGCCTCCATTGTCATTCCTCATCCACACATCCAAAACAAAAAACAAAGGACTCAAATCCTGGACTACCCTTAGTAACTTGAGGATCATAATGAGAAAGGGTTTATGACATCATTCCCATACCTACCTCCCGAGTCCCGACAGTCCTAATATATGATCTAACTAACACCTTAAATAATAAGGGCTTGCTTCGATACCATTTTTTCATGAACCAAGCTAGTATGTCATCCAACCCGACATCCGACCCGGTTCGAGGAATGGCCTAAAGGGCATTCTCGATCCCCAAAGATTGGTAACTAGTTCCAAGCATAAAAACAATCCAATGGGAATGATTTATCCCAAATAAAAACAAAATCAAATAATCCAAATAGATATCGCAACAATAAACCAACAACTGAATATAAATAAATACAAAACTAATCTAGATACAACAACTGCTAAGCAAAATAAAAAATCTGCATACAAACTGAGACCGAATCATGATACACGATCTCCACATGACCTATTGGTCACCACCAACCAAAATAGCAATCTTTTACAAAGGAGAGCACACAAACCATACCTGAACCTACAAAATAGCATGGGTCTACTGACGTCGAGTGGCACAAGTAGGGTGTGATCTTAAACAACTCAGTAGGTAATCACCGCATAGTCCACACATTTCCTTTCTTGGGTTAGTCCATAAACACTGGTTTGGAAATACATTTAGAAAACATGGTTTTAAATCATTTATAGAAAGTAAACATAGATTTCCATAATTTTCCTTTTTAAAAAAACACACACAACTTTCCTTTTCAAAAACAGATCCACTTTTCAAAACCCATTCAAAATCCAAACCCCAAGTGAAAATCTATACCAAGTAATCAAAAAGGGATGTGCAGAAAGTAAAGGAAACAAATACAAATAGCATAAACTATCAGAGATAAAATACAAACATGCATAAAAAATAAATAGAACATACCTATAGTAACTCATGAGAATTTCCTTAAAATCTCTAGAGGAAATACCTGGACCTACTCATTTTAGACTCACCTGTTAGCATATGGTGCATCTCTATAGTCAAAAACCAACTGACCACTCTAAACTGGACAATCTAGGGGCACATCCCACCTATCCCCATCAATTCAAGGGGGGGGGGGGGGGTACCAACCTATCTAATAGGGACCAAAAAGAAATCATCACTTGACTCTCTAGAAGAAGACCATCAATACCATGATAATAATAATAATACTTGGCAACACATGGTATAAAAACCACAACCCATAGCATTCTCATGCATGAGACACTAGAGGGAAACACATCCCAAGGTCTAGTGGACTCAATACCAATAGAATTCCCGCACATGAGATACTAGAGGGGATCCCATCCCAAGATCTAGTGGTTACCACCATAAGCCAAGCATTACAAACATACACAAAATTCATTTCTTTGAAAAGCACTTGAATCTCACATGGAAACCATCGTTTTCCACAATCAAAACCATTTTTCACATCATTTTATAATACCGACCATGCCTTCATGCTACCCAAGTTTTTGAACCCATTTTCCAAAACATGCCAATATGCCCACCGGGCCCATACATTACATGATTTTCAAAACCAATCTCTATTACATTACAAGGTGCCAACCAGGCCTTCACATTTCATCATATCAAAACCAAAATTTCAAAGCCAAATAAAGTGCCAACTGGGCCTTTAACTATCCCAATTCAAATACATTTATAAATCCATTTCCACACTATTTAAAAGTCAACATAAAACACCACTTCACATACACAATGCCAAACAGGCTTTTACACCACTTTAAAAACTCATGAAAACTATTTATAAAACACAACAAAAGGAGCACATAAGATATCCAACCATTCCCATAGGAAAAGTCCATTTTTAAATCCTCACGCACACCAAATCCATTTTAGAAACACATTCCACAACACTTTCAGTATTTACAAAACTTATTCGAGGTACAAGATAAAGAATCCCACAAGAAACAAAGTCCACATATTTTGAGAACCAACTTTAAACACATTTTTACCACAAATTTCTTTGAAAATACATTTTTTAACTTTCACACAATCCATTGAACACATTTATAAATCACAATAAAGAGTCATACTTGAAACACAACCAATTTATTTTAGAAAAACCATCTTCTACACATGGTAATTTCAAATCAATTTGAAATCATATTTTTAAAGAAACATAACATGTTTTAAACCAACACAACAAGTCACACACAATTATCATGACATAAGAGTAAAAAACTTCCACACACAACATCCAATTCACAACCCAACCTCATTACCAAAACATAATCATGGGAAAAAACCACCAAAAGTACCCAATTTCCCTTTAAAAGGTCAATTTTTATTTAATCAAGCACCTTGTGTGCATTTAAATATAGGAATAAATACAGAAACCCTTTTTAAAACCATTTCACACCAACTTTCCACCATAAAAACACCAAAGAAATTTATTCTAGAACATTACAAGAATTTGAAACACATTTATAAAAAACTTTGGAAAGCTCAAGAATAAAATGGAATGTTCTATAAAGGAAATGGATGGAAACACCTACCTTAACGATGTACGAATGAAACAAAACTTTGGGAGAAGGGAGAACATGCCCCAAGAAAAAATCCACACACCCTAACATCTAAAGAAAACAACCCACACATCAACCCTAACCCATAGGGTTCAACCAAGAGAGTTTCCATCGAAGAAAAATAAAGGAACCAAGAGGGGGAAGAGAGAAGAGGATAAAATCAACCAAAAATCCAAAGAAACTCACCTTAGAACCTTAAAGAAACTTCAATGGTGGAAGGAGATCAAGGGAGGATGAGCTTGGAGGCCCCTATAGTATGCCTAGGTCAAATAGGGGAGGAAAATCCCAAACCGGGGTTAAAACATTAGAGGGGAAACCCATAATTTCACAATTTCAATGATCTGGGTATCTCGCACGATTTGGCAACACAATTTTCCAAACTATACACCAACAGTGTACCCCTCACTGTCCAAGAGGAACATGTCATGCGCCAACCGTGCAGTCACCACTATCCAAAAATGAAATTGGTAGCAAAATTTCCTAGGAAAGGGTGCATGGTTTCCCCTAACCATGCACCAACTATTCTCCACCTACTACTCATCCTAAAAACCACAACTTTTCTCCAAAAACTCAAAAATTTAAACTGTGACTCAACCCAAACCTCAACCAGAATATCCAAAGCCAAGAAAATATTTAAATAAAATAATTTACAAGGCCGGGGTGTGATACTGACTAATTCCTACACATCCCAAATGAATTATTGATCATTTTCCGAAATTATCAAAACAATCTGAATGCATTTTCTTGATTTTGAGTACGTCACTTGTGTTTTTTACTAAAATGTCATTTTAAACTGGAAACATGCAATTTGAGTCATACCGGTCCCATTGTGTGTTGGTTTTATGTGAGATTGATTTCTACACATCAAAAATGACTTATGAATCATTTTACTAATTTATCAAAGAGAATCTGAGCACATTTTCTTGGTTTTCAGGGAGTGACACTTTTTGAACTAAAATGTCAATTTTAAACTGATAACAGACACTTTGAGTCATACCGGGAACATCATGTATTAGATTGAGGTGAGACTAATTACTACATGTCACAAATGAATTATGGATTGTTTTACTAAAGTATATAAAAAATATTAATGAATTTGATCAGTTTTGAATATGCCAATTGTCTTTTTTACTAAAATTAATGTTTATTTTAAATAAAAAGACACACTTGGAGTCATACTGGTTACACCATGAGTCGTATTGAGGTGAGAATGATTCCTATACATCCTAAATGACTTATGTATTTTTTTACTAAAGTATTAAAACAATATTAATGTGTTTTCTTAATTTTGAGTCCATCAATTTTGTTTTTTTACTAAAATGTCATTTTTAATTGGAAACACACACTTTGAATCATACCGGTCACATCGTATGTCAGTTTGATATGAGACTTATTCCTACATGTTAAAAATGACTTATGAATATTTATAATAAATTATCAAGAAAATAAGAGTTCATTTTCTTGGTTTTCAGTGAGTGACACTTTTTGAACTAAAATGTCAATTTTAAGTTGATAACAGACACTTTGAGTCATACCGGGAACATCATGTATCAGATTGAGGTTTTGTTGATTTATACATGTAAAAAATCACTTATAGATCATTTTATTAAAGTATAAAAACAATTTGAATTCATTTTCTTGGTTTTGAGTATATCAATTGTATTTTTTACTAAAATTAATGTTAATTTTAAATAAAAAGACACACTTGGAGTAATACCAGTCACACTGTGCATCGCATTGAGGTGAAGATGATTCTTACACTTCATAAATAACTTATGGATCTTTTTAATAAAGTATCAAAATAATATGAATGCATTTTCTTGGTTTTGAGTATTTCAATTTTGTTTTTTTACTAAAATGTCATTTTTAACTGAAAACACACACTTTGAGTCATACCGGTAAATCATGTATCAGTTTTACGTGAGACGAATTCTTATAAGTGAAAAATTACCTATTAATAATTTTAATAAATTATCAACATAATATGAGTTTGCTTTCTTGGTTTTTGGTGAGTGATACTTTTTGAACTAAAATGTAAATTTTAAAGTGATAACAGACACTTTGAGTCATACCAGGCACATCGTGTAACAGATTTAGGTGAGGATGATTCCTAAATTTCAAAAATTAATTATGAATCATTTTACTAAATTATAAAAATAATAAAAATCTATTTTGTTGGTTTTAAGTATGTTAGTTGCATTTTTTACTAAAATTAATATCAATTTTAAATAAAAAGATGCACTTGGAGTCATACCAGTCACACCATGCATCAAATTGATGTGAGGATGATTCATACACAACCCAAAAGACTTATGGGTCATTTTAATAAAGTATAAAAACAATATCAATTCATTTTCTTGGTTTTGAGTACATCACTTATGGTTTTTACTAAAATGTTATTTTAAACTGGAATCATGTACTTTGAGTCATATCGGTCACATCGTGTGTCAGTTTGACATGAGACTAATTGATACACATCAAAAAAAAATTAGGAATAATTTTACTAAATTATCAATAAAATCTGAGTGCGTTTTCTCACTTTTCAATGAGTGTCACTTTTTGACCTAAAATGTCAATTTTAAACTGATAACAGACACTTTGAGTCATAATAGGAACATCATGTATCAGATCGAGGTGAGGATAATTTATACACATAAAAAATAAATTATGGATCATTTTAATAAAGTATCAAAATAATATAAATGTGTTTTATCAGTGTTCAGTGTGTGTCACTTTTTAAACTAAAATATCAATTTTAAACTGATAGCAGATACTTTGAGTCATACTAGATACATCATGTATCATATTGATATGATACTAATTCCTACACATAAAAATGACTTATAGATCATTTTCATAAAGTATAAAAACAATCCAAATGTGTTTTCTCAGTTTTGAGTATGTCAGTTGTCTTTTTTACTAAAATTAATGTCAATTTTAAATAAAAAGACACACTTGGAGTCATACTAGTCACATACACCAGATTGAGGCTCAAATGATTCATACATATACTAAATGAATTATATATCAATTTTATAAAGTATTAAAATAATATGAATCTATTTTCTCGGTTTTGAGTTCGTCACTTGTGTTTTTTAATAAAATTTTATTTTAAACTGGAAACATGCACTTTGAATCATACCAGTCATATCGTGTGTTGGTTTTATGTGATAATTATTCCTATACATAAAAAATGACTTATGAATAATTTTACTAAATTATAAATACAATACAATAATGTTTTCTTAGTTTTCATTGAGTAACACTTTTTAAACTAAAATGTCAATTTTAAACTAATAATAGACACTTTGAGTCATATCAGGCGCATAATGTATCATATTGAGGTGAGGATGGTTCATACACATAAAAATGACATATAAATTGTTTTATTAAAGTACAAAATAATATGAAGGCATTTTTTCAGTTTTGAGTATGTCAGTTGTCCTTTTTACTAAAATTAATGTCAATTTTAAATAAAAAGATACACTTGGAGTCATAATGGACACACCGTGCATTGGATTGAGGTGAGGCTTATTCCTACACATCTCAAATTACTTATGGATCATTTTAATAAGGTATAAAAATAATATGAATGTGTTTTCTTAATTTTGAGTATGTTACTTGTGTTTTTTACTAAAATGTCATTTTAAACTAAAAACACACACTTTGAGTCATATCAATCACATCATGTGTCGGTTTGATGTGAGACTAATTGATACACATTAAAAATGAATTATGAATCATTTTAATAAATTATAAAGACAATATGATCATTTTTTTCTCAGTTTTTAGTGAGTAACACTTTTTGAACTAAAATATCAATTTTAAACTAATAATAGACACTTTGAGTCATATCGGGCACATCATGTATCATATTGAGGATTATATGATTCATACATGTCAAAAATGAATTATGGATCATTTTTATAAAGTATCAAACCAATAAAAATGAATTTTTAGCTTTTAGTATATCAATTTTACTTTTTACTAAAATTAATGTCAATTTTAAATAAAACGACACACATGGAGTCATATCTGTCACACTGTGTGTCATATTGAGTGAGGCTGATTCCTAAAAATGAAAAATGACATATGATTTGTTTTAATAATAAATAAAAATAATTTTAAGGCGTTTGATTAGTTTTGAGTATACCAGTTGTCTTTTTTACTAAAGTTAATGTCAATTTTAAATAAAAAGACACACTTGGAGTCATACCAGTTACACCATGAATCATATTGATATGAGGATGATTCATATACATCCCAAATGAGTTATGAATTGTTGTGATAAATTATAAAAGTAATACACATTCATTTTCTCCATTTTGAGTATGTCACATGCCTTTTTTGCTAAAATTTCATTTTAAATTAGAAACATGTACATTAAGACATACCAGTCACATCATGTATCAATTTTACGTGAGACTAATTCCTACATGTCAAAAATGAGTTTTTAATTTTTTCCCTAAATTATCATAACAATATTAATGTGTTTGATTTTTTTTGAGTATGTGTTTTGTGTTTTGAACTAAAATGTAAATTATAAACTAAAAACATATACTCTAAGTCATACCAAGCACAGTTTGTACCAGATTGAGGTGTAGCTGATTAAGTATATGATATGTGTTTTCTTTCAACTATCCAAAAAAATCCAAAAAATAGAGAACATGTTACATTATGATGGAAGAGGAAACCTCATGCTACCTCAAACACTTCACATTTTAGGTAGCATGGGGTTTCCTCTTCCATGAGAAAGAAACATGCTCTCTATTTTTTAGCTTGTTGTAGATAGATGAAATAAAATTAAGACTTTCCAAAATATCTATGAAACAATATAAATAAGTATTAAATAAAAATTATAAGGAAATTAACTTACAAATAATAGATAAAATGATGAAAAAATTAATTAAATAAGTAGTAGGAATTCAAATTTTCATGATGGTTTTATACATTCTCAACTCATTTCATTATTGTAATTATCTAAATTGTAGACTCAAAGTCCAATATCTCATGAGAATGAGAAGATTTGAACAAACCACCTCAACTTGAACAAAATAATCCACCTTGATAAGAAAACAATTCTTATGTTATTAGTCCTAAAAAGAAATAAATTAAACATAAATTTGAAAAAATAAATTACTTCTATGGACAATGATTTTACTGCGGAAACATCAAGATTGGAAAGTGCATACAAGAGAAGAAGTTTTTGAAATATTTGAAAAGAACCAACCAAAAGGAACGCCTCATCCAAAAGCAACATAATCTCTCTTTTCTAGATTTATATAGGTTATTGAAGGAAAAATATGAATTCTAAAAATATATCTGAAAAAAATAAATAATTAGTTGATAAAAATGATAAGGAAATTAACTTAAACATAGTAGATAAAATAGTGACAAAATCAACCAAATAAGTAGTAAGAATTCAATTTCTCATGATGTCTATATACATTCCTTACCCATTTCCTTGTCAATGAATTCATTTCCTTATGATCTTTATGAAAATTAAAAAAATAAGTATTAGATAAAAATTATGAGGAAATTAACTAAAAAAAGTAGATAAAATGATGAAAAACTCAACAAAAAGGAAATTTTTTATAGTTATATATCATTAAACTAAAATATAATTATTCTTGACCATATGAAACTAAAATTAAAGGAATTTAGTCAATTTTACATAAACCTAATAGAAAATATTTTAAAAGCTCAATCCCAACAACATGATATATTTTACCACTTTACAATAACATAAAATCCATGTATGACAAAAAAATTACAATAAAAACTTTTATTTTTTTATATTGGTGTAAAACTCATATATAAAATTTTTCCTTCTTATTTTCTACAAAAAACTAGTGTAACACATTATATATTCTTGTATCATACTAAACATTAGTGTATCCCTTTATTTATTATTAGAAAACAATAACCATTAGTGTAAAACTATTTGTATTCATTGATTGAACTAAAATAAATATTTACATTTGATTTTTAAGGAATATAATAAAATCCATCTTTCCCTTTCACCATCATAGAGAGTTTAACTTCTTTGATGGAAAAAAATTCAGTGTGACCTATTACGTATTTTCAAAAGACATGAAACTCCATTATAAATTGTTTAACCCATTTTAAAAATATTAAACATCAATATATCCCTTTATAGAATCCAAATGACACTAAAATCTAGTGCATCCATTAAGTATCCCTAGATTATGCTATAGAATAGTACATCCTTTTCAATATTTTGGGTGATGATAAACTCTAACATAACATCATCATTATTTATTCATCAAAATGGGAACATCCTTATTCTCATGTATTTTTTTATTGAGAATGATGATGAGTTTTTATTAATGAGCTTGTGAACATGGATCATTTTACATAATGAATGCGCAAATTCATATTAGTGATGAACCAGTGGACACATTTTTTGATGGTGAGTTGATGAAAAATTATCTATATGCATATGAAGGATAGGTTAAACACCCCTACTCATGTAATGATTGAGAGATTCTATGTGATATAATGGTGGGATGATTTAATTTCACATCATGTGCATTAAAAAGAATTAGTTTTATCCAAACCATTATACTAATTTAAACTTGACGTGTTAATTTTATGGATTTTACAAGATTTTTTGATATTATATCATGCATCTAATTTATGATTGAAAAGCCTAAATAATTCCACCACCCACCAAAGTGAAACCAATATATTTTCCTTTTATTTTATTATTTAACACCACCCATGATGGAACCCTAGATAGGTAATTAATCTAATTTTATTATAAAAATGACAAAAAAATTAACTAAAAATAATAGATAAAATAATGAGAAAATTAACTAAATAAGTAGTAGGAATTCACCTCTTCATGATTCCTATATACATTCCGACACCATGTATTTTACACATTTATTTCTAAAAAATATATTTCTTATATTACAATTATCCTTGATAAATAGATCAAAAATAATATATAACCATTCTTATACTAATTATTAACACCAAAAATATATTTCTAAGCTTATAGACCATACTAGATCACCAACATAATAGGTAATCACCCAAATTTATTTTCAGTTTACATTACGACACCATGTACGCTGACCAATCATCTCTAAACAAATTTAATTCTTCTTTTGAGTATTATTTTTGTAATAAAACATGGTAGTACTAAGAAAATATATAGAAAAAATATTAATAAATATTTTTAATGAAACAATAATTACCTTTGGAAATTTCCTCTTCGGGGATGCTAGTCTTTTTTTGGTTTATGATCTCTCTCATAAATTTGAAAACATAATATCTACAATAATTTCAATTATATTTCTCTGTAAACTGTAGAAACCTTGACCAAAATAATTAAATTATTTTGAAATATGTTTTTGATAGTTAAATCTTTCTATATATACCTTAACTTGTTGCAATTTGAAGTAATCCACATGTTTTTTTGGGTTATGATATCTCTCATGCTTTTTTTATGTTAAGTCACCAATCATTTGAGCTTAATCTGTTTCCATTTGAAGTAATCATAGTGAACCTTTTCATACTCCCTTTGGTGAAATTTGATTTAATTATAGGCATGGATTGACTTTCCATATATAGAGCCAACATAAATTTCCACGAGAAGGAAATCACTCTCCTTATTGTGAATAATCCTCAAATTATATAAAAATGAAAGGATAAGTATGTATATTATTTTACACCATTATCTCAAGAATGGATATTATTTACATTTGATAAAGTGTATCAAGATCAAATGATTGAGTTTAAGGAAAAAAATCACCCTTGAAGACATGACCATTGTGAGGGAATACACTGATGTGTTTCTCGAGAAATTTCTTGGTATTCCTCCTAGCCAAGATGTTGAATTTTCAATCGAGATTATACCTGGGTTTTTACCATTATCCGAGACTCCATATAGAATGGATTTTGTCGAACTTGAGGATATTAAGAAACAAATACAAGAGAATATCAATGACTTTTTTGATCATCTATGTGAAGCAGAATAATTTTCCAAGGTGGATATATGGTTGGGATATTACCAAGTTAGGATGAAGATGGAGGATATCCCCAAAACCAATTTTTGTACAAGGTATGAGCACTATGAATTAACAATAATGCCTATATAACTCAATAATTCTCTAGAAATATTCATGGAATTGATGAATTGAGTATTTAGAGATTAACTTGACAAATTTGTGGTAGTCTTTATGGATGATATTCTAATATAATTCAAAAGTAAAGAGGATCATGAGGAGAATTTGAAAACTATGCTAAAGACCTTGTGAAAGGAAAATCTTTATTCCAAGTATATAAAATGTTATTTCTAGTTAAAGGAAGTCTCTTTCTTGGGGAATATCATCACAGTCAATGGGATATCTATTTCCCCTTTGAAAATAGAAGTAATTGAAGGATTTATGAGTCCAACATATATGATAGATATCTGTATTTTCCTTGGGTTAGCTGGGCATTATTGTTGACTCATGAGAGGAGACTTATAACTGTGCATGTGCTCATACTACCCACAAGTAGAGAGATTTTTTTTGGTATTCAGTGATTCTTTAAAGAAGGGCATGGGCTATGTGTTGATGAAAAATGAAAAAGTCATTGCCCATGCTTCAAGGCAGTTGAATATTCATGAATAGAACTACCCAACACATGATCTAGAGTTAAATATAGTGAATTTTTCTTTAAAAATTTGGTGGAATTATCTCTCTGGGGAGAAGTGTGAAATATATACGAATCACAAAATCATCAAGTATATATTCACACAAAAAGAGATGAATATGCACCAATGAAGATGGTTAGAGCTGATCAAAGACTATGAATGATCAATTCACTACCATCATAGAAAGTAGAATAAAGTGGTAGATTCTCTAAGTAGAAAGGATCCAATAATTCTATAATTCATGAGAATTTAGAGGGATCTAATCATTTAATATTTGGAAAGGATGGACATCAGAATCATAAAGGAAGGAACATCATCAATCCTTTCAGAAATTATTGGTCAACCATCTCTTCTAGAGAGGTTAAATGATTATCAAATATTTGATGTATGAACTCATAATAAATTAGAAGCTATAAGAAATTATAAAACCTATAAGTTCAATGTTAATGATGAAGGTTTTGTGAGATTTGGGTCAAGACTATGTGTATCATCAAATCCTGAGTTAAAAAAGGAGATGTTGGAAGATGCACATAGATCAAACTTCTCTATCCATCTAGAAAGCACAAAGATGTATCTAGATCTTTGAGAAATCTATTGGTGGAACAATATGAAGAAGAATATCATAGAATATACATCAATATGTCTTTTATTTCAGCAAGTGAAAGAGGAAAAGAAAAAATCCAAGGGGATGATGCAAACATTACCCATACCTACATAGAAATGGGAAAACATCACCATGAACTTTGTCACTAATCCTCCAAATACATCAAGAGGGAATAATTCTATATGGGTTGTGGTGGATCATCTTATAAAGAATACACACTTCATTGAGATATGAGAGGAATTAACACTGGATATACTTGCACAAATATACATTAGGGAAGTGGTTAGGAAGTATGGAGTACCACTATCAACTATATCCAATCAAGATCCAAGCATCACCTCTAAGTTCTGTAAGAGTCTCCAGCATGCTATGAATACTGAGTTGAACTTCATCACAAACTATCACCCTCAAAATGATGGCCAATATAAGAATACTATCCAAAAAATTGATGACATGTAGTGATCATGCTCAATTGACTTCAAAGGAGTATGGGATCAACATCTTCCTCTGGTCGAGTTCTCTTACAAAAGAGGTTTCCACTCAAGCATCCAAATGGATCCCTATGAAGCCCGTTATAGAAAGAGTTTCAGGACACCTGCATGCTGGGATGAAGTTGGGGAACAAAAAATGCTAGGTCCTGAAATGGTCAAGGAAATGGTGGAAATGTTATGACCATTCAACAGAACATCAAGGCTTCTTAGATTTAGCAAAAGAGATATTCTGACAATCATCAATGATACCTAGTGTTTTATGTTAGAAATATGGTATTACTCTGTACAACTCCATAGAATAAAGTGATGAGATTTGGTAAGAATGGAAATCATAGTCCAAGATACATCAGCCCCTTTGAAATATGTGATCGCATCAGAGTAGTGGGAACCAGAGGAAGTGATGAGACATAATTACCCTTATCTGTTTCGGGGGGGGGGGATGAAATGAAAATTTCAAGGGAAAAATTTATCAAGGAGGAAAGATTGTAATGACCCGAACTGTTATAAATGAAGTTTCCCTTTGTGATCTAATTAAATGTATTATCATGTAATATGGTTATAGAAAAACATGCACTTAGTTGGTTATATCTTTGGATTTAAAATACAGTTAATAATATTATCCTTATTAACATATCCGTTAAACATTTATCACATGATTAATATAAATATAGGTCTTTAACAAATCCAATTGACACAGATAAAGGAAGTGATGGTATCATCCAGTATGATGTACCCTTTGAAGCACATTTATCCACGCTTCCAAGAGAGATAAAATCAATGGTATTTTTCTTTAACTAATACTAAGCTGAGATCCAATAACCTAATCATGAGAGAAACCTTTTATGGGAGAAGTTCAAGATCATAGATATCGCAACCCAAACCATGTTTGACTAATGCCCCCATTAAAGTATCACCATCAAACACCTTACTCTTATATTATATGATGGTGTAATAAAGGGTTATGTATGAAGACCTTAATAATCTGAATACATATATTGTATATTATAATGATTGTTTTTCATTTTTATTGTTACTTTTTAAATGATTTTGATTTTGATTTAATTAAACACAAATTGTATTTTTGGGTAATATTTAAATTCAATTAAGGGGTTATTTTGATAAATTAAGGAATTTTTGAAATAAATATTATTTTAATAAAATGTTATTTTTAAATATTTTTTATTAATTATAAATGCTCATATAATTTTTATGAATTGAAATGTACCTTTTTATAAGGGTTCAAAAAATGTTATTGTCAAAAAACCATAATTTTTCAATAAATGTCGAATATTATATTAATAGTAAAAATGATAATATTTAAAAAATTATTCAGATAAAATGAATATTATTTTTTGAATCATAATGTTAAAATTTTACAATGGTTATTTTTTCATAATTTTATGAGACAGTCAAATTTTCAGGTAAAAATTAAATACTATATAAATATACGGTGTGTTTTATGACATCATAATGTCCCATAAATTTTGTAATAAATGCTATAATGAGTATCCTTGAATAAATATATGTTTTACACATATAATAATATGATTTTAATTTTACTTTATTAATTTCATTAAGCATTTATGAATCCTCCAAAACATTAAATATATTTTAGAGATTTAAATTTATTTACTTAAAAGTGTGAGTCACCTCCACATAAGCAAGGAAATTAGTTTAATATGTTCAAAAAATTTCCTAATAAAATAATTTAAATATCTCTACTTTTTTTAGAAAACATGGGAGAAAACCTTGGGAAAAAACCATGGGAAGATTTTTGGGTTGAAATATTTTATTTTGTAGAGTCCAAAACCTAAATATTAAAGTTGTCCCTCAATTTTCCTATATAAACCCACCCAAGATCCAACTTCTCTTCAATAAAAATCCTTTGTGAATGACCTTAATCTTTCATCCTTTATCTATAATCCTCCCAAGGTGCCCCAAATCTCTCAATAACCCCCTTTCAAGCTTTTGGTGTCATACTCTTAAGGTAAGGGATCCTCTTTTTCTCTCTTTTATTCAAGAATATCTTCTATGTTATTCCATTTTATTTTTTAATTACTAATTATGGGGTACGTTTTTTAACCTCCCCAATACTTACCTTATGATGTATAAATGGTGAGAGACCCATTTCTCTCTCATTAAACCGTCTTAAGAACACCCATTACCATGCCGAAATTCTGTAAGGGTTATTTCCTTTCTCATTTTTATCAAAGTTTCTTTATCTTGGTATGCCCTTTTATTTTAAATTAATGTTGGACTCCACATGTATTAATCATGTTTTAATGATAAAAAATACTACTAAACCTAGTTAACTCCTGTAAATTGTATCAGAATAATGTGTATTCATGTGTATTATTGTTTAAGTAGTCTCATGCTTTAAGAAGAGCCATTCAAGGTCTCAATTGCTCTACATTCAGTTTACTTACTATATACTATCTTTGGTCTACTCTCATAAAACCTTCTTTGACAAAATTATTAAGTATAATCTATTCTATTATCATCATTACTTGAGTCTGAATATAGTTATCTTGAAAATTCTAAGACACCGTGAGTCTGCCACTGGTTATGTCTGTCTGGCACCGTGAAGCAGACACCGTGAATCAGACACTATGAAGCAGACACCGTGAAGCAGACACCGTGAAGCAGACACTATGAAGCAGACACTGTGAAGCACACACCGTGATGCAGACACCGTGAAGCAGACACTATGAAGCAGACACCGTGAAGCAGACACTGTGAAGCAGACACCGTGAAGTAGACACCGTGAAACAGACATTGTGAAGCAGACACCATGACCATGGGACACCGTGACCATGAGAAACTGTGACCATGAGACACCATGACCATGAGACACCATGATCACGAGACACCATGACCACAAGACACCGTGATCAATCAAGACACCTTGTGAAGGAGACACCGTTTCCATGACTTACTGTGACACCGTTTCTTAAACTATTTTGTCGTCTTTCAATTTAATATCTAATGGTCATATTTGAAGATTTTTAAATGCACTGACATAATTAATGTTTCTTAGTAGACATATAATCTGATAGTACGAGGTACAAGGTGCGGTATCCATGAAATTTGTCGGCTCCAACACATGCATTCCAAGATAAAAGCAAAGTGTGTTCAAGAATCAAAGCGCGTGATACTTAATGAAAAAACAAGGTTGTGATAACGATAACGAAGAACATTGAAATAATTTCAAAAAAAAAAGAATTGTCACATGCATGAAACCCAACTCTGCTAATGAACATACAAAGTACACTGGAATCCAAAGAATATCTTTGCATTATCGAACCTCACAAAGAACACAGTCTGAATCACGAAACTCTGTTTTACTAACGAGGACTCGAGATTTGCATCTACTTCATATCAAGAAGTCTAGAGCAGAAAATACTAACACTCATAGCATTTCTAAACTCATCCCCATATTTTTGCTCTGTTGTGTATCTATTTATTACCTTTAGAGCAAAGTTTGTACCTGTAGAACAACACACTCTGTCTCCTACAGTAAACTGAAGGATATAAGATATCCTTACTCAAACCTCTATTTACTCTTGATACCCATTGATAAGTGTGGAAGAGGTCCATGTGTGGCCTGGTTATTTATACCCATGAAAACTGTGGAAGAGGTCCCTATGTGTGACTTAGACAGTCTGTGTACTATTGTTAACCCCGATCCAGGGTGTGGATCAAAGTTTATTTATATAAATTTCTTGGTGGTAGATGATCACCAAGTGGAGTGGATTAGGTCTCTACTTGAGACTAAACCACTTATTTCATATCTGCTGTACTGCTAAATTTAGTTTTCTATGTTTTTTTTCTTTACTGTATAATTCAGAAATAACTAATTTCACTTTGAAAGTTAGTCTTGGAAAGAATTTATAACGGGCTTGTCTTAGTAGAATAACTTCAAAAGTAATTTTAATAACACAAATTAAGATTACTGAGAATTAATCATTCTTTTAAGAGGTTACTTAAACAGTCAAACTCTTATAATAGTATAACCTTGATTAACTGGGCTCTAATTAATCTTTGGGGAAACCTTTTTAGAAATAATTTTTACAGAATTTTTTATAGTTACTCAATTCACTCCTCCCCTCTTGAGTAATCAACTCTGACCAACATTTTGTATCAAAGAAGTTTATTATTAATTTGTGTAATCTTATTCAAATGTGATTATAGTTGTACTTTAAATATATTTAAGTTTCTGTTAATTCTAAATATCTAGATCTTTTAAAGCAATACTTTATTATGGATAATAGATTGGAAAGTGCTGCAACCAATAGACCACCATTATTTAATGGAACCAACTATGCTCAATGGAAAATTAAAATGAAAATGCATTTAAGGAGTTTAGGTTTTGAAATTTGGCCATTCATTATAGATGAATACAAAATTCCTACTACTGATAGAATCACATGGGATAAACCAACCAAAACTACCTACAATAACAATTTAGAAGCTATGAATGCTTTATACTACTCCTTAGGATATGAAGAGTTTAATAGAATTTCTACTTTCAAAACTGCCCATGAAATTTGGGATTCCCTTTCTGTCTCACATAAAGGAATATCTAGTGTAAATGAAATGAGACTTAATACTTATACCATCAAATATGATAATTTTAAGATGAAATATGATGAACCTATTTCTGACATGTATTTTAGGTTCAATGAGATTGTCAACACAATGATTTCTCTTGGAAGAGAAGTCACTACCAAGGAACAGATCATGAGAATTCTTAGATGTCTACCTGATAGATGGAGGGGAACCTATGTCTCTATTAGAGAATCGTGCAACATCAGCAAGCTACCTGTAAAATAACTCATTGGGAAACTGATGATGTATGATGAAGAACTGAAAGTCAATAAGGAAGAGGGGGATGAACCAAAGAGGAAATATGTTGCATTCAAGACCACCACCTCTAAGAAAAAAGACAAAGGAAAACTGTAAGATTCTGTAGAAAGCTCCACCAGCGGACAATCATTACCTAAAAGTGATGATGAGATAGATCAACTAGCTCGAAGATTCAAACGATTTTACAAAAAGAAGAACTTTTTCAGAAATCCTAACTTCAAGGAAAAATATGACAAAAAAGGGAACTGGAAGGACTGGAAAAGAAGTGACAAGACTTATGAAATTGTCTGCTATGAATGTAAGCGCAAAGGATATATAAAGGCTGACTGTCCAAAGCTCAAGTACACAAGGAAATATGAGGAAAAGGAAAGGAAGTAAAAAAAGGAAATGAAAGAAACTTGTAGTACTTCTGAGGATAGTTCTAGAGACTCAGAGAAATCACATGATGAACATGATAACAAATCCAATATGTTTTTTATGACAAACACATTTGAGGTAACACTGGACTCTTTTGTGTATAATTCATACTATTCTGAAGATGAGAGTGACTCTAAAAATATGACTAATGATGAAATGTTTGAATACTATAACATGCTTGAGGAAACATGCAATGAACTAAAAGACAGATGTAAATCATTGAAGAAACAACATGCTCTTACTGTAACTATTAAATCTAAACTCACAACTGAAAAGGAGAAAAATGCTCAACTGCTCAAAGAAAACAATGAATTAAAAATGTATAATGAGCTATTAAAGAGTGACTTGGAAAAGATTACTAATGGAAAAAATACACTTACCCAAATTCTAGTAAAACAAATTTCCCCTAAATACAACAATGACATTGGTTATCAACCTGGTAAAAGAAACCTTGGTAGAACCAAATTTTGTTTCAAAATCTAGGACATACAGTTTTACTCCCAGTTCTGGACTCAAATCAACTAATTCAATCCATGATAAATATTCTACTGTTTCAAGTTTTTTTGGACCAAATACAATTTATTTTTCAAATACTTTACATAATGCTTTTAGGAAACCTACAAGGCAAATATGGGTTCCTAAAGCACTTATTACTAATATTACTGGACCCAAACAAGTATGGGTACCAAAATATGTTTTTGCTGAATCTTTTTTAAGGAAAGCTACTTAAAGTGCTCCTGCAAAAGTCTATGGTACTTGGACAGTGGATTTTCAAGGCACAAGACAGGAGACTAATCATGCTTCAAGAACCTGATAAAAGTAGATGGAGGTCATGTCACATTTGGTGACAATTCCAAGGGAAAGATTATTGGCCTCAGCCAAATCGGTAACTCTAACTCAGTTTTAATTTCTAAAGTACAATTTGTTGATGGTTTAAAATATAACCTGCTTAGTATCTCATAATTATGTGATGATGGATTTCATGTTAGATTTGAAAATGATGCTTATAATGTCTTTAATTATAAAGATGAATTAGTATTTTCTACATTAATAAATGAAAATGTTTATTCTGTTAATTTAGATTCTTTAGCTTCTCAAAATTCTTTATGCTTAAGTGTATTTCATAAAGAATCTTGGATCTGGAATAGGAGACTAGTAATCTATAATGTTTACTCCCTTAGAAAGTTAACTAGAAAAATCCTAGTTAAAGACTTACCCAAACTTGCGTTTCCAAATGAAAAAGTGTGTAATCCTTATCAAAAGGGAAAACAAAACAAAGTTTCCTTCAAACCAAAGAAAGAAGTGTCAACTTCTCAACCTCTCGAACTGGTTCACATGGATTTGTTTGTACAATCTAGAGTTTCTAGTTTAAATGGTAAGCACTATATTTATGTTCTTATAGATGAATTTTCTAGATATACTAGGACCTTCTTTATGGCTCACAAAAGCGAAGCCTGATCTTATTTTACTAAATATGCCAAGTCTGTATAAAATCTTAGTGGACTTAGAATTAAATCATTAAGAACTGATCATGTACGTGAGTTTAAAAATCAAGAGTTTGAATCCTTTTTCTAAAAAAATGGTTATAATCACAATTTCTCTGCCCCTAGAACACCTCAGCAGAATGGAGTTGTAGAGAGAAGAAATAGAACCCTGCAAGAGATTTCTAGAACAATGCTTAGTGAATATGACCTGTAACACCCGAGACTTTTATGAGAAATATTTTGTTTTTATGTTATATAAATCATCAAAGGAATATTTCACTACACACAACACTAGCTTGGCTTGCTTTACACGCAACCGTGTCCTTCCTCGATAGCTTGCGTCGTACGCAATACCGAGTTTCACTAAACAACGATATGCTATTAAAATATTATTGAAACTAGCCGTTATGAATAGTAATAACCACTTTTTGAAATTTTGTAAATTTTATTTTTCAAAATGGACTTCGTTTTTGGATTTGGAATATCGAAATTATCCTAGGGTGAAATTTTGGTATTTCTCTGAAAACTTTCAATTTTTGATGAATAGTGAAAACACTGGGTTACTATTTAAAAACCGACTTTTTATTTACATAATTATTTATTTTAATTAAATTTATTTTAGGGAAAAATTGATAAATAATACCTATATAAGTTCAATTCAATTCATTGGAGTCATTTTATAATAATTTTAGATATATAAAAATATTATTGAACTTTTCATCGTCTTTTACCCACCTCCTAGGAGAATTTGCAAATTTACATAAAACTTAATTTTACCGCTTCTGTGAGTGGAATTTCAAAAATCCGAGAGACAGGGTTGATGTCAATAAGTAAAATTTGGTTCAATGAGATGAAAATAATTTTTGGTGAATAGTAACTTTTTACTTTTATTTACCACGGTTAAAAGTAAATAGGGTAATTAAGGGTAAAAATGATATTATTATTACCCTAACACATGTCCTAATTCTATTGGATAAGTGTAAGTCGATAGAAAACAACCTTATGAATAAAATATGACTATTTAGGCCCACTTGGATTAGATTAGGACATTTATTATTTATTTATTTAAAGAAGGGTTAAAATAGTTAAAATCAAAGTTTAATAAGTAAATAATTTTTAATATGGGGTTATACATAAGATAAATTCCACTATAAATATTAATTAGAAAGATAAAAATATTTCCTACATAATGGTATTTTATTTTTAATTTTTAGACATTAAATAATTTAATTTATTTTTGACACAATGATGATGCAGTAATTATATTATTAATGAAATATTGACATAATGGATGTTATAAATACCCAAATAAATGTAATTTGAGACTTTTTATGAATTAAACTAATTTTATCGATTAATATGACATGTTATTATTTATTCAATTAACTTTTTTTGAACTAATCATTCTGTTATGATTTTCATAAAAATCAATTACTAAATAGTGTCAAAATTGACATAAAATAGTTTTTAAAACAAATATTATATTATTAATTGTTATTTTATTCCTAAAAATCTAAGGTTCGGCCAAATGACTTAGATAAGGTTATATATATTAATAATAAACAACTTGGGGTTCGTTTGTCTTGTTATAGTAAGTTAATTAACCTTATAGTGTAAGAACACAAAAAGACACGGTAAAAGTAAAATTATCTAAATTAAAGTCAAATCTAAATGATAAGGTTAAAATAGAAAACTAAACTTGTCCAAATTATATTGGATGAGATAATTTATACCCATACCCACCTTAGCATCTAAATAAATCAATTTGGAGCTATTTAAAACCGAATTTGGATTTATAATAAAATAATATTTTTAGTTATTCCAAAGGTGCCCCTCTCCTCCCTTATAAAAGGGCACCTCCTCCCCCTCTTCCTCACACCACTTTGAGCCTTCAAGCTCAGAAAAACCCTGCCACTTTCTCCTCTCCACTTCCCTAGGGAAATCCTATAGTTCCTGGTCTTCTTCAAAGACCAATTTTAGTACCCTAAAAGGAGGTCTCAAAGAAGCGCTTCAAAGAAGAGGTAATGTCCGTTACCGATTCTTTCATCTTTATTTCTTCTTCCACTTCTTCTTCTATAGTTGTTTCATTATGAAGTAATAAAATCAGTATCACTCATATACTGATATGTTATTATAATTATGAAACAACCCTATTTCACCATCTATCCATCCTACGGAAAACGAAATCACCGCGCGTGCGTACGTACGGAATACCGTCTCCACGCCGTGGTGTAATCTATTTTCCTTACTTGGATGGGTATAATGGTGTAAAGAATGAATATATATGATTATTTTAAAGTGATATTGATTCTGAAACATTATAAACACACTCCAATACAATTCCACGATCATGGGAACGATATCATCGCTCGTGCGTACGTACGGAATACCGTCTCCACGATGTGATGTGACTCGTTCTACATGATCTTCACTGCACAATGATTATATAAATGAATTGAATTAATGAATATGATATATATTACAATAATACCATTCTGTAAATGAGGTATCTATAACCTAAATAGAAGAATAAGAATTTATTCGACAAAACACGCATAAGAACAAAAAGTAATAAACACCCGAATAAAAAGTAGTAATGAAATATTACTAATAAGAAGCTAAGAATATGAACATATATGATATCATAACAATAAGTATGATTTTGGAATAAGTTAATAACATTATTTAAATCATTATACAGGAGGTTCGGACATTTACGAAGCAAATCGGACCTAAGGTAAGGGAAAATATCACAATCTCCTTTTTATCCGAGACTGTTTATACTTTGGTATTTACTAGGGTGTATTTTATCATCCAAATACATGTTCCCTCAATATGTAATATTTTTTCCATCCACCTAAAATGGTTTAAATCCAATTTTACCCTTCGGTGAGTTTTTAGTAAAGGATATGAAAGGAATCTTTTGTCGTTTTTCGTACAAAGTACTTTTTGACTTTTCCGACAAAAGTACGAGAAGAATGTTTTTTTAACTTATACGACATGAATGGATTTTTAGAACATTATTTGCATGATGCTTCCTTTACAAGTTTTCAAGTTTATTTTTAATCAAATTCTTTTAGTTTAAAATTGTATGACATGTTAAGAAAGGAAAAATGTTTTTAAAGTAGAAAGGATATTTTCCTCAAGAATGGAGTTCAAGTGTTTTATAAAAATTATTTTCCATCTAAGATAATATAGGGTTATGTTTCTATCCCTATTATTACATTGATTTGATTATGTTGTGATGGAATTATTTTTATGAATTCCTTTATCTTATATGAATTGTTTTATGATGTCATGATGTTTAAGAATCTCATTTTTATTACATTGGTTATGCAATGATGTATGATTTATGATTTTGTGGCACACATAAGAATGGTATCATTATGAGATGGGTGGGACCTATATCTCCCTCAAATGCATTGGGTAAAGATTTTATATCTAATGAGATAGACATGGCTGGAACGGCAGGTTAAACCGGTTCAGTGAAACAGGACTGAAATGAGGAATGAACTCGGTTCAGAAATGGACTTTGTCCACTAAGATAGTCTTGGAAATGAGTTTTGACTAATAAGAAATGATTATCTATGATTATGTGTGTATTCCACAAAGTTTTATGTTTTATGTTATGATTATTGGGATTAAATTTCACTTCTATGATTTATCCCATGGTATGAAATTATGATTTCTTTTGCAGGTTAAGATTTCCAAAATGTTATGTTCTTATGAATATGATGTGATTGATATTTCTTTTGTTTACCCTTAATGAGAATTTGAGCTCACCATTTTGTATGTTTTCTTTCACCAGGTCAGGAAGAAGGTTATTAAGTAAGATATTCTAAAAGGGACTATAGATATGATGAAATAAATGGGAGACAGTGTAGATGATTTAAGTACCAGTTGTTTATGTTTCCCAGTTTCTAAAGACACTATACTTATACGGTCCTTTCGTGGTTTTGTTATATGTTGTAATAAGTGTACTTCAATTTTTAAGTATTAACAATGTATGTAAAGTATGGGTCATTATATGACCTACATATTTATTTTTGGGCTGATGATATCAATACAGCGTGCTACATAATCAATAGAGTGTTGATGAGACCTATTATTAAGGGGATTCCTTACAAATTATGGAACAATAGAAAACCCAAGGTTAGATACTTCAAAGTCTTTGGTTGCAAAGTTTATATTCTTAATACCAAAGACAATCTTGACAAATTCACATCCAAAAGTGATGAAGGTATCTTTTTAGGATATTCCATGTCTAGTAAAGCCTATAGAGTGTTCAATAAAAGAACTAAATATGCAGAAGAATCATTTCATGTCAAATTTTATGAAACAGATCCACAAGAGCCTAAAACCATCCTAGAGAATCTAGAGGATGATGTATCAAATCTGATCATCAATTCAAAATCCCAAATTCTTCTATGAAAGAATCTGTGAAAAATTCCAACTTTGGAAATTCCTTAGAATCAAGTCACAATGAACATGAATCTGTTTATGAACCTGAAATATCTAGTCCCTATTTTTCTAGAACTTTTAAAACCCTTAAGAACCATCCCTTAGATGCTATTGTAGGTGACTTAGACAAAGGTACTCAAACTAGAGCTTCTCTTATAAATCAAGTTGAACATCAAGTCTTCTTGTCACACCTTGAACCTAAAAACATTAATGATACTATTAATGATGAATTTTGGTTGATGGATATGCAAGAAGAACTCAATCAGTTTGAAAGAAACAAAGTTTGGAAACTTGTTGAAAGAACCAAGGAGACATTTACCATAGGCACCAAATGGGTGTTTAGAAATAAGGTGGATAAATCTAGTAACATAGTTAGAAACAAGGATAGATTAGTTGCATAAGGGTATAATCAAGAAGAAGGAATTGAATATGAGGAGGCCTTTGCACCACTATCCAGACTTAAATCCATCAGAATAATGGTTTCCTATGCTGCACATATTAATTCCAAAATATATCAAATGGATGTTAAGAGTGCATTCTTAAATGGGTATATAAATGAGGATGTTTTTTTGAACAACCCCCTGTATTTACAAACCCCCAATTTTTCAAATCATATTTTTAAACTATCAAAATATTTATATGGTTTAAAGAAAGCTCCAAGATCTTGGTATGATAGATTGATTACTTTTCTTATTTCCAAAGGTTTTACAAAAAGAATAGCCGATCCTACCCTTTTTATAAAGGGAATTTCTAATGATGTTTTAATTGTTCAAATCTATGTAGATGAAATTATTTTTGGGTCTTCGAAGAATTATTTATGTATTTATTTTTATAAAATGACGCAAAACAAATTTGAAATGAGTTTAATGGGTGAACTAAAATTATTTCTTGGATTTCAAATATTTCAAAATAATGATGGAATTGTTTTAATTCAAAGTAAATATACGAGAGATCTTCTAAAACGTTTTGGATTGGATATCACTAAAAGTAGTGACACTCCCATGAGTACCACTTGTAAGTTTGATCTTGACGAAGATGGTAAATCTGTTGATCAAACCACTTATAGAGGAATGATTGGAAGTTTACTCTACTTAACTTCTAGTCATCCGTACATTATGTTTAGTGTGTTCATGTGTGATCATTTTCAAGAGAATCCTAAGGAATCTCATTTAAATGCTGTAAAGGGAATTTTCAAATACCTCAAGCATACACCCAATCTAGGGATGTTTTATCCTAAAAGATAATCATTTGAATTAGTTAGTTATTCAGATGCTGAATTCGGTGGTTGTAAGTTAGATAGAAAAAGTACCTCTAGAACATGTCACATTTTAGGCAAGTCACTAGTATCATGGTGTAGTAAGAAACAAAATTCTGTTGCATTATCTACTAGAGAATCTGAATACATAGCTGTTGGAAGTTTTTGTGCACAAATTTTATGGATTAAACACACATTAATAGATTATGGATATCAATTTAGACATGTACCTATAAATTGTGACAACACAAGTGCTATTAACATATCAAAAAATCTTGTTTCATACTCTAGGACAAAGAACATTGATGTAAGACATCACTTTTTGAGAGATCATTATCAAAAAGGTGATATCACCTTGGAATTTATTGGTACTGAATATCAGCTTTCTGATATATTCCCAAAACCATTAAATTCTGAGAGAATAGACTACATCATACATGAACTAGGCATGATAAATCTCAAATAGATATCTTAATTTTTACTGTTTCATGTCCTACTATTCGGTATCTTACTGTTTCATGTTTACTGTCTCATAGTTAGTATTTTTTGATTACTGTCTGATAGTTACTGTCTCACCGTAATGAACAGACACGGTCTCACCGTAAAAATTCTTTATGATTTTTTAACCCGTATCTCAGTAATTATCCATTTCACCTTTTTTTTGTTTTCCCGCACTTTTACTTTAACGACATTTGGTATTCATAAATGATAAAATAAAGAAAGTATCACTCGATTCTTCACTCAGGGTTTCTTCTACTTACTCACTTCGAACCCATCTTCATCCCTACAAACCTTCTCTCTCTCGAACCTTCAGTGAATACAAAGAATGAAATGTCCTTCATCGTTGACACCTGAGAAGTGCAGCTCTAAGAAGAAGAAGATTGAACCTAAGCTAACACCCAAAGGACCTTTAAATCCATATCTGGTAAACCGTTTTGTTGTACCTAAGAAAGAAATTGTCCCCTAGTGGATTTTGTCTAGTAAGTCTCTACTATTTAAAGTGTTAGAACAACAGGGCTGGTTGGAGTGGTTCTCGAAGGAAGATATAACCATCTACCCTAAGTTAGTGGCTTAGTTTTACCAGTACGTATAGTTCTCTTTTGATTCTGGTGATAGTTATGTTGTAAGAAGCTGGATCAATGTCCAGAGATGCTCATTCTCTTTGAGGTTATGGGCTACATGCCTTAGGATACCTCATGAAGGCATCTGTGAGGATTATTAGACAGGACCTCCACCTTCAACTGAATTCTTTGATTTGGAATATGCTCTGAAAGCCTTAACTAGAAATGGCACCAAGAGGAGAGCCATTGATGATGAACTAGATGGATAATCAAAACTCATGTTCAAGTTTATTCATAATCTGGTTATCCCCAGAAAAGGTTATTTTTCTATTTTGAAATATCAAGATGTGTTTCTGATCCACCTTATGAAAAATGGGCATAAGTTCAACCTGTACAAGTATATCATACACCATATGTGTGAGCTGGTCAAAGTCACATCCAATTCGACTTCCCTATTTTACTCTCGACTTATCTCAGCCATGCTACATGCCAAAGGTTTGGTTGGACCTAATGAGGAAGTTATAAAAGATATTGAGTACTGCCTTTCAAAAGTAATCATCAAGAGGATGAAAATAAATTGGAATCCTTGGAAAAAGAAATGGGTGGAAGACAATGATAGAGTTTATGAGAAATTCAATCCTATGGATTATACCTCAAGACCAAGAGATATTTCTGATCCTGGTCTAGAACCAGATGAGATTGTTGAGTATCCTGAAGAAGAGGAAGAAGAGGATGAAGTGCCACCTAGGGAAGTTATTTTTGTTGAGGAAGAAAGGACTACTGTTCCTCATGAAGTTCTTGAAGAAGAAGACCCTGCTCCCAAAGAAGATATTTATCTGGAAACTCAACCCGAGGCTGAAACAGAATCAGTTTCCAAAGAATTTGAAAATCATGTCATGTAAGAACCTATAGTGGAAGCACCACCTGTTATGCAAGAAGACAATCTTTAGGAACTCCCAGTGGAACAATATGTTATTGAAATCATCCCTTCGGCTGAAGAATGGATGGAACTAGTTTTTCAGCTGGCTAGACAAGAAATGATTGAGGAACTTATAGCTGAGTCAGTGAAATTAGACCGAGGTCCTAAGCTTCTCAGTCCTGAGAAGAAGGCACCTATTGAAGGGGATAAAACCCAAAATCTTGAGTCTATTGAAGCTTCAAATCCTAATGAGTCAAGTCCTATAGAAACTCAATAAAAGTTCCCTAGTTTGTATTATGTGAATGAATCTCAGTAGGTTTCAGCAACTGACCTTGATCATTCCTCTATATTCTAGCTGAAATCAGTCTCTAATATCGCATCTGAGAAAAAACCTGAGCCTGTACCAGTCCCTATTCCCGAACCTTTATATGAACAACCATCTTTTTTGAGTAAGGTTTATTTGAATGAATTTGGTGCTACCCTCTTGTCCAGAGTTGAGAAACTCATGAATACCCAACCTCTTCCTGTGACCAATTTAAGTGAGAGAGATGCCTCAATATTATTGTATAAAGTGATTTGGAAAATATAACTAAAAAATGATTCATGAGATTCAAGAAGTAAGATTTGAAAATAAGCTAATCAGTAATTAAGTGAAGAACCTAAGAAGTATGGTTGAAGAAATGCAGAAAAAGGTACATTCTAGATCAGAGCTTGTTGCTCCTCTTATAGAACCTGTTGTTCCTCAAATCACACAGGTTGTTTTGTCTCAGATTCAACCTGTTCTAGCTTCCTTAGATGAAAAGGTCACAGAAAGGAACAAACAAATTATGAAGGAAATGAGAGAGATTGTTGTAAATCTTAATAAACTCACTGATGAGTGTACCGAGTGTCTTCAGAAGGTGATAAATCAACTCAATTCTCTAACCACATCTGTCAATGCCTATAAAGTAAATGGTCAATCATCTAAACCCTCTATGGACAATGATCTGCTCAGAACTGTAGTCAAAGAAGAGCTTTATAATGTTCTCAATGGTTTCAATATGGCTTCTCTATCTGAAGTTGTCAAGAATAGTGATAGAGTTCTTGACCTATTCCAAATCCACTCAAAAATTGCTAATGATGCTCAGTAAGAGATTGCCAAGAAAGTGGATTTATACTTCAACAGAATCTTCTCCAAGACCGATATGGAAAATCATTTCAAGTATCTTGTATAAAATATGAGGATTCTTCCTGTGACTCAAGCTTTCAAGACCCAATTCCAGAAGCTCATAGAGTTTAATCGATTGTTGGACAACTTTATGGAGAAGAGGGATGATTTTGAGAAAGCCATGCAGTATGGTGGAGAGATCATTACAGATTTTATCAAACTCCTAAGTACCTATCTTCATGTCTAGAGTATATATATTGTTTCTCAAGCGACTACACCTCTAAGACCTAGGCTTCCTACTTTCGCTTCTGTCCTAGCCTCCACCACTATGTCTGTCAGCCAAGCCTTGAGTCAGGTCAGGCCTCTTATTCTGAATCAACAACTACCTAGATCTTCTACTGCTCCTACTTTGGATCCATAAGTCTTTGAATGTATTCCTTTACCCTCTTTATCAACCACCTCACTCCCTCATTCTACCTAAACCTCTTCCCATATGGATTACTCTTCTACTATTACTACTAAAGGTAAAGAGAAGGCCAACCCATGAAGAAGAACAATGACTACTCCTTTTTGATAGGAAAGATACTGCTTTTGTTTTTCTCTTTTACATTTGTACTGAACCTTATTTTCTATTAATGGAATGTGCACTTTTGAATTCACTTATTCCATATTTTTGATAATCCCAAAAGGGGTAGAAATTTCTATATGCCTTTTATCTCTATAGTTGAATCCAATATACACTTTGACTATACATGATTTGTGATCATCAAAAGGGGGAGATTGTTGGACTCCTCATGTATTGATCACGTTTTAATGATCACAAATACTACTAAACCTAGCTAAATCCTGTAAATTATATCACAATCATGTGTATTTATGCTTATTATTGTTTAAGTAGTATCATGATTTAAGAATATCCATTCAAGATCTCAATTGCTCTACATTAAGTTTACTTACTTTATACTATCTTTGATCTACTCTCATAATAACTTCTTTGACAAAATGATTAAGTCTAATCCATTCTATTATCATCATTACTTAAGTCTGAATACAATTATCTTGAAAAGTTTAAGACACCATGAGTCTACCACTGGTTATGTCTGTCTGGCACCGTGAATCAGACACTGTCAAGTAAACACCATAAAGCAGACACCGTGAAGCAGACACCGTGAAACAGACACCGTGAAGCATACACCATGAAGTAGACACCGTGAAGCAGAAACAGTGACCATGACACACCGTGACCATGAGACACCGTGACCATGAGACACCATGACTGCAAGACACCGTGACCACAAGACACTGTGATCAATCTAGAAACCGTGTGAAGGAGACACCATTTCCATGACTTACTGTGACACTGTTTCTAAAACTATTTTGTCATATTTCAATTTAATCTCTAACAGTCATATTTGAATATTTTTAAATGCATTGACATAATTAATGTTTCTTTGTAGACATATAATATGACAGTATGAGGTACGAGGTGCGGTATCCATGCAACCTGTCAGCTCTAACACATGCATTCCAAGATAAAAGCAAAGTGTGGACAAGAATCAAAACGCGTGATACTGAATGAAAAATAAGGCTATGAGAATGATAATGAAGAACAATGAGAGAATTTCTAGAGGAATTATTGTCACATGAATGCAACCCGACTCTACTGAAGAACATACAAAGTACACTGGAATCCAAAGAACATCTTCGCATTGTCGAACCTCATGAAGAACACAGGCTGAATCGTGACACTCTGTTTTATTAATGAGGACTCGAGATCTGCATTTGCTTCATCTCAAGAAGTCCAGAGAAGCAAAGACTAACTCTCAGAGCATTTATAAACTCATGTCCATATTTCTGCTCTGTTGTGTATCTATTTATTACCTTTTGAGCAGAGTGTGTACCTGTAAAACAACACACTCTGTCTCTTGTAGTAAACTGAAAGATATAAGATATCCTTACTCAAACTTCTATTTACTCTTGATACCCATTGATAAGTGTGGAATAGGTTCCTATGTGTCTTAGTTATTTATACCCATGAAAACTATGGAAGAGGTCCCTATGTGTGACCTGGACAGTATGTGTACTGTTGTTAACCCCGATCCAGGGTGTGGATCAATGTATAATTATATAAACTTTTTGGTGGTAGGTGATCACCAAGTGGAGTGGATTAGGTCTCATCTTTATACTGAACCACTTGTTTCATATCCGCTGTGCTACTAAATTTAGTTTTCTCTATTTTATTGCTTTATTGTATAATTAAGAAATCACTAATTTCACTTTGATAGTTAGTCTTGGAAAGAAGTTATAACTGGATTATCTTAGTAGAATAACTTCAAAAGTAATGTTAATAACACAAATTAAGATTACTGAGAATTAATAAATCTTCTAAGAAGTTACTTAAATAGTAAAACTCTTATAACAGTATAACCTTGATTAACTGGGCTATAATTAATCTTTGGGGAAACCTTTTTAGAAATAATTTTTACCGAAATTTTTATAGTTACTCAATTTACCCCTACCCTCTTGAGTAATCTACTCTGACCAATAATTACTAATGATGGGTTATGATTTAACACCACCCCCATACCACCCTTATTATTTATAAATGAATAGATACCCCTTTATCTCTCATTAATCCCCCCATGTACACCTGTTACCATGTCAAAATTTCATAAGCATCCTTTCCTTATCTTTTTATTCAATCTTATTTATTATCACATGCCTTATTTTTTATAATTATAAATGTGTGGAAATGTACTTAAATTTTCCTATTACTACCCAATTCATGTAAAAATGATGAAATACCCATTTATCTCTCCTCAAACCATTTTATGAATTCTTAAGTGACACCATTATGCTGCCAAATTTTCACTGTGATTTTTCCACGTCAAACCAATTGTGAAGTGAATTTCGTGCCAATTTCCTATCAAGGGTGTTCACTTTTATACACAAATAACTTTTTTATTGGGGACTTACATGTATTTTTTCCACACTCCTTGATTTTGGAATAAATTATTATGATGAATGAATCCATGTTTTACGATCTATGTGGCACACTTAAGCATGAGAATGAAATGAAAGTGACAGGTGATACCATAATTATATATCACTCAAATTAATTGGGTAATGTTTAGTATCATGATACGTCATGATGGGAGAGGGTTGAACTTGATTCCTTTATGAGACTTTATCCACCATAGATTCTTGGTGGTATAGCCTTGAATTATGTTTACGATACAATGTTTTAAGTTGTTGCTACATTTCCCAAGTTATGATTATCATGCTATATCATGCCTTATTATTCATGTACCTTTTTTCCTCATTGATATGTCTTGTATAATATATATTATTATCTTCATGTTATTCCATGTTTATTCCCTTAATGGAATTTATGGATCACCTTTTTTTTATATTTTTCTTACATTATCCAATGTAGTTTTAATCTTAAGAATGTTAAAGAAGTTTTCAATAAGGATGTTGTAATTCATGTTTAAAGTTGTAACACAATGTACCTAATTCACAAAGACACTTAACTTCTTGATCTTTTGGGATGTTTTAAGTGTAATTTATGTAATTAAATCATGTATTATTTTGTAATGAAAAGAAAGGTTTTTATAATCATGATAAAAGTTATCATGATTCCTAAAAAGTGTTCCTAAATGAATTTTGAAGGAAGAAAGAATTAAAATGAGTGAGGAAGATGATGCTCGTGAAGTCTAGAGAACCACATATCTGAATGGTCATGTAGGATAACCACACAATTGAATAGACATATAAGAAAACCTCATATAGGTTAACGGCATTACTAAATGAGAATATATGTGAATAATATAGATTATTAGGTCATGTATTCACTTTTAGCCACATAGCTATGACATACCACCCCACACCATTTACTTGAGAAGAGGTGGAGACATTACTAGGCCTTAATTAACACCCCCAAGACACCAAAGCCTGGAAAGGAATTCCAAGGGCTTCATAAACAGTTGGGGGTGATTTTCCGGTTGAAAATAAAAAAACTAAACCATGAATACGATAACAAAAAACTACTATATTATGAATGATAAAAATTTAATACAACTCAAATTATAACCATCTGACAATAAAACCAAACTACAATAGAGTACACAATGAAAACTAAAACCAATAACAATATCAGAGTACAATCAGAAACCACAACCAACAAAACTAAAAAAACTCCAAAGACACCAAGACAACAACTAACCACCTTATACAAGATCCAAAATACATACCCAACCCAAGGTATCCTTATGAATCAATAAATAAATGATACACCTTTCCTTTACTTGTGTATCTATATACGACATCTGCAAATGCACAAAAGTTCCCAAGAAGCGGGTGAGTATAAAACTCATTAGGATTTACCCAATGACTTCTCTACTCATTCCACTAGTATATAAAATATTAGAACATTTATATAAAACAATTATATAAAAAATTTAAAATAGTTTATATCTAACCAAAACCATTTCTAAACAAAGAAATTTTCCATGGAAACCAAACAAATGAGTCTCTCATACAATTTTTCATTCCATTTGGCATAACACATTCCATTGCACATAATGACACATGCATTACCAGGTGATAGTTCCACAGTCATGAGTGGTGTCTCATTGATCTACCAATCCATTATAAGGTAACCATATACTATGTTCCTTAGTGGAACACGTCCCTTCTATAGGGTCACTTCAATTAAAATAAACACACACCAACCATTTATGCCAAATACTATGCCAAAACATTCTTCCTAACCATTTGAATAAAAAAAATACTTTTTTTGAAAAAAATTCTAAAAACATTTTTCCATAATTCAAAACCAAGTCATATTTTAAAATCAACATTTTAAAATCATGAAACAAAGCACTTTTCACAACAACCAATTTCCACAATTTCACAAACCATCACTAAAGAGGGTTTCTATCAGGATTTTCACATCAATTTGACAAATAAATTCAAGAAATTAAATTAATTTGAAATCAAATATTCTATTTCTATTTAAGAGGAGTTTAGAGTGATTCCACCTACCTCACAACTTAGGTGAAAATGAAGAATGACACAAATTATTCAACAAGTTTGTATTAGATCCTCCAAAACCCTCCTTAGATCTTCTTTCCTACCATCAAAACAACCATATCTCATCAAAATTATAATAAAAAGCACTTATTTATCCCCAAAAATTATATCCATTAATCCAAGATAGGGAAGAAGAAGAAAACTAATGAAAACCACCAAGAACATGCACTTACAAAGGAATCCGACCTCCAACGCACTAAGATTCACTAATAGATCACTCTAGAATCAAGTGGAAATGTTTTTGAAGCCTTTAAAGGAATTATAAATAATTTTAGGTTCATATTAAAAGAAAAAAGGGTTAAGGGGATAAACTGAGTTATATCCACAAAATCCAGATCTTTTTTTAACGCCGGTTGGTTAGGTAAAACGTGCACTAACTGTGCACTAGCCACTTCTTCAAAACATACCTCGCTTGATTAGCTTAAATGGTTAGATAAAAAATTATATAACCATGATAAACCACTATATTCAACATAACATGGTTTCTCCTGGGTGGCTACATGGTTTGGAAAAACCGTGCACTTAATCATGCACCTACCCAATGCCCACTGTTTTAGTTTCATGATTTCCTTGAAGGTGATGCATGATTCCTAATAACTATTATTAAACCATTAACATTTTTAAATTACCTAAAAACTTTTCAAAACTCATAAAAAATATTACCAAACTTAACCCAATTACTTAATATACTTAAAGTACATAAATAAAGGGTTAATTACCTGAAACCGAGAGTGCTATAGTTTCCCAATTCTTCACAAAGGATATTTGTACTACTCAGGAAATGGGATATAGATGTTATTGAAGGTGGTTAATTCATAATAGTAATAATTAAAATATTTAATCTTGTTTTTCCATGTAGTTGTAATATTTAAGAAATAAAATTTTAAAGAATAATGAATAGGCTATTTTATTTTTGCATGGCCTGATGCAGTTACAAATAGTTATAAAAGCTGTTCTATATGGAAGTTTAATCTATGACTAGATCCAATGTTACTAGAAGTTTTAATTCAAATATATTTACATGGTATCATAAATATTTTAATTAAGAAGAAAGAGAAAAGATAAGATCATGTATAAGAGGAAACTTACATTTCAGTTATTATCATGATTATCATATTCATATAGATAGAATGTTTTCATAGTGGTTTTCATATAAGAGTGTGATGAAAATATAGAGAGAGGTACTGGTGAAGAAGGTTAAAAGTGGTTACATATAGTTATGTGTATGTAAATTATAGTTAATTATTGCTGGTGAAAGACAAGAATAAGAATAAGATTTTAACACATTGGATGACAAGATTACTATCTACAAGAGGAAGACATATATTTTGTAGCTTATAATTTGAATTTTTATATTAGTGCATGATGAAAAAAATAGTTGGGATACCTTTAATAGAGTTCTAAGGATTTTCCAAGCTCATGGTGGTTCACTAGATTTATTAGTGGATCATATGATCATAGGTTTTATCGGATCATAACAAGGAATAACTACTCACATTGAGTAGTGAACCTTGTGAATTGACTATGTTCACTCTACATGTTCTTGTGTTTGGTTTAACATAAAAATTCACTATAACTAGAGATGAATCTTATTTAAAAGAAAAACTTAAAGATTTTTGAATAACTAATTCACCCCCTTTTAGTGATTTTGAGATCATATTTTCCCATAAGTAGTATTAGAGCAGGTTTCCTTCATTGGTTTTTTTTGAAGTTCAAAATAAATTTTTGTTTAATATTCTAAATGGATAATTAAAATATAATGAATTATAAGGGTATTTCCATGTTTTATGGGAAGGGTTTTCATATATGGAATGAAATAATATTTCCTTATCTCATTTCAATCAGTTATAACATACTATAAGTGATAAATGAGGGTTTTTTTCTCTATGCTGAAGATTCTTCCATTACTATAGTATATAAGAATAATTTAGAGAATTATGGTCATTCCAATAATTCCATTTTATCTTCTCTTTCAGATGGTAAATTTTTGAATGTTGAAGGGATAAAAACTATAAAATATATCTGGGATAAACTCAAAAATATCTCTTATGTAAAGAATAAAGTGAATCCGGATAAGTTGTAGTTATGGAGACTCAAGTATGAATATATTCAAATGAATGATGATGATTCTATTGATATTTTCTTTACAATAGTCAATGAATTTGTGAGTAATATTGGAGGATATGGTGAGAAGTTAGAAGATTATGTTATTGTTGGAAATATTTTATGCATCTTACCAGATAAATTTGATGCTAATATATTATATTTGGATGAAAAATATCCAGGTGATATTCATATTTATGATCTACATATTATTCCAATTTCATATTAATTGAGAAAATATGACACTGTTAAGGAGAAGGCAACAAATGAAAAGGAATTTTTTTTAAAAACTTCAAATTTGAAAACAAAAAGTAGATTATTTATGAGGATGATAAATTTGAATCTTTAAAATAAGACTTTGATATGGATGTAAGATTCTCTAAAATTATGTCCCTCATTTCAAGAAATATGAGAATAGACAAAGGAAAATTTAAAGGTAAGATAGCACTTAAATTATTTAATTTTGGGGATATTGGATATATTAATTTTTTTCCCTAAAGTAAAATAAAATGAGCCAGTGAAGAAGAATATTAAAGTTTCAAAATATTCTTAAAAAGGAGTTCATATAATCTAAAATTATCTTCTGAAATAAAGGATAATAATTTATCTATGAAAAAGGTAAAATTTTATATCCAAGTATAAGGAAAGTGAAAGTAGCAATGAGGATGAGGGGATTAAAACTGAAATTGATGTTGGTGAAAAGATTATTTTTGAAAAATTTATTGAGGAATATTTCATTAGTGATTAAGGAAGCGACTCTAGAAGTGAATATAAAGAAACTCAAATACAGTTTATGCTAAAGAGAGAATTGGGAGAATGCCTTAAAAAAATTTTAAAACTTGAAAAGTAGGAAAATAAGCTGATGAAATATGATTACTCTATGAACAATATGGGAACAAACCATAAATAATAAAAATATAATATTTTAAAGGTGATTGATAATCTGGATATTTTTAATGACACCGAGAATACCTTGGGTATCAAAATTAATGAAGAGATTGAAAGTCTTGAAAAGTAATACGATCTTATTCAACTCAAAATTTTTAAAATTGAGGAAGAATGAAAACTTTCCAGAATTTTGTTTCATAATTCTATTCCAGAAGCAAGATAATGTTCAAAGAATAAGCAAGTCAAAGGAACCAGGTTTTGGATTAAATCCAATGATCCCCAAAAATCTAAAAAACTATGGGATTGATAACATTGATTAAAAAATTATCACTTCTAGAAACTCTAAAAGTGTTTAAAAAATGTCTATAGTAAATAAAAATATTTCAGGAGTTTACCAAAACTTTGGTGCAGAAAAAGAATCCAAAATTGTTGAACAAAGGAAATGATAAATTCAGAGACATTTTTCTAGAAAACATGTTGTTTTCAAAGGTAGATATGACATTTATAGATATTTTTGGTACTGTGAAGTATTTAAGAATACATCAAGTATGTGTTAGTTTAATTACTATCACTATGATGATTCTATAATATTTGTTAGAAATAATTTGAGGGGGATTCACACAACTCTAAAAATACATATTCAAAAGAAACCGAGAAAATATATATTGAAGATTGAAAATAGATTTTAGGGTTTAGAAACAGTTTGTGAAAGATGTGATCTACTAGGTAATCTTGAAAAATAATACCTCACTATGATTTAATCCCAAAAAAATGAGTCTTATGAAATGGTTATAGAAAAGGATCTTGTTGTAGAAGTTTATATTAAATCATCAAAGGAGTAATGGCCATGGATATTAGAAAATGGATTTTCTTTTCACATGATAGGGAACTTTAAGTTATTTAACAATATTGTTAAATGTAGAAATGGATTTCTGACCTTTGGAAATGATGGGTCACTCAATATTAAAGGGGTTGGTTATGCTAATATTGGGAAAACAAATTTAAATCTAAGAACACTCTTTATATTGATGGAATAAAACAGAACTTGTTATGTATTTCACAACTCTATGATAATGTTAATGATCCAATCTTAGGAAAAGATGTTTTTTATGTAAAAACCCTTAAGGATGGAAAGGTTTTTTCAAAAGAGTAGAAAAAAAGAGAAATTTATTTCAAATTGGAAATATATAGAATTCAATCCATTTAATCATGAAAGTAGAAAATTAAAATTGGTATATAAATCTTGGTCATCTTGTCCAAAGGAATATGATAAATATTTCCTAAGTTTAAGAGGGATATTAAATGATTTTACTCTATATGTCAAAATGGGAAGATCTATAATTCCTCACACAATAGGGTTGATATTCTGAAATCACATCCTTTAGTTTTAATCCATTCAAATATTTGTGGACCCATGAGAAATCGATCATAACATGGAGATAAGTATATTATTTTCTTTATTGATGACTATAATCATATTACTTTTATTATTTTTGTGAAACCTAAGTCAAAGTATCTAACAATTTTCAATAGTTTTAGATGTTTTGAGAAATAGTGTGGGTTTTGTATGAAAATATTTCAAAAAAATAATGATATTGAATATAATAACAATATATTTTAAGCTTATCTTGGAAAACAAGAAATTTATCATGAACTTAGTACACCATACATGCCAAAAAAAATATTTTAGAAAAAAGGAAAAATTGAATCTTGGTAGAGATGGCTCGAACAATGTTGATAAAAAATGATATTTCTAGAAATTTTTGGAGGTACATTGGAGCATCAATACATGTTCAAAATATCTACTAATATAGACCAAATTTTGTTATGAATCCATATGAGATGTACTACAAGAATAATCTAATCCTGAAACATATCAAAGTGTTTGGAAGACCATGTATCATCAAGATTAAAGGTGAGGTAAGTTTGGGTTGAGAGGATTTGCTGGGATATTTCTTGGTTACCCTCTAAATAGAATAGGATTTTACTAATATAACAAGGTGATGAGTTGAATGGTTGATAAATCTGATGTTAAAATCCTTGAATTTTTAAAGATATAAATTTTTGGTACTGAATCTATCTATAGAAGTTACTTTGATACTATTTTTTTTAAAAATTGAAGAAATAGTAGGGAAAATGAAAGTGTTGTGGATATTAAAACTAAATTAGATGATTAATACATTTCAAGTGATGGGGAATAGTTACATTTTAATCATCCTAGACTGGGAAGATAGGTTTGGATTCAAAACATCATTGGAAATCAAGAACAATAGGTGAAAAATAGAATAACTCTAATAAAAACATATTGAACTTCTATGTTTTGTCAAATTGAATATAAATATATTGAGTAAGCTCTGGGGAATAAATAATGGTTTGGTTCTATGAATGAAGAACCAGATCAAATTGAGAAGAATGAAACTTGATAACTAGTTCTTAAACCCAAAGATAAGAGTGTCATTGGGACAAATTGGGCGTTGTGAAATAAATTGAATTAAAAGGGTGAAGTAATGAGGAATAAAGAAAGATTGGTTTATAAATTCTATTCGTATATTAAAGTAGTTGAATTTGATGATACCATTACACTAGTTGTAAGGTTTTAACCTATTCAAATGTTCCTTGATATTTTCAAACAAAGGTATTAAAAAATATATAAAATGGATACTAAGTCTATATTTCTTAATGAATATTTATAAGAAGAGGCTTACATTGAAAAACCATGTGGTTTTCTACTTGGAGAAGATGAAAATTCACTTTTAATGTTAAATAAGGATTTATTTGGGTTAAAACAAGCCCCATGAGCTTGGTATTCAAAGATTGAAAACTGCTTCAAGAGGTTAATTTTCATAAAGGGAAGAGTGGAAAAAAATATACATCAAAGACAAAAAATAGGTATCACTCAATGTTATTGTTTATGTAGATGATATCATATTTTCTAGAAATTAAAAATAAACATGTGAGAAGTTTTCTAAAGAAATAAGGGATTTATTATAAATTTCCAAGCTTAGAGTGATGAGTTACTTTCTCAGTTTTCAAATATCTCAAGAGAATGATTAAAATTTTATTTCTCAAGAGAATTATGAAAATAAACTCCTAAAAATATTCAATATGGAAGAATCAAGATCAATTTACACACCAATTTCAGTGGGAACAAACTTTTCCAAAGATTAAAAGGTAAAATAAGTCAATCAAAGGGAGTTTATAAATTTGATTGATATATTTTTATTCCTTTTAGCTTCAATAGCATATATTCTACATGTTGTCACTCTTTGTTTCAGACATTAAAGTACTCTAAAATAATCCCATTTTATTTTTGGAAAAAATTATTTTAAGTTTTATAAAAGGTACAATAGATTTTGTATTGAAATAGAAAAATAAAGAAAATTTGGATTCATTTGGTTATGCTGATGTGAACTGGAATTTTTTTACTAAAGATAGAAAATCCAAACCTAGTGAAGACTTATTTTTGGGTAATATATGTGTGTTCTAGAACAAAAATAAGAAAAGTTTATATAACTTTAAAAACAACTCAGGTAGAATATGTGGCAATAACTCATGATACAACTCAGTTGTGTGGATGAAAACTCAGTTGGAATATCTAAAGGTTATTATGAAGAAGCTTCTTCTTATTGAATGTGATAATCACATTGATAAAAATTTATTAAATAATACCGTTCAACATTCTTGGAGAAATTATATTGAAATCAAATATAACTTCATAATTGAGATTTTTAAGATAAATGAATTGAAGTAGGAGTTTATTCCAACACCAGAGTAGATTGATGATATGTTCACTGTGCCATTTTAAAAATATGCATTATATAATATTAGGTTGAAGTTATGTGTTAAACCTCACCTGTGCATCATGTCTATCCCCTCTCCTATTTTCTTTAGATATTTTTGTCAAAGGGGGAGAAAAATGACAACATAATCTATCCATTGATATCTGTTTTACCTCTTTGGGGAGGACATATATCTAGGGGGATTTTTTGAAAGGGATAAGATGTGATTTCATTATGTGTGAACTATTTTAACAAGTATATTGAAGTGGATATAGGAATTGCGTTGTATAGGTTGAATCAAGTTTCTATTATGAAGGTATATTAAAATATGTATGGTTATAAATCACTATTTTATGAACAACATGTCATTATTTCCCAATAATTCTAGTATTCTATACCTAGTATGCTCATATAGTCCTATAATTGTTAGACAATGATCCTTTATTGAGTATTTATATATTCAGTGATTTATGTTCCTTGGTTGAAAAAAAATATGAAGGGGGATATTATTGAGACCAAGAGGCTATGCTTTATTTTTTTAAGTGAATAAACTAGTTAGAAGGATATGGACGTGGTTATGTTGTTGGATTTTGTTGTAAAAAACTTATAAAGATTCAATTTACTGTGAGGAAGTGACCATACGAAGACGTGTGGGCATGCATAGTAGGTCAAGTGATCGTGAACAAGTGACCGTGAGGAAGTGACCACATGAAGACAAGTGGACATGAATGGTAGGTCAATAGACCATGAAAAAGTGACAATATGAAGGATTGTTGACATGCATTGTGGGTTAAGTGACCGCGAGACTCCATAGAAAGATAGAAGAATAATGATGTCTATAAAATTAGTCAATACAAAGTGAATTGCTCTTATAGTGTTTAAATATCATGATAAAATTTATCATGATTCCTCAAAAGTTTTATTGAATGAATTTTGAAGGAAGGAAGAAGGATAATGAGTGAAGAAGTTGATGTTTGAGAAGTATGGAGAACCATGTAGCTGAATGGTTGTAACACCCCAAGGTTTTGAAAATAAATATAGAATGCAATTTTATAATCTATCCTCTTCTATGTTTTGAATTTAAAGAAATGGCCATCTAGAGTTGTGTTCAGCAAGTCATTTGGAGTCTGATAGAACAAACTTGATTTTTGGTGAATAGTAACATACCCTTATGAATAGTAATATGAATAGTAATATGACCTTATGAATAGTAAATAATAAATATTATTTTATTTTCTTTAGGCAATAGGATAGGGGATCTTAATTAATTTTCCAATGTCACATAAAACTAATTGCACTTCAAGATTGTTATTTTTCGAATTAAATATGAACTTATTTAAAAGTTAAATTAATAATATTTAGAAAATTATTTTTGAAAAATGGATTTCACTTTGGAATTCTACACGTTAAAAAATGGTAGGGGTGAATTTTTGGGATTTTTCTAAAATACTTGAATTTTTCATGAATAGTGAAACATAGAGTTTTGAGTATTCAGTAGTTTAATGACATCATGATGAAATAATAATTAAAATTAAAGGCTGGTAGACTTGTGTATAGTAGATTATGACATGAGGTATCCTAAGTGGCTTAAACCATGGGAAAGCCCATGGTTTGGAAAAAACCACTAATGTGGTGTCCCTTTGAAATTATTAAAACATTACCTCTCTTTTTCTATAAATACCCACTCATCCATTCGTTTTATTTCATTCCAAATCCCCAATCCTCAAAGATCTGGTAGTTTTACCTCTCTAAGATTCCTCCGAAGGTGTCCCTATCCCCCAAGGTCCCATCCTTCAAAGATCTAGGAGTTATTCTACAAGGTAAGGGAATCCTTCATTCTCTTCTTTAAGTCGACACTTCTTTTATGTTACCTATTTGAAATTATTTTCTCATATGTTTAGGTTTGATTTTATTCATTATTCTTACATTAATTTTGATTTAAATATGATTATATACCGTTTTGTTCTCATCATTTGATTTTATGAAATTTTAAGTGACGCCGTTAGGCTCCCGAAATTTCATAAGGGATCTCTTAACTTTTCTTTTATTTTCAAGTTCATCTCTTTTGTTTTTATCTCCTCACCTCCTCTATCCAAATGATTATTATAACTCTAGTAACATATATATACTGGATTTATGTGATGTGAATAGAATACCCATCATAAATATTCTTAATCCCTCCCTTTTATTTTTATAAACGAAATCAACATCCATGAGGTTCCAATTTTTAGCCTTCGTGGACGACGAAGTTTCGTTCTTCAATTACTTATTAATTACTAGTCATGAAACCATTTTTATGGTTTAACCAGACTATAATATATGTATTATAACATAATTAATATTTAGGAACCATAATATGTACATATAATTAAGTTATATGACAAAACTAGTTCATAAAAATCCAAATACCGCCAAATAATCGAAGTGGTTCTAATCTAATGATTCATCCTAATTCCATATAACCAAATGATATAAATGACCATTAACAATTATTTATGTTCTTAAATAATATATAATTCCAAATCCTGGAGATTTATAACCATTCCACATGAACTCCATTACTTAAAAACAAGTGAACTGATTATGAAAATAAAGCAAATGAACACCCCGAAACAATGAAATTCAATATAAAAACTTAGCAATAAGGGTATAAATGAACTAAAAAGAATTATGATAAACTAAATAAATGTCTAATAGGTTTTTAAATAAGTTTTTAATAAGTATAATTTCATATTACAGGATCTTAAGTTCGAGATAAGAACACGTTTGGAGTTAAGGTAAGGGTTTTTCACCAAAACATCCATTTTCATTCGGGTTACTTTTATTGTCTAAATTACTCAATGAATTTATTCTGTATTGTTATGTACTAATCATAAATTATGTGTGAGTATTTTATATATTTAAACCAACTATAATCCTTCCTTACTCTATGGATAGTTACACGTTTTAAAAGGAACTTTCAAAATTGTTTCCAAAATAGAAGCCCGATTCAAGGGAATTTCTCCAATTCATTTCTATTTACAAGGGCACTATATAATCTGGTTTTGGAAACCATTATCTTTCTAAAAATACTCATTTTATTATGAAAATACTATCTTAATTCACTTCTGGTTTTATACAAATATTTTACAAAAGAACTCTTCTTTTCAAAATAAAAGAGTATTTATCTCAAAATTGCTTAATGATTTTATTAGAGTATTTTCGTTCAATACTCTTGTTGATTCCATGGTATTATTGGGTGAAATAATTTATGAAGTCATATACCATATTTTATTTAATGGTTTATTACTAAATTTATTGTGGATGATCTATCATAAAACAATTCATCATATTATTCTGAATGGTTAGTGTTTATGTTCAATAATTGGTGAAAGTTAGTTACATTTCATGTGATAGTTTCAATATGAATGTATATGTTGTTTATATTGATCCCCGATCATATGAGGAATGAATTTGACTTGTTATGTGATGGGTGGGTACTTCTATAGTCCCTCGATGCATCAGTAGGTCTCATGAGACAAACTATGGTCTTGGCACGAGGCCTTGACAAAATGATTATTTTTATGGTCCTAGCACGAGGCTTGGATGATATGGTTATGATGTCCATAATATGAAATTCCCTCATTATGAAGCTATTAATTGAAATTTCATGTGGTTATTCAACTAGTAGAATACCCATGATGATTTTTTATTATGGAATTATTTACTCAGCTCATATTCTTGCCATAATGTGTTTCAAGTTTATTATTAAAGGAAGGTGTTTTTAATTATTCACCATGTCTAATGTTTATATTATCTTCCGCTATATTGCTTACTCTTATTGAGTGTTTGAGCTCACCCCTTTATTATGTTTCATTTTCTCAGGACATTAAGAAGTAATTTATGAATGACTTGCAAGCATAATCTAGGAGATGTGATGTTTCTAGTGGAATAAAATAGTGTCTTGATTACCTTCGTGTTGTAATGTTAAACTTATGTATGTAAATTTTATCCAATAATACTAAAATAATTGGTCTTTAGGGATTTGTATTCCTTGTATGTATGCCAACGTAATCAAATAAGGCACTGGCTCTGGGCAACTGGGGTCAGGTCCTTACAGTTGGTATCAGAGGAAGTTTAGTAGAATACTTAGAAACTAGATTTAGAAAACGTAGAATTAGGGAAGAGTCCCTAAGTTAGTCTTTGAGGTTAAACATACAAGAACGTCATGGTATTTTGGTAAGGAATAGTTTATATTGATCATTCAAGCAATACGTCCCTGTCTGGATACGAGCAGGTAGAGGCGGCTCTGGCCCAGATGTATCTAGGGGTAAAACCCAAAAACACCGCTTTGAGCTAGACTCGAATGGGAACTAGTGCACGACAACGGGCCCTGCTGCACTCTTGGTTAAGACACTCCCGGGGGATATGCTTAGGATAATTCAAATTTTCTTTACAAGCCATTATGAATGATTTTAATGTAAATATTCCTCAAAGAAACCATATTTGTGAATATGGGATTAGCCATGCGTAGGATCTCAATTTTTCTGAGTATTTTTAAGTTAAGATTATACATTATGATTCATTACATAATCTAGTGTATTCCATTATCTAGATATGGATCCTAGTGGATGGAATGGAAATCGCACGAATGCACGTGTCCCCTGTAGGGATTTTCCTCCGACCCAAGATAATGATGTTGGCTCTGGTGCTGTGACTGGTACTGAGCAACTCATAACTATATTGGGATAACTTACTCAGGTTATGAATAATAATCTTACCCGTATGGAGCTTCCGGATCCACCATGTGGAGGATCCATGCTTGATCATTTTATGCAACAACAGCCTCCATCATTAAACGGGACTACAAACCCATTTGTAGCAGAGCAATGGATATGTTCCCTTGAGAAGATATTTCTCGCTTTGGGATGTAATGAAAGAGAGAAGGTTGTCATGGAAGTATATCATCTATTGGTAGATGCAGATCAGTGGTGGTCTTTAATCCAAAACAAAAAGGAGGATAAAGAGATAGAAGATATGGAATGGAGGTATTTTAAGGAAATATTCTTATAAAAATATTTCCCTTGTGAGCAGTTATTAGATATAGAGAGAAAATTTTGAATCTGAGGCAGAAGGAGGATGAAAATGTTGCCAAGTATGAAGCCAACTTCACAAGGTTAGCAAGACATGCTGTGGACTATATATTAAATCCAAGGAGAAAAATTGATCGATTTTTTGATGGCCTAAAACCATTCATCCGGCGGGAACTGGTCTCCCAAAGTTTTTTATCGTATGAGGATATAGTTTCATGTGCCATCAAGACAAAAAAAGAATTCTCTAAGTCTTATGACTTTAAGGGAAAGCAAGAATAGAAGAGGGCTGCTGAAAACCTTGGGAAAGGAAATAAGGAAATGAGGAAGAAGGGAAGAGTTGAATTTCCCCCATGTGACAATTGTGGAAAGAAACACCTTGGTGTATGCTTAAAAGGAAAAGGAGTATAATACAAATGTGGTCAGAAAGGCCATCTTGCTGGTGATTGCAAAGGAAAGAAGGAATCCAATGATGTTCAATGATATAATTTCTAGGAGATGGGACACTATGCTAATGATTGTCCAAAACGTCAAGGAAATATGCAACAAAGAAGGCCAAGGGATCAGAGACAAGCTTATGCAATCACAACTATAGAGGTTGAAGTTCCTAATGATGTGGTGGAAGGTACTTTAATTGCTTCCTCAAGTTTAGCCAATGCTTTATTTGATTCTGGATCATCGCATTGTTTCATATCTTCCCAGTTTTCTAATAAAATTAGATATTTCCAATTTGATTTAACAAGGGAGTTGTGAGTTTAAACTCCAAAAGAAAGTATCATTGCTACAAAGTTATGTCAATCAGTTCCCATTAGGGCATACAAATGTTCTTTATATACTGATCTCATCGTCATACCCATGATTGAATTTGATATAATCCTCGGTATGGATTGACTTTTAGACCATGATGCAAAAATTTATTGTAATAAGAAAGAGGTTATGATTTTTGATGACGATGATAAAGAATACCTTATATTTAGAGCAGAATCGTCATCACCTGATTCATATCTAGATCCACTCCCAGTAGCTCAACTAAATTCAATTATTGGGGAGGAATAGAATGAAATAACTATGGGAGAGGAAAGGAATGTTCAAATAGAGGATGAACCTATTTCAAGAGAATATGTTGACGTGTTTTCAGAAGATTTACTTGGACATCCCCCAGAATGAGAAATTGAGTTTTCCAATGATTTAGTTCTTGGTTCGAGGCCCATATCAAAGACCCCTTATAGAATGGAAATTGTGGAATTAGTGGAACTAAAGAAACAACTAGAGGAATTGAGTAATAAGGGATTTATTCTCCCTAGTGTTTTTCTATGGGGAGCCCCTGTCCTTTTTGTTAAGAAGAAAGATGGATCTATGAGGTTATGTATCGACTACAGAGATATCAATGCTATAGCAATAAAGAACAAGTATCTCCTACCTCGCATTGATGATTTATTTGACCAACTGCATGGAGCTCAATACTTTTCAAAGATTGACCTTCAATATGGATATCATCAGTTGAGTGTGAAGAAGGAAGACATTCCGAAAATAGAATTTCGAACCAGGTATGGGCATTACGAGTTTACAGTGATGACTTTTGGATTGACTAATGAACCCTCTGTATTCATGGATCTAATGAACTGAGTTTTCAAGGACTATATCGATGAATTTTTAGTGGTATTTATTGATGATATCTTGGTATAATACAAAATCTACGAAGATCCTGAAAATGATTTGCACATTCTCCTGAAGACTCTTAGAAGTCATGAATTATATGGGAAGTTTAGCAAGTGTAAATTCTGGATTCAGGAGATTTCATTTCTTGGCCATATTGTCTCTAAGGATGGAATCCTAGTTGATCTTGCAAAGACAAAGGCAATCCAAGATTGGCCCATGCCAACTAAAATAACTAAGGTATACAGTTTTATTGGTTTAGCAGGTTATTATCAGATTTTTGTACAGAATTTTTTCCGACTGGCTAACCCGCTAACAAAGCTCACACATAAAGGGGTTAAATTTGTTTGGACAAAATATTGTGAAGAATGTTTTGAATAACTGAAGAGAAGATTATTCAATGCTCCTATATTGACCATACCATCGAGTAATGACGAGTGTTTTATTTATAGTGGTGCTTCAAAGAAAGGACTTGGTTGTGTCCTTATGAAAAATGATAGGGTTATTGCTTATGCATCACGACAGCTAAAAATTCATGAGCAAAACTATCCTACTCATGATCTTGAATTAGCTTCTGTAATATTTTCTTTTAAGATATGGAGAAATTATCTCTATGGTGAAAAATGTGAGATTTATACGGATCACAAGAGTTTGAAGTATATTTTCTCACAGAAAGAACTCAAAATGAGGCAAAGGAGATGGCTTGAACTACTCAAGGATTATGATTGCACGATACACTACCACCTGGGGAAGTCAAATAAGGTGGAAGATGCTTTGAGCAGAAAGGATCATGGAGTTTTGAATAAGATGAGAGTTGAAAGGGATCCTATTTTCATGGATCTAGTGAAGATGGATATGGGAATAACCATGGATGGTGAAACATCAATGATTTTTCAAATGGTTGACAAACCATCTTTACTAGAAAGGATAAAAAGTTCTCAGGCTGATGATGAGGAATTTCAAAAGAAGATTAATGTTGTGAATGATGGGAGATTGAGTGACTTCATATATGAAGATGAGATTTTGAAATTTGGAAAGAGACTTTGTGTTCCCGATATACCTGATCTAAAAAGGGAATTGTTGGATGATGCTCATAGTTCCAATTTCTCTATACACCCTAGTAGCAATAAGATGTATAGATATTTGAAGGAAGATTTTTGGTGGGACAACATGAAGAGGGAGATTGCTGATTTTGTGTCAAGATGTATGGTTTTTCAACAAGTGAAAGTTGTAAGGAAAAAAACTGGAAGAGTATTGCAACCTATTCCCATACCTGAGGGGAAATGGGATAATATCACGATGGAAATTGTCATGGGACTACCAAAGAATCCTATAAGGAACGATGCAATATGGGCCATTGTTGATCATCTTACCAAGTCAGCACATTTTCTTTCTATAAGAGAAGATCTACCACTTGAACATCAAGAAAGACTATATGTTAATGAAGTTGTGAGACTTCATGGATTACCTCTATCGATTTTTTTGATCGTGATCCACATTTTACATCAAGATTATGGAAAAGTCTTTAGAAGGCCCTAGATACTGATCTTTGTTTGAGCACTTCCTACCACCCACAAACTGATGGACAATCAGAATGAACTATTAAAACATTATAAGACATGTTGAGGTCTTGTTCACTTGATTTTCAAGGCATGTGGGATCAGTATTTACCTCTCGTATAATTTTACTACAACAATGGCTTCCATTCAAGTATTCAGATGGCACCCTATGAAGCATTATATGGGAGGAGATGTCGTACGCCAACTTTTTGGGATGATGTTGGTGAAAGAAAGCTGATGGGCCAAGAACTTGTTGAAGAAACAATGGAAAAGGTAAAGATTATCCAGAACCATATCAAAATAGCTCAAAGTAGGGAAAAGAGATATGTAGATAACCGAAGGAAGGATTTGGTATTTCAAGAAGGTGATCATGTTTTATTAAAGGTATCTCCATGGAAGGGTATTATAAGATTCAGTAAGAAGGGAAAATTAAGTCCTAGGTACATCGGACCATTTGAAATTCTGGACCGAATTGGAACCGTAGCTTACCGTTTGGCAATTCCGTCAAGTCTCTCAAAGGTTCACAATGTGTTCCACGTATCAATGTTAAGAAAGTACATACCAGGACCAACACATGTACTCACTTATGAAGAAGTGGAACTTGAGACCGATCTATCTTACTGTGAAGAGCCTATCAAGATTCTTGATACTAGAGAACAAGTATTGAGAAATCGGATGAATCATCTGGTGAAGGTTCTATGGAGGAACCATAAGATGGAGGAAGAAACATGGGAGCCTGTGGATCATATGTTAAAGACATACCCGAATCTTTTTAAGTAATATTCTGTGAATTTCGAGGAAGAAATTTTTGTAAGGAGGGGAGAATGTAACACCCCAAGGTTTTGAAAATAAATATAGAATGTAATTTTATAATATATCCTCTTCTATGTTTTGAATTTCAAGAAATGGTCAACTAGAGTTGTGTTAAGTAAGTCTTTTGGAGTCTGATAGAACACAATTGATTTTTGGTGAATAGTAACATACCTTTATGAATAGTAATATGAATATCAATATGACCTTATGAATAGTAAATAATAATATTATTTTATTTTCTTAAGGGAATAGGATAATGGGATCTTAATTAATTTTCCAATATCACATAAAACTAATTGCACTTCAAGATTGTTATTTTTTTAATTAACTATGACCTTATTTAAAAATTAAATTAATAATATTTAGAAAATTATTTTTGAAAAATGGATTTCACTTTTTAATTTTACACGTCGAAAAATGGTAGGGGTGAATATTTGTGATTTTTCTAAAATACATGAATTTTTCGTGAATAGTGAAAAATACAGTTTTGGGTATTCAGTAGTTTAATGACATCATAATGACATAATAATTAAAATAAAAGGCTGGTCGACTTGTTTATAGTAACTTATGACATGAGGTGCCGAAAGTGGCTTAAACCAAGGGCAAATACCATGGGCAAGCCCACGGTTTGGCAAAAACCACTAATGAGGTGTCCCTTTGAAATTATTAAAAAACTACCTCTCTTTTTCTATAAATAACCACTCATCCATTCGTTTTACTTCATTAAAAACCTCTTATACTAGAATCTCTGGTGGTTTTACCTCTCTCAGAGTCCTCCCAAGGTGTCCCTAAGCCCCAAGGTCCCATCCTTCAAATATCTAGGAGTTATTCTACAAGGTAAGGGAATCCTTCATTCTCTTCTTTAAGTCGGCACTTCTTTTATGTTATCTATTTGAAATTCCTTTCTCATACATTGAGGTTTGATTTTATTCATTCTTATTATTTTCCTTTTTATTTCAATATGATGAGATACCCTTTTGTTCTCATCATTTTATTTTATGAAATTTTATGTGACGCCGTTAGGCTGTCGAATTTTCATAAGGGATCTCTTAACTTTTCTTTTATTTTCAAGCACATCTCTTTTATTTTTCTCTCCTCACCTCCTCTGTCCAAATGATTATGATAACTCCAGTAGAATATATATACTGGATTTATGTCTTGTTAATTGAAGACCCATCATAAACATTCTTACTCCCTCCCTTTTATTTTTATAAACGCAATCAACGTCCATAAGGTTCCAATTTGTAGCCTTCGTCGACGACAAAGTTTTGTTCTTCAATTCCTTCTTAATTACTAGTCATGAAACCATATTTATGGTTGAAAAAGATTATAATATATGTATTATAACATAATTAATATTCAAGAACCATAATATGTACATATAATTAAGTTATATGACAAAACTAGTTCATAATAATCCAAATACCGCCAAGTAATCGAAGTGGTTCTCATCTAATGATTCATCCTCATTTTATATAAACAAATGATAAAAATTACCATTACCAATTATTTATGTTCATAAATAATATATAATTCCAAATCTTGGAGATTTATAACCATTCCACATGAACTCCATTACTTAAAAACAAGTGAACCGATTATGAAAATAAAGAAAATGAACACCCCGAAACAATGAAATTCAATATAACAACTTAGCAATAAAGGTATAAATGAACTAAATAGAATTATGATAAACTAAATACATGTATAATATGTTTTTAAATAATTTATTAATATGTATAATTTCATATTCCAGGATCTTAAGTTCGAGAGAAGAACACGTTTAGAGTTAAGGTAAGGGTTTTTTCACCCGAACTTCCATTTTCATTCGAGTTACTTTTATTGTCTAAATTCCTCGATGAAATTATTATGTATTATTTTGTAATCCTCATAAATTAGGTGTGAGTATTCTATATATGTAAACCAACCATAATCCTTCCTTATTCTTTGGATAGTTACATGTTTTAAAAGGAACTTTCAAAATTGTTTCCAAAATAGAAGCCCGATTCAAGGGAATTTCTCCAATTCATATCTATTTACAAGGGCACTCTATAATATGTTTTTGGAAACCATTATCTTTCTAAAAATACTCATTTTTATTATGATAACACTATCTTAATTCACTTATGGTTTTATACAAATATTTTTTTAAAAGAACTATTCTTTTCAAAATAAAAGAGTATTTATCTCAAAATTGCTTAATGATTTTATAAGAGTATTTTCGTTCAATACTCTTGTTGATTACATGGTATTATTGGGTTTAATAATTTATGAAGTCATATAACATATTTTATTTAATTTTTTATGACTAACTTTATTGTGTATGATCTATCGTAAAACCATTCATCATATTATTACGAATGGTTAGTGTTTATGTTCAATAATTTTTGAAAGTTAGATACATTTCATATGATAGATTAAATATGAATGTATATGTTGTTTATGTTGATACCTGCTCATATGAGGAATGAATTGGACTTATTATGTGATGGATGGGGCCCGCTATATCCCCTCTATGCATCGGTAGGTCTCATGAGACAAATTATGGTCTCGGCACGAGGCCTTGACAAAATGATTATTTTTAGGGTCCTTGAAAGAGGCTTAGACGATATGTTTATGATGTCCGACATAGCACTTCCTTCATTATGAATATAGTAATTGAAATTTCATGTGGTTATTAGACTAGTAGAATACCCATGATGATGTTTTATTATGAAATTATTTACTCATCTCATATTCCTGCCATAATGTGTTTCAATTTTATTATTAAAGGAAGGTGTTTTTCTAGAGCAAGTTTTCTCATTCCACCCCTATAAGGATTCGGTAAAATATCTAGTCCCAAGCATTGGACATGATCTCTCCTTGACGGATTGGAGTAGTTATCCATCTGTGAGGTCTGAGAGTTGGATCCTCATTACCATATTTCTCCCTAGTTATGGTTAGGTATCGCATAACCTATGTATCTAGGTGTTCGATACTCACCTAGCATGTTAATTCGCTTGGGGTTATGTATCCCCCATAGGCCTTAAGTGTGATCACCTATCCATGTAGAAACATCTATTGTCTTCTGGTAAGATCTAGTCTAATCAAGCGAGTATCTCATATGATACCTCTTAGTTTCCTTAATAATTTATCATGGAAGGACCAGATGAGTATTCCCTATTGGATGGGTTCCATCAGTATGGAGAGACCCAATGTGTGATTTCTCTTGGATGAATGTAACCTTTGAGCTTCTAGTAGAATCCTAGGCTGGAAATTAGGACATGACCTCACCTAGAGACATATAATCTTACTTTGAGAATATTTTGGTTAAAGTGTTACAGTTGGTATTTGGGAAAGCTTATTAACAACCTTAGGAACTAGATTTAGGAGAACATAGTTAGAGAAGAAAAACTCTATTACAAATAGTTAGGATATTCTAGAAATATTTATAGATTACATGACATATGTAAGATCCGTCATTTTTCATGTATGTACCTCTTTGAGTTTTAGCTGAACCTTATTACGTTTGGTTAGTTTTAGTTAAGACCTTGATAACCAAGTCTATAAACTGATCAAGTTCACTATTCATAGGAAGCATAAAAGGTAGGTAAATATATCTTCAAAATTTATTCACACCATTAGTTGTCAATTCACAATGTGAATTAAGTTGGATAGACCCCATGAAATCCATACATGGGATGAATGGTTTTGGGTAGACCCCATGAAACTCATTCACCTCCTGAATAGAAATGAACAAACCTATGAATCAAAAAATAACATCATGATATGTATTCAAAATGTGAAAGGGAATTTTCTATATTTTTATGTTGAGGTGATGTTTTTATTGGTGTATGTGGGAATTAAGGCATTAAAAATGTGAATCTCCTATTGACATCATGAATGTGCCACACCTATCATCCTTTTAAATATCTAGTTTAGAGTGATTCTAATACCACTTTACCTGATCTCTCGATCTAGAACACTTCCAACAATGATCTCTAGAGTTATCTTCGAACTTCAAGTCAAACCCCTTGGATCCCAATGGTTACAACTTGGAGAGTGAAGGTAATCCTTCCAGTATTTTTTCTCTATCATGTTCTATTGGTTTACCTTGGTAAGAACCCTAGGTTTGGATAGACAAAATCAAATCTACATATGATGTTCCATTGGTGTTCCATCATGTTCCATTGGTAGAGTACTTGGTCTTCGTTTAAGGGAAGGAAATAAGAATCTAGTTTCTACCTTAGACATTGGGGGTATTTTAATTATCTTCTTTACTATTGAGGTGGGTGGTCTAGAATTACTCCCTAATGTTTATTTCGTTTACCTAGTATATGAAATAAGTGCGATCACACTGAAACACCATGCGCATGACCTAACTCAATGGGTAATTCATTATTTTAATTAAACCATCATATATATACCTCCCAAAGATCCCACTAGGTCTCTTGAAATTTTGATTGGGATTTGAGGCCACTCAAGAGGTGTGCCAACCTTTGATTAAGTAAAATTGTTCATAATTGTCTTAATTAGGAATACTTGGTATAATATGTGAATTGTGATAAGATATAGTTGGCATGATAGGATATTAGTGATTCTTCCAAGGCAAGATAATCCACCAATTGAGAATAATTGACTTATTAATTGGTAATTGAATATATTGACCAATTTGGATTACAATAACACATTTGAAATGGTTGATGCATGTTATTCTTGGATTTCTTGTACTTGATATTGTAGACATGATGCCCGAGGTCTAACCCACTATCTTGTGAGATGTGGTATTGGTGACTCTTCTTGATGTAGGATAATCCACCACTAGAGATATTTACTTTCCCCCTTGGTATAGTATTGCACCATGGGAAGACGTAAGCGGCCCCAACATGGGTAATTCACATGGATCCTGGTATGATAATATTATTTTTACATTGGTTTGGAAGTGTACCATGGGAATATGTAAGCGAATCTAGCATAGGTAATTCACATGGATCATAATTTTTGATTATTACTTTTTCCCTTAGTTTAGAAGTACGCCATGGGAAAATGTAAGAGTCTCTGGTATAGGTAATTCATAGGGAGCCCAATATGGGATTATTACATTTTCCCTAGTATGGTGTTGCACCATCAGAACACGTGAGTGACTCCAAAATTGGAAATTCGCTTGGAGCCCAGTTTTTATTGGTTAATTTAGACATGTTAGGGTGATTCATCTTAGACCATAGAATATTCCAATGAACAGGGTGATCTATCCTAATCTAAGATGATCCACCACCTAACCAAGGTATCAATCATTATGCTAAATAGGTTTGTCCAACCCAGGGTGTCAACTTAAAGCTCAAGGATTGTCATGTTTATTTTATGTTCCATATTAATTTATGATTTTATAACCATGTTTATAATACTATTACATGCACTATATATTCAGTCTGGATTGTTCATACATCATGGGTATCAACCTACTGAGTTTTAATCACACCTTTTTCAGGTGATGTTTGGTACTTGAATAGATTTAAGGGTTGTAGGTTTGGAAAAGGGAAAAGGCCCCTGTATTGATTTTTTTTTCTTGATGGGTTGGAACATAGAGATGGGACTGACATAGGGATTCAGGACTGGGGTTTTGGATTCTTTTATTAATACTATTTAGTATTTTACTTATATGAATTTAAATATTCCATTTAATTAAATTAATCCTTTTATTAAATGGTGTTTATTATTGTTTGGTTTATTTAGTTTTGTTCTTTATTCAGATTGTGTGATTGCTTGATTATGTTTATTATTCTATTATTATTTCCACTTTGTACCATAGGGTATAGTCTCCCTATATCCTTACACCCTCACTGCTAGGTAGAATCTTCTGGAATATTGGGAGGCATGCCTAAGGTCAAGTGGTAATCTGACTCGGTCATGTGTGAGAGTATCAAGTCAGGGAAATTACAAAGTGGTATACAGGGGTGTTTTATTTTCTATTAATTTACTATTTGGGAAAGATATGAAATTGACTAGGACGTGTTAGGGATTGGAAATGAGCTTGTTCGTGGGAGTATCTAACTCATGGACGAGGGAAAAAATGAGTGCCCAAGGATGGGATTGGTGTTCATGTTGTTCCCTTTTTACAGTTTTGATGTTATTTCACCTAGAGTGATTCACTTACTATGTGATGTTTCTATTTATTAAGATTTAACTCATGGGTTCGTATAGCATGAGATGATTATAAATGCATGATAATTTACATGTAGAGAAATATGTTGACATTAATTGTTCAATATAGGGATATATTTATTACTTATGATATATCTATCTATAAACTATGAAAGTGAACCCCCTTAATATTCTTAATGAAAGGAAGTAAAAGAAACTATTATATAATTACAATTAACTTGTTAAAACAAGTTAGAGTAACCTCAAGCAAGTGGTCCTATATTTATTTCACCTTATGAGGTTGATCTTGCTATGTAACCTATGTTTTAATGAGTGTGTTAATGCTTATAGAGAAAATGTATCTATGTTATATTAGAGTCAATAATCAAGAGAGTGTTAATTAAAATACTTATAACATAGTTGAACTAGAACTTTATATATCTCTCAGGAACAAAATGGATGATCAAATCCATGAAAAATTATTGAGGGTCATGTGATCCATGGAGATGGACATTGTTCACAACATTTGATGTCTAATCTAAAAAGAGAGTTCTATCTATATCTATAGCATCTTCCAATGTTCACTAGGGAGGGAGGTCCCCATTCCATTGAGTTATGGATCAAGTCAGTTCTTATAATCTTTTTAGAACCTCTAAACACCGGTAGATAGGAGAGTGAATATTGTAGATTATATTTTATGAGGACTAGCCATGCTTTGGTGGGAAATTGTGGATAAATATAGTTAGTAGGAGGAGTTAACTTGGAAGGGCTTTAAGGGAAAGTTCTCAACCCACTTCTATCTAGGTACGTTGAGGCACGAGAGAGCTTTGGAGTTCATACACCTAATTCATGAAAGAATATCCGTGATAGATTATACATGATGGTTCACTGACCTACAATGCTTTTCTTTATTCTTGGAAGTTGATGAGATATTCAAGGTAAAAAATTTCTAGGATGGACTTCTGATGTTTGTATTTAATGCATGTATTTTGTGTTGTTTTAATAAATTGATTTATATATTTAAATGATTATTCATTTCAATTTATGAATGATTTAACTCATATTGTGTTTTATGTAAGGTTACAACAAATCATGGAAAAAGAAGAAAAATACACTTTGCACTATGAGTGAAGATCCTGGAATGACACCAAATTTTTGATGATGATCATGGAGAACTTATAAGGAATATAACTGAATAAATAAGAAAAAACAATGCTTACTAAGCATAAAAATGAAATTAAAAATCATTTAAATCATTACACATTGTGAACTAGTGCAAGTCTTGAAAGAGAGACATGTCATGCAGTGAATAAAATCAACATGAAAATTTACACGTGTTGTAATAATTTACACATGGTGTAAATTATTAGGACAATATTTTAGTAGCCAAATTTGATGAATCTTTAATTTTAGACTCAATTTAAGACTCATGATATACATTGGAACACTTTTAGAACAATCCTTAATAAACTTCATTAATACTGAATCCTATCTAGATCCTTTAAATAGAGGGCTAGCCTACTATTGTAAAGGAGATCCCGTAAGACCAAATATTGAAGTAAGAAGATTCATTGTGAAGGGTACTCCCCAATTTCATCTCTATTTTATTTATGAATTATTTTTTATTTTCTCCTTCCCTCTAATCCTATCATCACTGGGATGAGGTGGTAAATCCTCATCATGATAAGATTATGTAATAAAAGGGGGAAGGTGCCATTGGATTAATTTTATTTTTTCATTCATGTATTTGATTTTTTGCTATTTTTAATCAGTTACCAATACCTTTATTTTACTTTTATCATGACCATTGATATTTTAATAAAAAAGGAATATTAAAATTTCACAAATGAAAACCCTATAGAAGGCATGACCATTTTCAAATTTAGGGGAAATCAGGTTTAAATATAGTATTGAGACAATATTGATTCAGTGAAACCCTAAATTACTGAACCAAGGGAAATAGGGGATTACCATGTCAAGGAGGGGATACCATGACCATTGGATCATCCTCATTTCTAATCCAACACCAATCATTGTTTAACCAACCTATTTCTTAAAATCCAATTTTAACTGAACCCATGAATTACAAAACCATATCGTGATTTTCAAATCTAATTTAAAACTAATAAAATTACTTTTATTTCATCTTTTACTTTATTCAAATCAATTAATCCATTTTTTATCACATATTTTTTCAATTTAATAAAATATAATATTTTGAAAACCTAATAAAACTAATTAACTATCTCTATGGGTTCGACCTTGAACTTATTAACACTAAATTTTAATTAATCAAGTAGCATATTTTGAATTTTTATAAATTTTTGTATTTTGATTACACCCATACGGAAATAATGACGTCCCATGAAAGTGTCAACTTATATATGAGGTAAGGTTGCAAGTGAACATATTTTACTTGAGAAACTTCATGGACATGATGAATCAAGATCACATCAAAGAATAAACATGAAGGAGGATTAGAATTGTGGCCATATAGTCTCATATTGGTGATCCTGGAGCTCTTCTTCTGGTAGGAAGAAGCACCACTATGATGGTTAGTATAAGAGAAATAGTGGAAAATATTCTAGGTAAATGGGAATCCATCTTAGAACTATAACTTATTGCAGTGATTCCAATTTTGAAGGTTTGGACACAAAAAATATAATGTTATCCCCCCACTGTGAAGTGTCACACTTATAGAAGGATGGGTCATCTCTAGAAGTTATATAGGATTCTAGAGAATCAAAGAAGTGGTAGGGGATCAGGATAGACACCAAAGTCTGGTAAGGAATCATCTACCCTTTAGAAGACCGGTAGCTCGAGTTCCAATAGATGTGTACGTCAAGGTAATGAATGTGGTACCTTGGAACATGAGTGGAAGTACTGACCAAAGGAATAAACATCGGGAATTTTTACAAGATCCTAGGGTAGAGGGGTGAGTCAGCTACGTGATATGCAGTCTTTTTTATCTATTCTTGATGAAAGACCTTTAACAGTCAGAGGTAAAATTCTTGTATCATATAACTTTGCCTATATTTTAGTTGATACAGGGGAATCACATTCCTTTTTATCAGATCAATTTTCAAATGGTTTGGGTTTTTATGTGGAGAGATTAGATGGTGTGATGACCATCAACACACTATTAGGAGTGCTATTAGAGGGTATAAAACATTGCAAGGAGTGTTCTTTTGAAAATGGTTCCTATCATTTCCTTTGGGAGTTAGTTATAATGTAAAGGAAAGGCTTCAATTTTATTCTTGGAAAAGATTGGATAGTTCTATTATAAGATCATAATGAATGTTAATGATGGAGATTTATATTTTTATCTTAAGAAGGAGGAAACTATTATCTACAGGGTGAGTAAGATCTTCAAGTTGGTTGTATAGGACCAATTTAGTGTAGATTAGATTGTCTCTAGACCCATATAATTTTTGTTGTTCTGGAAAATGGTGGAATGAGGTAGAGTTATTTCCCTCTAGTGATAGAATATTTATTAGGATTTATTTATTAAATATTTTTATATATTACCACCAAAGTGGGTGATCAAGTTCATGATCTAGTCGGTGCTAGGAGATGATCTGGTTTATAATATCCCTTATAGGATGGAATCAGTAGAGCTTTATGAATTAAAATTTTATTTGGAATATTTTTAGAAAATGGATTCATATGACCTATTTCATCTTTGTGGGGTTATCCTGTGATTTTTTCCAAGAAGACAGATGATACATTGCACTTATGTGTGGATTATCAGAGCCAAAACTAGATTATGGTCAAGAAATGGTATCACTTTCCACACATTTAGGATCTATTTGATCATAAAATAGGTTCTTGTATCTTCACAAATATTTATTTGAGTTTAGGGTACCATCAGTTGAGTATGATACCATCAAACATACCCCATAATTATTTTAGGATCAGCTATGGCTTGTGTGAGTTTTTAGTGACATCTTTTGGTCTGACGAATGCACCAAAAATATTCATGACCACGATTAACTAGATATTTCATCCTTTCTAAATAAAATTTAGTGGGGTTTTATGAAATATTAGTGTACTCCTATTCTATAGCTGATCATGCCCAAAATCTTGAAATCATATTGAGTACACAGATTTGGAATCGACTTTACATCAAGCTATCCAAATAAAAAATATAAATTTATAGAGTATACTTCTTGGGTTATGTTATCTCAGAGGATAGAGTGTTAGTGGAACTAGAGAAGGTTTTAACTATGATATCTTGGGAAAGACCCAATAATTTCTTCAAGACTCATAGATTTCTGGTTCTAACAAGCTATTATTAGTGTTTCATCTAGGAATTCTCTTGTCCAGAAGAACTGGTGTCCAGGATGAATAAGAAGAGGGTGAAGTTTCTTTCCTCATATTCTTGTGAGGGTGATTTCCAAGATACAAAGATTAGGATGATCTTAGTACAAATCCTCACCTTCCTATGCTGGGTAAGGACTATACCAAGTATTTTGATGCATCCTGAGTTAGACTTGGAGTAGTTCTAATGATGTAATATTGAATGGTTGATTAGGGAACTAGAGAACTGAGACCGAATGAGAGGATCTATCATACTCATGATTTGGAGTTAGATATAGTGGTATAAACCTTGATATATTGGAGAGAATATCTATTGAGTAAGAGGCTTGTAATGTACACTAACAACAAGAGCCTCAAGTAAATAATTTATTAGAAAGGCCTGAACCTTTGATATAGGTGATGGGTTGAGTATCTATAGTCCTTCCACTTCATGATAGCTTACAATCCAGGATAGAGAAATGTTGTTTCTGATTATTTGAGTCAAAAGACATAGACATAGGTAGTACGAGTGTCTTTTAATGAGTGGAGGAAGATGAATTTTTTTGAGGACATGCATCAAGATGTTTAGGAGTACCAAGGATGAGTAACTTTGAATTCGACATATGATATACCCATTCTTCTAGAATGGATAAATAGAGAGAAACTATCTGATCTGAAGGGATTATATCTATGAAATAACTTATATATTGTGAATCCACCATCGATATAGTCTCTTGGTAATAGGAATTATATTATTATACATGGTCGTGTCTGGGTTCCTACAAGCTTACACGAGGGGTTGTTGATGGATTTTCATGTTTCTAGATGGGTGATACATCCAATAATGAAAAAGTTGTATCATGAATTCCATCGACAATACTGGTGTCCATGGATGAAGAAGAATACAACAAGCTTTGTAGCAAGATATTTCACCTATCAATAGGCGAAGGCTGAGCACCAGAGGCCTATTGGGATGTTGTAGTCTCTACCCATTCCGGAATGGAAGTGTGATGATGTCACTATATATTTCATGAGATTATTACTCCGAGAACATCATAAGAATGATATAGTATGGGTGATCATTGATCAATTGGAAAAGGTGTCCCACTTGTTGACTATCAATGAGACCTTAACTATTGATGATCTGGGTAGTCTCTATATATGAGAAATATTTCAACTTCATGGTGTTCCAAGGAGTATTTTTTCTGATTGAGATCCTCATTTCACATCACATATCTGGTAAGGCCTTTAAAAGGAAATATGATTATAGGTTCTTCTAAGTAAAACCAATTATCCTCAAATTGATATCCAATCTGAATAGACGATTCAGATTATTTAGGATATGTTATGAACCAATGTATTAGACTTCATTGGTTCATGGGAACATCATCTGACACTCATAGAGTTCACTCATAATACCATCTTCTTGGAATCAATCCAAATGGATCCTTTAGTTGATTTATATGGAAGGTCATTCAATTATCATCTTTACTGGCATGAGGTAGGTGAGTCAACACTCTTTAGATTGAGTCTCATGAAGGAAAAATCTAATTAAGTTTAGTTTATTAGGAAGAGTTTGGTGACTACACATATCCAACAAAAATCATACACTGAACATTAGAGAAGACCTATGGAATTTAAGGTTGGTAATCATTTTTTCTATGGGTGTTTTCCAGGTTGAGGCAATGCAAAATTAGGAATCAAGGGAAGATCATGACTAGGTTTTTTGGGATGGTTAAGGTAGTAGAAAGGTTTGGTCCAATGGTCTACTTTTTGGACCTTCCACATCACAAAAGTTCCATGCACGATGTGTTCCACATATAATTTTTTTAATATATCATTATGACCCTTCCCACATGATAGAAATTGATGACATCAAGTTGGATGTTGATGCATCCTTTGAGGAGAATTTGATTCGTATCATAGATGGCAGTGAGAAGAATATCAAAGGTAATAATGAACTTATGGTATGAGTGAAGTGGAAGCATGGGTGTGTTCAAGAGGATACATGGGAGAAGAAATTAGATTTGCAGACATAGTGTCCATAGTTGTTCATTGATACCCACTGAGATTGTTTGCCGCATAGCTTGGGGAAAAGATGTTATATGGGGGGAGGTTTTAAGATCATATCTTTTTCAGGTACATCAATCCTTGATTTTTGGTTGAACATTATTATGTTCAATTAGTCTGGGTTTGGTACTTTGTAATAAAGTATGTAAATTTGTTGGGTTCATTATTCCGAGAAAGTTTAAAAGGGAGGTAAATCTGGATAGATAATTAATTCACACTATGAATTTTCTATTCATGATGTGCATTAAACTAGATGGACCCCATGAAATCTATACAAGGTGTGAATGGGTTTGGGTAGACCCCATGAAACCCATACAAGGTGTTAATGGGTCTGGGTAGAACCCATGAAACTCATTCACATCATGAATGGAAATGGTCAGATCAGTGAATTGAAAACTCATGTTGTGAGATATATTCATGACGTGAAATGGAATTTTTTATATTTTTAGTCTGAGGTGATGGTTTTATGAACCTATGTGGGAATCATGGAATTAAAAATGTGAATCCCCTATTCACATCATGAATGTGCCACACCCATCCTCCTTTTAAATCTATAGTGATGATTGATTCTAATATCTCATTCCCTGCTCACCTGATCTACATACCTTAGATAAAAAATATCTAGAGTTATCTTGAAACCTAAAACTAGACCCCTTGGATCTTAGTGTTATGAACACAAATATTAAAGGTAAGCCTTATGGTCATTCTTCTCCATCATGTTCCATTGATTTTACATGGGAAGAAACCTAGGTCTGGGTGTCCAAACCCATATCTAGATCTGATGGATTGTTTTGATAGAGTCCTTGTTCTTAGTTGAATGAAAGGAAATAATAATTTAGTTTCTACCTTAGACATTAATAGATAATTATAAACTTATTTTCTTTTGAGGTGAGTATTGTATAACAAATCCTTAATGCCTGTTTCATTTCACTTGAAAGGCGTACCAAACTTTGATTAGGTTTTGTTAATAGGTAGGGGGAAATTACCCCTTTTTTATTAGAATAATAAATCCATATTTTAAAGAGGTTTTATAGGAAAACCTTAACATTACTTGAAGGCCCATTGGTAAAGTACCTATAATATTTTGATGGCCCATAAACCTAGTGTCTTGAAATCCAAATAAGATGCCCCGAAGGCCCAATATGCGTATCCAAACATTGCATCATGATTCCAATCATTCTGCAAGGTACCACACCTTACTAAATACCATTTTACTACACTAAAAAATTGTTAATTCATCAAAGGGAACCACACTTTAACCAATATTTGTGAAGAGGACCTATTTTAAGTGTCATCATACCCATCTCTCTTTAAAGTTTCCCTCCTAGAAACACTTGTATGTTTCCATGAAATGATTGTATGGTATGCTTGGATTGTTTGTAATTGATATTGATGACATGATGTATGAGGACCGATCCATTGTCTTGTGAGACTTGGTAATAGTGATTCATCACAATGCAGAAGAATACACCACTAGAGATGGTTACTTTTCTCCTTGGTATGATATTTCACCATGGGAAGTCATAAGTAACTCTAACATGGGTAATTCATATGGATCCTAGTATGATATTATTGTTTTGATCTTGGTTTGGAAGTGAACCATGTGAACATGTAAGACACTCTAGCTTGGATAATTCATGTAGAGCCCAGTATGAGATTCTTACATTTTTCCCTTGGTTTGGAAGTGCACCATGGGAACATATAAGAAACTTCAGCGTGGGTAATTCACATAGAGACCAGTATGGGATTTTTACCTTTTCCCTAGTATGGTATTTCACCAAGGGAACACATAAGTGACTCTAGAATGAGTAATTTTCATGGATCCTAGTTTTTCTTGTTTACTTGATACATGATAGGGAAAATTAATCCAAGATATGGTAATATTCTAGTGGAATGGGTGATCTGTCCAAATATAAGAGGATCCACCACTTGATAGAGGTATCCAGCATTATCCCAAAGTAGGTTTGGATGACCTAGGGTGTCAAAATGGATCCCAAAGGTCGGTAGGTTTATTTTATGTTCCATTTTAATTTATGATTTAATACCCCTATTTATCATAATATTGCATATACTATATATTCAGACTGGATTGATTAGACTTTATGGGTCTCAAGCTACTAAGTTGTACTCACACTCTGTTAGAGCACCATTTGGTATCTGGGCAGATTTCATGGTTTTAGGTCTGGAAAAGGGAAAATGGCCATGTGTTGATTGATTTCTTGTTGGATGGGTTATATCTTGGATATGATACTGTCCTAGGGATTTAGGACCAGGGTTTTAGATCCTTTTATTTAGTTTTTTTAGCCTTGTACTTGTATGATTTTCAGAACATAATTTAGTTATATTCATCCTTATTTTACATGGTGTTTATTATTAATTGGTTTTTTCAGTTTTTACTTTATTAGTATTCACGATTGATTATTTATATTATCCAACTATTATTTTTACTATGCACTAGAGGTTATAATATCCCCACTATTTCATTACACCTTCACCATTAGTCAGCATCCTCTGGAGTATTAGGAGGTGCGACTGAGGTCAAGTGGAGACTTGTTTTAGTCACGTGAGGGAGTATGAGGTCAGGGATGATATAACATGCACTATAAAAAATGACTTATACCAATATAAATTTATTAATAGATAATATATTTATGGGTAAAAAATGAGCAATTATAATAAATATTAAGTTTTATTGGTACTAATTTTAAATACCACAAATTATTTTTATCAGTAGATATATCTATTGGTATTGATCATTTAATACCAAAAAATCTCTTAGCAATGGTTAAATTTAATTCTTTATCATAAAAATAACAACATTTTTTTTACAAACACTTGAATCTATTATTAATAATAACTATTACCAACATATATTCTGCTATCAATAAAATATATTACAATAAACCACTAAATGATAATAATAAGTTAAAAGAAACCAATTTTTACATAGATTATTATTTTTATGACCAAAGGAAATATTTAATTTTATAGGTTTAATTAAAAATATCTCATTAATTGATATTAATTTTTAATTTTCTTTAAGTGTCAACATTGATTATATTTTATAATGCTTTTCATTTAACAAAAATTTAAATACTTTTTATAAATTATTTAAATCATTACAATATTTGAAGATAATTAACATAATAAATAAAAACATGATAATCAATAAAAAAATTAATAAACATAATTGAAATATAAGTAATTAATATTTTATATACACATATTGAAAATTTATTTTATATTATCAAACAAAAATATTCATTTTTATAAAATTTAAAATTTATTGTATTTATTATGTAATAATAGATAAAGAAATTAGTAATGGGTATTTACATAATGAAATTTTATTTATTTTTTTTATATATATTTTTTCTTCAGATATTGAATTTTTTATATATTATATTTTTTATATATTATATATATATATGAAAAATTAATATATTTTATATTTACGCACACACATATATATATTATATTTTTAATATAAAATAAAAATGTAATTTTATATTTTATTTATGTAATTTATTTTTTAAATAACCCGCACTCATTCTGAAATTATGGATTCCCTAATCAGAATTGTTCCCCACACTTCTATGGTCTGCTACAATTCACCCACACCCATGCTAATCTCCCACATTCCTAAATCTTCATTATGGGAGTTTCCATCTGAGATTCACCTCTGTACTTCAACCTACCCAAGAGCAGAACCAGAATCTTCTTCTTACAGTTCGCTCCCATGCCCACATGAGTGACATCGACTCACTTTCTCCTCCTCCAATACATACCCCTGAAAGCTTATAGATTCCCCTTTTCTCCTCATGAGTGACACATAAATATTCTTCGAATTACTATGAGATTAGTATACCCTCTTACATTAGCTATCTGTAACCCTAATATTTCATCATCTCCTCCCCTATTCTATGACCAATCTTATACTCAGCCTTCTCCCAGTATACCCAACACACCAAATAAAATTTCTTGAAACCCTAATTGTATGGATTCCCCTAATTATATTCCAGTGATTATGATTGTGAATAAATCTCTTTACATATATACTGGGCTTTTAAAATTCATTTCCACTATTTTTTTTCTTTACTTACACAAACATTAAGGTTTTACATGACCAGATTTCTCCATTGAAGGATTCATGTTGTTCAGAGTAGTGTCAAATAAACCCACATCCTCAGACTGTAGGTACCTTCATTGTTTAAATATCATCACATCACTTGAACCCACATCCTTCTCCAAATACTTGAATTTCATATAGTTTTAGTATCTTTATGTTTTTCTATATATCTTTTTTACTTCTTTACTAACCATATACATTTTCTTTAATTGTTTATTATATATATATATTTTATGTATTGTCTCTCTAAATGTTAACTACATATGATCAATCCTTTTGAAAGGTTCATTTCATGTTATTATAATATTGACTCTCTATTTTTTTTACAAGATTTACTTTTAGGTAATTTAAAAGATGTTGTATATGTATTCTTTTTAATGTGTTCATTTTATTTTAATGTATTATTTAACCTATAACTAACCATTTCATTTCCAATTTATCAATATATGGGTTTCTTTACCAATATTGTAATATTTTTATTTTATTTTTAATAAATATTCAACTATTTCTCATTATATTTTATTTTAAGTATGTGGTTTTAGGATGCCTAAATCACTACTTACTATTTCCAACAATTCATAAAGATTTCACTTTGATAGGATTTTATTTTATGTTTTCCCCCACTAATTGATGTTGCATTTATTGCTTGAAATTTCAATATTAGGACCATTTTTACTAATTTTCATTCTATAAAAATAATTTCTTTTGATAGTCAGTTTCAAGTATATTGGTTTTTTAATTTTCTCCCTTATATTTAATAAATTATGTATACTATTTTTTCCCACGAATTCACTATTTATTATAGTTTTTTTCTTAAACAATTAGTTTTAACTCTTATTTTAATTTAACATTTAAAATTTGTATTACATTTACCATATATTATCATTGTAACTTTAACATATAATGGAAAAGATATAATGAAAATCTTCCAACTACAATGATAGCTATAAGGAAGAACCATCACATATGTGAATGTCAATGTTTCAAAAAATACACACCACTTATACATGTTTATAAATATTTAATTATATTACTGTGACATATTTCAATTTATTTTTAACATTTCATTTAATATATGTATTATATAAATATACAAAATAAAACACCGGACACCATCCAAGTGGATACAACTAAAAACATAGACATATTCTCAAATAGTTTAGATCAATTTCCATTATCAATTTTACCTACTCATGGTTTGTTTGGTAACCTTAATTTATATTACCATACTCTTATTTAATATTATTTATTTTTTTATCCAATAACTAATTGTTTGATTACCAAACTAGGAGAAAGTCTCTGAGTCCCACTATTGGGATACAAACAATGAACAAAAGGATGAGGGAAAACAATATTCCAATATTTACATATCATAATACTTTCATTATTAACTAATATAATTTATTTTATTTTATTTTAATTTTATTTTATATTTTATTTTAGGATTAAATTGGCCTCCAATTGAAAATATTTATAAATCTACTGGTAATATTAATGAAAAATTCAATTAAGTTTTCACGGTTGGTACAATTATAATTTCCATGATTATTATGATTTTTTATACATATAATTTCCATCTCACACATCATGCTATTGTATTATGTACTAAGTTAACTTTTTATAATATATCACAATTCACTCATTTTTTTGATATAATTCAAAATAATGTTTAAAAATGTATTCATCTTTATATAATGTGTGATGTTAGTTGCCATTTTCAGTTCTCAAGATAGCTGGTAATCGATTCAGGTTGTACTAATTCAGAATAACTATGCTCTAAAACTATTCCCATGTATTCTGGGGATATTTTAAAGGAAGAGTGATGTTGAAAGTCATGAAAAGGAATATATATTTTATAATTATAGACATCATGAAATTATTTTCCCTCAGTTTGTCTTATGGAATTTTTCTAACGGTTGTGAAAGGCATGATGTTCTAATAGGCATAAAATTGATGTTGAACCTATGTTTAATAGATTGATTTGATATATTTCCTTCACTATTTTTCACTAATGGATCTTGCCTAATTGATCAAGTATGGGAATTAATGATCAACCTATTGATATTCAGGGGTGTTTAATATTCAACTCTCTCTAGGGATTAGTTGATGTTTTACATTTTCATCTGTGAAGTTTTGTATGCATATTGTTGGTGTTCCAATTAAAGAAATGTGAATATGTTAGGATTTTTTTTATTTTCTAATAAATGAATTATTATTATTCATATCTTAATCAACTTGATTAATTGTTAATATTTTGATATTCCATTAGAGACATATCTAAGGATTTTGATTAGGGTTATAAAAAAACTAGGTTTCTTTCAAATGTTATGATATGTTACACTTATACGTTAATTTCCAATATTTTTTACAAGAAAAATCATGGGATTACACTGACTACTAGGTTCTAGAAGATTTTATAACATTCTGTAAAAGAAATGTTATGATGTAAAGTCCGATTGATCTTTTATTCTTTATTTTTAGTTAATATTTTGAGTATATATGCAGAAAAATTTGGTTTGTATATGATAGATTGTCTTGAATCTCAATTTACTTAGCTAAGTTGATTTTTAGGCCCTATTTTTCTTTTCTCTTCATAGTTCCCTTGAAATGATTATATTTAATAATGGATCCAAGTATTTAGTGAACATAATTAACAATAGCCTCTATTATATGTCATTTTACATAAGAGAATTTTTTTGGGTGGACATGAAGAGGATACAAAAATTTACAGATATAAGATAGAGTAAAACTCTATAGATGCCACTAAAAAATTCAACATTAATCTAGAATAGATACCATATTGGTTAATTGATTCGATTCCAGAGGATGTTGGATACCTGATAGGTGTTTTACAGCCGACCAACATGGATTTAAGGTTCTTCATGTTTGGAAATATTTGGTTAATTATTTCATATATGTATTTTCCAAAATAAAATGTGTCCATTTTGAATTTGATTCAACTCAAATGGGATGATCTTGTAGGAAAAATGAATCTAAATATATATTATCCAATTTAGATGATGAGGGATGCCTTGTGATTAATGGTTGTAACCTGAATAACAAGTGAGTTTCTTTGTACATTTAATTTTTTTATCCTTTGCATGCTATCTTGTGTGATCATTCACATATTTAGATGTTCATTCAATATTTTCAATCTAGGGATTCTTCTTATTCTGAGAAAATTATTAAATCTTGATATATCTTTTCTCCTTTTAATACATCATTGTTGTTTTATTCTTCTATAAAATGTGATGGGTTCAATTTCTAAAATTTAAGTAGATAAAAATGAAGATAAGAAGACAAGAAATAATAATAAGATATATAATTATTAAACAAATATATAATTTTATTCCCTACACCCATTGAATTCTCAAAGTAGATAATAATTATAGAATAATATTTACATAATTTTTTTACTATGTTCATGTAAAATAGAGTATGATATGTTTGGATTATATTAACCATTCTCAACTGTTTAATATTTAATATTTATTGTCATAATATTGAAAAAAATGACCACATTAGTATTTTATAACCTTCACTTTAATAATAAAATATCTATAAAAATATAGATTATCAATGACATGTAATGATTTGTATTATACCCTACACTTTGAAATCTGAAATCTCTATGCATTTAATACTACATGAAAAATGGGGGTTCAAAACCCATTGGGCGCAGGGTACTGTAGCAGTACTGTAGCGGTATTGTAGCAGTGGCGGCACTGTTTATCGGCGGGTACTGTAGCGGCGACATGGTACTGTAATGATGGCTGTACTGTGCGGGTACTGTAGCAGCTGGGTAACTATTCACAGAATGGGAATTCGGCCAAAAATATGGGCCTACGGGCTATGTAATGGGCGACAAGATCACTGGGCCTTCAGGATATGTAATGGGTCTCCCTCTACCCAGTTAAAAGAGTTCTTTACTTTGCTTTATTAATAAAAATGAGGCTTCAGCCCCAACCTTTTAAAAAAAAATTATGTGTCTATAAAATTAGTGTGTAATCCATATATAACCTAGAATATATGAATTTCAATACACAAAAATTACATATTACATAATATGAATTCCATTTTTTATTATTTTCAAAGAAATATATAATCTATGCCCACAATAGATTTGTAATTTGAAATAATTATAAAATTTGGATCATTTATGTAACATTTTTAACCTCTATATTTTGGAATCACTATGTAATCTATGTGTATATTTTCGCTAATAGGAAAGTGAATAATAGAAGATATTCTCAATCATCCTCATTATTGTAAGATTCTTCTCAATTCAGATGATGTCTAATTTAAATAGCTATAGAAACATAGGGTGGAGTCCTTTCCCTTGGATGAAGATATTCCTAGAATGGGCCAACATTAAAACTTACACTATAATTGATACTTTGAGAATTTATCAGTTATGGATGAACATTTCAAAAAAAAAATTATCAAAAGAATCTTGTAAAGTAGATGATGGGTCCTGCACATGACACCCAATAGGATGTGGAATTAGTTGCATGAATGGGGATTCCTGACAATGGAATCAAGCTTATGTAAAATTGAGATTTTTGAGTTTTTCTTTCATTCATCCTCTATTTCTGAAGCCTTCTATTCCAATTATTTTGTGATCCCCTTAGAGTAATCATTTTTTATATTATGAGATTAGAAATTTTTTTTAACATTTTTTTTAAAATAATTCATGTCAATCTATGTACTCTATTTAAAATCTAGAAACAATAAAAAATAATTCATTTTTTAGAATCTCATTAAATATCTAGGTTCAAATGCGTGTTTATGATCTTCAATACTTCACAATAAAGCATGGTAGTATCCTGATATCATGATATAATTAAAAAAACCAAAAATAACAACCCATTAATAAATAGGTATTGGTTTATTTATTGTCTTTTTAATATGGTTTATAATTCTACTGACATGGGGTGTCCAAATATAGAATTTAATCAGTGTTTTTTGAGCCTTCATCATTCTGAAATATTTTACTTTTAAAAGTATTCAATTATCTGTTTTGATTGTTTCAACCATAAGAAACTTGTAGGTCAATTTTTTTCCTTTAAGTTTTTCATTTGGTCATATATGTTTTTATATAAGAATGCTTGAATTTAAATATTGATTTGGTTTCATTTATTTCTAGTAATTAGAATTATTCTGAAAATGAAGCAAATATATTAACTATTTGAAAATTTTTAGAATATTGTTTAGAATCTACTGATAGCCTATTTGGTTCATGGAATCATTTGGTTAATAAAATATTTTTTAAAATTTCTTATTGAGTCTGAGAGTCATAAAACCTTTAGTGCTAGGAATCATGCACTAGAAAAAAATGGAGGAACTAATAGCTAGCATGGAAGTGTTGGGTAATGAAGCATATATTGCATTGCCTTCTGTTAAAGGACATCAGCAAATCCCAACACTCCAGAGACTTGCTTGTATAGAGGAAGGTGAAACAACATAAGATCAAAGAATAAATGATATTTTTTCTAAGGTAGAAAATGAAATATATCTGGAAATAAATTAAAATAGTCTACTTCTCTTTTGATTCCCATAGACTTTTAAAAGCTTTCAGGTTTTGAAGGATTGAATAGACTATCTTGATTAGAGTAGTCAATGGCGATCTGGGTGATTGAAGAGTTCTAAATTTCTAGATTTTTTACCTTCAATTACAAGGTTCTATACCTATTTTTTCCCATTTATACTTGTTACAATTATTATATTTTTGTGTTAGGGAAGATGAAGATTAACTCCATTACTTTGAATATTTTTTCAAGTATTATAAAAAATCTCATACTTCTTGAATTTTATTCTCATTTCTTGCAACCCTTTGATAAAACCACATAAAATAATTTTTCTTTTTTTTTGTTTTAATTTTATTTTATGTTTGTTTTTTAATCATAATGAGTTCCAAAATATTGAAAAAAAATTTGTCAATTTTTTATATTTAATACTTTTTTATGAATTCCAATATTATATCCTTATTCTGTCTTTTAATCTTGTGTTATTAAATTATTCAAGTCTTGTTTTATTAAAAGTTATTTGGGGTTTCACCCATCATATAATCCCTTTTATCTAACGTTATACCTAAATTTTTATCTAAAAATCAGGGATCTGAAAGAAAACAACATAGACATGTTATTGTAGACATGTGTGAAGTCAATGGATTGACTATTTTTCCAAGGATACCAACAAATTTCTTACTCACTAGATTTTATTCATGTTTCTTTTAACCATGTGAGAAATACATATAAACTACTTATGCTTATTTATTATTTTAATTTTATTTTCTATTTGTGTTTTTATCATAATGAGCTATAAAATATAATTTTTTTTAATTGGTTGTTATTAGAACTTTTGCAGCAATTCTAGTATCATATTCTTGTTTAATTTTGGAATTTATTTGAGGAAATGAGTTTTGTTTTTGTAATTTTTTGCAATTAAATCTTTAAGTATTGTTGTATTAAATGTTATTTGGGGTTTCAAACCTCTTGTATCCTATTTATAATATAATCTTGTCCCTTTTATCTATATATCAGTGTTCAGAAAGAAAACAACTTAGACATGTTTTGTTAGACATGTCTGAAGTCAATGAGAATTGATTTCTATTATCAGTTAAGGTGATACTATTTGGATGTAGAGCACTTAATTTCCAAATCTTAAGTCTGCATCAATTAACAAAATTTTCTAGAACTAGTGATTTTTCTCTAATGATACATGGTTAGGAAAAATGTCATGAATTATACCTTTTTAATTCAGTTACCTCTAATATTTTCTAATGACAGTACACATGGAAACTTTTTATGACGCCTATTAATGAATTTTTTAATAATTTTTGGATGAACTTTGTTGTTTTAATATATACCTTAACACTTTAACATCTTCAATGCAGTTCATTTCTACAATGGAAAGAATTACCTTTCTACTCCACATCTTTTGTATTAGTATTTGTAATATTAGATCCTTCTTGTCTTAGGGTAAAGTTGGGCTATTATAAATGGGAGAATGGTGTTGAATTTACTCTATAATTATTTATTGAAAAGTTATTTTCTATTTCATAATTATGTAATAAGATCATTGTTTGAAAACACTTACTAAAAAATTCTTAATGCACTTTCCAGTTATTTGAAAACTATAAATTTCTAGGTTACTTTGGTACTAGTATGTGATATGATTTTAAATCAATAAACTATAAATTTCTAGGTTACTTTGGTACTAGTATGTGATATGATTTTAAATCGATAAATTTTTGATATACATGTATATTGAATATTTTGAAATTACCTTTTTGTAGGTAAACCAAAACATTTTTTTTCTGGTAAATCCTTTTTCCTAGGCTCCGTGGTGCATGAATAAATGTATTATTACTTATCTTACTAGAAATAGGTCTTTAACTTTTGTTTTTTAATGGGTGGTTTCTAAATCTCCCCTACACACTACTCCCTTGATTTGAAGGTACACACTAGGAATGAAAATGAAAAATGTTTTTTTGGACCAAACATGCCTTATTTTATTTATTTACTTCATTTTTTTATGGTATGTTTTTTTTTGCATTTGATGAGTGTTTTATTATTGAAACTATAGATAATATTGGATCAAGTAAGTAGGTAGTCTCTTATAAATTTTATCATTTTATTTCTTGAACAAATCATACTCATCTATAATTTAATTTATTATATCATTGATTAGTTCTTTGAAAGGGGAGTAAAAAATTGATAAAAAAATTATATGGCTCATTTTGTTTTCATTAAAGTAAAAATATATTTCAAACTAGAAAGATATTTTATTTTTATTTATCTTTATTTATCTTTAATCAATCATAATTTTATATCAATGTACTATATTTTTTGTATATTTGAATCATATCGGTATGATCCCAAATTTTTTTATGCAAGAAATATCACTACATAAGAATAATAAATGATAATTGGTCTGCATATAAAAATTTGTATGTAGTCATAAATCCAATTTTTTTAATAAAACTTAGTAGTAATTATATATAGTTTTTCTAAAAAACATTTTTTATTAATCCCTTAGAAAATACTTGTTTTTCAATGAATTTTGTTGACATCCTCATTGCCTCACCTTCTAAACTATGACATTAAGAAACGCCCTCCTGTTTTTTGGACTAGATGTGTGATGTTGTGGTGGCCATAAAGTCAGGTGGATTGATGATCTCTCTATGTGGCCCTTGTTCATGAAGTTATACTAGATATTGGACTCCCTACCACATGCTGTGTCAAGAGATCTGAGCACTCACTTCATTGTGCATGCCATCAACTCAATGCTGGTGAACAACACTATACTGCTACTAGTTTATTTTTTATAAATTATTTAGTGTAATATTTTTTTATTAATATTTTTCTTTTTCAACTTTCACTTGTGTTAGGGTGTGGAATGTGATACTATGGTTTAAATGTTTTTCCATCTTCGATTGTTTTTCCAGTACAAATTAATGAAAATGTTAGTAGAGAATAAGATGGGAATTTACTTTGGATCATTCAAATTAATTTAATATTTATTATATAATAATTATATTATATATATCTTTTATTTATTATATTTATTAATATAATATAATATTTTTATAATAAATTTTATAATAAAAAAAAAATGTTTTTATAGAAAAAAATACATTACAAGCGGATATAATTGTTGGAATTGCTTAAAATGACACATAAATTGATATGGTTAATGATATTTCCAAAAAATGAAGTGTTGGTAATACTATTATTAACTAATAAAACTATTGGTGAAAATTTTTACCAAAACATATATAATCTATTGGTAGTACTATAATTGAAATAAAAATATTTTATCAATCGTAATAACATTTTGCGATAGAGTTTTTACCGAAAGTGTAGTGATAGAGAGATATATGTTGGTAAAATGTTTTACCAAAAAATTTTCACCTTTAACAATAGATATGTACTTGTTGGAAAAAATTAATATTTTGTCGTGATTCATTTAAATAAATGTATATTAATCACATACTGTTATTTATAATTCATAGTTATATTCACAAACTAATTAAGCATATACCATTATTTAAAAATGGAACACAATGGAAGGAAATGAAACCATGTCAACACTCATAATAATTATAGGTATTTACCTCTAGATCAAGTCAATAAGGCCGGTATAACAACTCCAAACCTATAATCCTGGATCCGATGCTAAAAAAATAATCATTACATTTATGGCTTTGATACTAATAAACATAACCCAATTTTAGCCATCTAAAACACACAAAATAAAACATAAATATTGGATCTATCACATAACCAAGGAAAATTTAGATTTATAGTTTTAAATAATTATAAAAAAATATTACTTAACAATACCCATGTCTTTATTTGATCATTTTCCCAATAATTTCCCACTTTTATTAGTTCACATTACATCTTCAACACATCTAATAAAACTATTCACACATGAAACCTTTCTAGAAACAATTCATTTAACATTATTCTTCATAACTTAGGGAAATAAAAAACATAAGAAGTGTGAGATAAAAAAAATCAATAAAGGTAAAGATATGCATTAAAAATTTAATGTCATAAGTGAGTAAAGATGAGTATAAGGGTATAATGACATAATCAAAGTGCATGAGCATAAAGTAAGAAACTTTATACCCATAAAAACCAATTTCATTAAACATGTGACATGTCATAAAGAATTATCAAATGAAAGAGTCATGATAATCAATAATCACAATCCATGTGATCCAATCTTGATCAAATGAACCATTAAAACTCATAATAATTATAAAGAAAATATGAAAATCCTTTTCATTATTACAAATTAATTCATATTTTTTATATAAGAATATACATAATACAACCCAAAAGATCATTAAGTATAGACTATTTGATAATTAGGTACATATAATAACATCATTAACATGGGATACAACAACATTATTGAAAAATTCCTAAACATTCTCTTTGAAATCATTGGTCCTCTAAAACTGCATGAGATAACCTAGGGACATACATAAGATAGGGGTGAGATATAAAGACCAGTAAGGGAATAAAAAAATAAAAACATGGAGAAAGTTTTACATGTTAGAAAATTTTCATTTCAGTGGGACATAAAAGTGGTGATAATAATAAAGATGAACAATAAGGCATGGTATAACAAGGTAACATAAATGCATCATGGGAAACGTGAAAACAAATTTAAACATGACATCATAAACATAGGTCAAGGATAACTTCCAAGACATAATAACATTGTGGAAATGTTCCATGATGGATTATGTTCACTCCCTAATCACTTTTTTGCAAATCATTTTTTTTGATTTTCAAATGGTTGGTTTGAGGGTAGCCGGTTCCCTTGCAGCCCGGTTTGAGGAAAACCGGAAACCTCACAACATTCCAGATTCAAACTAGCGGAAAACACAACCAGAGAAAAAAATTCAAAAACAAACACAAAACAAACCACGCACCTCCTCGAGACGCACGCCACCTCGAGCCGCACGCCACCTCGAGCCGCACGCCATCTCGAGAAACCCGTCGACGAAAATCCATCCGTCTCCATACATGTCGCCGGCGAAGATTATGACCATCAGCCTCCATCGACGTCGTCGAAAATGACGGATCAACACCATTCCGGCAGCTACATCATCACCGGCGACCAATGTGAATGTCACTGGCGAGAGAACACGGCCATCAACAACCATCGGCGTCGTCGGAAAACAACAGATCAACACTTTACACCAATCGTCCCAACACCAGGACGCCAGTGAACTTCACCGACGTCCATCATCACACACTCATCCGCGTCGGCGATGAGAAGCAGCGCGTCACCACCGGTGAAACTCATCACCGAAAACAACGAGGCAGAAACTCTCGTCAATGAACCAGCGAGGTAGAAACCCTCCGCAAAGAAACAGCAGACCCAACCACCAAAACGTAAAACAGAAAAATCAAAAAGAAAACAGAAACAGATCCCTTCGCCACCTTCAACCCCGCTGGAGAAGACCTTGAAAACCCCCAAATCACACACATCCACCCCAGATCGAAGCAGCAAACCCGAAATCTCGACCTAGGACTGGCTCTGCAACGCGAGGACCACGAACCCACAAACCTGCTCATGGCGAATGCCGGAAATTCTAGCAACCTCGTCGCAACCTGGTCTTAAGCTCATGGGTCCAGATCCAACAGCATCTCGGAGTCACGGGACCTAGAGGAGGAGCCCAAGCCTGACCTAGCCGCGGAGGAGCCAAAAAAGGGGAAGTGAAGCCGTCTCTCCACGGGGAGAGGAAGGCGACGACGGGAGGAGAAGACCTCTCCGCTCAGAGCCCCTTACGGGCGCATCCTCGATCAAGAAATTATCAGGGTGGCCTCATCTAGGAAGCAAGATCCAGAGACTGCTCTGTGGGGCCACTCCCTAATCACTTTAATTATGTATCATGAGACTAAAATATTACACAATTCATTAGAGTGCTATATAATTCTAGGATCACCTCTCACTTTCGTATCATGTACAAGCATAAGTGTGCCACATAGATCATTAAAAATAGGATCAAATTTCATCACATTTAGTTAAAAGGTCAAGTAATATGGAATAAATACATGTAATTACCAAATAAATTAAGTATGTGTATGTCTAGTTGAATACCCTTGTGTGTAAATTGCAACAATATTCACAACAAAAAGGTTTGGTAGGGAAAAATTGTATTGAAATCTTAGCAACATAACAACAATACATAAATTTTCATAAAATGGTTTAATGATAGAAAAATGGGGCTATCATAATTTTCATATAAAATGGATATTAATAGGGATATAGGAAAAAATATTCCAATATTAGTAATTATAAATAAAAGGCATAAAAATTAGAAGATGTTAAATAAAGAGGAGAAGGAGAGGATCCCTTACCTTGAGTGTGTGATTCCAAAAGCATGTGAGGAGATTATTGAGAGATTGGGGGAACATTGGGAGGACTATATAGAGGTAAAGGGAGATTAATTACATTCTAAAAGTTTTTTAGGGAAGAGAAAATGGATTTTCTTTGGGATTATGTAGGAAAAGAGATGGGAGTTCTTTATTATTTCGCAAACTTAGGTTTTAGAATCTATAAAATAAAGTAATAAAAAACACAAAAATTCCCATGGGATTTCCCATGATTTATACCAAATAGGATTGGTTTTTATTATTTTATATTTCAAAGGGTTTAAATAATTAAAATCTTACTTGTGGTTATGTGTAAGTGAGTCTTGTTTATAAAGAAATGATTTTAAAACCTTAAAAAAATAATATAGGTTTTGAAGGATTCATAGAGGATTTATAAAATTAATAAAAACACCTAAAAAACAAATTATTTTTAAAGGTAAGAATATATTTGGACATTGTTTCCGACGCTTTCACCGGGGCGTGCGCATCCGTCTATGAGGACGCGCGGCTGTTGCCCCGCATTCCCGCTTTCCAAAGGCGGGTGACATTCGTTCCTTGTTCAGGTACGTCTTCTCCTTGATCGAAACGGGATGATGGGATGTCGGTTCTTCCTTCCGTGGATTCCTCCTCGGAACTCGTCACCTAGTCCGGGTCTCCCTCATAGATTTAATACGTTGTTCGTGAATCTCATTCCCGGTGCCATATTGTCATGGACGCCGGTTAATTACACTACTTCCCTCAAGACTTTCCATAGGGTCTTGACATGGTAGCGACCTTCGGTCGGAGTAGACGGCAACATCAGGAATGTCCGGGAATCTCTGGGTGCGTGGACATATGGGTACCTGTATTCTTCCTCATAAGATGGCATCTTAAGGGTGAAGAACCCGAGGCATACATCTGAGGTTTTCCTCAGCTTCCTGTGTTTAACACAGGGTATGTTGCAAGATTAACGTCTAACAGAGACGGTTACACCAAAGGCGTTCCATCCGAGGTTTTCCTCAGGCATCTCATGTTTATCACAAGGTAGGCCGCGAGTTTAACATCTTGCGGAGATGAAATAAGGGTGATCACAACGTCCAATGAGGACGGATCCAAGGTGGTGCACTCCCTAGAGGGGAAAAGGGTGATGAATCGGGGTGTACACAGAGGACAACGACCCAGAGATATGATGGGGCTTACACGTGGAAAGCGGCCCATGCGCCGCTAGGAGCAGCGAGGAGGTGGATGGCATGATCCCACCGGGATGTGGCGGACCAGGTGAGAATCAGGATGGGTGGTGGATGGATGAATGAAGTGGAGGGGGAATGAAATGGGACCATCACAGGGGGCGATAGTGAAGTTGGGCTTGAGCCTTGAAGAGGCTTCCTACGTAACCCCGTGGCAGGGAATCAAAGTCCGCATAGTTCGGGATGGTGCCGGTAAACCAACGTGAAGCTGGACCTTGGCCCGACGAATGTCGTCAGAGAACCAACGTGAAGGTGGACCTTGGTCTGATGGGCATCGTCAGCGTACCGACGTGAAGGTGGACCTTGGTCCGATGGGCATCGTCAGCGTACCGACGTGAAGGTGGACCTTGGTCCGATGGGCATCGTCAGTGTACCGACGTGAAGGTGGGCCTTGGTCCGATGGGCATCGTCGGCGTACCGACGTGAAAGTAGACCCGTGGGTCCACTAATGGTGGGATTGAACCTTGGGAATGTTTCCTACGTACCATGCCTTGACATGGATCAAAATCCTCGTAGTTCAGGGAATACAGTTTAACGTCATGCGGGACGATAGTGAACCCTGACATGAATGAACGACGGGCGGTGGGTGTCGGCGAACTGACGTAAGTGAGGGACTTTGGTCCGATGGGAGTTGGGCTTGAACCTCTGGGAGGATTCCTACATACCATGCCTTGACATGGATCAAAGACCTCGTAGTTCGGGGTGGTCACAACGGCTTGCCGTCGGACGGGAATTGCAGTTTAACGTCGTGCTGGACGTGGGTAGAACACGACGTGAATTGGATGATGGGTGGGCTTGAACCTCGTGGAGGCTTCCTACGTACCACGCCTTGACATGGATCAAAGACCTCGTAGTTCATATGGGGATTTGTCGGTGAACCGACGTGAAAGTGGACCTTGGTCCAATGAGTGGTGGGATTGAACCTCTGGAAGGCTTCCTATGTACCATGCCTTGACATGGATCAAAGACCTCGTAGTTCAGGTGGGAATGGGTGTGCAGTTTAATGTCATGCAGGACAAGGGGGCATACAGTTTAACGTCATGCTGGACGAGGGAAAAACTCGACGTGAATGAATGACCGAGCAATGTGGCTTGAACCTCATGGAGGCTTCCTACGTACCATGCCTTGACATGGATCAAAGATCTCGTAGTTCAGCTGGGAAAGGGTCGCAGCAGCTTACCACTGGACCCGAATGCAGTTTAACGTCGTGTTGGACGGGGGCGAGACCCGACGTGAAAGACGGGTGGGATTGAACCTCATAGAGGCTTCCTACGTACCATGCCTTGACATGGATCAAAGTCCTCGTAGTTCGCTAAGATGGGTCGCAACGACTTACCACTGGACCAGAATGCAGTTTAACATCGTGCTGGACGGGGGTGAGACCCGACATGAAAGACGGGTGGGCTTGAACCTCATAGAGGCTTCCTACATACCATGCCTTGACATGGATCAAAGTCCTCGTAGTTCGCTAGGATGGGTCTCAATGGCTTACCACTGGACCAGAATGCAGTTTAACGTCGTGCTGGACGGGGGTGAGACCCGACATGAAAGACGGGTGGGCTTGAACCTCATAGAGGCTTCCTACGTACCATGCCTTGACATGGATCAAAGTCCTCATAATTCGCTAAGATGGGTGTCAGGGTCGGTGCTCACTCTAAGACCACGTGAGTGTTGCTCGGTGTGAGAAACAAGAGGTTGCAAGGACCTGACGATCACGTCGCGAAGGGAGCGTCCGTGAGAAGCGAAGAGGGGCTTACGCGTTAGGCGGCCCACGGTGCTGGGACTTACTCCAGGATGGAGGCCCATGGAAAAGGATGACGATGATTTCGGGCTTGAGCCTTGAAGAGGCTTCCTACGTACCATGCCTTGACATGGATCAAAGACCACGTAGTTCTTCTGATGACGGCTTACCGCCAATTGGTTTGTTTCAACGGCTTACCGCTGGATTGGGTGTGAACGACTTACCGCTAACTAGGGTCACAACGGCTTACCGCTGGATAGGGTTTTCAACGGCTTACCGCTGCATAGGGATGTCAACGGCTTACCGCTGAAAAGGAGTGACAATAGTGGATGGGGCTTACGCTAGGAAGCTGGCCGGATGCCGCTATGGAGCGGCAATGGTGAATGGGGCTTACGCTAGGATGCTGCCCGGGTGCCGTTATGGAGCGACAATGGTGAATGGGGCTTATGCAAGGATGCTTCCTGGGTGCCTCTATGGAGCGACACTGGTGAATGGGGCTTACGCTAGGAAGCTTCCTGGGTGCCGCTATGGAGCGGCACTGGTGAATGGGGCTTACGCTAGGAAGCTGCCTGGGTGCCGCTATGGAGTGGCACTGGTGAATGGGGCTTACACAAGGATGCTTCCCGGGTGCCGCTATGGAGCGGCACTGGTGAATGGGGCTTACGTAAGGATGCTGCCCGGGTGCCACTATGGAGCGGCACTGATGATTGGGGCTTACGCTAGGAAGCTGCCCGGGTGCCGCTGTGGAGCGGCACTGGTGAATGGGGCTTACGCAAGGATGCTGCCCGGGTGCCACTATGGAGCAGCACTGGTGATTGGGGATTACACTAGGAAGCTGCCCGGGTGCCGCTGTGGAGCGGCAATGGTGGATGGGGCTTACGCAAGAAGCTGCCCGGGTGCCGTTATGGAGGGGCACTGGTGAATGGGGCTTACGCAAGAAGCTGCCCGGGTGCTGCTGTGGAGCGACACTGGTGAATGGGGCTTACGCTAGGAAGCTGCCCGGGTGCCGCTATGGAGCGACACTGGTGAATGGGGCTTACGCAAGAAGCTGCCCGGGTGCCGCTATGGAGGGGCACTGGTGAATGGGGCTTACGCAAGAAGCTGCCCGGGTGCCGCTGTGGAGCGGCACTGGTGAATGGGGCTTACGCTAGGAGCTGCCCGAGTGCCGCTATGAAGGGGCACTGGTGAATGGGGCTTACGCAAGAAGCTGCCCGGGTGCCGCTGTGGAGCGGCACTGGTGAATGGGGCTTACGCTAGGAAGCTTCCCGGGTGCCACTATGGAGCGGCACTGGTGATTGGGGCTTACGCTAGGAAGCTGCCCGGGTGCCGCTATGGAGCGGCATTGGTGAATGGGGCTTACGCTAGGAAGCTGCCCAGGTGCCGCTAAGGAGCGGCAATGGTGAATGGGGCTTACGCTAGGAAGCTTCCCGGGTGCCGCTATGGAGCGGCACTAGTGAATGGGGCTTACGCTAGGAAGCTGCCTGGGTGCCGCTATGGAGCGGCACTAGTGAATGGGGCTTATGCAAGAAGTTGCCCATAATGTCTTCCTCATGTCAGGCCATGAGGGCGTCCCAACTCACTGATGAATTGAGGCCTTCACCTATGCACTGGTGCACAAGCGGGAGAATGCCAAGGGGCTTTGGAATTATGCCGTTGTAATCATGGCATTAGGCATCTTATACTTGGAGCATAAGGCATCTCTTATTTGGAGCAAGAGGCATCCTATGTTTGGAGCATAGGGTTTACTACAGTTTATAGTCATGTAGAAAGGACTGTTAGCATCTCATGGTTGGAGCATAAGGCATCTCTCGTATAGGGCAAGAGGCATCCTATGTGTGGATCATAGGGAGAATACTACAGTTTAGAGTCATGTAGGTAGGACTGTTGGCATCTCATGCTAGGAGCATGAGGCATCTCTCGCTTGGAACAAGAGGCATCCTATCATTTGATAGATAGGGAGAATACTACAGTTTAGAGTCATGTAGGTAGGACTATTGGCATCTCACGCTAGGAGCATGAGGCATCTCTCGCTTGGAACAAGAGGCATCCTATCATTTGTTAGATATGGAGTGCTACAGTTTAAAGTCATGTAGATAGGACTGTTCGCGTCTCATGCTAGGAGCATGAGGCATCTCTCTTATAGGGAGAGAGGCATCCTATCGTTTGTTAGATAGGGAGTACTACAGTTTATAGTCTTGTAGATAGGACTATTGGCATCTTATGCTTGGAGCACAAGGCATCTCTCGTTAGAAGCGAGAGGCATCCTATGTTCGGCACATAGGGATTGCTACAGTTTAGAGTCATGTAGAAAGGAATATTAGGCAGCAGGTTCCTAGAAATGGTTGGTGTTGGGACTTACGCAGGGGCGGCCCTTTCTGGTTGAACCTGGCATAGGAGCCAAGTGATTGGGTTTGGAGGAGTTACCTGAGGAATGGTTCGACTCAAGGTACCCGGGGAATTGATGATGAGAATCTCAACTCACGACATGGGATGAAACCAAGAGGAATATGTCAACTCAAGGTGTTTCATGGTGTGTGGAGGAGTATCTCAAATCATGGTGTTCCATAGGTGGTAGGTGGGAGCGCATAAGGGCGCAATGGAAAATCTCGGCATCCCGGCTCGAAAAGTTCGCGGTGCGACTCTCAATTTTTCATGGGGGTCTATGACGGTAGTGAAGGGGTCTCGCGGAGCTTGGTCTCGCGGAGCAGCATCACAGAGCAGCATCGCGGAGCGGCATCGCGGAGTATGGGCTCGCGAAGCAAAGGGCTCTTGCGGAGCTTGGTCTCGTGGAGCAGCATCGCGGAGCGGAATCGCGGAGCATGGGCTCGCGAAGCAAAGGGCTCTCGCAGAGCTTCCGCTCACGGAGCAGCAACGCGAAGGAAGCTGCTCGCGGAGCATGGCTTCGCAGAGCCGCAATGCGGAGCTCCGCTCGGCCACCCAAGGGGCGAAGTGGCCGTGGCCGTCCTTTTGGAGAAGGGGGGTTAGCTAGGTATTTATAGGCAGGGGCGCCGCGAAGCAGAACTCCTGCGCCGCCTCAGGAGCTTCGCGGCGCGCTCGCGAATGTCAAATTCGTTCGTGGAGAGGTACCGCCTCTGGAGCTTCGCGACGAGCTCGTGAACGTCAAATGCGTTCGCGGAGAGTTACCGCCTCCGGAGCTTCGCGGGACCGCGATGCTTGGTTGCTTCGCATCGGTGCTTCGCGAGGAGTCTTCGCGGCACATTGCGAACGCCAAACGGTTTCGCGGAGCCTCTCACCTTATTGCTTCGCGGCGGCGCTCCGTGATCACGGAGGTGGCTTCGCGAATGGGCTTCGCGAACCAGATTCCCAGCCAAACTTCAAACGTCCATAACTCCTAATCCGTAACTCCGTTCGGGCCCTACGACCTACCAAATCGAAGCTTGCGAAATGGACTACGATCTTGGATCATGTATGTAAGCATTTGGAAAATTTTGGAGACGCGTTTTCCGGGGTCTACAGACATTTATACCCTTAATATCATTTTTTACATCGCTTTTGGGTCATTATGATTTCCTTATACACATCGTATATTTATACCGTATTTAATTCTTAATCAAAAATTCATCTATCCCAGAAAATTATAAAAAATTATCCATTGGATAATTTTAGCATTCTAATTCCAAAAATAATATTTATTTTCTCCAAATAATTTTCTAAATATGTTAATTTTAAATTTTAAGACAAGAATATACATTTATTAGGAAATTTTAGTTTTTTTACAATAACAGTTTTCAAACCGTTGTAAAAATTATTTTTGATTTAATAAAATTATATTATAAACTATAATTAATAATTATTATTTGATAATAAAATTTTATTAAAATAAAATTTATTTCCAAAATTAATTAATTCATGAAATGTAATGTCTCAATAGAAATTACATATTACCCAAAAAATCAATTTGTGTTTTATCAAATCAAAATAATAATAATTTATAAAGTAACAACAATAAGATGTAAATATAAACATTATTATATTGAAAATAAAATATAAATATTCATTTTACTAGGGTCTTGATACACAATCCTTTATTACACCAGCGAATGATATAAGGGTAATATGCATGATGGTGAGACTTTCATGGGGTGGGTTGGCATACATGGTTTGGGTCATGATCTCGATGAGCTTGAAATTCTCCCACAGATGGTTTCAATCATGATTTAGTTATTAAATATCTTCTAAGGATTAGTCAATTGAAAACCCCATTGGTTCTGACTCTCTTATAATCTTTGATAAATGGGCTTTATAGTGTACAATCCTTCTAGTAGAGGCAATGCTTCTTTTTTTAGTGTCAATTGGATTTATCATACCCTATATTTATACTAATCATATCATCACTATTCAAAGTCTATATTATCAATGGTTATGATGCTTAATTTTATTTTAAATCTGATAAGATATAATAAACCTAATAAGTGCATGTGCTTTATATAACCATAATACATAATGAGGCATTTAATTCAATCAAAAAAATAATTTTATTTATAAAATTTTTGGTCATTACAATATCCCCCCTTCATAATTCCCACCCTGGAATTTTTCATTTCACACACTAAAACAGATAAGGATTATTTTGTTTTATCACCACCTCCAGTTCTCACATCATTTCTTTAAACTTGTGGTTTCTCCATAATAATTTTACTAGGTGTGTTTTATTATTTCATAGGACATAGTATCTATGATCTTAAGATCTTCACCTACTTCTATTTTTAAGAAAGATCATTCTATAATGGAACCACCTCTGGATTTAGCTCTTGTATTTGGTATGGTATGTACTTCCTCAAGAGATATACATAGAACACATAATTTACTTGAGATAGGTTAGGTGGGAGTTATAGTGGATAAGCTAAGACTCCAATATGATCAAAGATATCAAAGGGACTGATGTATCTTGGACTAATATTTACCTTATTACTAATTCTCATGAATTTATTCCATGGAGATATGCATAGGAATACCTTATATTTAACCTAAAACTCTAGGTGTTATTGATGATTTTCAGTATAGATCTTCTGTTAACTCTGAAGAGTCCTGATGTACTGCTGAATGGTCCTAACTTATTCCACTATTTCCTTGACCATTTTAGGACCCAAAAGTTTGCATTTCCCAACTTCATCCCAGTATGTAGGTGTTATAAACCTCTTTACATAAAGGTCTTAATAGGGATAAATTTAGATTCTTGATTGGAAGCTATAATTGTATGAGAAATATAACAGAGGGGGATGTTGATTCTATCACACTTTGAAGTCTACTAAGAATGATCTCAACATTTCCTCAAGTGTTTTAATAGTCTGATCAGATTCACCATTAGTTTGTGAGTGATAAGTTGTTCTGAAGTTCAACCCAACATTTAGAGTATGTTGGAGACTCTTCCAGAACTTAGAAGTAAATCTTCGATCTCAATCAGATATAATTGATAGTGGTGTTCCATGAAACCTCACCACTTCTTTAATGTATATACTTGCAAGTTGATTGAATGAGAGGTCCTATTTAATTGTAATGAGGTGATAAGTCTTTAAAAGATGATTTACCATAACATGTATAGAAATTTTTCCTATTGATTCCTTCAAAAGACCAATGAAAAAGTCCATTGCTATGTTTTCCCATTTCCACGTAAGTATGGGTAATGGTTGTATCATCCCCTTGTATTTTTGCCTTTCAGACTTCACTTACTAAAAAACAAGACACCTTAATGTATATTCTCTGATATCCTTCTTCATATTTTCCCACAAATAGTTCTCTAATAGATATTGATACATATTTGTGATTCCTGTATAGTTGGAGAAGGTCAAGGTATGCTCATTATCCATCATCTCATTATTTAACTCTGGTTTGATAGTAAACATAGTCATGACCCAAATATTGTAACACATTCCTCATTAATTTTAAACTCTAAGGATTTACGTTTTCTTATAGCTTCCACCTTATTTTGAATTTTACATTATCTCTTTAAGAATCCTTTATCTTCTCCATAAGGGATGATTGATAAATCATTTAGGAAAGGGTTTATGATGTTCATTCCTTTATTATTACCATTTCAATCCTTTTGAAGTCCAATAAGATTATATCCTTCTCAATGCTCACCAATGAAAAAATTTCTAGATCCTTTCTACTTAGAGAATCTACTACTTTGTTGTATTTCCCAAGATGGTAGTGGATTGAGTAGTCATAGTCCTTAATTAGATCTAACTATCTTTTCTGGTGCACATTCAGATCTTTCTATTTTGAATATATACTTGAGGATCTTATGATTTGTATATATTTTACACTTCTCCCAAAAGAGATAAATCCACAATATTTTAAATGTAAATATTAATATGAAAAAATCCAGATAATGTACTGGGTAGTTCTATTAATGAAATTTAAATTACCTTGAGGAATAGGCTTTTTATTCTCTATTAATACACAACCTAAGACTTTCTTTAAAGAATCACTGTTTACCATAAAAATCTCCCCACTTTTAGGTAGTATACGTATAGGTGCAATGATAAAACTCTTTTTAAACTCCTTGAAACTCTATTCACATTCATTATTATATAAAAACTTGAGTCCCTTCTAAGTTAGATTGGTTAGAGGGTTTTAAAATCATGATATATTTATAAAAAATTGATGATAGTTCCAATTTAATACAAGGAAACTAAAAATTTCTAACATAGTGGTTTATCTTTCCCATCCTTTAATTGTATATATTTTTGAAGGCTCTACCTATATCCCTTTTCTGGTGATGATATTCCATTGGAAAGATACTTGGTCTAGATAAAAGTTTTATTGAGAACTGAACCATTCATTTAGGAGGGAGAGTAGAAAATTTTCTGGGGAACACATCTAAAAATTACCTTACATTGGGCATGTATTCAAGGATTATATTTTCCTTAGAATCAATAATTTTATCTAGATGTGATTTTTTTTAGGGTAATAATATCCATTATTGAGATATTGGTTCTAAAGAAGATTATCCTCCTCCTTGAACCCATATAGAATTAGAGGATGATTTGAGATAGAGAGATTCATTTTCCTTCTCTTGAAAATTTATGCTGGATCTATTTAAGGATATCCAATACATACCCATAATTGAATCAAATTCCAAAAATGGTAGTATCACATGGTTCACTGAGAATTTCATCCAATAAATTTTGACATGGGAGGAGTTATATACTTGGGATTCAACAATTACCCCATTCACTACTAGATAAGGGACCTATACCAATAGATATATACCCATGATTTAGAACAACTGTGGGTACAGAGGTTATTTTCCAAGCCAATACCAATGATTTTTAAAAAACCATTGGTATATGTTATTGCATACCAATGGTTTCTTGAAACCTTTGGTATATAATTCTAAATATTTGAAGCCCGCTTAATCTCATACTCTCCCCCCTCCTTCGAACCCTGCCTCCTCATATGAATCTGTGCATCTCTCATCCCCTTAGGCAACTTAAACGAGCCTCCTCCCTCCCCTCCTACAATTTAGGCCACCCCACTACCCACCTTAGGTGAATTCGGCCTCCCCAATGTTCTCCTCAAGAGATTTTAGCAACCCCACTGCCATCCTCACATGATTTTGGAATACCCACCCATCCGAAATGTTCTTTATCTAGTAATTTTTTGTTTCAATATATTAGAGGTAACATTTTATTCCCTCCTCTTATTTCTTATATATAGTTTTTAATATTTTAAATTGTTTTATTTCAAGTGACATGATTTCGATTTTTGATGTTAGTGTTTCTATTTCCTTTTATTTTATTCAGAATTTACTATGCTATAGGTGTTTTCTAAATTCATATTTGGCCTAAATATTCATGTTGTGGACAATATATAGGGTTAATTTTCTATTTCATTAATTTATTTTGATTATTTATCTTGTAGAAAATGTGGGGAATTTTCTGATTCAAATGGTATCTTGATGGGAAATGGTTTTTTATAAACTACCTATGTTTGATAAAATTCTATGGTTTGTTTTCATAATTAAACACACATGTTTTTAGTATTATAAGAAAAATTAGGCTTCTAAATGTGTTAATGTTTTGTATTAAAATAGGGATTTCATGTTTTGATGGTATTTTTGGATTAAAAACATGAACAAAGGTATTCCATGAATTGTGTGGTTATAATTTTTGATGACTATATTTTCTTTTGTAATTATGTTGGCATGGAATGTTGTTTTGTACAAAAATTTCCAATTATGTATGTTGTATTTATAAAAGTGAAGGCCTAATTGGCACCTTGTTATGTGTTGATTATTGGTGGTTCCATTTTTACTCACCATTTCTTTTGTTGATTTTTTTCTTATCTATGTGATGGATGCTTGGTTAGGTGATGCATGTTGTTCTTATGTGTCGGGGGTCATATTGATGGTAGTGTATAAGGTGGCAAGGACATGATAATGTTCTTAGTCCCAGGGGCTTGTTATTATATTGTGATGATGTTATCATACATGGTCTACCTAAATTATTATTCCATGAGGAGACAAAGGTTAATAAGTGGGTATTAGTGGGACATTTGTAGAATAGTAAAGGTTGTTCTTTGGCTAGACCCCCTTAGTTGTATATAAAACCTTGATTTTTGTTTTTGAACTAAGAAGAATAAATATAGTGATTCAGTGGATAAATGTCTGATTATACCCTACCGATAACTAGGTCCATGTTTTCATGTCTTGTGTGGTAATGTTAGTCATCATGATTTTTCATAATGATATGTATTTATGTTATTGAACATTCATTTATACATTTTCATTTGTATTGTTTGTTTCTTGGATGATATTTCTTAGTGAGTTGACCCTTATGTGTATTAAACTTATTTTTTTAGTGTTATTCCATCCTTGTATTTAATATGTTTGTTCTTGATTATTTACCCGTACTTCCTTTTTTACCTTGAGGTGGGTCTATGTGTATGATTTTAAAGAAAAAGGAAAAAATTGTTTTCAGAGAGACATTAGTATTTTCATGATTTTGAAAAGTTTTAAACCATGTGTTTTTAATTTTAAAATAGTTATATTTAAAGATTTTTTCCCTTGGAAATTTCTTTGTCTTTAAATAGCACCAATTTCAGGAAATGGTTTTACTACATGGGAATCATTAATGAAGTGCATATCTTAAACTTTTTTTCTCCCATTCATTTAAAGTGAAAATTAAAGCCTATTTTTCCACACCTTTTCTTAAAATTTGTTTCTATAATAAAATGGATGAATGAGACTCATGGTGGTATCCTACCAGTTTCATCTCATACCTAACAAACTCATATTGATAGTAATGTAGTAATCATGTCTTGTGAAGGTATTTTCATCTATTGGTTTTTTGGTTGGATACATTATTGGCTTTCCTTTGATGTGGATGGTTATTGGAATTGTGTTCGTGAATTTATTTTCATGAGGGGATTGTGATCAGACCTTCAGTTTTTACAACCTATTGGATTAAGTTTTTATTGCTTTTTGGTCTAAATTTTTGTCACATTTATCTTTCATTTTATTTCTGAAACTTTTTGCTAATGTGTATTTTATTTCTACCTCCATTTCTGGTGCTTGTTCCTTATTATTTATGGAATTTCTTGTTTAGTTAGTTTAAATATGTTTTTGAGGCTGTAACCAACCCTAATGGTTATGTGTGACACCCTTGATGCTTGTCGTTAGCTCAAGGGGATCATAGACACTCTTCAGGTATGTGGACAATCGTCTTGTATATTGATTGTATCCCCATGTTCTTAGATTATTGTTTGGAACCTATGTTCTTGTTGTTTATCCTTTTTGTGTGGGTTGACATAGTGATTCCTAACAATGTTCTTCCTTATTATTTGTGTGTGGTTTACATCTTTATGTTTTTAAGTGGTATTTTAAAATTTTTTTAAATAAAGAAATAGAAAGTGTAATCATATAGTTATTTAAAACTATTTTGTAAATGAATTTGATATGGTGTGTTATTTTAATTGAAAAATGTTGTTTCTAAATTAGTTTTGGAATAAGTTTCATAGGAAATAATGTTTTGTTTTTTAATGAAACTATGAGTGTGTTTTGGTTTTGAAGACAATATTTTAGGACAATGTGCCGAGTTTTAACACACTTTTTTTGTGTTTTCATTTCATTTCATAAAAACTTATAAAAAATGATAATTTTTTCATTTCAATCCATTTTGTTGAACCTCTTGATCTTTCTGATGAGATGTTTGGATAGTGACCATGATAATAAATTCTTAAATGACAGGGATACCCACATTGGTTCATTATTTTTAGTCATCACTTACAACATATGTTATTTATATTATTATTTATTTTTCTATATTATAGTATAATTTGATGATATTAATATTAAAATTAGATATAATGATTTTTTTTAATTATGGATTACATTATTGATTGGAAGATAATTTTTTTCCTTGTAATAGAATTTATAGGAGCTGTATGTATTATATCAATTGGATTTAAACCAAGTTTCAAAAGAATTTCTAATTTTTTTAGATTTTTCATTTAATAATGCTTCATATGAAGGTTGTATATAGTTTTCATATTATAATTGTTTTTTAAGACTCTAGTTAAGACAAGAATAAGTCAGATACCGTCTAAAAAAAGATGGATTTCCAAAAAAATATTCTGTTTGGTATCACCATGGAGAGATTGGAAAATATTCTACTATTCATTAATGAAAACAAAGAAGTGGTATGAAGAATTTGATATTTTATCAGTTTCCATTTGTGAATAATCAAGAGAGAGATAGTATTCTAGTTCAAGAAGATAATGATTTAAATAAACATGAGGAAAATATTGAAGATGATTATATTGAGAGAGTGAAAATTTTAATATATAATTCTAGAACTCCAACATATCAGTAATGTACTAAAATGAAAAAATTGGAATTTTAAACACAGTTATATCATAGGAAAACCATGTATGGAATTTATAATACCTAAAATGATTATATTATTTCATTTTTGAATGAATTTATTCCTGATGGTGTAAATATTACATCCAATCATTACAGGTCATGAAAGTTAATTAAGAATCTTGGATTTGATACTAATAAAGATCATACTTGTCCTCTTAGAGGGATATTTTCATTGATGCCTCCATAATCATATCAACTACCCTCTTATTCACATACCATGTCTACAATGCCTTCACAGATGTTCCCACCTCTTCCATATCCATATTCGATGATGTATCCCCTAGCCTACTACACATATTCTTCCATGTCCACGTCGCCTATAATTCCTACAACCCATCCAACAACTGAGGAGTCTATTATTTCAGCTTCCACTATTGTGCATGAATACCACCCAGAGCATGCATTTGAATAGAAATTCCTTCATAGGTTGCTGATACAGGACAACCCACAGATCCGTCACAATCTATTGAGCAGACTGTATCAATTTTTTTATTACCATTGTGTCAAATTATGTCATTTTATTCTTTTCCTCTTGTACCATAAATTAATAATTCTCCCCCTCATTTTCTTATTCAATGGGACCTTCTCCTAGGAGATGTGGGCACAATCATATACAAAAAGTATGGAATTGTTGAACATTGTTAATGGTGGATTACAGTAAATAAAATCAGATGATAGGTAAAAATTAAAGGTAGTGTAGAAGTTTTATGGAATATTTAACCAAATACCATGATATTATTCGGGTAGAACCGGTCTCATGTATACATATCAGTAAATACATTATGGGAAAAGCATGGGAGTGGATATGGGTAAGAAGGTTATATAATTTTATATCTACATTATTTTTTTATTTAAATGAAATAACATGTTCGTTGGAGATTCAGTTTAATTTCACAAACAAAGAAGCTTTTAAGACTACAAGGTTGATGGATCTTGGGGAGTTATAGCAATTATAGAAGCATGAGTTGTATGTTGGTTGAAAGAACAAAATAGGTTCTGATTTTGAGGGTGTACCAACTTTCCTAGACTCTCGAAAAAACTCAATATCAAAAAATGATTACACATTAGAAGATATTTGAGTTTAAGGTATTCCTAATATTTAATGGGTTTAAAATAAAATTTAATTTCTATTACTTGTATTGTAATTTTTTTAGGAATATTATGAAAAAAAGAACAAATATTCAATGACGTATGTACACACATTGGGGTGCACTATAATTCCTGATCATGAGAAGCGCCAAATTCTTTAATCTGAATTAAAATAATGTCATTACTTATATTGTTACCTAGTTATCTTTGCATATTTATTTTTAAGTTTTATTATCATTAATACCTTTAATAAAAGGATGAAAATACCCATTTAAAATGGCCATTAGGCCTAATGACCAATTTTCCAATTAGGTATAATGGCCAATTTTACTCTAGGCCTAATGGCGAGTTGGCCAATTAGGCCTAAAGGACAATTTTACATTAGGCCTATAAGAGAATTGTACATTAAGACTATTGGAAAATTGATCATTATTCTATTATCCCGAATTTCCAATTTTCTTATAGGCATAATGGACAATTAGCCTATAGGCCTAATGGACAATTTTCCAATTAGGCCTAATGGCCAATTGGCCTATTAGGCATATATGCCAATTGGCCATTAGGCCTAATGGGAAAATTTGCAATTAGGAATAATCGAACATTGTCTTATAGGAATAATGTACAATTATACTATAGGACTGATGTACAATTGGCCTATTAGGCATATAGTCCAATTTTCTATTAGGCATATAGGAAAATTGGCCATTAGGCCCAATTGTCCAATTGGCCATTAGAACTATAGGCTAATTGGACATTATCCCTAATGGAAAATTGTACAATTAGTCCTAATGGACAATTGAAAAATAATACTAATGGTGAATTAGATTATAGGACATTAGGACTAATTTCCAATTGTCCTAGAGGCCAAACGACCAATTGGCTATATATGTATACATATATGTATACACCCTTTATCACATTAATTATGAATTTTTTGATCTATTTAAAAGTTTTTCCATTTTATTATTATTAAATATTTTAAAATTATTACAATTTTAATTTGTTCATACTAATAAATGTATTTTTTAACAACCTATATTGGAAATCAAAGGCTGTCTACCTCAAGTTATATTTTTTTGCTCAAGTAGGAAGATAAAGGATGGAAGTGAAGTAAATGCACAAACACAAGAAAAGATTGTATGTTTTTCTATATTTAAAATATTTATATGAAATTAATAATTAAATATACTGTTTATATTCTCAAGAAACTTACATGGAGGCCCTTGATGATAAATAAGATGACAACTTCAGGTCAAATGATCATTTGAGTCAGGTTTTTGGTGACGATCACTATGGAAGAGTTAGATGTAGACCAAGGAAAATATTACCCCCTATAGTTATTGTTCCTCATTGGGATCCTCTCAAGTATCTTAGTCCCCCCGAGATGAAAAGAACTCATACATTATAATTTGAAGCAAAAGATAGCTTTAGAGGAGCGTGAATGAAGTAAATAGAAGTGTGAAAGAAATAATAGGATCACCGAAAAATTGCTGAAATCTATGTCAGTTAATAGTCAATCACTTCCATCCGAGGCTGATATTACTATTGATTCATATATGTAATTGATGATTTCTTTAAATGATGACCCGAGTGATGCCAATGATGGTCCTAGTGGCGATCGAGATGAAGGTGGTGGTGATGATGTTGTTGATGATGTTGCTACTCCTAATGATGCTGTTGGTGAGGATGTTGCTACTGTTGCTGCTACTACTGATGATTATGATGTTAACGATGCTGTTGAGGATGAGGATGTTGAAAATGGTGGAGATATTGATCCTCTTCATTTTTTACTGATAAAGAAGGATACACGTGCAGTTTTTAATAACTTAAATTGATTTTTTTTATGGATGTATACCTATATTTTAGTATTTTATATAGTTTTAAAATTATTACAACCTGTTGGTTGGATCCTAAATGTAAATAATTTTTATTTCATTTAATGTAGATTTTTTGGTTTATTTGATTTATAAGTTCATGCATTTGGGTAAGGAAGGTGGTGGGGCTTCTTCCAAATGCAGGCAACATGCTATACCCACAGTTTGTAGAACCGAGGGTATAGTTTTCTATGATGAGAATACATATGCCCTCAGTTTTTAAAACATGGGTATAGAGCTATACTCATGGTTTATTGAAACCATGGGTATGAAAAAATCCATGTGACCTATACCCATTATTTCTATACAAACTGTGGGTATAAGTTTATACTGACACCTTAATTCACCAGAGTTCTCAAAACCATGGGTATAGCCAATACCCATGATTTTAGGGGCTATAACAATGGTTTAAAATCATGGGTATAGGTGCCTTTTCCAATAGTGATTTTTTTTCATGGGAATCTTTACTTCCATGCTCTATGATGGTGTTTAGATAGTTCTACTCAACTTGAATGATAAGAAGGAATGTGTAGAACTATGGATGATAACCTTACCTTTCACCTTTTGATTCTAGTTCTAACCATTAACATTACCCAAAAAAGTCTTAGGGATGATAATTTTAAACCAATTAAACTCATAAATGGGAATCCAATAACATTACATGGATAATTTATAAATTAATTTTTTCCCTTAACTTATGAATTTCTAGTCTTCAATCCATGTTATCCATGATCTATTTCCTATCATAAAATCATATGGGTATTTTTGTTCCCTTAAGAATGGTTCATAATAAAATTGTGCTTTTACTAAAGCACATACCTTGAGAGTGTCAAACCATGTGTTCAAAAAGGCCCTCTTTTATTCACTAGTTCTCGATTGAGTCTATATCAATATAGTATTTTTGGGTGTTACCCCTATGTACATATTTTCCATAGCTATATACACTTGTAGTATCCATACAAGGATGTATTTTATTAGAAACTAACTACTCTATACTTTACCAAAATTTAGGAATGTTTCTTATGTTTAGTTTTATCTCTAAGTATTTCTTTAGAGTTTCTTAATCCTAAACTAAAAAATAACTAAACTTTCATCTGATACTAACTATGAAAACCATTATAATTATTACACATTAATTTGTGATTTGTTACATAATATTATAAATAATACAAACCAAAATATCATGAAGTCTAGTATATTTTTGGAATTAGGTACATAACATAACATCTTGAACATGGGATACAATAACATTATAAAAAACTTCCTTAACATGCTCTTATAAATCACCGATCCTCTAAAACTGCATGGAATAACCTGAGGACATACATAATAAAGGGGGAGCTATAAATCCTAGCATCGGAATTAAAAAATAAAAAGATGAATAAAGTAATAAATTTTATTCAATATTAATTTCAATGGGACATGAAAGGTGTGAGAATCATAAACATGAACTGTAAGGCATGGTATAACATGGTAACATAAATACAACATGGGAAATATATGGACAAATTTAAACACAACAACATAAACATAGGTCAAGGATAACCACAAAAAAATCATAACATGATGGAAAAATTTCCATGATGGATTATGTTCACTAACTAATCTATTTCATGATGTATCATGAGACTAAAACATTACCCAATTCATTAGAGCACTATATAATTCTGAGTGCACCCATCACTTGCATATCATGTATTAGATAAATTATTGAAAATAAGATAATATTTCATCACATTTAATTACATGATCAAGTAATGTGGAATAAATAAATTGAAGTCCCAAATAAAATAATTATAGGTATGTATAGGTGAATACTATTTATTTTAAATTTTAATGGGATTCACAACACAGAGGTTTGATAGGGAAAAATTTCAGTGAAATCTCGACAGTATAAAGAAAATATATAAAGGTTCATAAAATGGTTTAATGAGAGATAAAGGTGTATATAATCAATTTTATATAAAATTTATAGTAATATGGATGTGGGAAAACATATCCCAACATTAGGAATTGGAAATAAAATTCATAAAAATAATTAAATTCTTGAATAAAGGGGAGAAGGAGAGGATCCCTTACCTTTAGCGTGTGATTCAAAAAGATTGGGAGGATCTTCTTGAGAGATTAGGGGAACCTAGGGAGGAATATAGATGGGTTAGGGAAGAGTAAGGATATTATTCAAGGTTTTTAACTGAATAGGAAAAGGATCTTGGGTCTATTTATATAGGAAAAGATAAGGGAGATCTTTATTATTTCCCAAACATAGGTTTTGGTCTCTATACAATAAAGTAATAAAAAAGACAAACCTTACCATGGTTTTGACCCTTGGTTTATTCTAAATAGGAGTGTTTTTAATTATTTTATAAGGTAAATGGTTTAAATCATTAAAATATTATCCTTGATCATGTAGATGTGAGTCATGTTTATAAGTAAATGATTTTAAAACCATAAAATATAATATAGGTTTTGGAGGATTTCGAAAGTCTATAAAATTAATAAAATAACCTAATAATATCATTATTTTAAAGTAGAAACATATATTTTGTTTTTTATACCCTTAATATCATTTATTACATCACTTTTGTGTCATCATGATTTTATAATACACATTCTATATTTATACTATATTTAATTTTTAACCAAAAATTTGACTGTCCCAGAAAATTATGAAAAAATTACCATTGGATAATTTTGATGTTATGATTCCAAAAATAATATTTATTTTATCCAAATAATTTTCTAAATATTTGAATTTTCATTTCTAAAACAAGAATCATCATTTATTGAGAAATGCTAGGTTTTTTTTTGATAATAACAGTTTTCGAACACTTGCAAAAATTATTTTTGAATTCATAAAATTATATTATCAAATATACTTAATAAATATTATTTATTAATAATTATTTATTAAAATATAAATTTTTATAAAATTCTTGAACACAACAAAAGGAATATCTTAATTGAAATTACATATTACCCAAAAATTCAATTTCTGTTTTATCGAATCAAAATAAAAAACATCTATCAAGTAACAATAAAAAAAAGAAAATATAACCATTATTTTATTAAAAATACAATATAAATATTAATATTACTAGGTTATTTATACATAACCCTTTATTAAACTGAAAAACTTCATAAGGGTAAGGTGTGTGATGGTGAAATTTTCAATGGGTGGTTTGGTAGACATTGTTTGATCCATGATCTAGATGAGCTTGAAATTCTCCCATAAACAGTTTCAATAATGATTTAGTTGTTTTATATTAGATTGGGATTGGTCAATGGTAAATCTTAGTGATGATATCTCCCTCATAATCTCTAATATATGGGATTCATAGGGTATGATCTTGCTAGTTGAGGCCATTGCTTCTTTTGTCCAAGTCAATTGGATTTATCACAACTATTTATTTATATTAATTATATGATCACTCTCCAAAAACTATATTATGAATTGTTATGATGATTAATTTCATTTTAAATTTTATAGGATATAGTAAACCAAATAATTTCATGTGTCTTTTATAACCACAATACATAAAAGGGCATTTAATTCAACCATGAAGGGAATTTTATTTATAAAAATTTGGGCTATTATAGAAAATGTGTTGGTATCATAGAACATTATCATCATAAAATTAGTTTAATAAAATTAGATATAACTATATACTAGTTAAATATATAGGATAAACCTGTCCAATTAACTTCATTATTCTTACCTTTAAGGACAAGTAACATTTCCTAATGAATTAGAGAACTATATCAGGCCCACCCATCATATAAGATGTATTAAGATCACCCATCATATAAACTATATCAAGATCACCAAATGTATAAGATGTATTATGATTATCTATCATCATCAATAATTTCTCTGAAGATCACATATAATCTTTCATTTTTATCATCAATCTTTTAACAACAACTCACATTAATTTGTAACTTGACTTACCCATGGAAAAGAAATTGGTTTGATGGAAATATTTTGAAATAATCATCATAAGACATACGTAGAAAGAATATGTATAGTATCATAATATAATATTACAAGTTAAGTATAGGAATCATTAAAGTATGTTTATATTTATGAAAATACCAAAAATAACAATAAAAACATTTCTTGGAAAACATGTGAAAATACACTTTTATTTTAATAATATTTTTTTTAAAAAAACTACAAAATAGTGGGGAAAAGATTTTATTTTAAAATAGACATTGAATATTATAAAGTAAAATTAAAATAAAATAATGTTCTTAAAGGTGGAAAAATCCATTAATGTTATAAATGATAAAAATAAAAATTCTTTTCAAACATTTATAAAGAGAGTAAAAAGTGACCAATGCAGAAAAAATTATTAAGTTTCCTTTTAAACCATTTAAATTAAGGTAAAAGATCAAGGGATATAACTTTATAAAATAATTTATATTTATAATATAATTTTATATAAATAAGATAAATAATTGAAATGAAAATTTTAGTTAAAATCCATTAAAAACCATAAAAGAATGTTTTTAAAGAAAAACCTTTTTTGACCTTTGAAAACCAATAACCATTTAAAATAAAGAACATAATATGAAAAATAAAATAACATGAGTATAAAAATAGTCATGATATTTATTTTAAGAGTCAATTTATACACCATATAAATTAATATAGGTGCATTAATCAAAATATGCCTTAAATAAGGAAGTTTGTGATGAGAGACCCTGACAACTTGGGTAATTCTTGAATAAAAAAGCCACTGAAAGAAGGAAAAAGATTCTATAGAATACATATTTTACATGAAAGAATATGTGAAAAAATATTCATGGGGTATAAATAACATCATATAAAATAAAACATGGATCATAACATGAATTATCTCTCAACAAATTGAAATTGAGATGATGAAAACCCTTAAAACTTTTATACCATTTGAATCAATATGTCATAAAAGAGATAATTTAAAAGGAGATTTAAATATCATTATCAAAGATTAATTCATGATTTAATATCTCAAAAATTATTATTTACAACTTATTAAAGTAAGTAGGTGCATATTACAAGACTTGTCTCAAATAAATAACATTGAGACTAATAATCCTTACAATGATCATGTCATTTAAGTTAGAGTTAATCAATGAAGTGATTATGTGTAAAAATTTTAAATTTTTTTTTTAAATACAACATAATAGAATCACAAGTCATTTAACTCATAGTATTAGCATAACATAGTTAGTTAAGTAGAAGTGTAACCCAATAAATGGAAATTGAGTTACTAAACCCATTACTACTTTATAACTTTCAAGTTCAATCAAATTAAATAAAATAATTTGAATTTATAAATTAAAATACCATGAAATATTAATTATTGGATACAAAATATGTAAAATTTAAGAATATAAAATATATAAAATAAATTAGTTTTATAATATTAAAACATGCCTCAATGAAGGGAAATTGTGATGAAATCCCTTACCTCAAATCCATACATTCCATGTTTATCATTTTAATACTTTATAATAAAATTATATAAATTATTTAACTATTTAAGAAACTTTTATATATTTATTAATTTGTCATTAAAACATTTTTTTTATTTAAATGACATATTTAGTTACTGAATTGGTTAAGTCAGCATTATGTGTTTTGAGGATGTTCAGTTCATAGTTTCAAAATGACCTCAGTATGTTAACCATGGTCAAAGTGGTAATTGTTCCATCATCTCTGAAATAATAATCACATAATAATTATCATTATTATACATTAAATAAAATTTTATAACCTTCCATTATAGTAATACATGAAAATGAATCACATTACTTCGTGAAAGTGGTGATCCATAAGTACGCACAAATGACATTATCACTTTCCAAAAGATGAAAGGCTAAGAAAATAGATGATATGTTATCTTTGTAGAATAATAGTTATGTAATGAATAATATATATATATATATATGTATATTCAATAAATAATTATAAATATCTATGATAGACATTTATGTAAAATATAACACATCAATTTTTGGAGGTCACGTACGCACAAACGAGGTTTTCGTTCCCAATTTGATGGAAAAGGAGATGAACTAGGGATGTACCATTGTCATAATAAAATTTTAGTATACATTAGATAATTATTTTATTATATCATAATTTTTTAAAAATATTTTATGGCGGTAGATGAAGAATTAAAATGAAAACACACAATTAAGAGTTATTCAACTTCTTCAGAAGACCACATTTGGATTTCACATTAAGCCTTATAGGTTGATATTTTATGAAACCAAAGATTATAGGTCATTAATTGGAATTTTGGGTGTTTCTTGGGTAGATATTTTCCAAAATAGAGTGATCAAAATGTGTGAGGAAGTAAGGAGAGGAGGTTACTTTTTATAAGTGAGGGGAGGAGCACTTTTTTGGAATTACATAAAGTATTAAATTAATATAAATTAATGTTCATGTAAAAGAGGATCCAAATTGATATATTTAGAATATATGATGAGTATAGGTATAAATAACACATTTGAATAAAATTTAGATAAGTTTAGGTGAGTTTTTAACCCCTATATCTTAGTTTTAACCCCTTTTAACCCTTTTGACGATTACTATGATATTAGTGTTTTTCACTCTTTAGGGGTTAAGAAAGTTGCTTTAAAAGGTTACATGACCCATAAATAGAAAATGGTTGATATAATCAACCAAATAAAATTAAATTAGATTAGGATAATATTTTTTTTGAATTATATATCATTAAATAATATATTATTTAACATAATTTACCATTAAAGTTATTTTTAGGACTATTCACATAGTTTGATTTTAATGATATAAATATAGCAATGGAATTCAATTATAAACTTTAAAACATCACTAATATGTTATATTTATTAAAAAAATTTATGGATCATAATAATTTATCAAGATTGTATTACTTTTAACAGTTTTATAAATCATTTACTTAATTTTTTTAATACTTGCACAAACACCATGTAAGTGTTGCGTAAATATTTAAGGTAATTATTTCATCTATAAAAGTTAAAAATAAATTATCATGATAAAAAATAATTTATATTTAAAATAAACTTTATAACTAAATATATTTTTTTTATCCTTATGACAAAAAATTATACATATTAAAACAAAGAGAGCGACATTTTGTTTTCATTCTTTATTTAAAATAATATTAATGTCTTTATCAAAGGTACGTAGAAAGAAATTTCCAAATTTTAGAAAATTTTATTTTCATGGTAGAATTTTTTTTCCAATAAAATAAAGACTATTTTTAGGGATATTTTTAGGCCTTATCACATTATATTTAACCTTAATTACCCAATTTATCCATACTGTGGTGACAAATATTTACCATGATTACTATTCCTAATGAAAAAAATAAAAGGGGTATATTTACTGTATTTTAAACTCCATAATAAAAATATAAATTAAATTTTATCATATTAAATTTCTAAAAGTTATAGTAATCAATTTTAATATAAATGCGTAAAGCACAATGAAAAGGAGTTTTTAGAAAAATGTGTTTTTATGCCTAAAAATAAACTTATACAAAAAATAAAGTATAAATATGATTATTATGTAAATAATTAGATAATTTATAACTAGAAAGATGTTTATATTAATTTAAGATCAAATTTAAATCATAATGACACTTTTTTTATGAAAATAAATGAGAGGTTTACAAAAATCAGTATTTTCACTATTTACTAAAAAACAATTCTTTTAAAAAAATATAAAAAATTTACCCCAAACTAATTTGATACATTAATTTTAAAAAAAATTATCATTTTTTATCAAATAAAATTAATAAAATTTTCAAAATTTAATTATAATATTTTATCATAAAAATAAATAAAAACAATTTTTGAAGAAAACATATTGTTAAAGCATAAAATGAATTTACTAAATTGGGTACTTATTTATTATAAATTAATAAGTAAATTTGAATAATATAAAAACATTATACATAGTTTTCAAAATATGGTTGTTACTATTCATACCTTCTAATTAATTATCTAGGTTGTAAGTATCAAATTTGAAAAATAATATTTCGTGGTTAGTTTAAACTCGGTGTGGTGTGTCTTTCATGTTATCAAACATAGTCTTATTTTAAAATATGAGGATATTAAATTCTACACCTTTTAATAAATTGTATCCCTAAAATTTTATGTTGAGATTTTTAATCAAGGGTTTAACATTTGAAAATACCATTTTGGAAAATATACATCATAAAAACGCTTAATAGAACTTTATTTTGAAAATAAGGACGCAAAAATATTAAGGTCATATGGAATAACACATAAATAGGTTTTCAAATAAGAGAAAAATATTGGGAAGTGAAAATATGGACATTGAGGAGAATATTATTTCACAAATATTGATGAAGAATCATAAAGAATTTTGATAAAAGAAAAGTGAATTATCATGAGAAAGTCAATGACCACAAAACCATAACCAATAAGGTGTGGAAAGACCATCGATTCATTAGAAATGAAGGTAATAGGGTAAATTTTTTACTTAAGGATCATTTTCATAGATTTAAGGGATTAATTAAGAATACAAAATAAGAACCTAAGGAAATATACTTACTTGAATCTATTTAATTCTATAAACACAATTTCATCCTTTGGTAGTGTGTTTCAATCATTTACCTCCTTTATCTCTTCTTTTACTCAAAATTATGAGTACAAATATTTAATGCCTGAAGCAATATAATCAAATTTTGATTGACCAATAGGTATATAAAAGGATTAAAAGTTATTCTTCCTATCTTTACTAAAATCAAAATGGTTGGCACATGATAAGATAATACCCAAAATTAGTAAACCATTATATGAAGAAATTACACATTTAACTCCCAAATTTACACAATTACACCAATGGTCCAATTTAGATCATTACAAAAATAAATAACCCCATATAGCAGTTAAAATAAAAAACCTCAACATTAGATAATGTTTTTGAACTTAAATATTATCTCATAACTTTCAGCATACATCCCTAAAAATGTAATAGCTTTCTTCTAAAATAATCCTTCACATTAAACCTAAGGGTTACATAGACCTCAACCCAATAAAATTTCTCCCAAAATATCATTAATCAAATTAAAATTACATCACTTAAAAATTCAAAAGGGGTCTCTATTACTTTGAACTTATGATCAACCTTAAACTTAGGAATCTATAATGGAATCCATAATTCTTTTTTTAACATCACATGAAACCATTATAATCTCCAAAGTTATCTAAACACTTCTATAATACCAACTGTAATAGATCCAGACCTACAATCCTAGGTCTAGTGATAAAAACATAATATATACATTTTTTGTATTTTATACTAATAAACATGACGAAATTTTAGCCATCTAAAACACACAATTTGAAACTAAAATATTAGATCACTTACATACCCCAAGACATTTTAGGTTTAGAGTCATACAACATTAATCATGTCTTAAAGTGATAATTTTTCTCACTATTCCCCACTTTTATTATTTTAAATTTTGTCTTAAATATTTCCCATAAAATTATTAACACATGAACCATTTATAGAAATAATTTATTTAACATCACTATTCATTACCTAGGGAAATGAAAAGCATAAGAAGAGTGAGCTCAAACGATCAACATGGGTAAACATAAGAATCAATAATTGAATTTCATTAGTGATCATAATATGATCATAAGGGTATGGTGAAATAATCAAAGTTAATGAGCATATTATAATAATATTAATACCCATCAAAACATGGTTCATTAAAAACCTGACATGGGATAAATCGCTACTAAAGGCAAAAATCATGATAATGAGTAATCAAAAGAATGTGATGTCAATATTGATCAAATGAGCCATTAAAAACACATAGGAAGAATAAAGAATAAGTGTCATTATCTTGGAATATTATCTTCATAAACTATTTTCACTTATGTCAAAAATAATTAGAGACTAGTTAAATCTATAAGAGAAACAACCCCAGTTAACTCCCTCCTCCTTTCCTTTAAATACGATAAATATTACCTAATTAATTAGAGATCTATATCAAGCTCACCCATCATATAATATATATTAGGATCACCCATTGTATAATTTTTATTGGGATCACCCATCATTATTAATAATTTCTAAGTACCATACATGAATATAACATATAAAAGCTTTTATTTTCACCATAAATATTTTAATAACCACTTACATTCATTTTTAACTTGATTTACTCATAGAAAATGAATGTGTTTAATGAAAATATCTTTGAAAAAATCATATATATGAATCTAGATAAAGAATATAGATAGTATGATAAGATCCTATTACTAGTGAAATATAGAGATCATTAAAGGATGTTGACATAGATTAAAATAATTTTAAAATTAAATTTAAAACATTTCTTTCAAAATTGGTGAAAATACCCTTTTCCCTTGATTATATTTTATAAAAATTTCTAGAATATTGGTTAGAATATTTTATTTAAAAATTTACATGGAAAATTATAATAGAAAATTCAAACCAAAGATTGGATAGGATGGCAGGAAAATTCATTCATGTCATAAACTTTAAAAATAAATATTCTTTTCAAACATTGGTAAAGAGAGTAAAAGTTGAACCATGAGGAAAACATTAAAAAATTTCATTTTAAAACTTTTAAAATAAAGTCAAAAATCAAGGTAGATCAATATGGGGAATAATTTATTTTTATAAAATAATATTATTTAAATAATAGAAAGAACATGGTGGAAGTTTTGGTTAAAAGTTCTTAAAAACATAAAAACAATATTTTTAAAGAAAAACCCTTATGTGGCCTTTTAAAACCAATAAGCATTTTAAAGAAAGAATATAAAATAAAATGAGTGTAAAAAAATTCATGATATTATATTTCAAGAGTAATTTTATAAACCATATAAATGAATACAGGTTCATTAATCAAAAAACATGTCTCAAAGAAGGAATTTTAAGATGAGAAACCCTTGCAACTTGGGTAATTATTGTATAAAAAATCCATTTAATTAAGGAAATAATATGTTTCTATAAAACCAATAATTTATCTGAAATAATATGTGAAAAAACATTCATGGGGTAGTAATTACACCATATAAAATAAAACATAGACATAACTTAAATTATGTCTCAAAGAATTGAAATTGAGACCATGAAAAACCTTGCAACTTTTATAAAATTTGAATCAATATATCATGAAAGAGATAAATTTAAATGATATTTAAATATCAATATCAAATAGGAGTTCATGATATAATATCTCAATAAGCATCATATACACCTTATAAAATAAAATAGGTTTATATTATAAGAGATATCTCGAAGAAACAATATTGAAACGAATAATATTTCCAAAGATCACATCATTGAAGTTAGAAATAATCAATAAATTGATTATGTGTAACAATTTTAAAACAAAAAAAAAACTAAAAATAAAAAGTAATACATTCATATGTTATTTTACTCATAATCTTGAAAAAACATAGCCAATGAATTAGAAGTGTAACCCAATAAATGAAAATTGAGTTAACAAATCCCTTATTGCTTTGTAAGTTTTAATTAAAATCCCCTTGGATGAAATAATTTGGATTTAAATACCATGAATTATTAATGATTCATTTTAAAACTTGTAAAATGTACTTATATACAAAATATAAACTATATTAGGTGTATAAAATTAAAACATGCCTCAATGAAGGGAAATTGAGTTGAAATCCCTTACCTTGAGTCCATACTTTTCATGTATGTCCTTTAACTCATATATAATAAAATTATACCAATTATTTAATTTTTAAATATTTTTTTGGTTTTTTAATTTATCATTAAACCATTTGTGTTATGAATTTCAATTACATATTTAAGTACATAATTGGTTAAGTCTGTATCGTATGTTTTGAGGACGTTCAGTTCATAGTTGAAAAGTGAATTTAGTATATTGATCATGGTAAAAGTAGAAATTATTAAATAATATAAAGAATAATAATAATTAAATAATTATAATTATTATACATTAAATACAATTTTATAACCATCCCTGAAATGTATACATGGAAAACAAATCACATTGCTTTGTGGAGGTGATAATCCATACGTAAACACAAACAAAGTTATCATTTTCCAATGGATGGAAGGGTAAGAAAATAGATGATATATTATATTCATATGATGATAATTATTTCTTGAATATAATATAAATACATTTAATCCATCATTATAAACAACTATAAGATACAATGATGGAAAATGAAACACAATGCTTTATGGAGGTGCTAATATGCACGTATGCATGAACATTGTTTTCATTCTCCATTTTATATAAAGGGAGAAGTAAAAGGGTTGTAAAATAGTCATAATAAAATTTATTTTTATATTATATAATTATGGAATTATATAATCGTTGTTTTATAATGTTTGTAGTAGGTTGGAGAAGAATTAAAATGAACCCACAAAAGTTAGAGTTAACCTCTTCTTCAGAAAACCACATTTACCATAGTCCTCAATCCTTATAGGTTGGTCTTTTTATGATACTAGAGAATATAGATATTATATAAGAATGTTTTTGGGAGACTTGTATAGGTATTTACTAATCCATAATACTCAAAAAATCGTGAGGAAGAGAGGAGTGTATGTGCCCTTTTATAAGTGTGGGGAGGGGCATTCTTGGAATTATCTAAAGTATTAAAGTAATATAAATTACTTTTAATGGAAAATTGGAATAAAATTGATATATTTAGAATATAGTATAATTATGAGTATAAATAATCTCATTTAATAAAATTTAGAAAAGTTTATGTGTTTTTTTAACCCTTATCTCTTAGTTTTAACCCTGGTTAACCCTTTTCATGATTACCGTGGCATCAATGTTTTTTACACTTTAGGGGTCAAGAAAGTTATTATAAATGGAAAATTGACATGTAAATGGATATTGGTTGATATTATAGACCATATAACATTAAATTAGACCAAGATAACATTTTTATGATGTTTAAATAATTAAATAATGTATTATTTTATATAATACACCATTAAAGTCATTTTCAAGACTATTCACATAGTTTGACTTTAATGACTTCAATATAGTAGTATAATTTGAATATAAACTTTTTAAACAAAACTAATATAATATTTTTATAAAATATATTCATGTAACATAATAATTCAACAAAATTTAATCACTTTCAATGTTTTTATAAATAATTTACTCAATTTATCTAATGCTAGCACAAACACTCTATCAGTGTTGAATATGAATTTAAGGTAATTATTTCATCACTAAAAATTAAAAAATAAATTACCACAATAAAAAATAATTTATATTTTATATTAAAATTTTTAACCTATAGAAAATATTTTTTTTCTTATGAAAAAACAGAGAGATATTAAAATAAAGAGAGTGAAATTTTGTTTTTATTATTTATTTAAAATAACATTAAGGTCATTATCAAAGGAAAGTGGCATTAAATTTCCAAATTTTAGAAAATTTTATGTTCATGGTAGAAAAAAATTATTTAATAAAATAAATAAAAGTGTTAGAGAGACTTTTAGGCCTTATCAAATTATTTTTAACCTTAATTACCTGATTTAGCCTTACCAAGGTGATAAATATTTACCATGGTTACTATTAATAATTAAATATTAATGGAAAATATTTACCAAATTTTAACCCCATGATTAAAAATATAGAATCCATTTTGTCAAATTAAATTCATGTAAGTTCCATAAACCAATTTTAATACAAATTCATAAAATGCAACAATTTTTTTAAAAAGTGTGTTTTATGCCCAAAAATGAACTTATACCAAAATAAAGTATAAAGATGATTCATAGGTAATTAATTATAATATTTATAAATAAAAGTTTATCATGTTAATTTATGATAAAATTTAAATCATAATGATACATTTTAGTGAAAATGAATGACATTTTTACAAAAATTGGTATTTTTCATTATTCAGTGAAAAATAAATATTTTCAAAAAAATCCTAAAATCTGACCCTAAAATAATTTTGGTATACTGATTTAAAAAATTATATATTTTTTATCAAATAAAATTACTAAAAGTTTCTGAAATTAATTATAATATTTTATGACAAAAAGAAATAAAAACCATTTTTGAAGAAAATGTTTTTTGAAGCATAAACTGACTTTACATAAAATTGAGCACTTATTTAATATTAATTAATAAATATATTTTAATTATATAAAACCTTTATAAATATTTTTTAAAATAATATTATTACTACTCATAGCAACTAATTTAACTGTAAGGTTATAATGATCATATTTAAATAATAATATTTCATGGTTCATTTATGCTCGGTTTTGTGTGGCTTGTACTCTATAAAACATAGAATTATTTTAAAATATCTGTATATTATAACTGGTGGAGTAGTAGATCATATTATAGCTATATTAGGGCATATAACTATAGTTATGACAAATAATCTTCTTTGTATAAAATAACATTTTTCACCACAACATGGTGTGGCAATGTTGGATTGCTTCATGAGGTAATAACCTCAATCCTTTAATGGAACCATGAATTCATTAAGAGAATAAAAATACATAAAATCCCTAGAAAAGTTATTCCTTTATTTAGTCCATAGTTAAAGGGAGAATATTTTCATGACTTCATACCATCTAAAAGGATATATTAATTAATAGTGGTCTTTAATTAAAAACACCAAGAAGGTAAAGGTGATAGAGAAAATGGAATGGATGTCTTTAAGGTGACATTATTTGAAATATAATTTACCTATTATAGAAAGGTAATTATTGATTCTAAGAAAATGGAATAAGAAGCTATTAATGTGTATGATTCTAACTTTAAAATGTTAGAAAGACATGTTGCAAACCATGCATTTAATACAAAAAACAAGATTGGTCTCTTCTTTGATAGGTTTAAGACAAGTCATTGAAGGAAATTTTCCCTCAAAAAGTTTTCTCATATGAGGTGATATACAATGGTTCCATCAATAAAATGAATGAGTTCATCAAGTATTTTACTTTCAAATGGAATGAAGTGAAGAAGAGAGTGGTTGAGTTCCATGTTGAAAATAATCTAGTTAAGGAAAAAAAGGGATGGGTAAAATTTTCTATATATAATAAATGTGGGAAGAAACACCTTGTAGCTTGCTTAAAGTGAATGATAGTTTTTTATAATTGTGGATATAAGGTCCATAAATATCACAAGTTCAAGGGAAATAAATAATCCAAAAATTTCCAATTCTTCAATTATAAGAATATGGTACACTATTCCAATCAATGATCTAATAATCAAGGAAACCTACCTGAGAAGAAGATAAGGAAATAATACATAGACTATTATATCAAGAAAACAAAATTTGAGGTTCAAAATGATTTTATAGTTGGTAATTTGACCATAAAATCAAATTTAGATAATACATTATTTGATTTTGGATCTATACACTCATTCTTAATTTGTAACTTTACTAAGAACATTGAATCATCCTCTTATACACTAAGGAATGAGTTTTTAGTTGAAAATATATGTGAAAATATAATAAAATTGAAATTATATTAATCTATTTATATAAAAATTCATAGAGGTTATTTGGTTGAAAACTTATTTGTTATACTTATGGTTTACTTTGACATAATCCTTGGTATGTATTGTATCTCTAAGTATAATTCACAGGTTTATAGTAAAGTGAATGAAATTAAAATCTCTAAGGATATAATGAAATCCTTTGTTTTTAGAGGAGATAATTCACTTCCCAAGACTTGTTTGTAACCAAATCCAATATCCCATCTTAATGAAATACCAGGAGAGGATGAATTAATGAATGGAAATGATATCCTTAGAGTAGTGTATGCATATATTACAAAGGATTATATTAATGTATTCAATAAAGAATTACATAGATATCCAATTGATCATGAAGTTTAATTATCTATTGATCATATACATGATGAAAATATCATATTTAACCCTCCCTATAGAATGAATTCATCGGAATTAGTGGAATTAAAGAAGAAATTACAAGAATTTTGTGATAAGGGATTCATACACCCTAGTGTTTTCACTTGGGGAGAACCTATCGTATTTACAAAGAATAAGGATTGGTGTATGAGGCTATGAATTGAATATACTTAAATAAATTATATTACTATAAATAATAGGTATCATTTACCTCACATTGATGATATGTTTGATCAACTTCAACAGGTTCAATATTTCTCAAAGATTAATCTCTATTCAGCAAGTATCTTTTCTCAACCGTATTGTCTTTAAGGATAGAATATTAGTTAATATTGTAAAGACAATGGTTATTAAAGAATTCCCCACACCAATTAATATAACTGACATATGTAGTTTCCTTTTAATATCTTGTTACTATAAGTGGATTGTTGAAAATTGTGCCTGATTAGATAATTCGTTAACCAAGTAGACACATAAAGGGGTTAAATTCACATGGAATAAGAAGTAAAATGAAATATTTTATAAATTGAAGAAAATATTGATCAATGAATTGGTTTTGATTACCATCTGAAAAATAATGTTTTATTTTATATAGTGATGTATTGAACAAAGGTCTATGGTGTTTTCTTATAGAGAATGATATAGTTTTTACTTATTTGTTAAAGAAGTTCAAGTCCTATAAGAAAAACTATCCAACTCCGGATATTGAGTTTTCATCCATAATATTTTATTTAAAGGTATTGAGATACTATCATTATGGTGAAAGGTGTGACATAGACACCCATAAAAAAGTTTAAAGTATATATTCACTTAAAAATAGATCATTATAAGATAAAGGAAATGTATATAACTACTCAAGGAGTATGAATATGCAATCCACTACCACCCTGGAAAGATAGAAGAAGAATAAGATTCATTAAATATGAAATATCATGGGGTCCTATCTATGATGAGGATGGGAAAGGATCCAATATTCTTGGATTTAGTAAAGTTGGATATAGAAATTATTATGAAAGGGTAAACACCATTCCTTTTCTAAGTAATTACTCAGCTATCCTTACTAAATAAGATAAAGAAGTCTCAAAAAGATTTCAAGGGTTTACAAAATAGGATTAAATCCATGGAATATAGGAGAATGATAGACATTATCTAAAAATATGGTGCGTTGAAGTTTGGAATGAGACTACATGTACCATCAGTACCTAAACTGAGGAGGGAGTTTCTAGATGAATCTCATAGATAAAATTTCTCTATAAACACTAGTATCACCAATATCTACATGGATTTAAGGGATAAATTTTGGTTGGAAAACATGAAGTTGTAAAATTATTACTATATTTAAATATACTTGATATTACAATAAGTAAAGGTTGATAGAAAACTCCCAAAGGACACGATACAACCTATCCCTATAATACTGTGGAAGAGGGATGATATCATAATAGAATTTTTTACTCAAATTCCAGAGACATTTAAGAAGAATGATTCTATATAGGTCATTATGGATTGCCTTACCAAGTCTTCACATTGCCTAAAAATAAGGGAGGATCTACCCATTTAATGTCTTACATGAATCTATATCAATTAATTTGTGAGAATTCATGGTGAACCTTTGTCAAATTTATTTGATCATGATCCCCATTTCATATCCAAATTTTATATAATCCTTCAAAAGTCCTTGAATAATGAGATATAATTGGGCACCACCTACCATCATAAAAAATATTGGTCGTTTTAAAGGGCCATCCAAACCTTATAGGATATGATAGGGTCATTCTACCTTGACTTCCAATGAACATGGGATCAATACCTACCTCTATTTTAATTTTTATAGAATATTAGATTCCATTCGAGTATAAAAATGACACCTTATGAGGTATTTTATGTGAAAATATGTTGTAATCCAACCTTTAGAGATAATGTTTGGAAAATGAGGCTAATTTCTCAAAAATTCATTGAAAAAATAATTGAGAAGGTGCAAGCTCTATAGAATAATATTATGATATCTCAGATTAGATATAAAATATATTCTTAATTAAAGTAAGGAAATGAATTCTAAGTTGGATATCATGTATTATTAAAAGTACCACCATTGAATGGAGTTATAAGGTTTGGTAAAAAGGGAAATATAAGTTTGAGGTACATTATGTCTTTTGAGATTTTGGATATAATTGGTGTTATGGATTGTATTTTTGGATTTTTTACATGACCTATTTAAAGTGAATGATGTATTCCATGTATCAATGTTAAATATGTATATTCTTGACCTAAAACACATACTCTCCATTGAATCAATTGAGCTTGAACACAATTTATCCTATAATGAAGAGCCTATCAAGATTCATAACACTAGAGAGAAGGTGTTATAGAGTCAAAAAACCCAATTAATGAAATTTCATTATAGTAGTCACAAGTTAGATTAAGAAACATGGAATCATGAGGGAAAAAATAAGAATTACCCACATTTGTTTATATATTTCTGTACACTTAAAATTTTTGTGATGAAAATAATTAAGAGGGGAGAATGTAAGACCTCAGATTCAACTAAGGTAATGTAATCACTATTTATTCAATGTATAATAAAATTCATGAAATATTATTATATTAATATAATTATTAATTATTAAAAATATATATTAATCAGTGAATGGTAATTACACACATATGTATCCGAATAAATGTCTTCAAATTTTAGGTGTAAAATGAATAATATTTAAATACAAAATCGTATTATTTAATAATTAAATTTCATATAGATGGAGAATTATTTTCATAAAAGAACTTATTTTTTGGAATCATCACAACAAAATTATATTAGGGTGAATTTTTTGGGTTTTTCAGAAGAATTTTTTTGGGTGAATTATAAATATTATAGTTTTTATGAATAACATTATTTTTATGACATAATTATTATTTAATAATGAATTAAAAATTTATAAATATTTTTTAACAAAGATGAATTTTAAGAGTAAAATAATGAATTTAAAAATACTAAGTTGAATTTAAAAATGTGTATTTGACATTTGAAACCTAGATTACATTTTATCCTAGTAAAAACTATTTTTTGATTATTTGAATTTAATAGTGTGGTTGGGAGGTTAAATTTAGTTTATTATTGATTTAAATTTCAAAAAAACTTCCTTTATTTAATAATAATTCAATTAATTTAATTGGAATAAACTCCACCCAAAATTAGTTGGCTTAAATAACAAAATAATAAATATTTTAACAAAAAAATATACCATTATCAGGTATAAATTCCCACCTATTATCCTATTACTCACAACTAAAAATCCATTGATAATGAATTAACTCTAATTTCCCCTCTCAGGAGTCTCTCCAAGAAGTTTTTAAGGTTCTAAGGTCTCACTCACAATCTCTAAGAAGCTATTTTGTAAGATAAGGGTTCTTAAACTATTTCCTCCTTGATTTTATGTAATCCTTATATTACTTTTATTTTAAATGAGAAATTTTATTTTTCTTCATTGTTATAACTTACTCACTATATTATCAATGACATATCACTATTAACTCTCATTAAAATACTTGTAGAAGTCATTTTGATACTTAAACACCATTGTAGCCACAAAACATCATAAAATTTTGGTTACATAAAGAGTGTGTGGTTTCTTAACAATAAAAACCCTATCTAGATACAAAAAAGTGGATAAAAGATCTGGATTTAAATAAAATAGGGGTAATAAAACTCAAAAATATTATTTTGTTATTGACTTGACCTTCACTCAGTGCATTACAAGATATCCTAACTAGAAACATGGTTTGACACTCCTCGGAGATATACTTTTGATAATTCATAACCTCTTTATGAACCATAATGAAGTATTATTTTATAATGATATCCCATGGACATGAAAGTACTTTTCACCACTTCATTTTTATCATTACTATGATAATGTTACTTTTCATTACATTGTGAATATACAATTATCTTTAAGTTAATCATGGGATATTCACCTAGATAGCTATATTTTTCTATTGAATGGGTAAATACATATATTCCTTATATCCATTATTACTATAAGAAAAATTTTTGATTTCATATCCATAAATGTGTATGAGGTTACTTATAGAACATTATGGTATGTATATTTAAACCATTCTCTTCCTCTGATGGTTGCATTGGATCTAATTTGGGACAAGTGGGGACCATAATTATATATCCCCTCGATGCATTGGTAGGTCTCATAGGAAAAAATATTTGTGTATTTGGTATAATCCTTACTCGTTTATGTTTGATGTGTTTAAATGAGTCTTTGATAATTTGTTTATAATATTTGACATTATGAAATATATCAGTTTGAGATCTGTTATTATTATGCATAAATTTATTTATTATTATGAAATCCATGGTTATATTATCCTCATAGATCTATTTTTTATGGAATTTTTTTATTCCTACCATATTATTTATTCTTTGATTATGTATGATGGTTTATATTTGTAAACTACCTATTAAGCAGCATTTGATCTCACCCATTTTTACATTTCTCTATTCCCCTAATAAACCAAGAGGATTACTACGTGTGAAATATTGATTTTTAAGGAGAAATAATAAATATTTCAAGTTTTCATATGATGTATCTTTAGTTTGTGATTCATTATATTGTTCAATTATGTATTTTTCTCTTAAGTATATTGAAATGTTGGATGATGTGATCTATGTATTTTTTTACAAATTTAATAAATTATCCATCATATACAAGTTATTGGATTTGGGATGTTTAAAAGCATCATGGCTAATTCTCTTGAAATTTAGAGTTGGTGATCTTGAGAAGAGGATATCACGATGACTGACATGCTTATAGGAACACCACATATTTTGTATGTCATTGGATATTCCTTTATATGAATATGTTTATTAGCCTCTTGATTTGTAATCATAGTCTGTGTGTATCATTTGATCATGTACTTTGATGCATGATGAAAACCATGACATTTTATGTATTTGGATAAGTATCATGATTTATGCGTGTCATTAATGGTGTGAAATTGATTGAATGATCAAGATAATATTTGTTACTTCTATATAGGAAGAGGATATATTTGTTCATATAAATTAGATGTCTGTGATTTGATTAAATCCATATACATGGAATACAAAGGTAAGTCCTTACAATATATTCAATAAAATATAAATAAAACATTAAATGATGATGGCACTGAAGGAGATATTCCATAAATCCTTTACACATGTGATGTATTTTGGACCATATCATTGTGTAGATATAAAAATATTGTATGATACAACATGTAAATCAAGGAAATGTAATATATCTTGGTTTGATTATATCATTTTTAATGATTTGTTGTATTGTAATAGAATGAAATGAGAATTAATTAAACTTATTAACCTAATCATATTGTACGATTTGGTGATATTGTATGAAGTGTGTTTAGTTGAATCATATGTTCTGATATACTTTAACACACTATTATTTAAGGGAGACTAAATTATATCATTATCATTTGAGTTATCTTTTATATTAGGTATGATAAATAGTTTTTAAATAATATAAAACACATGGGATATTTTTATATAGGCGTTGCATAACTTTTACCAGAGTTAAAGATGATGTATACATTAACTAATGGAATATTTGTTAACCAATGTATAGTTAGGAAGCATCTTCAAAGGATTTATGGATCATTCACCATGATATAGTTCCTATAGAAGACTGCCCAAGCCTCGACCAAAATTCCCTTACCTAAAGATCTCTTCTCCTACCTTCTTTATATCATGAGACACTAACACACTGTGAAGGGTGGGAAATTTTGATTGAGAATCAAGAAAATTAATATATTGTGTATATCTCTAGAGGTGTGATGTCTTTTGGTTTCTACTCTCCATATTACTTTTCAATTCCATACAATTAAGGAGGCATCAACAAATTTTATGTATGGTACACATTACGATAACTTTATAGTATGTGTGGATTCATTTATCCTTGCATGGTATGATATTGGATTGAGTTTCTATTTTTATTTCACTGGTTTAACAAGTATTTTTAAATCCCCATAAAACCCATCAATGGTATCAATGTCTATCATGTGTTTTGATTCTTTTGATCATGCTAATAAATAAATAATTTTCTATAATATTGCATATTGTAACTGTAACAACCTAAAATTTAATAAAATGGATTTCCTTTATAAATTAACAAGTGTGTTATATTTAAAATAATAGTGTAAAAAAATTCACCTTCTAATATTAATTTTAAATATATTAAATTTATATCATAATTTAATTAAATAAAAATGTAAAAAATGATAAAACAAATATTTCGCACAAAGAAAGCATAATTATATTTTTGAAAAAAAATATATGTTTTATATTAAATTTAAAAATATAAATACAATTTTATTTTAGAAAATTGTTTCAATAAACAATATTTTTTTATAAAAATGTTAAATTAATTTTATGAAACCATAAGTAAATCTTCAAAGTGTTAGAAAATCGATAGTGGCATTGAAACTAGTATTTTTCAATAAATAAAGATTTTACTTAGAAATTAAATTTATCATATATATAAAATTATTTTAAAAAAATGGTATCTATTTTTAGAATCATAATAAAGAATTATATTATAATTATTTTTAAAAATTTTCATTTTTGGTGAATAGTGAAATAGTATATAAGCACCGTATAAGTAATGTGTTTTGAAATTGTGGGTATGAATTCTTCTTGAGTATTATAGAATTTAGATCAATATTTATTGGAACCTTTATTTTAAATTCACAATCCCCCTAATTTTTAATGATATTATGAATCACAATTTCACAGTATAATATTTTATTTTAGTATTTAATTCTAAAACACCCCTATATCCCACATCCTAGAGGTTCTATTCTTCCCAAAAGACAAATCTAAGAAGGATTAAAGAGTGGTCTAAATGAAGATATCCAAGTAAGAGGTAATTGTTTTAATCACGTTCATATAAGTTTATTTATTCTTATACCTTACCTAAATATATTTAAAACATAATTATATAATGAAATCAATATCATATGTATGGTAAAATATTATTATATTAATAGAATATCAATTACCCCTCTCCATTTTTCTCTCTCTAATTGTAAACGAAATCATAGCTCATATTATGGTCAATTCACCAACTCCACATATGATGTGTTTCATTTTTCATTACCAAATTAAATATATGGTTGTTAAAAAGTATTAAAATATTAAATAAAATATTAATAACATTATTACATTCCTAGAAAAAAAATTAGTTAAAATATTAATGTAAATAACAAATAATGGTCACAATAATTTTAACCAACCAAAACAAAAAAACTGAGATACCTTTCTTACTTTGAAAATTATTTGTAAAATACATTGAAACAAATAAATATTATATTAATAGAATAATAACGAATCAATAAATTTAAAATTTTTGAGATTATGGAACTATTTTACCTCACCATTGGCTATAATCAAAATACTAAAATAGTTTTGAAGAAATTAAATGAACAAACCAAAGTGGACAATGTGAGAAAAAATAATATAATAAATGAATGGAATTTGATAATAAAGAGATATTTAAAAAATAAATATATATAAAAAAGTTTTTTAATAAAGTATTTATTAAATTTAATTTGATTATTCCGGATGTTAGAAGCACTTTCCAAGTGATTTGGACTCGTGGTAAGGGAACTTGTAAACCAACAACTTCATTTTCGGGCTATACTTTATCTCTAATTCATTTTCACTCCTTATTATTATAATTAAATTCTTCAATATTATTTATATACATTCCTCACATAAATATCTATGTTTTTCTACCTTTATTTTTTGGGTTTATATATGTTTCAATATCCCCTTCTCAGTCTTCTTTTTAAAGAAAACCTCATTAATGAGAAATTTCCAATTCCTTATTCCCTTCCATGTGTTACTAATTTAATGTTTATTAACTTTCATGTTTTTTTAAAATGATAAATACTTTATATAAAACCATTTTGTTTTAATTTTGGTTTTAATAAAAATACTATTTATAGAAAACTAGGGTTATCATACATGGATATTACTTTATTTTTTATGAATATCCAGTATATTATAAAAATATATTCTTGAGGACCATGCTAGTTTAGTTTATATGGAAATTTGAAACAAAATATTCTCTCCTAGTGAAGGATCTTAAAAAACACCCATAAATATATAAAACGTTATTATTTATACCTAAAACCATTTTCATAACCTGGGGAAATGAAAGATAAGAGACGAGTGAGCTCAGATGGTCAGTAAGGTTAAATAAAGTAAATGAGTTAGCATAACATGAGAAAAAGTATATGGAACTTGAGTTTAAAAATTGAAGATCATACCCTACATATTATAGATCATAATAAAGATTGGAAGTTGATAATACATGGATCATAAGAGAATTAAGATCATAATTCATGAAAGAATAACATAGGAACAATACATGGAATTTGTGGCATGAACATTTTTTATAATGTTGTGAACATGTATTATTAGAAACAAGTTCACTCATTAAGTTAAGAACATGAAATTAGGTCCCTGCATCAACTTATAGACATGAAACCAGGTCCATGCATTACATTTTGAATGTGTAATAAAGTTTATGTATAACATTATGGACTTGAAACCAGGTCCATGCATAACATTTTTAACATGTAATCAGGTTCAAACATAACATTGTGAACATGTAATCAGGTTCACACATAAACTTATGGAAATTAAACCATGTCCTTTCATAATATTGTGAACATGTAATAAGGTTCCCTCATAACATTATGAACATGTAATTAGGTTCACACATAAAGTTATGGACATTCAAACTGGTTGATGAATAACATTGTGAACATGTAATCACGTTCACACAAAACATTTATACTCACAAGTCATCCATCATTACCCAATGCATTTAAGGGAGACATAGGTCCGACCTATATCATAATAAAATCATTTATATAAGTTCCACAAGATAATAAAACTTTCATCATATCATGAGCCATAAAAAGAGATATGTTTTATAAACATTAAATCCTAACCCATGAAATGAAATGGTTATCAATAACATTTCATCACATCATAACCTATGAAAATAGATAGGTTTCATAATCAGTCAAGGAAATCATAACCCATGAAAAGAATTAGGTTTCAAAAGCATAAAACCTATGAAAGTGAAATGGGTGTCGTAAGTATCATTCCATCAAAACATAAATAATTAAATAAATAATATGAATATAAAATATGGATCATTTCCTAAAATGGCATGATTAACATAAATGGATGTTATATTATATGAAAAATACTTTGGTAGGATATTTTTAAAACATTTCTTGAGGTAAATATTATTTATTCTTTGAAAAAGGCTCTTTAAAACACAAAAAATTTTGAAAACCATTTTCCTTAAAAACGTAAAAAATAATATTGAAAAACTTTTGAAAACTCTTTCTTTGAAAATATCTTATAAATACATTTTCTTAAAAAAATATCCTTTTATACTTGAAAACAAAGCTTTAAATAATTAACAGTGGGTAAATCTTTACGTGACGTATGAGGTAAAATGAACATTTCTTTTTGCATGCTAAAAACGTTATAAAAATACATTGTTAAGAAAGAGATAATTTTATTCCATTTAAAATATTGGTAAAATTAAAAAATGGGTAAAAATGTATTTTAAATATTTTAGGATAATGGTATAATATTCTTGGAACCCTTTTTGAGAGAACATATATTTCTGACCAAAGAGATGGTAAATTCGAGCTTTATTTAAACACTTTCTTAACTATCTTATATACCAAAGAGTGGAAGAAATGGTACCAATATTTGAAAAAATCATTAAAAAATATAGGATAATAAATTTAATGAATTTTCTTGAGATATGGATCATAATATTTCATCAAAGGAAGCATAAATATAAAAAATCTTGAAAAGTGATGAGATTGTCTCAATAAACTCTTATAATTTGGTAACTTGGGATCATAATCTTCATGTAAGAATAGTAAATTACATGAAACTTAAAATATCATGAAAATAAAGAAATTCAAAATATAACATGTAAAATGGAAGTATATACACCACAGAATAGAATTTAGGTGCATTAAAAAACATGAGTCTCAAAGAAGGTAAATTGAGACTAAACTATTTCATAGATTTGTTAACTATTGAAACTTAATCCCTATGAAAAAAGACCATAATATGGATATTTAAATACCAATAAATTTAATTATAATATACATATAATTCAATCATGGTTATTAAATACACCACATCGTGGTAAAGAGTGGCATACATATCATGTATCTCAAAGAAATAAAAAGTGATATGAAATCCCCTTACCTTGTGTCTTGAATCTCATCATACTCATTAAAACCACCATTATAATAAATATTAATTTATTATAAATCTTTTAAATAACTTTATTATTATATTTAATACCACATATGGTTTTATTAGGACCTTATATTACCTTTTTTTTACAATCCTATGTTAAGGTTTCACTTTAGGTAATATTTGCTTTATTATTTGCATGGGTGTTAATTTGTTTTATCATTGGTACTTATACTTATATCAGGATTATAAAATGTAAAAATTGATAGAAATATAATTTATATTCATTATATGTGTATTATAACAATTTATATAATATATTATTATGAAATGTAATACACCATTCATGAAGATGGTATGTCGTATATATGCATGAAAGTTATTTCCGTTTAATTGTCATTTTGAAAGAAATAAAGTAAAATACATATATGTATATATATATATAATTATTAAATTATCTTTATGATATCATATATTTCATATATATTCACTAAAACCATCCTTAATACAATCCATGTAGTGTATGAATGAATCGTATCACTTTGAGGTGGTGATAGTCCACATTTCCTCAAATGAAATTATCGTATTAACACCAAATGGAAAGTAAAATGATATGTGTTGTAAAAAGGAAAAAAATATCAGAGACATAAAAAATATAATATATGAAATATATAAATATTTTTTCCATAATAATGTCCACCATGAGAGGTGGTAAGGAAAAATTTAACAATCATCATTTTGTGAGGCGGTAGTTCACCGTGCACATAAACAATATGTTTGTTATCCATTAGATGGAGGTGTGTGTAATTTCAGGTTGAATTATTTTCATAAAAACATACTAGTATATTTCGGACACCATTGTTGTTATAAAATCCTGAAAAAAAGTGTAGGGGGTGGAAAAAGAAAATAAAAGAAAGGAATTTAGAGAAAACATTACCTCTTAATCGAGAAAATCCTTTTAGTTTGTGGAAAAAGGCTTCATTGGATTGCCTTTTTTCCAAGGAATTGATTATTTGAGTAAGGTAGGATTTCTAGGAACTGTATTGGGAATATATTGGCCTAGCCTAAGAGGTTTGATAGGTGTGAGGAAGTGGCATAGGTGGTGGACTTTTATAGGGAATGAAAATGATTCACTTGGAATTTTTTAAAACAAGTTAGGTGTACACATGTTTCTACTGTAAAAAAGTCATATAAAACCAATATAAATAAATAATAAAAGGTTTATGTATAAATATATCCATAAACTGGTTTTTTGAAAAGTTTATAGGTCATTTGGGCCCCTAAGATTAAGGTTTAGTCTCTAATTAATATTAATTTGACCTTAATCACTGTGTTTATTTTTAATAACTTTTACTAATATTTTTGGTCAAAAATTAAGTTGATATTATTAGGATATATATATATTATAATAATTACAATGATTTATTTTAGGTTTTTGAAATTCATTTCACAAAATTGGAAAAATTAATATTAATGCTATTCCCTCAGATGAGATGAAATTGCAGGTTTTTAAGGTAGAAAGAAGTTCAAAAGTTCATTAAGTTTGTATATTCAATTTCAAAGTGAAATTCCTTATAATAACCTAAATTATATTAATATATTTATAATTGATCTAAGTTTACATTAAAACAAATTTAAAATATAATTTAACATTAATAATTATTTAAATGAAAAGAAAGTTTTTAATTAAAAAGTAGTATTTTTCACTATTCATCAAAAAATGAAGTTTCACTAAAAAATAAAAAAAATCATCCTAAGATTATTTTTAAATTTTAAATTGAAAAATGAATTTTATTTTATCAAATTAAATTTCTAAATGACTTTTAAATTAATTTTATTATTAAAAGTGGCTCATTCGAGAAAACAATAATTTTAAACATAAAAAGTACTTTACCAAAAACTATATATTTCGTTATAAATATATTTTAATTTCTACAAAACCATTATAAAAAATATTTGAAAAATATTTATTAATATTCATATCACTAATTTTAACTTCTATGTTATAAGTATATTATTTAAAAAAAATATAATAAAATGATTCTTTGCAGAAACCCAGTGTTGCATGTAACATAAGCCAAGTTGGTGTTGCATATAACGTAAGACATGTTAGTATTGCATGTAGAGAATGACAAGTAGGTATTTCATGTAGCATAGGATAATTCAGTATTGCATGTATGAAATCCAATTTAGTATTAAATTAAATTAAAAATATCAAAAAGATTAAATTAAATCAAAAAAATAGTTCACAAAATATCGGGGTGTTACATTATACCACCCTTAAATTGAATTTCGCCCTCAAAATTCGTCTAGGTTATTAAAGGTTTAATACATAAAATTTCATTTTATAAAAACCCACATCATAAAAATGAATATTAAAATTTCCTTTAAAAATGGAAAGTTAGCAACATAGCGGTTACCCAAAGTAAAGTATAACTAGTTTTCCATATAGGAGAACAAAAAGGGGAAGTGAAAACATGGAAATGGAAGAGAAATATAGCCATAATGTTATTATGGAGTGTGATAGAGAACATGGTCTGGAGAAATTTGACAATCAGAAAGCCATAAATCCATGATGAATTAAGGGGCCATTTGATTCATCAAAAACAGAGGTAATAGAACAACATTTTTGTTTTCAAGATCCCTTTTCTTAAAGTTAAAGAATTTTCATGAAAAGATATACTTGCATTATTTTAGGAAAACTTCACCCTTTGTTATTACATGATCCATTTCACCTCTTTCTCCAAAAAGGAAGGTGAAATTTTCATTCCCAAAGCACCAACAGATCATGAGATCCATGATATGTCATCCCATCTATCATCAGTTTCCATAAATAGAAATAGGTTATCCAACATGCATAAGTCCTCATGTGGTGAGATAATACATTAATCTCAAAATAACATTTTTTGATGGTTGAAATAAATATTTCATAAATAGATAACCTTATAACCCTTCCAAAATATAATTTATCCTTCCTTCCTTAAATATGATCTTATCTTATACCAAAAACATTTTTATTGAATACTTGTGTTCATCCATGCATTGATAGATCATTAAATGAAATTTTATTAGTCCAAAATTTATGTAGAGGGATATAATCATAGAAAACATCACTAAATGATGAACACAAATATTATCATAGGGATTATTCATACAAAAATAAAACATGAACTTCCCAACTAAGGAGGGAAAGGAAAAGTTTTCCCTTAATTTTCATTATTAACTTAATACATTATGATTGAATAAGATCTCCCTTTTCCCTTTTTCCTCATTGTTTATTGTGTCTTATCTTACATATTAGCCCTTGGATTGGGGCATTGATTTTATTAATTCCCAAAATCCGTGCACTTGAAACAATGAAGTGTGGGTGGTTCATTCTGTTGAGATTTCTCTCTAATCATTTCATTGAGTTTCCTCTTATCATAAATTATAAATTATTTTTCTTGTTTTCCAGGATTACCACAATTTAAAAACCTTATTATTCCTTTTTGTCACCCTCCTAAGTGATCTTTACCATAGTTTTGGAAATCAGGGTATTGAAATGTTTTCTTCTCTCCATTTGTTTAGATTCCCCTTTGAACTCCATCTTCCTCTTATTGTCAAAACCATGATATTAATATTTAACTACAACCTCCATTTCAACATTTATTTCACAACACAAATTCACTTTATACATACTAAAGTCTCTTATGGACAATTCCCTTATGAGAATTGGTTTTAAGACACTAAAGAACCTATCAACTTTACTTTCATGTTGGATGATAATACCAAAAGCATAACTCACAAATATTTTGAAATTAGACTCATAGGTACTGACAGATTCATCATCCTTTTGATTCAACTCAAGGAACTACTTTTCTATCTTCGTATGAAGAACACAAGGAAAGTTCTAATTGAAGAATAAGTTCTTTAACTCATCCCAATCCATGGATTCAATTTAATCTTGCTTCCTCATATTCTTAATTAGAGTCCACTACTGGTCTGCTTCACATTCTAACCAATAAAGAGATCAAACAACTTTCTCATGATCTGAACACTTGAGAATAGAAAATATATTTTTAGTGGTAATGATCCAGTGTTTAGAAATAGGTGGATCCAGTGATCCACTAAAAGAAGGTGGAAGATGCCTCATGAAGGGCTCAACAGAACATTGTTCCCTCATTTGATCATTTCAAAACTCAGCCTGATTCATAGCTTGAAAACTCTATGAGAGTATAAAAATGAGGTTTTTTATTCCAGCCACCATAACATTCAGATCTTCCCGAGGACATTCATTTCAGTGTTGATCACAATCACTATTAACATGGTTACCTCTGGTTCCATCCATTATCTAAAACCAAAAGCATAAGGTAAAAAATAGTTATTATAACGAGGAACCACATAATCATGAAAAACCACTTATATGATGTCTAAAGTATGAAACCTTCCTTAATCTATGACACCTTAGTTTTATCCAAGGTTATTCATTTCACACTTCTATTTAAATACTTCATGATGGTTCGTGAAGAGTTTATGAATTCCCAAAGTATATCCCCTGAGAGTGTTAAACTAGTTGTGTAGCAAGGATCACTGTCATGTATCAGATTACCCTGAGTTAGGCACAAAATATATTGTCAGTGTTGTTACTACTTAGTACATTTGTGCCAGAGCCACATCCAATTGTATTATCCAAACATGGATGTATTTCTAGGAAGCCACTCACTATATCCTATACCAAAATTCCAGGACATTTTCTTACATGTTAACTCATCTTTATACTTATACTTAGAGACATTCCTAAACATATCCTTAGAAATATACCAAGGGATCTTAATAATGTTTTCTTATCCTAGTCTCCAAAGGTTGACTAAACCAGATCCATGCATAACATTATGAAAATGTAATCAGGTTTGTGCATAACTTTGTGAACCTGTAATCACGTTCATACATAAACTTATGTACATGCAACCAGGTCCATGAATAATATTTTGATCGCATAATAAGGTTTACTCGCAACATTATGAAAATGAAATCTGGTTCACACATAAACTTATGGACATGAAACTAGGTCAATGAATAACATTGTGAACATGTAATCAAGATCACACATAACATTTATACTCTGGATTCATCCATCGTTACTCAATGAATTGGAGGGAGATATAGGTTCCATAAATCTAATAATAAAACCATTCATTTATGTGACACAAGACAATAAAACTTTCATCATATAATGAACCATAAAAAGAGGTAGGTTTTATGTTGGGAAAAAATCCCTCAAGGCATCATTGAAGCATTTTTTAGGTGATTGTGTTTGTTGAAAAAGTGGAAATCTGTGTTGTGATTATTGACAAAACAAACCATGACATGCAAATTTTTTGAAAAAGGGGACTTCATGGTGGCATGTAGAGTTCAAGAGTTGTGGTTAACGATCAATGATTGATTCAAGAACATCGACAAAGGAATGGATGATCTGGATGTGGTTCAAAAAGAGCAGATACAAGGTGGCGCCGTTTTCCAGCGGTTGCCAAATTTTTTGGCTGAAAATCGACAAATGAAGAAAAGTGGTTTTCGGAAAAGGGACTTTCATGCCGTGTATGTAATGACCCACAAATTCTCATTAGCTTGAGAGCTCAACAAGTCATTACTAGGCCTTAAGCGACATCCCAAGGCACCAAAGGTTGGCAATAAATGTTGAAGGGTTTCAAAACAAGTGGGGGACGATTTAACCTTTAAGAATATACCACAGATCTAACAAGCATAACCAAAAAAATATACTAAATGATGCATGTCAACAGCTAAGGCAATTCAACCGTTTATTTTATAAAAAACAAACCAAAAGTACCATAGCGGAAACCAACACTAAATCAGAGTAAACAGTGGAAAGAAAAACAAAAAGACAACAAGACGAAAACCCAAAACCATGATCCACAAGTTACAAGATCCAACATCATAAACCATCCCAAGCATCAAAAAGTAATGCTATAAACATGTGATACTTTACCATTGCCAACCTCTTAGTATATGACATCTGCAAAAGCACCAACATGCCAAAGTAGGGGGTGAGTAATGAAACTCAGAAGGTTTTCCCTGATGACTTCCCAACCCATGACTCTAGGTTAAAACAAGTTAGAACATTTATATAAAACAATTCCAAAATAGTTTACAATATAACAAGTTCCATGTCAAAACCATTTTCCGACAAAAACCATCTTTCTTTAGAAAAGCAACCAAGCAAAGTTTCTAATCAAATTCCCATTTCCATTTTGGAACATTCATTCCATTTCACAAATCCACACAACCAACCATGCATGCAACCTAGACCTCCATATACTCATGAGTGGTGAGTTATATGTCCACTAAGTCATCAATTAGTGAACTACCTTGACGGGGGTATGCCACGACCTTATCCGTCCCTTTTTGATGGGGGGAATTCTCGCCCTTATCCATCCCAACCTTTTGATGGGGGTAATTCTCACCCTTATCCATCCCAATGCACATGAACACACACAACAACCCAGGAAAATCTATACCCAAACCATGTCTGTTCAAAACCTTTCATTAAAACATCACCCTTTTATTAAAAACCATTTCTTTTAAGTAGCAAAACCATAGCCAATTTAAAATCACCATTTTAATTCACTTCAACAACCACTTTACAAAAATACACAATTTCTATCACCCATTACTAAAAAGTGGTTTCAACCATTCTTTCATAATAGATAACCAAACATTTTAATCAAGGAAAAAAATTTGAAACTAAGCCTTCAGGTTATAAGAAAGAGGAATCGAGAGTGAAGCCACCTACCTCAAAGGTTTTGACGAAAACCCTAACAAACGGAGAACACACAAGAAAACCATCCTGATTCACCAAGGATCCTCCTTAGACCTCTTATCCCAACACAACCAAGACCAAAACTCATCATTTTTGGAATCCACACACTTAGATCTTCCCATAACGGGCATAGATCTAAAAAACTGAGAGAAGAGGAGAAGTAGATCTAAGTAGATCTGAGAAATCAAACAAGAACGGTCACATACCTCAAGAATCCAGCTTTGATTCTCTAATAGAAGCCTTAGGATCACCTCCGGAATGATGAGAGAACCTTTCTTGACCTTGGGAGAACCAAAAATCCTAAGTTAGGGCCGCTTAGGAGCTTAAACCAGGCATTTAGAGGTGGAAATGCGTGAGATCCACTTTTATAGGATCTCGTTTAAGTGGCTGCACGGTTAGTTCACACAGTATGACTAACCGTGCGGTAACTGTGCGTTAGCTACTGCCTCGGCCACCCTTATCACACGGTTTGTCTTCACGGTTAGACAAACTGTGCGCCGACCGTGTGGGAGCCACTGCCTCCAAGTGTCATGACCTGTCCTTGGGACCTGTGATGTGACTACCCCAAGCCCGCCTCCCATAGGATTTCAGTGCAGTCTTCATTGTTGTAACCAGCTCTAGGGTTCCCGCACACAACACACTCGTTCCGGGAGGGTCCGCTCCACGACCCAAGGGATCGATACATCAACTGAAACGTAGTCCGAAGTTGATGTATCTCAAAGTTCTGTCTGGACAAGAGGAACTCAATGTGACAGACGACGCGTCAATCGGACGCCTGGTCTGAGATTTATTGGCTTTTTCGTTCGAGGGGCCTGGTTGATTTTTAAGTCAAAACCAACCCGACCGCACTCCAAATGCTTACAAACCTCGATCGGAGTAATCCAAAAGGTCTGTCTCACTAAGAGGAATCCAACAAAGTCAACGGAACATCAATCAGACATCCGAAGCTCAAGTTATAAGCGTTTCCGCTCCGAGGGTCTGGTTGGTTTTGTGTTCGAACCAACCCGGTTGTACCCAAGGTTCTCTGAAAACTTGAGTGTAATATACCGAAACGACCGTCTCGATCCAAGGATCGCTACGCAACTGACGGTGCATCGATCATAGGTTTGTAGACCATGTTATGGGCAAAAGAACAAAAGTGGTCTGAAATGGGGGGTCAAGGCCCGGACCGACAAAGCCCAACCCCCCTGGGTCGTCCCGAACCGGGTCGACCCGAACCGGGTCCGGGCCCGGACCATTAGTGCGCGGACCGACCCTGTACGGCCGGTCCGACCCGGGGTGGCTCAACATTGGCCGAGTGGGGTCGGCTCGGTGCTGGTCGAGCGGCCGCGCAAAGGGGGCGCTGCCCCCTTGATTGGAGCCGCGACCCCCGCGTGGGGGCCGCTCCTTGCCAGCGGACACGGCCCGGTGCCGCGTCGCCCTCGGTCCCACACGGACGCGGGACCAGCCACCTTCCACTCGGGCTTTAGCCGTGGCGGTCGTCCCCGGCGGCGCGCCGGGCGCTGCCGCCTCCTGGCGCCCGGCCGGTGCCGGTCGCTGCCTTCGTCCGCCGGCACCGTCGTGCCGGCGGGGTCTTCCGCGGACCACCGGACGCGTTCCAGTGGTCTTTTTTTCCTGCCGTCTTCACCAGCAGTCCACCCAGGACCGGCTCTTTCCTGCGAAGTCCTCATAACACCTTTGCGGCCTGCTTCTTCGTCACCCGTCGATCCGCACACCAAGAACAAAGAAACGGTGGGTTCGGACTTATTCGTTGGTCCGCACCCACCGTGTTAGCGGTTCAAACGACTTCTGACAATTAAACACATGCTGAGGTTATAATTGACATAGATTTAATTAAACCAAACCCCCTACCTCAAGGTGTTGATGAACGAAGATTGTCACGGGAAAAGACGCCGCGGGAGACGGCGTCGCGGAAGAGGATCGTCGGCGTCGTGGAAGGAGGATCGTCGGTGTCGCGGTACACGGTGCCGCATCGTCGATCTCTGGGGAACTAGAGTTCTTCGTCGTCTTCTGTCAGAGGCTGGCGTTCTTCGTCGTTCTTCGTGTTCTCCAACGAAGAAGATGAAGATTCAAGGCTTTGAGTAATTCCTCCCCCAAATCTCTCGCACAACACAACAACTATAATAAAATAAGGCCTTGAATTATTTTATTTCCCACGCCAACTGTTTTTGAAATTCAAAAACAGATCACGCTTTAATTATTGAGCATTGACCAATTAATGTGGTGTTTAATAATTCCATTAAACCTGAGAGTTGACTTGGAATTTAAGAGGGGGTGCAGGTGAGTTACCATATTTAATGCACGTGGAAGGTAAAAGAAAATAAAGGGGTGGGGCTCGTGTGGGCCCCACCTCACTAATATCCTACCTAGGAGTTAGGATATCAGTGGGTTCCACTCCAACTGCGATGCCTAGGTCAACACTACTTAAAATAAAAATAAAATCTGTTGCGCAGTATTTTATTTTATTCTTTAGTTAACCCAAAAATTTAATAACCTCACTCGAGAAAATGCAACTCCGGAAAAGGCGTTCTTAAGAAATTACCAGTGCTTCAATTCCACTGGTGCCCTCAGAATTCGATTCCTAGCACCGATTCAAATGTTAGGAAAACCCACTCGTTCGTTCACTGAACGTACCCGAGCTAAACTTCGGAAAATGATTCTGGGCACACCGGACCTCGGAATCAGGTGCTGTCAGAAACTACATTCTTGTAAAATCCCAAATAAAATTAAGAAAAAAATTTCCCTTGAATTTTACGGGTCTTTAAATTACTCCCACCTCAGGGCTTTACATCCCCGTAAAGATACATCATAACTAGGGAAACAAATGTGGTTACAGCGCACGCATCTGAGCCTCCCGCTCCCATGTGCTCTCCTGGAGGTTCCCATGCTGCCATCTGATGCGCACAAGAGGTATCGACCATCCACGTAGGACCCGATTCTATCGATCCTCGATCTCCACCAGGACCTCCACAAAAGTGGCCCCATCGTCAATGTCTATCTCCCCATGGTCGATGATATGCGTCGGGTCATGCATGTATCTTCTCAGCTGAGATACGTGGAAGACATCATGCACCCGGTGCAACTGAGGTGGTAGAGCTAGGCAATAAGCCACCTCTCCTATCCTGCTGAGGAACTGGAATGGTCCGATGAAGTGCGGAGATAACTTTCCGCCTCGACCAAATCTCCGTAGTCCACATTGAGGTGAGACCCGCAAGAAAATGTGGTCGCCATCCTCAAACTCCGGTGGCCTCCGCCTCCTGTCAGCATAAGACTTCTGCCGGCTCTGAGCTGTCCTCATCTGCTCCTGGATGACCTGGACCTTCTCTGTCGTGGCCTGGACCATCTCTGGTCCCACAAGTGCTGACTCCCCAGGGCCTGTCCAGCATAGAGGTGATCTGCAAGGACGGTAGTACACTACCTCATATGGTGCCATCCCGATGGTAGAGTGGTAGCTGTTGTTGTACGCGAACTCCAACAAGGGTAGGTGGTCCTCCCAGCTATGACCAAAGTCGAGGACACATGCACGGAGCATGTCCTCGAGAGTCTGAATGGTCCTCTCTGTCTGACCATCCGTCTGAGGGTGAAAGGCGGTGCTTAGATGTAGCTGCGTCCCGAATGTCTCCTGCAACCCCTTCCAAAGCCGAGAAGTAAAGTGAGCATCTTGATCAGAGACGATAGATGATGGCACACCATGAATCCGTACAATCTCCTGAATGTAGAGACTTCCCAATCTCTCTTCTGAGCCCTGCTCTCTGATGGGTAAGAAGTGGGCCGACTCGGTGAGTCAGGCGACAATCACCCAAATGGAGTTGTGACCTTTGGAAGTGCGTGGAAGTCCAGTCACGAAATCCATAGATATCCCATCCCACTTCCACTCCGAGACCTCCAAGGGATGTACCAATCCTAGTAGTACCTAGTGCTCTGCCTTCACCTGCTGGCAAGTGAGGCATCGAGAAACGAACTTTGCCACATCCTTCTTTATACCTGGCCACCAGTGCTGTCGTCTGATATCCTGGTACATCTTCCCCACTCCTAGATGTACCGCTAAAGGGGAAGTGTGAAACTCTCTCAGCACCTCCTCCTGTAAAGCAGGTGGTACCATGGTACGTCCTTTGAAGAGGATGACATGCTATCCTACTACAGATAATCCATCAGGTTCCTGCCCTAAGGATATCTGCGCACGCCGCGTCTCACAGTCAGCATCCCCACGCTGTGCCTCTCTGACCCGCTACAGTAGTGGAGGAGTGACTGTGAGTGACTGAAGGAAGGCTACTCCATCTCTATCTACGAAGGATATCTACAAATCGACTAGCTGCTCCGTCGCCTCCCCGAGTAGCTGGATGCCCATCCTCCTGCTGAGAGCATCAGCTACTATGTTCCCCTTTCCAGGAGTATAGACTATCTCAAAGTCACAGTCCTGGAGTAACTCGAGCCATCGCTGCTATCTCAAGTTCAGGTCCTTCTGTGAGAAGATGTACCTGAGACTCTGGTGGTCAGAGTAGACTGTAAAGCGCTCGCCCATCAGATAGTGTCACCACATCTTCAGAGCGAAGACCACTGCTACTAACTACAGGTCATGGGTAGCGTATTTCTACTCATTCTGCCTCAACTGACATGATCCATAGGCGATCACGGCCTTCTCCTGCATCAGGACACATCCGAGTCCAGTCCCTGATGCATCACAGTAGACTACGTACCCTACTCCCTTCTCTGGAAGCCTCAAGATAGGCGTGCTGGTCAATCTCTGTCTCAACTCTTGGAAGCTCTGTTGACATCTGTCTGACCATACGAAGGGTTTCCCCTTCTTCGTCAAAGCTGATAGTGGTGCTGTAACTATGGAAAAGTCTGGTACGAATCTCCGGTAGTACCCAGCTAGCCCTAAGAAACTCTGCACCTCCGTCACGATCCTTGGTGGCTCCCAAGCCAGCACTGCCTCGATCTTCGCAGGATCCACCACAACTCCCACCTCAGAGATGACGTGTCCCAAGAAGTGGACCTCATGTAACCAGAACTGATACTTCGAGAGCTTTCCATAATGCTGGTGCTCTCGGAGTGTGTCTAGTACAACCCGCAAGTGGTAGGCGTGCTCCTCCTCAGTGGTCGAGTATATCAAAATTTTGTCGATGAAGACCACGACAAATCGATCGAGGTATGGCTGAAAGATCCTGTTCATGAGAACCATGAACACTGCTGGAGCATTGGTTACGCTTAAAGGCATAACCAAGAACTCATAGTGGCCATACCGATATCTGAAGGCCGTCTTCTTCACGTCATCGTCTCGAACTCTGAGCTGATGATAGCCTAATCTAAGGTCTATCTTCGAGAACCTCCGTGATACCTTGAGCTGATCGAAGAGGTCGTCAATCCTGGGTAGCGGATACTTGTTCCTCACGGTCACCTAGTTCAGGCGATGACAGTCGACACAAAGTCGCAAGCTCCCGTTCGCCTTCTTGGCGAACAATATCGGGGAAGCCCAGGGTGAAACACTAGGTCGGATGAATCCCTTGCCCTGCAAGTCCTCCAACTATAACCGTATCTCTCGAAGCTCAGCGGGGGCCGTCCGATATGCTGGAGTGGATATCGGGGCTGTCCTGGGGTACATGTCAATATAGAAGTCTACCTCTCTGCGAGGAGGAAGCCCTGGGATGTGATCGGGGAAAACGTCCGCATACTGATACACCACTGCATGAAAACGAGGACTCCACATGTCAAATTCTCCTAGGATGAGGCTAGCCAACTGATGAGTGATGAGCTGTCCTATCCTCTGTGTGAGTCCATCCTGTGATGCAAAGGCTCCCTTCTCGCCGGTGAAGGTGAACCTGCTCCCATCAGTGCGTACACACCGCACCTTGCGCCTAATACAATCAATATGAGCATGGACTGTAGACAACCAATCCATGCCCAAGATGACGTCGTAAGGCCTCGACGCCGCTACAAGAAGATCCCAGCTGAATCTCTCGCCTCCTAGAGTAAGCTCACACTGCCGGAACCAGTGCGTAATCGTCGAGTCTGCTTCTGTAGGAGTCTCTAGCCGTAAGGATCGAGCTGACGGCTCCGTCCGAATCTCCGAACTCCGAACAAGGGAAGTGGAAATAAAGGAATGACTCACTTCTGTGTCTATAAGAACTGAAGAAATGGTGGAGTAGACACATATCGTACCTCGAATCATCTCTGGTGCGCCGTGGTCGTAGGCCTCCACTGCCTCAAGCTAAGTTTGTCTCTACCGGCCAGCTCCCTGTGGTCGGGGTAGACCTCCTGGTGGTGGTGGTGGTAAAGCCTCAAAGCGTCTCCCACCACCTGCTGCTCGGCCAGCTCCCCTGCCTTGTCCGCCTGCTCTTGGAGGACCACCACAGTCGACCCTCTGCCTCTGCCTGGGTGGCCCCTCAACTGTCTGCTTCTCCTCTGTACGATGGGTCGGGCAGTCACGAGCCATGTGGCCCTGCCCGCCGCACGCGTAGCACTGCCTGCTCCTCAGAAGGCTGGCTCTGCGCCCTGTGCCCCGCACCTATGAGCCAATGTCCTGAGGTCTTCTACCTGATGGTGTGGTCTGCCTGGACCCCTGTGAAATCCGTCGACTTCCAGCTGCAGACAACTCTGCTACGTGCCGCCCTGCGGTAGGTCTCGCTGCTGGCATAGGCTCGGCAAGAAATATCTCTATGAGAAGAGCTCGCTCCAGTACTTCTTCCCATGTCAGAATACTGAGGGAGATCATCAATGCCCTGATCTCATGCCTCAGTCCCTGCTCGAAGGTTCGGGCCCAGAATAATGGGTCCCGTACCATGCCCGTCAAATAGCACGAGAGATCAGTAAATCTCACTTAGTACTGGGCAACCGTCATGCTGCCCTACCGCAGCTGTTGAAGTTCCTGGATTTGCACCGCACAGAGGGTGGCTGGGACGACCTCTGAGCGGAAGAGGCTCTCGAAGTCCGTCCAGAGGAGAGATGCCTCATCGTGCACCTGGAGCATCAGGCTCCACCATCTTCCTGCTTCCGCGTGCAGGAGGCTCGCTGCGAGGATCACCATGAGGTCGGCTGGTGTCCCCACTAACCTAAAAACTCGTACAACCGCCTCCAGCCAATCATTGGATGCCTGAGGGTCCATCTCCCTGCGGAACCTGGGTGTTCTATGACACTGAAACTCGTGCAGTTCACTAAGGTGACATGCACTATTAGCGGCTAGGGCTGGTAGCATCGGTGGCTCGGTAGGTAGAGGTACCACTGGTGCCTCTGCTGTCAAAGGGCCCTGCACCGGGGCCTTATCGCTCGGTGGGCTGTCGTCATGCACAACGCTCAGAACCCTAGCTAGCTACCGTCATGAGGCCATCCTGAAAAGAAACAGGTGTGCCATGGTCAAACAGTATACCAGGTGAGCTGACACAATGTAATCACAAAGAAAACATTTGAAACACACATGAATTCACTGTTTTCGTTCATTGAGTCGGAAATCAGAAGTCAGGGTCCTGGTGTACGGATACGTCGGCCGCCACACCAACACTGGTCTCCCTAGACTGATAACCACAATCAATACCCTTAACACTATTGCTTCACATAGAAGAAAGATCAGAGTCCAGAGTTCTGCGGTAGAACCGAACTCCTCTGATACCAATTTTTCACGACCCATACTCGGGACCCGTGCCGTGACTACCCCAAGCCCACCTCCCATAGGCCAGGGGTTGGAGACTAGCACCAAGGCATAAATCCCAACAAAAAAAGGGGAAGTCATTTCCTTTACAAATTAAACAAAAACCACAGAGTAAGCCAGCAGAAGTAAACACTAAGTAAACTGAGTACAAGTATGTGTGGAAAGTAAATGGTCCAGAATAAAACCCAAACTGAAAGTAAAGTACAACTGAAAAGAAAGTACAACAACTGAAAGTAAAGCAGTAACGTCGAGCCATCCACTGGAAGTCCCACCTAAAGGGTGGGTACAGATAGCCACCTCAGCTCCTCAGGTCCAGCCGTCCGCTCCATGTATGTTCCACCCAGTGGTCCACCTCCAGGTACCAACTACTCTACTAGCCTCAACCATGATCAGCGTTGTCCGCCGTCAGCATCCAACACAATGTAGTGCAGGCATAGCCCATGTAGGGGTGAGTATACGCTACTCAGTAGGGACCCCGAGACCCCCGAAGGTCTCCCCGAATCCACAAAGGATAATACAATCACGAAGTAACAACCAACACTACTTAGTTATATGCCCATACATATACCTAAGTCATCAATTCCAGTTCGGCTCCAACACCCGAGCCCAAGTTCGATCACATCCACACAGGATAGCACAACACAATCCACATAGGAAAGCAAGTCAATCATATCGAAGATAATGATTGAAATTCAAGACTCATCTCACACATGTATACTTCTTCAGTGATAGAGATGATCAGATATAGCCACTGATTCATCTAAGATGGGACCCACATTGGATACTAAACCAGCTACTCTTCCAGACCCACATAGGATAGCAAGAACAGAGTCAGACACTTCCAGACCCTCATAGGATGAAAGAATAGTAGTCATTGCCGTCGAACCCACATAGGATTTTAGTACGGTCTTCATCGCTGCCGAACCCACATAGGATTTTAGTGCAGTCTTCATCACCGCCGAACCCACATAGGATTTCAGTGCAGTCTTCATCTCCGTCAAACCCACATAGGATTTCAGTACGGTCTTCATCGCTGCCGAACCCACATAGGATTTCAGTGCAGTCTTCATCTCCGTCGAACCCACATAGGATTTCAGTACGGTCTTCATCGCTGCCGAACCCACATAGGATTTCAGTGCAGTCTTCATCTCCGTCGAACCCACATAGGATTTCAGTACGGTCTTCATCGCTGCCGAACCCACATAGGATTTCAGTGCAGTCTTCATCGTCGCAGCCAGCTTTAGGGTTCCCGCACACAACATGCTCATTCCGGGAGGGTCCGCTCCACGAGCCAAGGGGTCGATACATCAACTGATACATAGTCCAGATTTTATGTATCTCAAAGTTCCAACTTGACAAGAGGAACTCAACGTGACAAACGGTGCGTCAATCAGACGCCCGGTCTGAGAGTTATTGGTCTTTTTGTTCCAGGGGCCCAGTTGGTTTTTAAGTCAAAACCAACCCGACCACACTCCAACTGCATCAAAACCTCAAGCGGAGTAAGCCAAAAAGTCTTTCTCACTAAGAGGAATCTAACAAAGTCGACGACACGTCAATCGGACGTCCGTAGCTCAAGTTATAAGCGTTTCCGCTCCGAGGGCCTGGTTGGTTTCATGTTCGAACCAACCCGAACATACACAAGGTTCTACGAAACCTTGAGTGTAATATACTGAAGCGACTGCCTCGATCTAAGGATCGCTACACAACTGACAGTGCATCGATCAGAGGTTCGTAGCCCAAGTTATGGGTAAAAGACCGAAAGTGGTCTGAAATGGGGGGTCTGGGCCCGGACCGACCCGGCCCAAACCCCCCTGGGTTGGCCCGAACCGGGTTAACCCAAACCAGGTCTGGGTCCGACCCATTAGGGAGCGCCCCGGCCTGGCCGGCGTGGCATGGCCCGGCCCGGCCAGGGCGGTCCGGCCCGGTGCGGCCGGTCTGGCCCGGGGCGGCTCAGCGCAGGCCGAGTGGGGTCGGCTCGGCGCTGGCCGAGCGGCCACGCAAAGGTGGTGCTGCCTTTTTATTGGAGCCACGACCCCCGCGTGGGGGTCGCTCCTTGCCAGCGGACGCGGCCCAGTGCCGCGTCTCCCTCGGTCCCACGCGGCTGCGGGACCAGCTGCCTGCCGTCGCAGCTTCAGCCGCAGCGGTCCTTCCTGGCGGCGTGCTGGGCGCCGCCGCCTCCTGGGGGCCGGCCGGGGCCGGCGGCCACCTCCGGCTGCCGGCGCCGCCGTGCCGGTGTGGTGCGCCGGCGAGGTCTTCCGCGGACCACCAGACGCACTCCGGTGTTCCGTTTTGCCTGCTGTCTTCGCCAGAGGTCCTCCCGGGACCAGATCTTTACTGCGAAGTCCTCATAATGCCTTTGCGGCCTGCTTCATCGTCGCCCGTCGATCCGCACACCAAGAACAAAGAAACGATGGGTTCAGACTTGTTCGTTGGTCCGCACCCACCGCGTTAGCGTTTCAAATGACTTTCGACAATTAAACACATGCCGAGGATATAATTCACATAAATTTAATTAAACCAAACCCCCTACCTCAAGGTGTTGATGAACGAAGATCATCGCGGGAAAAGACGTCGTGGGAGATGGCGTCGCAGAAGAGGATCGTCGGCATTGCAGAAGGAGGATCATCGGTATCGCGGTACACAGCATCGCGTCATCAATCTCCGTGGAACTAGCGTTCTTCGTCGTCTTCCGTCGGAGGTCGGAATTCTTCATCGTTCTTCGCATTCTCCAACGAAGAAGATGAAGATTCATGGCTTTGAGTAATTACTCCCCCAAATCTCTCTTACGACACAACAACAATAATAAAATAAGGCCTTGCCTTATTTTATTTCCCACGCAAACTGTTTTTGAAATTCAAAAACAGATCACGCTTTAATTATTGAGCGTTGACCAATTAATGAGTCATTTAATAATTCCATTAAACGTGAGAGTTGACTTGGCATTTAAGAGGGGGGTGTAGGTGAGTTACCATATTTAATGCACGTGGAAGGTAAAAGGAAATAAAGGGGTGGGACTCGTGTGGGACCCACCTAACTAATATCCTACATAGGAGTTAGGATATCAGTGGGTCCCACTCCAACCGCCATGCCTAGGTTAACACTACTTAAAATAAAAATAAAATCTGTTGCACAATATTTTATTTTATTATTTAGTTAACCCAAAAATTTAATAACCTCACCCGAGCAAATGCAACTTCAGAAAAGGCGTTCTTAAGATTTTACCGGTGCTTCGATTCCACCGGTGCCCTCAGAATTCGATTCTGAGCACCATTTCAAAAGTTAGGAAAACCCACTCGTTCATTCACTGAACGTACCCGAGCTAAACTTCGAAAAATGATTCCGGGCATACCGGGCCTTAGAATCAGGTGCCATCAGAAACTGCATTCTTGTAAAATCTCAGATAAAATTAAGAAAAAAATTTCCCTTGATTTTTACGGGTCTTTACACCAAGACCCACTGTGCACGGTTTGGGCGCACAGTTTAGACAAACTGTGCGCCTCCCGTGCGACTTCTCCTTTGCCACAAAGCATCATTCCAAGTTCTCCCGACCCTACCCTTCAATACCTTTAGCTTTAAAACCATGAAAATAATCAAGTAAGGTTTACATACCAGAAACCAGGGTTACTAAATTCCCCCCACCATTGGCCTTTCCTTCCCTGGAATGTAGAAAACCATCGTTTTCCTGAAGGAGTTGTGGCCACTGCTCTTTCATTTCTTTCTCGCGTTCCCAAGTATCTTCCTGAATCTGAACATGCTGCTATAAAACCCGCACTAGACTAATGATTTTTATATGCAAGAATTTCTCTTGCCTATCCACTATCTGTACCAGGATATGTATCTACGAAGCATCCGGGTCTAGGTCAACACGATCCAATCTGATCACATGTTCAGGATCGGGCTGATACTTCTTCAACTGAGATACATGGAACACATTATGCACTGCACTGAACTACAGTGGTATTGCCAACCGATACACCACCTCTCCAACCCATTATAGTATCTCAAAAGGGCCTATATATCGAGGATATTATTTTCCCTGCTTCCCAAAACGACGTTGTCCAAGCCTTGGAGAGATTCTCAAAAAGACATGATCACTCACAGCAAATGACAACGGTCATCGGCAATGATCCACATAAGATTTTTGATGACTCTGAGTCGTCTCCATCCTCTTTCTAATCAACTGGATCTTCTCCACTGTTTCTTGGATAAGGATCGGCCCAACTAGTGAAGTCTCACCAGTTTCCACCCAACAAAGTGGAGAACGACAAGGACGCCCATACAATGTTTCAAATAGATCCATGCGTATCGAGTCTTGATAGCTGTTATTGTATGAGAACTCCACTAAGGGTATATGCTCCTCCCATGAGCCCCCAAAATCCATTAAGAAAAGCCCGCAAAATGTCTTCCAATGTCTGTATCGTCCTTTCGGATTGTCCATCCGTCTGAGGATGATACGCCGTACTCATATTCAACTGAGTTCCCAGGGATTTCTGTAAGGATCACAAAAAATGAGATGTAAATCTTAGATCTCTGTCTGACACGATAGAAACTGGTACACCATGCATATTTACCACTTCTCAGATATAGATTTTTGAAATATCTTCCACCATATGAGTTTCACGAATCAGGATGAAATGGGCTGACTTGGTTAGACGATCCACTATCACCCAAATGGAATCGTGTTTCCGGACTGTTATTGGAAGACCTGTGACAAAATACATTGCTATATGATCCAATTTCCGTAATGTGATAGGCAAATATTGTAACATACCAGCTGGCCACTGATGTTCTACTTTAACATTCTGACAAGTTAAACACCTTGAAACAAATTCAGCTACCTTCTGTTTCATGTCGCTCCACCAATAATGTTCCTTCAACGCCTTATACATCTTCTGTGTACCAAGATGTACAACCCATCTTGAATGGTGGTAAGCATGAAGGAGTTGTTCCTGACCAGATAAAGGTAAAACCATCCAATATCAAAATTGCAAAACTGAACTCCCATCCAGCTTCCATCCCTCAATGGTCTCCCCACCATTGAGTTTTGAACTCATTGCAACACAGTCAACATCAGATGCCGGTGCCTGCTTTACTATCTCCACCAAATTTGGAAAAAGTGCAACTGGAAAGAAAACTAAAACATCACCTCAGTCTTCACATTCTCCATGCATGTCGGCTAGGACCGACATCAACTGCCACTCATCTGAAGATTATTTCGCCAACTAAGCATAAGACTTTCTGCTTAATGTATCGACCACCAAATTGATCTTACCCGGTGTATAAATCAAGTCAAAGTCAAACATTTGAAGATACTCCATCCATTTCCTTCGCCTCAGATTCAAATCTCGCTGTGAGAAAATGTGTTTCAAGATTTTTTGATGCATAAACGCAGTAAATTTCTCACCAAAGAGATAATGTCTCCATGTTTTCAAAGCATGGACGACTGAAACCAACTCCAAATAATGTGTTGGGTAGTTCTTTTCATGCATTTTCAACTGTCTTGAGCCATAACCAACAACATGGTCTCCTTGCATGATAACACAACCCAACCGTATTCCCGAAGCATCAAAATACACCACATACCCCTATCCTAATTCTGGAAAAATCAAGATGGGTGCTGATGTAAGGAGAACTTTCGTCTCTTGAAAAGATCTATGACATTATTCAGTCCATTGAAATGCACTGTTCTTATTTGTCAATGTTATCATAGGCGAATATAGTCATGAGAAGTCACAGAAAAAGCGTCATTAATAACCAACTAAACCAAGAAAACTTCATATTTCAAAGACATTCTAAGACGGTTGCCAAGAAAGAATAGCTTCTATCTTTTTTGGATCCACTGAAACACCTTTCTCAGAAACAAAATGGCCCAGAAAGCATACCTCTTGTATCAAAAAATCTCACTTGGATAGTTTGACATACAAATGATGGTCTCTAAAGATTTCCAAAACTATTGTCAACTATTGCTCATGCTCAGACCTTGTTCTTGAATACAGCAATATATCGTCCACAAACACCACAACAAAAGAATCCAGATATCGTTGAAATATCTGATTCATCAATTCCATAAAGACTGCTGGTGCATTCGTAAGACCAAAATGCATGACTACATATTCGTAGTGGCCATATCTACTTCTGAAGGCTGTCTTCAGAATATCCTCTTTCCGAACTTGCAACTAGTGATATCCTTATCACAAGTCAATTTTAAAGAACCACTGAGATCCCCTCAATTGATCAAATTGGTCATCAATGCATGGAAGTGGATATCTATTCTTTATCGTAACTTGGTTAAGTTTACGATAATCCACACATAGCCTCAAAGTTCCATCTACTTTCTTTACAAACAAAACTGGTGCTGCCCATGGAGACATACTTGGCAGAATGAAACCCTTGCTTTCCAGCTCCTCTAACTGCACTTTCAATTCCCATAACTATATCGGTGCCATCCTATAAGACATAAGGGAAATAGTACTATTCCCTGGAAGGAGATCAATCTTAAACTCCACTTCCCTTAGAGGTGGTAACCCTAAGAAGTTCTTGGGAAAGACATATGGAAATTGGTCCACCACAGCTGGAAAAATATTTTCCTCAATCTCTTCCATTGATGCCAAAGTCAACACTACCAATTGATGAGAGGTTGTTCCCACCATTGGTGCCAAAAATCTCTTTGCACCCTTATTTACTATCCTTTCTCCTCTAAAGAGATGGTAGATGCCGTCCTCAGTCATAAAACCAACCGTTCTCCTATAACAGTCGATGTAAGCCTTAAAACTTTCCAACCAATCCATACCCAGGATTACATCATAGAAATCCATACCCAACATGGAGAAATCCCATTCTAGCTCAGCTCCATCAGCAGTTATAGCACATTCTTGACATGCTAAGGCTTGAAATTATCTTTCACCAAGAGGAGTTTGTAGTTTCAAAACAGAAGGCATCATTTCTTGTTTTAAAAGTAGAAATTCAACAGTATGACAAGCAATGAATGAATGTGATGCACCAGTATCAAACAACACTTGCAAAAAGGTAAAATTCAAAATAATCGTACCTCTTACTGTTGATGGTCCAGCCTGATCATCAACAATCATCTGCTCAGCTCCATACAATTTCTTCGTCGCTGCACTGTTCTCCTTGTTTCCTTTATGATATTATCCTAGTTGAGGAGTCATGGTATTTCAAGAATCACTATGGATAGCTCTGTTATGCCGATGAGACTGACTCTGCTGTCCTTTTCCTATCGAAGCATACAATGCTTGCGACGCCTGGGAAGTGTCACATGCACCCGACCTTAGAGTATTTATACAATAGCATTGTAGATGCCCCATATAATTGCAATTGTGACATTGTCTATGTTATGCCATACACTCTCGCTTTATGTGATCAGTCGAGCAACATTGAAAACACCCAAATTTCATTATGGGTCGTGGAGGAAGATTCACCGATCCAGCCGTCTGATTCTGATTCGCACTCCCACCTTGGAAGTAGGTGTCCCTCTTCCGCATGTTCCTAGAATTAGAGTTCCCACCCGTTCCTGTGGGTATCATCATAATTCCTTGTCCTATAACTCCTGATATGTCTCTTTCAGCTACTGTTTCCCTGTTTTCCATCTCCGTATAATCCATAATACTGAGCACAACTATCTTCGAGAAAATCTCCTGTCACAACCCTGATTCAAAGATGCGTGCCTTCAGCGATGTACTTGCAGCAACTTCTGGTGAAACGCGCACCAAATTCATGAATTTATCCACATATTCCGTGATAGAGAGATTCTCCTATGTCAAGATGAAAAAGTCCGTTATCCTCTAGATCTTGAATGTGTGAGGATATAATTGTTTATTGAACAACTCCTCAAATTCCTCCCAGCCTAGGCCTTGATCCACCTTAGCCTACACCACTAACTCCCACCACTGTAATGCAAGATCCTCCAGCATATACGTCGACAAATTTACTTTCAGTTCTGCTGGTGTGCCGATGAGATCGAAGATACAATTCATCCTACTAAGCCACACCTCCACCCATTCTGGTTCAGAATCACCCCGAAAGATGGGTGGATTCTGCTTCTAGAACTGGATAGAATGGTCTACATGCCTTGACTCATCCCTCCGATTCCCCATGACCGTAGCCTGGAATGGTTGAACGATACTCTAAACCAGCTCTTGGTTCACACGTGGTTCATGTGCAACCACATTCTCCGCAGCTTCTTCGGGTTGGATTCTATGACACCTAATGGGTTCCATTTTCTATACAAACAATGCACGCTGTTAGTCTCACTTCCTAACAACTTAAGGCTTAGCATTTCAAATTTTATCACATCATTTATCACAAAATGGTACCCAAAACAACCTTTTCCCATGTTCAACCATTTTTGAAAACATTCAACATACTTTTTGAAAATCAAACCATTTTCAAAATACACCAAATACCCTGTTTTCAAAGTCTTTCAGTTGAAAACAATTTCTACATTTTTCAAAAATTGGCACCTTACACAACGTCCTTACTAATTCCTCACAATGAGATATGCAATCCTAATGGGAAGTCATTCCTCTACAATTCATGTCATGCACATCTCATTGGCTAAACCCAGGACAATGATATTTCCAACATTCTAGAAGTGTATCCAAAACACTTATGTACCCAACACCCTGGTAACTTGAAGTTCAACATAAACGGGTTTGCTACGTCCTTTTATGCTATACATTTCAAGTTCCAACAATCCTACTCCTATCTAAGATTCCGACCTAAGGAATAGACAAAAAGGAATTTCAACTCCAAAACTAAGATCATCGATGACCACTTGTTAGGCAAGGACCAAACAAGCTGATACCATTTTTAATGACCCACCAATTCTAATTGGCTTGAGAGCTCAACGAGTAATTACTAGGCCTTAAGTGACATCCCCAAGGTGCCAAAGGCTGGAAATAAATGCTGAAGGGTTTCAAAACAAGTGGGGGACGATTTACCCTTTAAGAATATACCACAGGTACAACAAGCATAACCTAAAAAATCTATTAAATGATGCATGAAAACAGCTAAGGAAACTCAAACATTTATTTATCAAAAACCAACCAAAAGTACCACAACGGAAACCAACACTAAATCAGAGTAAATAGCAGAAAGACAAACTAAAAGACCACAAGATGACAACCCAACTTCATGCTCCACAAGCTCCAAGCTCCAACATCACGAACCAGACCAAGAATCATGAAGTAGTGATATAAACATGTGATGCTTTACCTTTTCCAACAACTTGGTATATGACATCTGAAAAATCATCAACGTGCCAAAGAAGGGGGTGAGTAATGAAACTTAGTAGGTTTTCCCCGATGAATTCCCAACCCATGACTCTAGGATAAAACATGTTAGCGCATTTATATAAAACAATTTATATAAAAAAATTCCAAAACACTTCACAATATAAAAAGTTCCATGTCAAAACCATTTTCCAACAAAAACCATCTTTCTTAAGAAAAGAAACCAAGAAAAGTTTCTAATAAAATTCCCATTTCCAGTTTGGCACATTCATTCCATTTCACAAATCCACACAACCAACCATGCAAGCAACCTGGACCTCCCTCAACTCGAGAGTGGTGAGTTATCCTTCCAATAAGTCATCACTTAGTGAACTACCTTGATGGGGGTACTTCACGACCTTATCCATCCATTTTTGATGGGGGGACTTCTTACCCTTATCCATCCTATCCTTTTGAAAGGGGTATTTCTCACCCTTATCCATCCCAATGCACATGAACACACACCACAACCCATGAAAATCTATGCCCAAACCACGTGTGTTCAAAACCTTTCAATAAAGCATCACCCTTTTATTGAAAACCATTTCTTTTAAGCAGAAAAACCATAGCCAATTTAAAATCACCATTTTAAATTCACTTCAACAACCACTTTCCAAAAACAAACAATTTCCTTCAGCCGTTACTAAAAAGGGGTTTCAACCATTCTTTCATAAAAGATAACCAACCATTTCAATCAAAGAAAACAAATTAAAAATAATCCTTAAAGTTTTAAGAAAGAGGAATCAAGAGTGAATCCACCTACCTCAAAGGTTTTGACGAAAACCCTAAAAAAAGGAGAACACACAAGAAAAACAGCCCGATTCACCAAGGATCCTCCTTAGATATCTTCTCCTAACACAACCAAGACCAAAAATCATCATGTTTGGAATCCAAACACTTAGATCTACCCATAATGGGCATAGATCTAAGAAACCAAGAGAAGAGGAGAAGTAGATCTAAGTAGATATGAGAAATCAAACAAGAACGATCACATACCTCAAGAATATGGCTTTGATTTGCCAAGAGAAGCCTTAGGATCGCCTCTGGAATGATGGGAGAACCTTCCTTGACCTTGGGAGAACCAAAATCCCGAGTTAGGGCATCTTAGGAGCTTAAACAAGGCATTTAGAGGTGAAAATGCGTGAGATCTACTTTTATAGGATCTTGTTTAAGTGTTCGCATGGTTAGTTCGAACAGTTTGACAAAGAGTGCGCTAACCGTGCGTTAGCTACTACCTCATCCACCCTTCTCGCATGGTTTGGACACATGGTTAGATAAAACGTGCGCTAACCATGCGAAAACCACTGCCTACAAGACCCACTGCGCATGGTTTGGCCGCACGGTTTAGACAAACTGTGCGCCTCCCGTGTGACTTCCCCTTTTCCTCAAAACATCATTCCAAGTTCTCCCAACCCTCCCATTCAACACCTTTAGCTTTAAAACCATGAAAATCATCAAGTAAGGGTTACATACCAGAAACCGGGGGTACTACAGTGTACTTAATGGAGAGGAAACTTGTGCCCCATATGTTTTTTCAAGATCATAACATCAAGATATGGCAAAGGGATAAGGGTCATGCAAGTTTTAGTTTTGGTCGTGCAAGTGATTTGCGCAGTAGATACTTGCGCGCCGAAACTTGCGCGTCGAGGGGAGACTTGTGAACCGTCATGCAGGGTGTCCAAATGCCTATAAATACAGGTCAACCCCTTCTCATTCAATAAAGAGTTCAACAGTTATAAATATCAGAGCTCCCATCGCGCAGGTGTGGTGGTCGCGCAAGTGGTGTGTGGTCTCATAGGTAGAGGTTGCACGCCAGGTGATAGTTGTGCACCCTAGGTGGCCTGAGAGAGGAAGGAAGAGAGTCGCGCAGGTTATGATATGAAGAAGGAAGTGTCATGCAAGTGGTTTGGTGACACTTGCACGCCAATTTTGGAAGAAGCGTGAAGATTGTTGGTTGCACGCCAATATTAGTTTGGGCGTAAAAGGGTGTGTGTCATGCAAGTTTGGAGTTGGAGAAGCTTGTGTGGCACAAGTGGTTGATGTTGAATTACATGCCAGTTTTGAATTGTGCGCCGAGACTTGCACACCGGCTTAGAGAAGGGTGCCAAGTTAGGTTGATTCATAGTAGAGATTCAAGGCTGCGTGAAAGCTGGAATATTTCCCGATACCTTCGGTGCAAAGAGAGATTCATCTACGGGTGAAAATTGGAATTCAACAGAGCATCTACATACAATAGAGGGTGAATTCATTAGTGATAACGAAGAGACCTACAGTTCTATAAGCTGTGAATGGATCCTTTCAGAGAAGTGAGCAAAGGAAGAGGAAAAAGGTGATCCTCTCCACCGGCAGTGAGCCAGAGAGAGAGAGACAGGGAGTGACCCTTGGGAAATAAGTGAGCTAACCCTAAACATTTTAAAGGTAGTGATCCTGGGAATAGAAGTGATCTATCCCAAACCTTGTAAATATTAGTGCGATTTTAGTAGATTTGGTACATCGAAACACTGCCGGTGTATGCTTGGATGTAGCCTAGTGAGGGTGAACCAAGTGAATCTTGTTGCGTCATGTGCATGCTTTACTTTCTGTTTATATTGTGCAACGAGAAAGAGAGAGAAGAGTGTTTTTATTAACAGTGAAACAAGATCAGAATGGGTGTTTATTTTAAATTATTCATACCTTGATTCACCCCCCTCTCAGGGTATTCAACATTGTGGACCTAAAAATTAGTATCATAGGGAAAGGTTGATATTTAATCTTCTCTCAATGGAGGTCACTAATCATAAAGGGATTCCGATCTTCGACGAAAACAATTTTCAGGTATGGAAGAATCAGATGAAACACTACTTTTGATCTTTGGGAATGGATGTATTCACAACAGTAATGCACGAAATAACAAATGATATTAATAATGGTTCTTTATTAGAAGATGAGCATAGAGAGTTGGATGATGATGCCAAAGAAATAAATGACCTAGGGGGATCCCTATATAGTCCTATATATACAAATGTGATGTCTTGAAAAACATCACATTCCATGTGGGAAAAGTTATTGAATATATATGAAAGAGATACAAAGGTCAGAGAGGAAAAGTTGCAAGTGTTGTGGAATAAGTATGAAGATCTGAGAATGAACCCGAATGAATCTGTTGATGCATTCTTTGACAGGGTAAATGTTGTTGTATAATACATGAGAGGTCTTGAATAAGTTATTGAAGATATAGAAATTGTGAAGCGCATCCTGAGAAAACATCCACCTCGGTTTAATCTGAAAGTTTCTATTTTGGAAGATAAAGACCCAAAAGAGCTGACATTGGATAACTTGCACAACACCCTTGTTGCATATGAATTGAGAAATGATGATAACGACGCTGTGGAAAAGGGGAAATCCAAAGAGGTGGAATTTAAGTCCATGAAGAATCTCACCATTGAAGATTCTCAGGAGGATGAAGAAATAAATGAGGTAATGTCATTCCTCTCCTCAAATCTTCAAAGAGGAAAAGGAAAGTTCAAAGGGAAACTTCCACTTTCTTGCTTTAGATGTGGGAAATTTGGTCATCTTGCTGCAAGGTTCCCCAAAACGTTTCAAGAAGAAAATGATGAAGATGAAGTTTAAATTCCCAAGAAGAGATCTTCAGCCTATGTGAAAGGGAAGAAGAAATTCAAGAGAAATTTCTTCAATAAGAAGAATCTTCTTTCACAAGAAATAGACAGTTTAGATGAGTCTGAGGTTGAAGAGGTGGAGGAGATTGAAAATTGCAAAGATCATGAAGAAAATGATATGGTGGAATTCTTCAGTAGTTCTCAAGAGAGGAACGAAACCAAAGGTGATGTTGAATAAGAAGAAGTTGAAGGAATAATAGTTAGGAAATCTGAGTTAGAGGCCTCTCTTGAGGAGATAGATGTTTGGAGAGCCAAAGAAAAGAAAGATAAAAAAATTTTCGCGATGGCAGACTCTATATGCAGTAGTAGGAAAAAGAAAAGTCTGAGTTAATGAAAGAAATTGAGAAACTCAAGTTTTCAACACCAGAGAACTCAGAATAAGTTAGTGAGTATAAAATCAATATTGAGGAACAGAAAAGGGATATATATGGCTTGAATATAAAAGTGAAAGATCAAGTAAAGTGTATATAAGAGCTTGAAGAAGAAGTGGTCAGTATATGACCAAAAATAAAGGATCGAGAAAAACTATTGACCCCCAATGTGATATCAGAAAATCAGGCCATTCAAAAGACAGAAAGGATGAAAGAGGAAGCTAGTAGTTTAGTAGGAATGAAGCAGCAATTGAGCTCAGATTCCAAGGCCGAATTGGGGCTTGATCTTAAAAAAAAGCTGTAAATATTGATGTCAGACCACAAGAATCCACTCCGAGATTGAAGGTTGATTTGGGTAGAAAACAGAATCAAAATATTCAAATATCCCAAAGGGAAACTCATTGTGCTAATGTAACACGAAGGAATGAACCTTATATCATGTGTTATTATTGTGGAAAGATGGGACATTCACACTATGTGTGTTCCATAGCCAAGAGATATCGAAGGGAACAAGAAGAGAGGTGGAAGCCAAACAAATAATGGTTTTCCAGAACATATTTCAAAGGACACTATTTTTGGTGCGTAGGATTTGGTCACATGGCTAGGTACTGCACTTCGACCATACCGAGGAATGTGCCAAAGAAGAACCAAAACGTTCGCAAGAAGCATATCGATAAACCAACATGTGAGTTAAAAATGTAGAATAGATTTTCCGCTTTTCAAGTTAAAGATGGTCCATCATACTCTGAGAAATAATAGAAGTTTCAATCCATGGCGAGTGTGAAGGAAAAAATATAGACCAAGAAGAATAATAATGAGAAGTCTGTGGTGGTAGAAATTTCCCTTAAGGCATCAGATCACTCTGGTGTGTGGATCCTTGATAGTGGTTGCACATCTCATATGACAGAGAATAAGGATCTTGTTACAGGCATAAAATATGACAAAGAATGAGTTTTCAAATTTGGAAATGATTAAGGCCTAAATATTGTTGGCTTAGGAAAGGCCAAGTTTGGGGGAAAAGAAATGAGAGGTGCTGATGTCTTGGTAGTAGAGCGTCTTAGTCATAACTTGCTCAGTGTCAGACAATTATGCGACTCTCGGCACTCTATCCTATTTACCAAGAAGATGTGTGTTGTGAAAGGAAAAGATGGAGCAGTTGTTCTATAGGGAAAAAGGACAGAGGTAAATCTTTACCTTGTAAGTGGGGAAGAAGATACGTTCCTTTTATCCAAAGAAGAAGAAAACCAGATGTGGCATAAGCGACTTGGTCATCTATGCCAACCATCCATGGAAGATCTGGTAAAGTGTGATGCTTCTAGAGACCTTCCCAAACTATAATGTGATCGCACTCATACACGAGATGCTTGCCAACAAGGGAAGATCATCAGAAATACATACTGGCTAAAGGAACAAAAATCAACCAGAGTTCTCGAATTGGTGCATGATGATGTTTGTGGACCTATCTCACCACGAGCAATAAATGGGAAAAGGTACTATATATGTCATTTTCATTGATGATTATAGCATAATGTCCTGGGTATTTGTGTTTACCCATAATACAGAGGTTTTCAATTGCATAAATCAGTATAGGAGGGAATTAAAAAGGATGCTTGGGAAAAAAATTCTGAAGTTTCGTACTGATAACGGTACAAAATTCACAAACAGTCAAGTAGAAAACTATCTCAAGAAACACGGGATAAGACATCAATTTTCATCAGTGGGAACTCCCCAAAGTAATGGAGTAGTTGAAACGAGAAATCAGATTATCAAAGACATGGCCAGAACAATGCTTATTGAAAAGGACCTACCAGAGAAATTTTGGAAGGAAGCAGTTTTGACATCGGTCTATATTTTGAAAAGGGCTCTGTTGTGTTTGAAAAAAGGGAAGACTCCATATGAAATGTGGTACAGAAAGAAACCAATGTTGAAGTACTTTAGGATCTTTGGAAGTAAGTATTTCATTCTCAACAAAGAAAACCATAGGAAGTTTGAGTCATGAGGAGATTATGGGATATTCCTTGGCTACTCAGGAAAAATAAAAGCATATAAATGCTTCAAAAAAAGGCTGGGAAAAATTGTTGAGAGTAATGATGTCATTATAGTTGAAAATTAACAAAATACTCAACAACATAGTGGACAATTTCTAGATGAAAGTGATGTAGAGGTAAGAAACACAGGGGGGTAGAAGTGGCAGAGGCTGACTCAGAAGAAGATACTGATGATGAGAAAGAGGAAACAAAATCTGAATCTTCTAAGAAGCCAAAGAGTTGAGCTGAAATTGGTAGGCAAAATTTCATTTGTGATCAGACAACTATAGTTCAGAATCAAAGAATGAAATCATCCTAGAAAAAATCGTTTTTATCTCAGGTGGAGCTGAAATGTTTTTCCAATGCAGCTGAAGATGAGTACTGGGTTCAGGCAATGAATGAATAATTAAACCAAATTGACAAGAATCATACGTGGGAGATTGTTTCGAGGCTAGAAAATAAGAACGTCATTGGGTCTAAATAGGTCTTTTGCAAAAAGATGAATGAAGATGGAACCGTGATTCGAAACAAAGCACGATTGGTGTGTAAAGGATACTCCGAAATAAAGGGTATTGATGTTGATGAGAAATTTTCAATAGTTGCAAATCTGGAAAAAATCAGATTATTTTTAGCCATAACAGTGCAAAGAAAGTTCAAAGTGCTTCAGATGGACTTCAAATCTGCATTTCTAAATGGGGTTCTGGAAGAATAGGTGTATATTGAGCAGCCAGATGGTTTTATCATTCATGAGGATGATAATAAAGTTTTCAAGATGAATAAGGTGTTGTATGGGCTGAAACAAGCACCAAGAGCATGGTACTCAAGGCTTGATCAGTACTTGAAGAAGCCTGGTTTCCAGTGTGGGGGAGTTGATTACAATCTCTATTTCAACAACGATAATAATCAACGGATGATGTTGTTGGTTTATGTCAATGACATAATATTTGATGGATCAGATAAATCTCAGTGCACACAGTTTTACAAATTCATGAAAAGTGAGTTTGAAATGTCAATGATTGGAGAGCTAACATTTTTCCTTGGTCTAAAGGTGACACAAGGAAGTAATGGAACATTCATTTCTCAATCCAAATATGCCAAGGACATTTTGAGAAGGTTTGGAATGGAGAATTCCAAGGAGATGAAGACTCTGGTGGCTACCTGGATGAAATTATCAAAAGATGAGGATGGAAATGCAGTTAATGTCACAGAATATAGGAAAATTATTGGAAGTTTTTTGTACTTGACCGCAACAAGGCCTGATATTGTTTTTGCCACATGCCAAGTAGCGAGATATCAGAGTAATCCCAAGGAAAGACATATGCTTGCAGTGAAAATAATACTTTGGTATATCAAAGGCACCGTGGATTTCGGTCTAATGTATAATGAGAAATCTAAATCTGTGTTATTGGGTTATACAGATGCAGATTGGGAGAGATCAATAGATGATAGAAAATCAACGTCAGGAGGTACATTCTATCTTGGTAGATTGTGTATTTCTTGGCTAAACAAGAAGAAAGATTTCATTTCATTGAGCACCATAGAAGCTGAGTATATTGTGGCCACTCAAGCTTGCACATATTTATTATGGATGAAGCAAAACATTGAAGATATGGGAGTTTAAGTGAAGTATCTGATCGGAATCAAGTGTGATAACTCAAGTTCTATAAATATCAGAAAAATTCCCATCCATCACTCAAGGACAAAGCACATTGAGATAAAGTATCATTTTATTAAGTAGAAGGTTGAGAAGAGAATCATAAAGTTCGAGTATCTGACTATAGAGCTACAGGTTGCAGACATTTTGAAAAAGGCCTTACCCAAGGAAGATTTTGAGAGACATCGACTGGCTTTAGGAGTTTAGTTGACTCCCCGTACTTGAATGAGTATGGATGTGGACCCATCCCCCTGTCCTTGAGGTATGATATGTGTTTTCCCCTAATGTACTGATATGTGTTCTCTACTCTGTTACAGACTGCAAAGTAGTGTCCTTTGGGTTCGTTGACAAAGGGGGAGGGGGGGGGGGAGCAGTGATTGTTCAAGAGGGATACAATGTGGCTATTTGAGACATCTTGAAAGATACGGGGAGAAGCTGATAGGTGGAGCATCTAGATAGGGGGAGTTGAAGCTAGTTGAACGTGATTAGCCAGAGCTTAGCATGGACAATACCGGAAAAAGTGATAAAGGAACTTTGATGCTGACAAGACTTAAAGATGTGAACAGAAAGGGGGAGCGTAAGCTGTGAACAGAAAGGGGGAGTGTAAGCTATGAACAGAAATGGAGAGTGTATTAAATCTGACGATACTAGAAGTGATCAATCAAATAATAGATATCACGGAATCTTAGGATCATGATAAAATCATAAGAGTGGTGTTGGAATGTGGTAAGAATATTTCCAACAAATTGGTATTAGTTTGGTGTCAACAATGGGTGTTAGAGATGAAGTGATTCATTGATGAAATTTTCATTTACTCTTGTTTCTCACGCTGAGCATTGCTCATGTGGGATTAGAGTATGTGTTGAGTAAATCCTTGATCACTATCAGAATTACAAAAGGCGAATGATGGATGAAAAATTAACTATTTATCTTTTTATGGAAGAGTTGTTAACAAACCCAAAAGGGGTAGATTGTTGGAAAAAAAATCCCTCAAGGTATCATTGAAGAATTTTTGAGGTGATAGTGTCTGTTGACAAAGTGGACATCTGTGTTGTGATTGTTGACAAAGCAAACCATGACATACAAATTTGTTGACAAAGGGGATTTCTTGGTGGCATGTTGAGTTCAAGAGCTATGGTTAACGATCAATGTTTGATTCAAGAACATCGACAAAGGAATGGATGATCTGGAGGCAGTTCAAAAAGAGAAGATACAAAGTGGCGCCATTTTCCAGTGTTTGTCAAATTTTTGGGCCTAAAAATTGAAAAATGAAGAAAAGTGGTTTTTGGAAAGGGACTTGTGTACCGTGTACTTGAAGGAGTGGAAAATTGCGTGACATTTTTTTTCAAGATCAGAACATCAAAATATGGAAAAGGTATAAGGGTCGCGCAAGTTTTAGTGTTGGTCGCGCAAGTGATTTGCGTCGTAGAGACTTGTGCGCCGAAACTTGCCCGCCGAGGGGAGACTCATGCGCCGTCGCGCAAGGTGTCCAAATTCATATAAATACAGGTCGACCCTGCCTCATTCGGTGAAGAGTTCAACACTTAGAAAAATCAGAGCTCCCATCGCACAAGTGTGGTGGTCTAGCAAGTGGTGTGTGGTCACGCGGGTAGAGGTTGTGCACCAGGTGATAGTTGCGTGACCAAGGTGGCCTGGGTGAGGATAGAAGAGAGTCAAAAAGGTTATGAGTTGAAGAAGGAAGTGTCGCGCAAGTGGTTTGGTAACACTTGCGCACCATGTTTTGAAGAAGAACAAAGATTATTGGTTGCATGCCAATATTGGTTTGGGATTAATAGGGTGTGCGTCGTGCAAGTTTGGAGTTGGAGAAGCTTGTGTCACGCAAGTGGTTGAGGTGGAATTGCACGCTAGTTTTGACTTGCGCTCCGAGACTTGCACGCCGACTTAGAGAAGGGAGCCCAGTAAGGTTGATTCAAAGCAGAGATTCAGGGCTGTGTGAAAGTTGGAAGATTTCCCGATACCTTCGGTGAAAAGAGAGATCCATCTACGGGTGAAAATTGGAATTCGACAGAGTATCTATATACAATAGAGGATGCATTCATTAGTGATTATGAAGAGACCTGCATGTCTATAAACTGTGAGTGGATCCTTTCCAGAGTACTGACAAAAAGAAGAGGAAAAATGTGATCCTCTCCACCGACAGTGTGCCAAAGAGAGAAAGACAGGGAGTGAACCTTGGGAAAGCAGGGAGATGACCCTAAACATTGTAAAGGTAGTGAGCCTGGGAATAGAAGTTATCTATCCTGAACCTTGTAAACAGTAGTGCACTTTTAGTGGATTTGGTACATCGGCACACTGTCGGTGTATGATCCTTGGACGTAGCCTAGTGAGGGTGAACCAAGTAAAATTTTCTGTGTCCTGTGCATGCTTTAATTTCTGTTTATATTGTGAAATGGGAAGGAGAGAGAAGAGTTTTTTTCTTAACAGCAAAACAAGATCATAATGAGCGTTAATTTTAAATTAGTCAAACCCTGATTCCCCCCCTCTCTGGGTATTCAGCCTTGTGGACCTAACATTTTATAAACATTAAATCGTACCCATGAAATAAAATTGGTATCATTAACATTTAATCACATCATAAACTATGAAAATATATAGGTTTCATAATCACTTTAGGAAAGTATAACTAGTGAAAATAAGTGGGTTTCAAAAGCATAAAACCCATGGAAGTGAAAGAGGTGTCTTAAGCATCATTCTATTAATACATAAACCATTCAAGAAAGAATATTAATGGAACCTTTAGATAATTTTTTACAAGGGAATGAGTAACATAAATAGATGGTATCTTATATGGAAAAATAACTTGGAGGGATACTTTGAAAACATTTATTGAGTTAAATATCCTTTCTTCTTTGGAAAAGGATCTTTAAAACATAAAACATTTGAAAAACATTTTCCTTAAAAACTTATAAAAGAAGATTGAAAAAATTTTAAAAAAACTTTATTTGGAAATCCCTTTTGAAAACATTTTATTATAAAAATATCCATTTAAACAAGAAAAGAAATATTTAAATAATTGATTGTGGGTAAATATGTACATGTCATATGAGGTAAAAAGAACATTCCTTTTTCACAGTAAAAAAGTTACAAAAATGCATCATTCAGAAAGAGACAAGAATATTCCTTCGAAAACATTGGTAAAAGAAAAAAATGGGTAATAATTAATTTTAAATATTTTAGGATAATGGTTTAATATTCTTGGAACCCTTTTTTGAAAACATTGATTTCCAACCAAAGAGAGGGTAAAGCCGGGCTTTCTTAAAAACACTTTTTTAACTATATTATGTACCAAAGAGTGGATGAAATGTTAACAATATATGAATAAATCATTAATAAATAGAGGAGAAGAAAATTTATTAATTTTCTTGAGATATGGATCATAATATTTAAATAAAGGAAGCATAAACATAAACAATCTTGAAAAGCGGTTAGATTGTTTCAATAAACTCTTATAATTTGGTAATTTAGGATCATACTCTCTATGTCAGAAAAGTAAATTACATGAAACTGAAATATCATTAAAATAATTAAATTCATTAAATTACATTTAAAATGGAAGTATATACACCTTATAAGAGTATTTGGGTGCATAACAAAACATGTGTCTCAAGGAAGGCAAATTGAGACAAAACTATTTCACCAATTTGGTAACTTTTGAAACTTAATCACTATGAAAGAAAGGTCATAAAATGGATATGTGAATACCCATAAATTTAAGTTTAATAAACATAGAGAATACAATCATGGGTAGTACATGAACCACACAAAAGGAAAGAGTTTCAAACATAGCATGTATCTCACAGAAATAAAAAGTGAGATGAAATCCCCTTACCTTATGTCTTGACTCTCTTCATACTCATTTAGTACACCTGTATAATAAATATAAATTTACTATAAATATTTTAAAAAACCAAATTACTATATCTAATACCATATTTTTTTATTATGACCTTATATTACCCTCTTGTTAATATTCCTATGTTAAGGTTTCACTTTGGTTAATATTCGCTTTATACTTCGCATGTGTATTAATTTATTATATCATTGGTCCTAATAATTATTTCCTGATTCCATAATTAAAATAATGATATAAATATAATTTATATTCATTAAATTTTTATTATAATAATCTATATAATATAAAAATATGAAATGGAATACATCGTTTATGGAGACGGTAGGCCGTACATATGTATGAATGCCATTTCCGTTTAATTGTTGTGTTGAAAGAAAGAAAGTAAAAAGGAATACATGAATATATATGAATATATATGTATATATATATCATTATTAAAATATATTTATGATATCATATATTTCATATATATTCAATAAAACTATGCTTAATAAAATCCATGTAGTGTATTAATGAATCATATCTCTTTGAGGGGGCGGTAGTCCACACTTCCTCAAATGAAATTATCGTATTAACACCAAATAGAAAGTAAAAAGACACATGTTTTAAAAAGTAATAAATAATATTAAAGACATAACAAATATAATATATAAAATATATAAATAGTGCGTCCATCATAATTTCCTGCAAGAGAGGTGTTAGGAAAAAAATGAATACTCATCATTTTGTGTGGCAGTAGTTCACTATACACATAAACAGAATGTTCGTTATCCATTAGATGGAGGTGCGTGTAAGTCTAGGTTGAAACCATAGATTAAAAAAATCCTAGTATATTGAGAATACTTGTGTTTTTATACAATCATGGAAAAAATAAAGTGTAGGGGGTTGCGAAAGAAAATAAAAGAAATGACTTGAGAGAAGACGTCACCTCTTAATCGAGTAACTCCTTTTGGTTTGTGCCAAAAGGATTCTTTGGAATTATTTATGAAAAAGGGAAGGATTATATGAGGAAGTTTGGATTTCTTGGAATTGTATTGGTAAGATATTGAATGAACCTATGTGGTTTTATATATGTGAGGAAGTGGGAGAGGTGGTGGCCTTTTAGAGGGAAGGAAAAGGACTCATTTGGAATGTTTTTAAACAAGTTAGGTGTACACATGTTCTTACCTAGAAAAATTCATAAAAAACAACATAAATTAGTAATTTAAGGTTTATTTCCGAAATATCCATATAAAATGGGTTTTGAAAAAGTGTATAGGTCATTTGGACCCCTAAGATTAAGGTTTAGCCCCTAATTAGGCTTAATTTGACATTTATCACTGTGATTAATTTTAATCACATTTACTAATATTTTTGGTCAAAAATCAAGTTTATCTTATTAAAATATAAATATTTTAATTATTAAATTGGTGAATTTCAGATTTTTGAAATTAAATTAATATAATTGTAAAATTTAATATAAATTCTAATCCCACAGACGTGATAAATGTTTGGGTTTTTTAGGTAGAAAGAAGTTCAAAAGTTTATTAAGTTTTTATATTCAATTTCAAAGGGAAATTTATTATAATGAAATAAATTGTTTTAATAAATGTATAATTGATCTATATTTACCTTAAAAAAATTAAAATATAATTTAACATTAATAATTATTTAAACGAAAAGGCCGTTTTTAACTAAAAAGCAGTATTTTTCACTATTCATTAAAAAATGAAGTTTTCTAAAAAATCCTAAAAATTATTTGTAAGATGATTTTTAAATTAGAAATCAAAAAATTAAGTTTAATTTATAAAATTAAATTTATAAATGTGTTTAAAATTAATTTTATTAATAAAAATGGTTTGTTCGAGAAAACGATATTTTTAAACATAAAAAGGACTTTACCAAAAATTATATATTTCATTATCAATATGTTTTATTTATTTAAATACATTATAAAAAACATTTTAAAAGTATTTATTAAAATTAATATCACTATTTTTAATAACAATGTTATACTTATATTATTTTAAAAAATTATAATAAAATAATGATTCACAGAAACTCGGTGCTGCATGTAGCGTACGCTAAGTTAGTGTTGTGTGTAGTGTAATCCAAGATGGAATTACATGTATTGAGATATAATTTGGTATTTTATTCACCAAAATCCAAGTAATTATTGCATGTATTTCAATCCAAGTTGGTATTTCATGTAGCGCAAGCCAAGTCGGTATTGCGTGTAGTGCAAGACAAGTCGGTATTTCATGAAATGAAAATTATCAAAAAGATTAAATTAAATTGATTTTTTTTCCGAAAAATATTAGGGTGATACACTATGTGATCACCCTATTTGAATGATATTTACCCATTTCCTAAAGCATTATTTAATAGGTTCATTTATATACCTACATCTTCATCGTTACTTATGGTTTTTTCTTCACATAAAACCCATTTTTTAAGACCTATGGTTTTTTATTTAAAATATGAATGTTGAAAATATTTAATTCATTATTCTATTTTAAATATTTATGAAATAAATTGTGATTATTCCTTGAGATTAAATTATGTAACTCATTTCTTTCTCATGAATTTTTTATTATGATTATGACTTATATATGATTTTCTTATGTGGCACTCATTTTTATATACATATTATGATGTTATAGGTGGGATAGATATTATACATCCCCCAATGGATTGGTTAATGTTTTCATCACATGGGATATCTTTTATGGTGCATAGTAAATTAAACTAGAAAACTATATTAGGTTTTCTTAGCGGTGTTCCTTCACTTATTCTTATGAAATAATGTTTTCTATTGTTTTTAAATTCCTATGATGCAATGATTTTAGGATATCATATTATTATTCTATGATTACATGTGATTATATATGATACTTTTCTTTTATGATATCATGATATTAATATTGTATCATATGAATTAATGTATCATCATGCTTTACTCTAATTATTCTCTTACTGGAATTCATAGCTCACCCCTTTCTTTTATGTTTTCCCCCAGGTTATCCTTTGCAGTAATAAGAGAAAAAAGGAAATTAGGATAAATTTATGGATATAAAAATAAATATGATTTATTTTATGTTTAAGTTGATTTAATATGTTTCTAATCTTATAAATACACCCACAATCCAAATTTATTGGTTTTTATACAATTTTATGTTAAAAATCATGAAATAAAATGTGCATGAGGCATAAGTTTCTATAGTTAGTATATTAGTAAGGTCTATTTTTTTGGTGATTAGGATGAGAAACATTAAGTGAAATTACTAAGGATAATACTAAGTATAGTAAAACATCTATTTTTTTTGGTAAATTATAGATCCCATGGTTTCTAAACAATAGAATCCTTTTCAAGATTCAAAAAAGTGGATACATGATCTAGATCAGATGCACCCAGGGGTAATAACCATGAAAATGTTTAGTTGGGTATTAAATGTATCTTCACAAAATGCATAATAAATTGGGATGTACACAAACATAGTTTGACACTCCCAGGTGATATGCTTTGGTTTATTCATATTATCTTTAATAACTATTATGAAGTATTTGAATTATATATTATTATGGTGATGTAATATATAAATAGTTAGGTTAGTAGGAAAAATAATAATGTGACCATGGATAAAATATATTGAAACCAATAAATTCATAAGTTAGTGTATACATTTAATTTATGAGTTATTCCTTATAATTTTATAGTTTTCCATTTATATTCTTTTTAATTTTGAGTATCTGCAACCCTAACATTTTTCTAGTTTTAGTAAGTGATTAGAAAAATATGAAAATAGATACATGCATGCTTATTATCTGTTAATTTACTTAAAATTTATTACATAATTATATGTTGATGTATTCTTTTATATCCTGAAATTTTAGTAGAACTTTTAAAACACCACCAAAAGACATAGAGGCTGAATTATCAGTGAAAACACCAATTTTTGAAATCATTGCATCTTAAGGATATAACTCTTCCCAAGTCATCTTCTAATTCTATATAAGTAAAAGGAGAATGATTAATCTCATTTGGAAACATATTCACATGAATGGATATTTTTTCCTTGTATAAAATAATATCTATCCCAAATTATTAATAAAAATGAGAGTACCCCCCTTAAAGACATGCCCATTATAAGGGAATATGGTGATGTATTCCTGATAGAGTTATCCGATATTCCTATTGATAGAGTGGTTGAGTTCTCAATTACACTTATACCAGGAGATATACCCATATCCAAGACTCTCTATAGAATATCCCCAATTTAAAAAGAAAAACTAAAGAAACAACTATTAGAGAATGTGTTCAAGGGATTTATACACCCAAGTGCTTCACCATGTGGTGCACCAATCCTCTTTTTTAGGAAGAAGGATAAGTTAATGTGTCTCTAAATTGATTATCATAAACTAAAAACGATCATGATAAAGAACAAGTATCCAAATTCATAGATTTATGAATTGTTCGTTCAACCATGTGGGGACCATTACTTCTTTAAAGTGTACCTAATATCAAGATATCATCAATTGAAGGAGAAATATGATATCAACAAGGCTACCATTAGAGTAAATAATGAACACAATATGTTCATAATGATACCCTTTAGACTCACCTATAATATAGTATTGTTCTTAGACCTCATGAATAGAGTCTTCAGATATTACCTTGAAAATTTTGTGGTAGTAATTATAGATTATATTCTAATATACTCTAAAAGAAATTAAGAACATGAGGATCCTTAGAGTACTATGTTGAAGACTTTTGGAAAAGAGAATTTATATGAAATGTATAGTAAATGTGAGATTTTAATTGAGAAAGTAACCTTATTGGAACATTTTATCATCATAGAGGGGATATATATGGATCCTTAAAATAAAAAGGATATTAATAAATGACCCATGCTAAAATATATAACTTAAATCTGTAGTTTCCTAAAATTAGACGGGTACTACTGACTATTTGTGAGTAAATTCTCTTGATTTTCAAACCCTCTATCCAGGTTAACTTAGAAGGGGGTGAAGTTTTTCTAGATATAAAAATAGGAATAGAGCTTTAAATTTCTTAATAAGAGTCTAATAAATGCACCTGTACTCACACTACCCTAAAATAATGAAGGTTTCATGATATACAATGATGCTTTAAAGAAAGAACTTGGTTCCGTACTAATTAAAAATTATAAAGTGATAGCATATGCATCTCAAAAATTGAAAATACATGATAATTACTACCCATCACATAATATATAATTGGTTTTAGTAATATTCACCTTGAATATTTATATTCACTTTCTCTATAGAGAAAATTGTGACATATATACATATCTTAAGATCTTGAAGTATATATTCACAAAAAAAATCAATATTCACAAAAAATGGTTAGATATAATGAATAACTCTGAGTACTCAATCAATTACCATCCTGGGAAGGTTAATAATGTGGTAGATTCACTAAGTATAAAATATTCTACAACCTTATCTATGATTAGGATTGATAAGGATCCAATATTCTTAGATATTCAAAGGATAAACATGGGAATCGTAAAGGAAGGAATCCCATTCTACCTTTCTCAAATGATCATCCAACCATAGACTTTGGATAATATCTAGGATGATCAAATGATTGATGTGGATATAAAAGTGAATGTGGATTCTCTAAAAATTGGGGAATCCTTAGAGTTCAACATGGAAAAATATTGAGTTGTGATATTTTGGACACAACTATGAATACCATCAGACCCTGAGGTAAAGAAAGAGAAATTTATTGATTCCCATAGCTTAATATTATCTATCCACCCAAGGATCACAAATACACACACACACACACAAACACACAAAGATATATATATATATACACATGAGAACTATTTTTGGGACAATATACAGATGGAAATTGATGAATATACATCAAATTAATTGGTATGTCAAAAAGTTAAGGAAGAAAGAAACATGTATAAGGGGATGATGAAACCATTTCTACACCTTCACGGAAATGGGAAAACATTAACAAGTATTCTTTTATGGGTCTTCCAAATATATGAAAAGGAAATTATTCTATATGGGTTATAGTATACCATCTTACAAATACTACTAACTTCATTTCTATTTGAGAGGACTTCTCACTTGATAATCTTAAAAAGTATACATTAGATTACTAGCGAGGCTATATATAACACCCCTATCAATTATATCAGATCAAGATTTAATATTCACCTCAGAGTTTTGGAAAAGTATTAAAAAAACATTAAAAAAAGAATTTAAATTTAGTATGTCCTATCAACCCTATAATTATGGATAATATAAATTGACTGTCCAAAAAATTGGGGATACATTGAGAGATTTTTATATATGCTTAAAAGGAGGATGAGATAAATATCTTCATCTGGTAAAGTTTTCATAGATAAGTAGCTTCCACTCAAGATTTCAGTTGGATATTTATGAATCAATATATGGGAATAAATGTGTAACACCTATGTTATAGGGTGAGGTTGGTGAATGTAAGATTATAAGACATAATATTTTTGAAGAAATGACTAAAAAGGTCAAGTCTATTCAACAACATATCAAAGTAGCACTAAGTTGTTAGAAGAGATACACTGAAAATAATCAAAGAGATATAATTTTTTAGGTCAAGGATAAAGTGTTACTTTTTTATCTCCATGTAAGAGAGTCATGGGGTTTAGAAATAAGGGAAAGTTATTTCCTAGATATATTAACCCTTTGATATTCTTGATTGCATCGGAGTTTTGACCTATCTATTAGTACTCCCATGAAACCTATCTCAAGTACATGATTTGTTCTATATATCCCTATTTAAGAAGTACATAACAGATACCTTATATGTACAAAATTCATTGGTGATATAGTTGGAGCATGACCTCTCTTATAAGAAGAAAATGGTGAAGATCTTGGAATGTAGAGACAAATTTATACTCTTCAAGATAACTCAATTTTCAAATTATTCTAGAAAAACCATAAGTATGGGGAATCAAACTGAGAACCCAATGAAGAAATGAAATATAATTACCCTCATATATTTTCATCTTAATGTTTGAAATGATATTTTAAGGGTGAAGTTTCTATATGGTAAAATAATGTAATGAACCAAAATTTAATAAAATGTTGAAATTTATTATATTAATGTTACATATAAAAATTTTATATCAAAATTCAATTAACTAAAAGTGTTTGAAATGATAAAACAAGTGTTTGACACAAATAAAGCACAATTAAATTTTTAGTAATATATATATTTTATATTAAATTTATAAATATAAATAAAATTTTATTTCATAAAATAATTTCATGAATAAATATAAATTTTTATGAAAATGATAACATAATTTTATAGAACTGTAAGTATGTTTTCAAAGAGTTTGAAAATTGATCACGTCATAAAAACTAGTAATTTTCAATAAAACATGTTTTTTAGAAACTATTTTTTTTTAAAAAATAATTTTTATAAAATGTATTTTATTTTTCAATCATCACACTGAATTATATTGAGGTTAATTTTTGTCATTGTTTTTGAAATAGTTCAATTTTTTGTGAATAGTGAAATGCCATATAAGTACTGTAAAAGTATCATGTTTTGTAATAGTGGGCACAGATGAATTTTGAGGTTTATATAAGTTAGATAAATATTTTATTATCCCCTTTATTATAGATTCATAATGACCTTATTTTTAAATAACATATTGGGTCACTGTTTTAAGATATAATATTTTGTTATAATATTTAATTTTAAAACACACCTCTCCCCTTCTTATAAATACCACCCTTCACCACCCCATATATACACACATTGTAAGACCATTATCTCACCTAAAATTTAACCAAATATCTACTCAACCATATCTCCCACATTCTAGATGTTCTGGTCTTCCCAAAAAGACAATTTATGAATTCTTGAGGAGTGGTCTAAAGGAGGATATCCAAGGAAGATGTAATTCTATTAATCAAGTTCATTTATTTTTATCCCTCTTATAAATCTATTAAAACCATAATGATATAAAAAATTAGACATCATATGTATTCTGAAATGTTATTATATCAAGTGAATATCAACTATCCTACTCTCCCTTCCTCTAACTTTAATTATAAATGAAATCACCCATATTATGGTCAGTTCACCACCTCCATGGTCAATTTATTTTATTTTTCATCACTGCATTACATAGACAGTTTTAAAAAGGTATTAAATGAATAAATTAATTATTTACAAAATTATTAAGTTTATAGAAAGATAAATCGGGTATAATATTAATGATAAGAACAAATAATGGTGATAGTAATTTTAACCATCCAAAATTAGAATACCCAGGTATCTTTGTTAGTTTAAATCTATTTTATATAACACATTAAAATATATAAATCTTGTGTTTATAAAATAATAAATGATCAATAACTCAAAAATTATGGTGATTATGTAACTATTTGACCTCACCTTTGACCATAATTAGAATCCTAAAATAGATTTGAGGAAATTAACCTAACAACCCAAAGTGGAAAATACAAGAAAAAAATACAATAAATGAATAAAATATGATAACAAAATGATATTAAAAAATGAAATATATATGAAAATGGTTCCTAAGAAAGTATTTAATAAAATTTATTTCATCATTTAGGAAGTTAGACACACATACCAAGTGATTCATACCTGAGGTAAGAGAACTTTGAAACCAATCTATTCTTTTTTGGGTTATGATTTCTTTCTTTATCTAAATTTATCTATTTATTTTTCAAATTAAATTATTCTATATTATGCATATATATATTCGTTACATTTATAACTTTATTTTTTTCCCTTTATTTTTGGGGTTTTTTTGGTTTTTAAATTACCTTATTAATATTATCTCTAAGGAAAACTTGATTAATGAGAACATTCTTATTCATTATCACTTTTACTATTTCAATCATTTAAAGTTTTCAATATCCCATTATTTATTAAAATGATAAATATTTTATGGAAAATGATTATTTTTTTACATTTTTTTAATGAAAACACCTACTACTACTACTATGAGATAAAATTTTACTTCAAAAATCACTTTTAAAAGGGGATAAGTGGGATTCCAAAAAAAATTTAGCTAGGTGATAACTAAAACCATATAATAAATTTCCAAGAAATGACATAGAAATTTAAAAAAGGTTAAATAATTCACCGTATAAAGGATCTAGTTGATGGTGGATACTTCCATTGATGGATCATCCTTGACGAGGTCTTCAAAATGATAAGCCATCTTATCCTAGGTTTGGATGTACTCTTTCAAATTTATTTTCCCCTCATTGATCCAGCTAGCCAAGATCCTATCCTATTTGTTGATACATTGTTGTTGATCCTAATTGACATCCACTCAAATATAAATCTCATACATTCTATCAAATTCATCGCTAGGTACTTTGTCATCGAAGGACTTATCTAACATCTCTTCTATGAAATGTAGTAGCAACACCAAGCCATTAGAGCTATCACCTTCCTCCCTTCTTGTATCCACTTGGACTTCCTCAGTTGTCACACATCCAAATAGTTATTTTGGGTAGATTATACTATCACCTTTACCCTCATATTCCTTATCTGAAAAAGTTTAATTTTTCTCACCTGACTTGACTATCACCTAAATAACTTCTTATCAAGTTGTCATTTCCACCAGGCTTGATCAAAACTTAGTAATTTTTAGTTTACATACTGACCTATTTACCATGGGATTTAGGATATTTGAGTAGTCTTTGTAGTGTCTAGTATTTTTTCCTTTGTTGAAAATAAAATCCCTAGAAGTAATGTTACATTTTTTCTATAACGAACCTAACATTTGAATAATATTTGTTTCCTAATTTTTTGTTTTATTATATTTTATACTAAACAAAACTATATCATTTAATTAATGAAGTGAGTATAATTAAAATAATACCACTGGGTTTCGACTATTATATGAACGTTGGTCAGTATAACTGTTGGAAACCAAACTCTTAAAATTATGATTATTGTTTATAAATACAGGTGATCATGGCTAATTAATACAGAAAGAGGAGTTGATGGCCTCATCCAGTAAACTCGGGCCATATGAATCCCATATATCAGATCTTGGGAAGAAGGTTGCGTCACTAGGCTTTTCTCTGGACCAAGACCAATATGAGCTTCAATATGTGAAGCTTGAACAGAATCGCCTACAGGAGAAGTTCAAGCTGATAGGAATCACTACTCGGGAAATGTTGTCCGAGCTACCCCAATATTCTATCACCACTGCACACCTTACTCTTAGGTCATATGGAGGTGTTATAAGGGGTTATGTAACGAGGCCTTAGATAGTTTGTGTAATCCCTTGGCATAGATAAATTTTTTCTTTAATCATTCCTGTTTTTGGAATAGATTTTATTAATAAAGTATATGTTTAATTAATACAAATTTAATAAATGGATTTTAGAATTAAAAATTGTACTTTTAAAATATTTCTCATACATAGAGAATTATTATGGTGAAATAAAAATTATTTTTGAATTTAGAATTTCAAAATTAAACTAGGTTGAATTTTTAGAAATTTCTAAGAAGTTTAAATTTGATGATTAGTGTTTTATGAATAGTTTTTTTGATGAATAATATTTTATGAATAGTGTTTTCTTGTGAATAGTATAATTTTTTTTATTAAACAACCTTTTCTTTGAAATGATTTTCAAAAATCAGAAATACAAGGTTGTAATCAGGGTGAAAATGTCGTTCAATATGATCAATATAGTTTTTTTGGTGAATAGGAACTTTACCCTTCGGAATATTAATTTTTCTCTTATGATTGGTAATTTTACCAATAGAATAGTAACATCACCTAAGGAGGTATAAATATGTTTTGGTCATCTTAAGTTGTAATGTGATATAATTATATCATTGTATAAGTAAATTAATATTGTAGAAATTATTAGTCAAGTATTAGTATTTTATTAATTTAATTTAATTTAAAATTAAATTAATTTTTATAAAATTTATTTTAATTTTGGATTTTACACGTCAAAAAATGGTTAGGTTGATTTTTTTTTGGTTTTTTCTGAAACATTTGTATTTTTAGTGAATAATAAAAATACAGTTTTGAGTTTCAGTGAGTTTAAAGAAATAATTAATGATGTAATCATGATATAATAATTCTGGTCAACTTTTAAATAGTAAGATATGTTATGAGGTGTCCCAAGTGGCCAATACCATTGGAAAATACAATGGGAAAGCCCATGGGTTTTCAAATACAACAAATGAGATGTCCCTTGGAAATTAATAAAATATTCCCTCACTTTTGATATAAATACCAAGCCATTCCTTCAGTATTTTCATTCAAAATTCCTCATCAACTAATATCTGGTCTTTTTACCTCCCAAAAAGTCCTCCAAAGGTTCCCTCAAGCCCCCCAAGGTCCCAACCTTTGAGTTTTTGAAGTTACTATTCAAGGTAAGGGAACCGTTCACCCTCCTCTTTTTATCACGACCTTATTTATATTATTTATTCTATTTTCCATTTTATTATGTGGGGGTATGTTATTATATATCCTTATTACTACCCATTTAATTTCCATTTTATTATATACCCTTTCCGCTCTCATCAACTGATTTTATGAATTTTTAAGTGACTCCATTAGGCTTCCAAATTTTCATAAAAGAAATCGCATTTTTTTTAAAGTTTCCTTTTCTTATGGCATGTAATTAAAAAATACGTACCATGATATTATTTAAATTGTATTATGTACCTATAATTTATTATGAGTAATTTATGAGTGGGTTACCCTTGTAACCTCTCTTTTTAATGTTTTCTAAAACCATGATATATAACCGTTATGCTGCAGAAATTTCATCTCAGAATCTATCTCTCTTTTCTCAAGAAATTATCTTTTTTTATTTATATGAATACCCAAAACTATTTAGTTTCTAGGGGTATTCATAAAGACATAAAAATGATATATTTTATTCTTTAATTGATATACAAGAAACCCTCATTCCTTTTCCATGGGTTATAATTGACATAGCGATCAAATTTTTAAGAATTTTTAAAATGTCACGATTTTGAAATGAAACCCATTTCTGTTATTCTTTTTGGGTTTTTTATAAAATGTTTGTTAATGATATATTTATATCACATGGAAATAAATACATATCAAGGGTTCACTCTGATATAAATTCAATGCATTGGGTAAAGATTTTAATCTCTAGAGATGACAAGTTTTATGATACCTTGGTGAATAACCTTGATAATTTTTATAACACCTTGTGTTCATGAATGTCAAAATTAAATTTTGTAGCCACATTTTGAACTTATTTTTCAAGTTATTGTTGCTATGATATGTCTCTTTATCATTAATTTACCATCTACCTCATGTTATTTTTGATATCGCTTGAGATCACATGTAAACTATTTCAAGTGGTTTCCTTACTCAGTCTTCTGCTAACCATTTCCTTTGATATATGTCTCCAGGTTAGGAGATGTGGTAATTTTAATTAGGATGAACCTTTTATGAAGCCTTACAATTGGATTAAAATAAAGTTTTACGTTTTCATGTTTTATGTTCCTGATTTCCAAGACACTAGAATTTAAGGATCCTCTGTTTGTAAAATATAATGAAAAGTTATGTAATAAAAAGGTGGGATGCAGTAGTTGGTATCAAAGGATAGTTTAGTTATTTTTGGAAATTAGGAGATGAATTTTTTTAGAAGAAACCTATAGAAAATTTTAAATATTGTAAAACTTTCTGGTATTTAGGTGAAATATTTAGTAAGTGGTTTCCGAAAAAAGAAATCCATATCTGGATACGAACAAGTGGATGTGAATCTGAAACAGATGTTCCTAAGAGTGAAAAATACAACAAGGAGTTTCTGTCTTAACCTGGGGTATCCTGGTACAAGACAACGGGCCTTACTTCATACCTAGTTTGACACTCTCGGGGGATATGTTTGGTTAATCACATGATTTTTATGAATCATTATGTAGGATTTATAGATAAATGTAATTTTTTAAGAATGAAGTTTTAAGACATAAAATATTTTATAATTAAAACATTCATAAATGAAATAAGATTCTCACTAAGGTTTTATTTTTTTTGAAAATGGCAGGAAATAGAAGGAATTGTGGAAATGAAGGATACAATAGACCATGCACTGACGAACCTTCGATGAAAGATGGAATGGAAACTTTCATGAGAATAATAAACCAATTGACTAAAGTTATGGGAAACAACTTGAATCAAGATGAGAGATAAATCTCACCATGAAGGGGAAACAATTATGTTGAGTCCTTTATCCATCAAAGACCACAAACCTTCAATGGATCTACTGAGCCATTGATTGCTGAATAGTGGATCAACTCTATAGATAAGATCTATTCTGTGCTCTACTGTTCGGAACAAGATAAGGTCACCCTGGCTATTTAACACTTAGAGAGATAATCTGATGAGTGGTGTGAACTGATTAAAAACACGAGACCAAGAGTGGATCTTTAATCTATGGAGTGGGAAGAGTTCAGCGGGATCTTCTTCAATAAGTATTTACCTTGTTCCATGAGAATAAAAATACAGGATTTTATTGAGATAAAACAGAAGGAGAATGAATATGTTGGAAGCTGTGAGATGAAATTCACAAGACTTTCCTAATATACCACATTCTTTGTCATGGATTCTAATGGTAAGGTTGATAGATTATTTAGTGGATTGAGACCTCATCTATGGAAGAATCTATCCAATCGATACTATCACATGTTTGAGGAGATCGTACGATGTGAAATGAAATCGAACTCGATTTTGGTGAGACACAATGGTCTCATAAATCCAATGACAATAAGAGATCGTTGGATCCAAGTTTATGGAGGAACTTCTATCTTGTAATTGGAGGCAAGAGAGTGAAACATCCCATTTGTAATAAATGTGGGAATAAGCATTCGGGGAACTTCTTGCTTGGGAACGGGAAGTGCTACAAGTGTAGAAGAGATATCCATATCACAAAAAATTATCATAGTGAGGTGAATCCTCAACTCCCAAACTCTAATAACAAAGGGAAGATGGTTCAATACCTTCATAATTTCCAATTATATAAGTGTGGACAACTTTGGTACTTTTCCTATCCTTTTCCAAATATGAGGGCAGTGGAGGGGAACCACCATCAACCTCAACAAATTCTAAGAGAGCAAGGTCATGCTTTTTCTATCACCACAGATGAAGTTGGAGTGCCGAATGATGTGGTGGTAGGTACTCTTGTTATTCTCTCAAATCTAGCAAGTACATTTTTTTTCTAGTTCTATGCGTACCTTTATTTTCTCTATGTTTGCAAAGAATTTATAATCTGCCTCTAAATTTCTAAAAGTAGAGTTATCAGTCAAGACTCTTGGTGGGATTATCCAAGCATTGTTAGTGTTTAGAAACTATAGTATTTAATTTAGTGAGAAAATTCCTATAAAAATTATAGTAGTCATTCCCAGGTTGGAATTCAACATTATGCTAGGGATGGAGTGGCTCTCAATGTATAATGCTAAGATCAAATGTAGAAGTAAGGAAATATTATTAGTCTTGAGTGGAAAAACTACAGTTATCTTCCAAGGAGAGGTATCTCAACATGATCTATGTCTATAAGAACCTATTATATCTTTCTTTATGGAGTTTATGAGTGAATAATAAGAAGTAAATGAGAGTTTAAGGATAGAAAATGTTCCCATCATCCAAGAATACATTGGCGTATTTCCTGAGGAGTTACCCAGACCTCCCCCAGAAAGAGAGGTAGAGTTATACATTGAACTCATACATGGATCTCATTCAATATCAAAGACCCCATATAGAATGGAAAATGTGGAGTTGGAGGAATTGAAGAAACAACTCCAAGATCTTTTGGAGAAGGGGTTTATTCGACCGAGTGTGTATCCTTGTGGAGAACCTGTTCTCTTTGTGAAGAAGAAGGATGGATCAATGTGCCTATGCATTGATTATATAGAACTGAATGAGATCATGATGAAGAACAAATACCCTCTTCTAAGAATTGATTAATTATTTGACCAACTTCATGGGGCTCAATTATTATCTAAGATTTATCTTCGTTCTTGTTATAATAAATTGGGGGTGAAGAAAGAAGATATTCCAAAAACTGCCTTCTAATCAAGATATCAGCATTATGAGTTTGTTGTTATGCCCTTAGGAATGTCCAATTCACTTGATATTTTTATGTATTTTATGAATAAATCCATTAAGGACCACCTTGATAACTTTTTGGTAGTTTATATTGATGATATTCTTATATATTCCAAAATTAGTGAGGGGCATGAAGATCATATAAGGGTTATTTTGTAAAATCTATGGAAGGATAAGATTTTTGGAAAGTTTAGAAAATTTGAATTTTGTTTACAAAAAGTTTCTTTTATGGTGCACATGGTAACCAATGAAGGAATCACATTTGAACCTATAAAGACAAAGTGAGTGGCCTTAGCCTTCAACAATAACAGATATTTGTAGTTTCATTGGATTAGAAAGATATTATAGGAGGTTTGTGAAAAGCTTTTCACGACATTCTAATACATTAACCAAGTTTACTAAAAAGGGGTTCATGTTCATATGGAAAAAGGAGTGTGAGGAAAGTTTCCAAGAGCTGAATAAGAGATTGGTTACTACAACCATGTTAACTCTGCCCTCAAGTGGAGAAGGATTCATTATTTTTAGTGATGCATCTTTGAATGGGCTTGGGTCTGTCCTCATGAAAAATGAAAAAGTCATTGATATGAATCTTGATAATTGAAGTCTCATGAGAAGAACTATCCTACGCATGATCTGGAGCTGGATGCAGTCTTTTTTTCTCCAAAGATATAGAGGCACTATCTTTATTGGGAGAAATGTGATATATAGAGAGACCATAAAAGTTTGAAGTATATTTTCACACAAAAAGAATTAAACATGAGACAAAAGATATTATTTGAACTTCTTAAAGACTATGATTTCTCAATTCATTATCATCCTAGAAGAGAAAAAAAATCGCTGATGCATTAAGAAAAAAATACCCAATTGTTCTATCCATGATGAGTATTCAAAGAGATACTTTGATAAATGACCTAGTAAAGCTATACATTGGAATTATAAGGGAATGGAAATCATCAAACCTAACCCAAATGATTTCTCATCTGTTATTACTAAAGAAGATCAAGAAAGATAAGAAAGAATATCCTTTGTTACAAAAGAAGTTTGAGGATGTAAAGGATGGGAAGTTTCTTGAGTTCAATATTGATCATGAAGGTGTAAAAAAAATTTGTACAAGACTATGTGTTCTATATATTCTTTAAATAAAGAAGAAGCTGATGGATGAAGCTCATAGATCTACGTTCTCGATACATCCTGGAAGTATAAAAATGTATAGAGACCTTCATGGTCGTTATTGGTGGGATAATATGAAAAGGGATATTGGTGACTACACTTAAAGGTTACTAGTTTGTCAGCAAGTTAAGGTATAGTGACAACTTCTTAAAGGGGTATTGCAGCCACTACCCATACCAGCATAAAAGTAGGAAAATATCACTATAGAATTTGTCACTGTTCTCCCAAGAACTTCCAAAGGAAACAATGAAATATGGGTTATTGTGAACTATCTCACCAAGACTGCCCATTTTATCTCTATTCAAGAAGATTTATGTCTTGATCAACTTTCCATGATTTATGTGAAGGAAGTGGTAAGGCTACATGGAGTTCCACTTTCTATCGTATCTGATTGTGATCCAAGGTTCACATTAAATTTATGGAGAAGTCTTCATCATGATCTGAGTACCGAATTGAATTTTAGTATGAACTATCACCCCCAAAATAATGGAAAATCTGAAAGGAATATTCTAACACTTGAGGACATGCTGAGAACAGGCTTAATGGAATTTAAAGGTGGATGTGATCAACATATTCCATTAGTTGAGTTCTCTTAGAACAATAGCTTATACTCGAGCATTCAAATGGAACCCTATGAAGCTATATATGGGAAGCGATGTATAACTCCTATTGTTTGGATGAAGATAGTGAGAGAAAGATTCTTGGGTCTGATCTAGTATAAGAGATGACAGAGAAGATCTGTGCCATCCAGCAACACATTAAGGCTGCTTAGAGTTAGTAAAATAGATATGCCGACAACCAACTAAGGGACTTGGAGTTTGATGTTGGTTACAAAGTCTTTATTTGAATTTTACCTTGGAAGAGATTCATGAGGTTTGGGAAGAAAGGGGTGATCCGCCCTTGGTACATTGGCCCTTATGAAATCCTTGATCACGTAGGAGGAGTGGCCTATCGACTTGCACTTCCTCCAAATCAAGCACAAGTTCATGATGTCTTCCATGTATCCCTCTTGAAGAAGTACAAACCTGACCCTTCAAATGTACTAAATCCAAAGGTGGTACAATTAAAACATGAACTATCTTTTGAGGATCAACTAGTGGTAATCTTGGATCGTTGGGACATGGTTCTATGCAACAAGACAACCTACCTAGTTAAGGTGTTATGGAGGAACAAAAAATATGTAGAACCCACATGGGAACCAGAGGAGTCTATGAGGCAGAAGAACCCACAACTTTCTTCTTATGAGGGTATGAGTTGAAATTTTAGGGACAAAATTTCTTAAGGGGGTAATAATGTAATGACCCAAACTTTTGAATAATATCTATTTTCTGAATTTTTGTATTATTTTACTTTTCACTCAAATAAAGTATATCCTTTAATTAATTAGGAGATTATAATTAAAATAAGACCACTGGGTTTCAACTGTTATATGACCGTTGGAAACTAAACTCTTAACGTTATGATTATTGTTTCTAAATATAAGTGATCATGGTTAATTAATACATAAAGAGGAGTTGATGGACTCATCCAGTAGACTCAGGCCGTACGATGCCCATCTATCGAAGCTTGGGAAGAATGTTGCATCACTAAGCTTTGCTCTGGACCAAGACCAAGTGAAGATTCAAAATGTTAAGCTTGAACAAAATCGCTTATGGGAGAAGTTCAAGCTCATAGAAATCACCACTCGGTCAATGTTGTCCGAGCCGCCCAAATATTCAATCACCATTGCACACCTTACTTTTAGGTCCCATATAGGTGTTATAAGGGGATCTTTAACAAGGACTTAGATACTTTGTCTAATCCCTTGGTATAGATAAAATTTTTATTTGATCATTCTTAATTTGGGAATAGTTTTTCTTAATAAAGAATATGTTTAATTAAGGAAAATTTGATAAATTGATTTTAAAAGTAAAAATTATACTTTTCAAATATTTCTCATACATAGAGAATTATTATGGTAAAATAAACATCATTTTTGAATTTCGAATGTCAAAATTAACCTAGGATGATTTTTTAGAAATTTTCAATGATGTTTCAATTTGATGAATAGTGTTTTTTGATGAATAGTATTGGATGAATAGTGTTTTTTGATGAATAGTATAAAAACATTTTATTATTAGATAACTTTTGCTGTGAAATGATTTTCAAAAATCAGATACACATGGTTGTAATCAGGGTGAAAAATTTTGTTCAATAGGATCAAAATAATTTTTTGGTGAATAGTAACTTTTACTTTGGAATAGATATTTTTTCTTTATGAATGGTTATTTTACCAATGGAATAGTAACATCACCTAAGGAGGTATAAATTTTTTTTTTCATCTTAAGTGGTAATGTGATATAATTATATCATAGTATAAGTAAATAAATGTTTTAGAAATTATTAGTCAAGTAATAGTATTTTGTTTGTTTAATTTAATTTAAAATGAAATTAATTCTTATAAAATCATGTTCACTTTTGTATTCTTCATGTTGAAAAAATGTTAGGGTGATGTTTTGGGATTTTTCTAAAACAGATGAATTTCTAGTGAATAGTAAAAATATTGTTTTGTGTTTTAGTGTGTTTAATGACATCATTAATTATGTAATAATTCTAGTAGAATTGTGAATAATAAAATATTTTATAAGGTGACCCAAGTGGCCAATACTAGGTTCAAATAAAATGGGCAAGACCTTGGTTTTGCAAAAAGCACAAATGAGGTGTCCCTTGGAAATTAATAAATTATTCCCTCACTTTTTCTATAAATACCAAAACACTCCATCATATCTTTCATTAAAAATTCCTCCTAAACAATATATGGTCTTTTTACCTCCCAAGGAGTCCTCCCAAGGTGTCCTCAAGCCCCCAAAGGTCCCAACCTTTCGAGTTTTTGAAGTTACTCTTCAAGGTAAGGGAACCTTTCACCCTCCTCTTTTAGTCGTGGCTTCCTTTATGTTATGTATTATAGTTTCTATTTTATTATGTGTGGGTATGTTATTATATATCATTATTACTTCCCATTTCATTTACAGTTTATGGGAGACCCTTTCTGATCCCATCAACCGATCTTATGAATTTTTTCGGGATGTCGTTAGGCTGCCGAATGTTCATAAAAGAAATCGAATATTCTCTTTTCTTTCAAGTTTTTTTCATGTGGTATGTCACTAAAAAATCCATACCATGGTCTTATTTAAATTGTATTATGTCCCTATATTGTATTATGAGTTATTTATGAGTGGGTGACTCTTTCCTCTCTCTTTTTAATGTTTTTAAAACCATGTTATATAGCGGTTATACTGCAGAAATTTCATCTCAAAATCTCTCTCTTTTTTAAATAAATTATCTTTTTTTTATTTATATGAATACTCAAATATATTTCGTTTTTAGGGATATTCATAAATACATAAAAATGTTATTTTTTATTCTGTAATTGACATACATGAAACCCTTATTCCTTTTCCATGGGTTATAAATGACATAACGATCATGTTTTTAAGAATATTTAAAATGTCAGGATTTGGAAATGAAACCCATTTCTTTTATTCTTTTTGGGTTATTTATGAAATGTTTGTTTATGATCTATGTATATCACATGAAAATAAATACATATTAATGGTTCACCCTGATAAATCTCTAATTCATTGGGTAAATAATTTAATCTCTATAGATGACAAGTTTTATGATACCTCGGTGAATAACCTTGGTAATTTTTATGACACCTTGGGTATGAACCTTGGTGATATGTTCTTGAATGTATAAATTATATATTCTGGACATATTTTAAAGTTATATTTCAAGTTTTTTTTCTATTATATTCCTATTTATCATTCTTTTATGATATCTTTCATTTTCTTTTTATATCACTCGAGATTATATGTAAATTGTTTCACTTGTTTTCCTTACTGGGACTTATGCTCACCCTTTACTTTGATGTATGTATCTAGGTTATGAGATACAATAATTTTACTCAGGATTAACCTTTCATAAATCCTTATAAGTTTATAATAAGAAACTTTTATGTTTTCATGTTTCATGTTCCTGATTTCCAAGACACTAGAATTTAAAGATCCTCTGTTTTTAAAATGTATTGAAAAGTTATGTAATAAAAAGGTAGGATGCCATATCTTCCCATTCCTTGATCCAAACCTAGTGACCATTATCACTTGGTGACCGAGATTACATTTCTAAGCTGTTAGGGAGTTTATTTATTTTTCACTCTGCTCAGGATTCACCTGGGTCTGAGCCTCGACCTATTTCATCTTTCTTCTTGGGATGAATGGATACCACCTTTCAGGATCAAACTCCTCCTCTACATTTCCATTCATCGATGTGAATATGTTTTGAAGTTGGATTGATATTGGGGGTTCCCTCAAGGTAAAATTTCCCCATATCTAGATGTCACTATATTTTGATCAGGTGCAGTATGAAAAGTTGTGAGAAATATTGAATCAGATAAATTCATATTACGACCAGCCTTAGTGTCATATGATGTATGATGATTGGAACCAACATAAAGATATTATACTTTTCCCTAACCTCCAATCATAATATTCTACGTGAAATAAGGATCACTAGAAGGAAAAAATTCCCCAATAACTTCTGAGACATTCACAGCTGACTTGGAGCCATACAGGTCACACCTTAGTTTGGAAAATAAGTCTATAACACTTGGGTCTAAGTTCATAGGCCTATCAGATTTCTGATGAGAGTTAGAAATATCTAAAACACTAATACTCTAGGTATCTACAAAGGGGTTTTTAGGGGAAACAACCTTTAGCCGTCACTAACATTTTCAGGATTCATGACTTGGCCGCCTACATTATGAATAGAAGGACACCCAAGATTCATAGAAAACATTATCATTATAGTGAATTTTACCTTCAATATCAATATAAATGAACTCCAATAGATCCATTTAGATGTACACTTCAATAAAAATTTAAGGAGAGATGGGGTGATAGAGATATGGAGTGCAAAGTTTCAAACAATGGAGAAATACCCCATGTTTCCAATTAGAATTAGGATTTCTAGGTTCTTGAATGGGAGAGGACGTTTGGGGAGTGAAAACCAAATAATAGTAGATGGGGTACTTTTTATGTAGAAATCAAACATATAATAAAATATGTATAAGTGTAAAATGAAAATAGAATGTGGAGCGTTCACCGATGAAGATATGAGATCAAATTTAGATGAAAACTGTTTAAAAAAATGATGCTAATATAGAAGACCTATAACTACCTGATTGATCAAACCCCAAAATTTGAATACATACCCATAAAAGGCATCAAATGAGGGATAAATATTTCTTTAATTAACCACAAATGTGAAATAAAATAGATAAAAATGAAGATATAATTCTAAGAAATATATCAGGATAGAAACAATACCATTGATGCCAGACTATACTTAGGGAAAACTTCACAATTAGGTATGTTGGGCAGAAGTTGGGGGCCAGTGAAAGGGGTAAAAGTGATATTCAGAGAGGAGGTTGGGGATAGGGAATAACCTTCCCCCACCTATTGGGGGTTGGGGGAATGGAGGGTTAGCCATTCCACCGCCTACACCATCAACAAGGAGGAAGAAGGGGGGAGAGAGGAGTTTCCATCCATTGAATCTCTTTCAAGACACCTTGTTATCACTTTCTTTAAAGTCTATATACTCATTTCTTAAAGCATTGGTTTAGAGTTTCATTTATATACATACTTATCCAATATTTATTATGATTTTTTATTCACTTGAAATCCAAATTTAAGATATATATTTTTTATTTTGAAAAAGTAAGGTATGAAATAGTTAATTCCTTCTTATCTTGGTAATCTTTATGAAATATTTTTTTATTATGACTTGAGGTAAGATTATGTAACTCATTTCTTTATTATAGGATTTTATTATGATTATGTTTTATGTATTATTAACGTTTTTGATAGACATATATATGTACATGTTAGTGTGTGATGGGTAGTCCAAAAATTTTACTCCCCCAAATGCATTAGGTAATTTTTTCATCTCATGATAAACCACTTATGGTGCAAAGATATTTATCCTAGCACACTATGTTATGTTGTGTTGATATCGAGACTTGTATTATAGTCAAAATGCCATGCTTTATGTTTTTTCTACATTACTATGATTTCATGATTTCATGATCTTATGATATCATATTATTATACTATGATTCCATGTGATTATATATGATCATTATTTTTATGATATCATGATATTTAACTTGTCTCATATATATTACTTTATGATCATGATTTACTATGATTATTCCTTTACTAGGATTCATATCTCACCCATTTCCCTTATATATGCACTTAAATTATTCTTTTTATTAATAAGATAAGAAATGAACTTAAGATCACCTTATAAAGATAATAATAAAGATAATGTAGATTATGTTTAAGTTGACGTGATATGTATTTAATCTTCTAAGGACACTAGACCTCTAGATTCCTCGATTGAGTTTTATAGAATATTATATTAAAAAACATTAAATAAAATATGTTTTAGGATTGAGTTTCTATAGTAACCCCAATCATAAAATATGATATAAACTTTCATTTTGGCTGATTGAATTATAGATTATGATACGGAGTTATCATATCCATTGATTAATTAAAAATCTACATATTATACTAATAATGGAATATAATGTTCTCCTATCACATTCCATGATATCTTGCACCATGTTCTTCAAAACATAGAGCATCCTATCACTATTTCAATGTTGATTCATATAATTATATATTATATGTGATATCATTGGTAATTATAGGACCATCAATCATAGAATACTTATAATAATACACCACTGTTTTATCTTATTTTACAATTAGAATATCAGTCATAAAGTATGAATTATATCACAAAAATCCTTAACCTATAAAAATTATCATGTGATTAAGGTTTGATTGTAAAATGATATTGGTTAAGATTTTTTAAATTAAATTATAAATTGAATTAAATTATTTATAAATAATAGTAAAATATATTTTGTGGAAATTTATTAATTTATAACATGTTTATAAATGAATTAAATATAAAGAGTTTATAATTAATTAATTTTTTCTAAACATTTATTAAAAAACTCTTACATAATATTAAATTATAATATTGAAATATATTTTACTAAATTATATGGCATGCGTTTTGACTTAGAAATAAAGTTTTTATTTAAATCGCATAAGGGTAATTTATAAAATTTTTATCGATTAAAAATTAAGGATAAATATAATGTGTTTATAATTTTGGATTATGAATTTCTAATACTAATTTATTTGAATTATTCTTATTTAAGGCTTTATTTGGGTTATTATTTAGAACACATAAAAATAGTATTAATGATTGATTTGATCAAGGTTCAAATAATATTAGGTATATGATATTTAAATTATGTAAAGTGTTTATATAATATAAATTTTATTATAAAATGTTTACAATTCATAAAATGTAATATATTTAAAGAAATTCCATATAATGAATCGTATTAAGTGAATTTAGAGTGTTTATATTCATGATTATGGAATGTTTATAATGTATATATGAAATTATAAAGTGTTTATAATTATATTTTTTATGAATTCCTTTTTAAAGTTTATTTCATGTTTATATATGTTAAATGTTCATTTATTTAAAATTTAATGCCTTATTATTATTATTTATAGTTATAATTTTTTATATTATGGATATTTTTATGCTTCGGTTTAAATGCTAAAATACTTCTAGATATTATCATATATGTATCTTAGGAGTTATATGCTAGGTACGATAATGTATTTTGTTTTCATTTACCTTAAAATAATTTTATAATTAAATGTATTATCTTAAATTTTGTTTTAGAATATATTTTATACATATTAGGTATTAATGTTGTGATGAATTTAAATATCTATTGAGTATAGCATCACTCGGTATAAGGACTTTGAGTTGGACTTCCTGCAATCCTGGAGGATTTTGCTTTATTTTAAAAAGGTGGGGTTGGATATATGTGGTTCCAGGATTACTCAAGAGGGAATTATCAATTTCATATAAATTTAAACCTTTACATGAAATTTTCATGTACTTTATGCGTGAGATTCATTTGGATATGTGTAAATATATCTATCTTCTATTTTTGGGTTTGTAACATAAACTTTAGGTTGTTTAAAGAGTTATAAATATATATGGTTTGAATATATTAATTTAGTGGAATGAATATGATTCAAAACGTATTCATTAGAAGCATGTATACATAAATTTAATAACATGATATATTAAATATCCTTGAAAATAATAAGTGTTTGATCCCTTCCAAAGTGACACTTGTTAAGAAATCAATCTCCCAGCTGAGTAGTTTCAAGTCATAGTTGGGTGACCCTGGATTTTATTTTGTAAGGAAATCAAGTAATGAGGTGACACTAGACGTTATATGCCTTTTTATTAGAATATTATTTAGGTTACACATAGCTGGTAAATGATAATGGTTAGTTTACCAGAGAAATAGAGTTGAGTTTATTGATATGATGGATTGGATAATGGGATGCCCAATCAACTATTAAATAATTATATATGAAATTATTTGAATAATGGCCTAATTAAAAATCTAATTGGTTGGATTAATGATATAATGGACTCATTTCTTAGTGAAATACAAATTTTTCCCACTGATGGGCATTATGAATTTAAAAGGGGTCATAATTTTAGTAAGAGACCATTTAAAAAATTAATTATTAATTATTAATAATAAATGATGCTCATACGATAAAAAATTATGTTGTAGGTAAATAATATCACCATCATCACCATCATCATCAAAATTATCTTTGTGATCAATCCTATATTAAGTAGAAGATCAATGTATGTAACTTTTTAGAGTGGTAACTTAAGAAAAATTATTTAAATAATGAGAAATTTTATATTTTAGAGAAATACATTCCATAGTAACCAAGAATTTATTTTTTTCAATAGGTGAATAAATATTCTTATGGATGAATAAAATGAGTCACTTTGGGTTTCAAATTAATTAGATACAAAATGAAGTAAGTAATTCTAGTCACATATACTCAACATGATTGGGAAATGAAGCTGATGGAGTTGTTTTAAAAAAGTTTTGATGAAATTCTATTTTTATTATGAGATATATAATTATGATATGAAATGGAAAAGTAAATTATTTAAGAGTCAATCTAGCTTTAAAGTAGATAATCGACAAAGGCATGTGATTAATATAATGATGAACCGAGTTCCTTAAGAGTTACCAAAACTTTATAAGAGTAATTTCTAGATTTTTTAAAAATAATTTATGTAATAATATGCTCTATAAGAATAATTAATGAATTCCATATGATTTATTAATAAAAATTATAAGATTCATTTACTCTTAAAGAATATACATTGAGGTGAAAAAAAGGAATGAGACATTTTAGGATTGTATGATTCATTTCTGTAAGAGTAATTGGCTCTTATAGAATGTGTACTGTTTATAATTTTAGAAAAATCCTATATCATATGGGTCATTCTAAATATTTTGGAAAAAGACTATATATATAATTCTGTAAGGATGAGTTCCTTTGTATGATTCAAAAAATATTTTGAAAAATAAATTTTATGATTCTCAACTAGAATACACATCATGAAATACCTCAGGTTTTTGGTCAAAGTTGTGATTCCAACAAAAAATTTATTTTTATTTTTTAGTGAAGATTAATTGAGAAAGTTATGAGGAGATATTCATGAGAATTATAAATTTAAATATTTGAAATTATTATTCATTATCAAAGATATTATTTTTTAGGAAGCTATTTAACATAACATATTTTTCTACTCAGAATCAATGGGAGTTTATATATTTTATTATGGAAATATTATTCACATATTTATATGAATATAGAAGAATGAAATAGAAAATAGAAAATTATTAAAGAATCAAGAAGCTACTACTTTGTGAAGAGAGAAAACAGTTATATCGAAGAAAGAGAAAAATGAAGAAATTCATAAGCATTGTATTTTGTTAGATCAATTTTTTTAAGGAAATAAGATAAATTAATAATCACTTAGACGATTTATTTTTAGGAGTAAAAAGACTATTTTGTACTTAATTTCTCTCATGCACACATAAGGTATTCAATAATCTTGATTAATAAGGATAATTTGAATGCTATTCTATTTATATTCATCTAGAAGTCAAAGTAAAAGTTTGAGAAAAAATATCACGTTCATATATCTAAAGGAATCCTTAAACTAATTGAATATATTGTTCACTGAGGTGAAAAATTTAGTATTGGTGGAATATTTGTGTTAGAATAAACAATTAATAATTGTTTTTGTCACTCTAAATATATTCAAGGACGTATTATTCCCTTATATTATACTAGAAGAGAAAACTTTGAAAGAGTCAAGGAAGAAAAATACCCCTCTCTTGAAATATATTGAAAAATATAATGGTTATCTTGGTCTCATAACTCGACACATACCTAGAAATTATTATGTAGGCACATTGGGAATGAACCTTGTAAAAACACCTATGTGATATGATTTTTATATTATGATTTCATTTCAAGCGAGTGAGTGTTTAAAGTAATTAGATCTTGACCATAAAATATCACATGGGTCTATTTTAAAAAGAAATTTTAAATATAGAACCACTTATTCATCCCCTCCTTCTCAGTGATACTTTAACTGACTTGGGAACTTCAAATGGAATCAAAGATAATTGGGTTCCCTCTGAGATCCCATCCTATTAGTGGTGGAAATAGAAAATATTAATTATTTCAATATCAAAGGTGTTCCAATATTCTAGAGAAAAAACTTTCATAGATATTAGAATAGAAATATTCTTTATCTCTTTTGAAAATGCCTTGAAATTATTGATTCCATGATGTTGGATTTTTCAACCCTTGCAAGAGACACTCCCATGAAATTTTTAAAAAATTGAAATATTGAGTTAGATGGTGTTTGTAATAAGATGGTTGAGATGTATTAAAGTTACTGAATTAGTTAAGGAAGTTGATTGTTATAAGAAAATTTCCTAAGGTGTTGAATTCTGTTGATCAATATTTATACACTTGATTTTTCAAGTACCTAAATACACAAACTTTTGTAAGATTTCCATCAAAGGTGATTATACAAAGATAATACAAGGGGTAGAGAAAGTCCATCAGAGAGATAAATACAATCATATGGATATGATTGGGAGGTTTTTCATATCGATTACATCAGACATACAATGTTCTATTGGTAAATATTTTTGATAAATAAAATAAGGAGATGATTTTCTATTTTGAAAGTTTCCAACTTGATGAGTTACAAAGATATCACGACCCAAGAGTTGAGTTGAAAGGGTGATTTTTTTGGGTGATTAAAAATTACCTTCAACAAATATAAAAGGGAGTTCATCAGATAATTTAAATTGGATAGAGGTTTGGTTGATAAAAGTTTTTATTCAATGTTTAAGAAGTTTGGAAGTTATGTAAGTATGAAGCATGTTATGGATATATGCGAATTCTCACAGATAGGGGAATGATTCTAAAGTACAAAGGGAATCATCAGATGAATTCCAATCACAAAAAGTCTTTGAATGATGTTCATAGGACAAACCTTTTGTACAATGTCTACCAAATAATGTTTTATGATGTTTTTTGGATGATGTTTGTTAAAGATGATCAGATGAATATTTTTTTATAATGATCACCCAAAAGAGGTTGATGATTTGAAGGAACCAATATAAATTACTGATGAAATTCATAATATAGAGGAAGAGTTTAAGAATGTATCTGAGGAAGTTCTTATGATTTTTTTATGAAAGAATAGGACTGGGATTCTTATCAGACAAAATAATTGTTACAAATATTCTCACCACAAAAACTTTTTATGATATTACGTTTTACCACTTAAAAGTCTTTAAAAAGTTTTCATATAGATACCAAAAGTGATGATGCCGATATGGTCTTTTAATTTTCCAAATATCATAGAGGAAAATACTGATTCACATATAGTTTTAATAAAACTTAAATAATGGTGAATTAACTTAAGGTTATTGTATAAATTCAATAATATTCTAGAATAGTTGAGAATATTTTGGTGAATTGTTTTGAGTGGGAATTTTTAATTTCAAGTTTTTTTTAACTGAAAAACCAAATAGAATTTTCATATGAGCTCCCTAAAATGTTTCTATATAAAGGGTGAAAGTATGAGTAATACTATATATACTATTCACATGTGAAAAAGATGAAGTGATTAAGAATTGGTTTCGAACAAAGATACCATATGAACTTATGAAAGCCAATATTTTACTAATAATTTTCCAACCAAGGAATATCTTAGTTGAATTTAACGAAGATGTGGATATCAATTAGAGGATTTTTTGAATATTGAAATGCATGTAGTTTTACAACAAAAAATATTCTTTAATATTAGGTGAAATCTGACTTAAAAAGTGTAAGATAACTAATTTTATTATCATACGGATCCAAATATACTTTCTATATGGGAAAATCAGATAGATGAATCAGATCGAAAAGTTGGACAGAGACACCATATAAACATTTAACATATTGAGGAAGATATTTCCTACTACTAGGAAAGAAAGTGTATAAGTTTTTTTTTGTTTTAAGATCAAAATTGAAGAAGTACAAGCAGTAGAGTGACAACAATTTGCACATTTTGGTGAAGGTAACTAATTTTTTTTACAAAATATTCATCATATCCTTATCTACGTGGAATGAAAATGCACTGTAATTTTGAAAATAGAGTAATAAAAATATAAGGATACTACCTTATTTATGTAACCACATAAAATGATTTTATTCTAGTGGATTGTATGGTTTTGGATCATTTCAGAACTATAACAACGACTAGTTACTCTTACTAAGTAGTGAACATTATAAATTCTTGTATTCTTTTGGAATGCGCTTGTGTGTTTTGTTTTCTATAACGTTATAACTCTTTAAATGTAGGAGAAGGTTGTTTCATAAGAAATAAATCATAAAAAGAAAATATCACCGATTCAACCCCCTCTCAGTGATCACACAGATAAGGCTGGGTTCTTTAAAGTGGCATCATAGGGATAGTTCCCTTTATTGAATCTTTACTGAAGTTTAAATAAAAGAGAAGTTTCTATGGATGTTTAGAATTCTATGAATAGGAAGGAGATTATAGTTTTTTATGGAAGGATCTATCATATTTAGAATAATAGAATGTTTCTTTTTCTTATGTACCTTAGTTATGAAGTTTCCAAAGCTACTATATATGGTATTTACTCATCATGTAGAGAATGTTACCCTTATAGATACTGATAATAAGAATTTGAAAAATTATGGGTGAGAAAAAATGGTATACTTTCCTCACTCTCTGAAAGTGAGTTTCTTAGAGTTAAAGGAGTTGTAATAACTAAAGGAATATGTGAAAAGTTATAAACATATTTAAAGAAAATAAAAAATTAAATAATGTGATCTTACAAATTTGGTGGTTGAAGTATGAAGATCTTAAAATGGGTGATTATGAATCTTTTGGTTACTTATTTATAAGGGTAAATGATATTTTTAGCATTATAATATGTCTTGGTGAGAAGTTGGAAGATTAAAATTTTGTTAAAAAAATCTTACAAATTATTTCTAATAAGTTTGATGTAAAATTTTCATAATTGGAAGATAGATATCTTGAAACTCTATCTTCAAATTTTATACATATCACTCTCACCACTTAAGAAATTGGAAGAGAAAATTTTTAAAATAAAAAATAGAAGGATTATTTGAAAATTTCATTGAAAGCTATCAAGAAAAGAAAATATAAGAAAGTTCCTGAAGATGAATATGTTTATGCCTTTGACACAAAAAACAAGGTTATTAAATTTTTTATTAAATTCATGCCTTTATTTTATAAAAAGGTTTAAATATCACAAGAAATTAAAAAGGGAAGTAACGACCAAAATGCATTCACTATGGAGAAATTTGGAATTTCACTTCAATTTTTCTTGAAAAAAGGAAGATGAAGAAAGTAATAAAGATGTTCACAAGTCCAGAAGATCCTTTAAGAATAAGAAATTAAAATACAAATCATATCCTATAGAAAAGGATAAGAAGTTTTATAAATACTAAAGGAGTGATTATTTGTCTAAATGTGATGGATGTGATGATAGTAAAGAAAAAGATGATAAATTTAGTGATGATACTGCTAAAAATATATTTTTTTTGAAAAGGTGAATGATGAAAATGTTTTTAGTGATGAAATAAATAAATTTGATGAAAAATAGACTGAAATGAAGTTTATTTTGAAAAGAGAGTTAAAAAATGTCTTTGAAAGATTGTAATTCTTGAAAGGGGAGAAATATTTTTAAGAAAAAGAATATTATTAAAAAAAATAAATAATATTTTCTTGAATAAAAATACAAGTTTCTAAAATAGATTGATTATCTTTAAATGTTGGTTTATTCAAAGAAGAACATCAACAACGATCTTGAAGGAAATATGAAGTAAGAGTTAGAACATATCCTACTGAAACTTATAAAATATAATCATGGATTTAAAATATTCCCAAACTTAGTTACATAATTTGGTGAAAATAATAAGAAGTGTAAACCTAAGGATGATCAACAAAAGTTATCCTAAAAGGTTGATAAAGAAGATGAATTTGTTAATAAGAATTATAAAGTTGAGAAAACCATGTATGTAGTAAAAATGATATCTTTAATAGTATGAAGTTTATAACATTTCAACGTCTAAAGGATAAGTTACTGTTATTGTTGATTCAATTAAGGCTAATACAAAAATCTAAGCTATATAAGAAAATATCAGGGGAAAACCAAAATTTTGATCTATAAAAAAATTATCAAAGTGGATGGTAAGAAAGTTGGTGAAAAACAGAAACAAAAATATAAACAGTATGAAAGTTATATAGGAAGATATGAATTGTATAGTTACTTTTATAATTTTGGTGGATTTAGGCATACAAAATATATTTATTGTTTTAATCATCAAAATTATAGTTAATTAAAAAATAGTTGGAGGAAAAGTTTGAGGGGGGGGTTTCCCACTCGAAAGAGACATCCTCATAAAGCTATTCTGAAGATTGAAAATATAATCCAACTTATTGAAACTATTTTTCAAAGATGTGATAAGCATAGACATCATGAAAAATTATGTCTTGTTATGACACTGGAAAAAAATTTATAAAAAAAATCTAAAAATATAAGTGAGAAGAATGAAAAAGACAAGGAAAAGGCCGTAGTTATTGAAACTGATCCTAAAGCTACAAAATAAGAATGAACATGGATTTTTTTAGTGGGTATTATTCACAAATGACATGATATTTTAAGATATTGAATAATGTGAAATATTTTAAATAAATTATAGTTACTTTCTAAAATAATAAGTCACTTAGAATCAAAGTCATTAGATTTTCCATTATCTGGGAAGAAAAGTTAAAATTCAAAAGTTCCTTGTTTTTTATTGGTATGAAACATAATTTTTAAGTTTTTCACAATTTTTTGATGAATTTAATAAATTTTACTTTAGAAAAATGTGTTTTTAAAGATATTTAAATATGGTAAAGTTGTTATGGAAGGCCAACTAACCAAGGGAATTTTTTTTCAAGTTGGTAGTATAGAAAAATTATGTTATCTAATCACGATGGGAGAAAATCAGCTATGGAATAAGAGGATGAGATATTTGAGTCATCAGAATAAGAAAAAAATAAAAAAGAGAGGTAGAATTCATGATATTCCTGAAATGAAAATAAATAGATATTGGTGTTATTATATTTATCAGAGTATGGTGATTACAAACTCAGTACATAATAAAGTTGATATATATTCAACTCATACCTTGGAGATGATACATTATTATATTTGTTTTTCGATGAGTAAACAATCCAAACATGTATATAATTACTTCATTAATTTCATTTATGAAATAAATATACAAGTATTATTCTTTTTGAAATATACATTAGAGGCTCTTAAAATATTTAATAATTTTAGGAGAAAAAGAGAGAAAAAAATATAGATGTTAAGTAAAGAATTTACAAACTAATAATGTTGGTGAACATAAAAATTAATTGTTTATAGATTATCTTGAAAAACATAGCATTCATTATGAGTTTAGTGTACCGTACACACCACAAGAAAACAATGTTGATATAAGAATAATCATATGTTTGGTGAAAATGGAATGAATAATGTTGATCAGACATGATACTTCTCATTATTTTTGGAGGAAGAGTATTAGTAAAATAGTTTATATTAAATATAAATGTTTATATAGACCAAAATCTAATAAGAATCCTTAAAAATGTTTTACAATGAAACCAATAGTTTGAAACACCTAAGGGTGTTTTAAATAGATTCATTATAAAAGTCAAGGGTAAAAATATTGAGAAGTTGACTAGATAGATATTGAAAGAATTTTTCATGTCTACTCTCCTAATAATAGAGAGTACAAATGTTAATTTAAATAAACATTAACTATATCTGATTATTTAGATGTAATTTTTTTAGAATAATTGATAAGGAAGTTTCAAAAAAAAATTCAAATATGGATGATGGGGGAGATAATATGGTTATAATTGAGTAATGTGAAAATGTTTTAATGATAATAACAATGTTGATGCTACTAAAAATGAGTATTATGACTCATATTTCTTAAGTAACGTGGAAAAAATTCATACATCAGATCAAAGCCTAAGGAAGAAAGTTGAAGTTCAAAACATCATTAGTGATCAATGAAAACAGTTTCAAACTAAAATAATATCATGGTTAGTTTTACACAAATCCTTATGTTAAAAATCCAAGGCCAAAATATGTCAATAAACACCTTACCATTAGTAGTGTATTGATGATATGAATAAATATTCATGCCAAATTGGGAAGAATGATACTTGGGAACTTGTACCCAACAATAAAAATTTAATTGGTACAAAGTGGGTATTCTGAAACAAGTTCAATGAAGATATGGAAGTTATTAGAAACAAGGGAAGATTGGGTTTTAAAGGTTACTCAAAAATTAAAGGCATTCATTTTGATGAGAATTTTACTCTAGTGGTAAGATTAAAACCTATCAGAATATTTATTTATATCACTTCTAAATAAAGTTATACATTTATTCTTGAGGATGTAAATTCATATTTTTCTTAATAGAGATCTCTATAATGAAGGTATTATTGAACAACCATGTGGATTCAAGATTGGGAGGGATGAAATTTATGGGTGTAGATTGTAGAAATATTTATATGGGTTGAAAAAAACTCTAATAGATTATTATTAATAATTGGAAACTTTCTTAATAAATTTGAACTTTAAGAAAGGAAGAGTTGATAGTAACGAAAACATTGAAGAAAATGAAGTGGTGTACCATATAGAAATTGGTTATGTTGATGTTATTATCTTTTATGGGAATTATGAAGAAACTTAGGAAGAATTTTATGAGTAAATGAAGATGATTTTTGATATGTCCATGTTAGGATAAATGAAATATTATCCTAGAATAAAAATCTATAAAAATAAGAATTTTATTTTCTTATATCAATAGAATTATGAGAAGGAACTTCTAAGGAAGTTTTTTACAGAATAATCAAAACCAGTTTTTTCACCAATTTTAATGGGAACAAAATTTTCAAAACATGGGGAAGTAAATAAAGTAGATCCTAAATAATTTAGAAAGTTTGTTGGATGTTTATAATATCTGATGGCCTCAATAAAAGATATAGTGTATTCTGTTACAATTTGTTCCACATAACAAAGTGCACCTAAATAATCTCATCCCATTATTGGAAAATAAATTATCATATATATCAAAGGCACAACTAATTTTAGTTTGAAATATGATAGTGTCGTAAATATTTATTTGTTTGGTTATGCATATTTTGTTGGGGAATAAAGCGTTGATGAGAGAATATATACATCTAGTTAAGTATTTATCTTGAGAGAAAGATGTTTTAGTTAAAATATAAAGAAACTTAATTTAGTAACTATCAGTACAATGGAATGTGAATATATTACTTCTACTAAAGCTGTAACAAAACTTTTGTGGATGGATACATGGTTGGAATATTTGTTTGTTGATATGAAGTTTCCCCTTTTCTTGGGTTTTCATAACCAGAGTTCTATAAATATCACTAAAAAACCAATGAAACTTTCTCATTCCATGAACATTGATATAAAATATCACTTCATCAATGATAATGTAGAGAATAATGAACTGAATTTAGAGTTTGTTCCAATAATTGGGCAAGTTGATGATATCTTTACAAAACCACTGCTAAAGGAAATATTTCAGAAATAGAGTTTGATAATGACTGTTTATCCTACCTATATTCAATGATAAGTTTTGTGATATCATTACCCCCTATATCTTGAAATTGGATAGTTTTTTCAAAGGGAGAAATTTTTTCTAAAATAAATTTATCCATTGGAATGTGCTTAAACTTATAAGGAGATAATTTATTTAGGGGGAGTTTATAAAATGGGTAAGCTGTGATTTAATCGTGTGATAAATTTTTTAAGAGTTTCTTAAAGTGGATGTAGGAAATTTGTTCTTTTAAGAAAAATTTGTTTTGGTGATGAAAGATTCAATTTGAAGAATAGGTGTTAGGAAAGCTTTATTAAGTAACTATTTATGGACAACATGGTATTATTGTTCAATGTTTCTTTTTTCCTACACTAATTTTTCTCATGTAGGATTAATTTTTTTGGATAAATGATCCATTTCATGTGTTACAAAGTTTCAGTGATTTAAGATACTTGGATAAAAAATAAAAACAAGGATATCATTGGGACTAAGATGGTAGAGATGTGTTAAATATTTTAAAGAAAATATGGAAGATTCTAGTTAGAGAAAATTTCCTAAGGTGTTGTATTTATTTAATCAATGTATAGACAATTATCTTTGTTAAGTATACAAATAACCTATCTTTGGTGTGATTTTCATCAAAGGTGATTGGATAAAGAAATTATAACATGAATATAAACTACATCAGAGAGAGAAAGACCATCAGATGCAGATGGTTGGAAGGTTTTTCGAACCAAATCTTTCAAATGTACAAAGTTTTATCAGAAAAAAATTTTAGTGAATAAAATCTGAATATACTGTACTGTATCGAATGTTTCAAAAAACATGAGTTACAAAGATATCATAAACTAATAATTGAGTTGATATATATATATATATATATATAGTTTCATAAATTTCCTACTATGAAGATATATGAGAGTTCACCGGATAGATGAAATTGGATAGAGTTCTAGCAGATGAAAGTTTGTATTAAATGTTTACTAAGTTTGGAATTTATTCTAGTATGATGTGTGTGATGGATAATTGTGAAGCCTTATGGATAGAGGAAAGTTTATGAAGAAAAAAAAAGGATATGATAAAGAATATCATTGGATAAAGTCTAATTAGAAAAAGTCTTCAAAAAAATCCCATCATATAAATTTTTTATACAATGTCTATCATAAAAAGATTTATGAAGTTTTGAAGATAATGTTTGTTAAGTATGATCAGAAGAATGTTTTTTATGAAGATCATCATATAGAGGTTGATGATTTTAGGGAAGATATAGAAAGTACTAATGTACTTCATAAAAAAGAGAATGTGTTTGGGAAAGTCTTTTAAAAATGTGATATAATTGTTTTAAGAAAGAATCAGATGATGATTCTCATCAGATGGGAGAATTGCTGCAATGTTTCTTACCAGAAAAACTTTTTGTGATATAGTATTTTACCCTTTTTAAATTTGGTAAAAAGTTTTTTTAAATATACCAAAATTGAAAATACTATAATGGTCTTTTTATGTTCCGAATATGCTTGAGAAAAATCATGATACTCACTTAGTTTTAAGGAAACTTGTAGAAATGTTAATTTGCCGAAGGTTCCCGTATTTGTTCAAGAATATTATAGAATTATTGAAAATATTTCTATGATTTTCTAGGGTGGTAATTTTGAATTTGAATTTTTCATTAAGAAGGAAATAATAAATGTAATTCTTTCCTATTCTCCGTCAAGTGTTTCTATATAAAGGCTATAATTATGTGTATAACTATGTGTATTGTTAAATTGTGAAAAAGATAAAGTACTGAAGAATTGGTTTCAGATAGAGATACCAGACAAAATTATAGAAGATATTATTTGAGAGCTGTCACGACCCTTCCCACGAGGCCTGGACGTGACTACCCCAGGCCCACCTTCCATAAGTCAGGGGTTGGTGACTAGCACTTGAAGGCTTTTCCCGAACTGGGTAGACATTTCCTTAGAGATCCGTACACACTAAAATGGGGAAACAAAGGTAAACAAATAACAAAAGTATGGTATAACTGTGAGAGTAAAGTAAAACTAAAAGTACAACTGTAGACAGAAAATAGTGGGCCGGAATACAAGACCTAGAAACTGAAAAGAAAGTAAACTACCGTCGCATCTGTCCTAGAGATCTCCCAAGTCACGAACCTCCAAAGTCTTCCTTGGAGCGTCAATAATCTAGGGTGTAGTATCTGTAAGTCTGAAGTCAAAGAAGAGGATCTCGACTTCTCTCATCGCAACAAGCTCCACTAAGTCCTGAACCTCCAAATTCTTCCTCAGAGCGTCAGTAGTCTGCACTAGACACAACAAGGTGCGGGAGAAGCCTATGTAGGGATGAGTATAACCCTAAACACTAGGGACCCCGATACCTCTAAAGGTATCTCATAAATCCACAAAGAAAAGCATCATAAGGAATACCACCAAGTAAATATCATAAGCATGATCTAGATCATGAAGCATAAAGGAAAAGATAAAGCTCACTCTAACGGTATAACATCAAGGTTACTAGGATAGGGATGAATGGTCATAAAGCAAGATCATCCTATTCATAGTAACTCTACTGCTGACCTGCATAGGTCACTATATGCTGACCTGTATTGGTCTCTATATGATGACCCGTATTGGTCGCTGGGGATGACCCGTATTGGTCGCTAGATTCTAACCCATATTGGTTGCTGGTTCTGACCCGTATTAGTCACTAGATGCTGACCCATATTGGTCGCTGGTGCTGACCCGTATTGGTTTCTCATGATGAACCGTCTTGGTCACTGATGCTGAGGTAGGGATGATTATTCTTAAAACTAGGTCATCCCACTCATGTGTTTCTGATGATGACCTGCATTGGTCGCTCTTCTTCTTCAAGTCACATCCAGCCACTGGATTCCCACATGAAGCACACCTGATCTCTAGTAGACTCTACTCCTCAAGACATCGGTCCTTTCTTCAACTGGTATGTAGTCCCGAAAAAATCATACTAAAGGGAAAACCTCGTTTTAGGGATCCCAATGTGATAGATGGTCCGTCGATTGGAGGCCTGGTCTGTGGGATATGGGCACTTTTGTAAAAAGGGACCGGTTGGATTCAAGTCTTATCCAACCCAGGTCACACGTAAAACTCCATCAAAACTCACTTAGTGTATCTCTAATGGACCTCCTTGTCCCAAAGGTCCTTATGCCACATACAACACATCGATCAGACACCCAGTCTGTTAGTTGCACCCATTTCTGTGAAATGGGAGTGATCACTCCTTAGTCTGGCCCGACTCATTCAGGCCTGTCGAAATATGCCAAAGGGACCGCTTCCCAAAAGGGGTCCCAAATGCCACTGACAATGTGTCAAATGGACACCCGTGTTTTTTAGTTACGTGCGTTTATTTTTTCGAGATCCTATTGGGTCTGGGCCTGATCTAACTCGGTCAGGACGACCCTCTATAATGGGTCCAAGGGTCTACCTGACCCCGTCCGGGTCCAGCCCGTTTAGGGTTGGCCCAGTTCCCTGGGTCCGGCTCGTCGGGGTCGGCCCGGCTGGGTCGCGGTCTCAGGCCGCAGTTGGCCCAGCCCACCGGGTGGGATGGGCATACCCATGCTGGCCCACTGGGCCGTTGGTCCGGCCCATTCGGCCAACCCGACCTTCCAGAAGACGGACCACTCCTCTTAGCTGGCCCCGCGGATGCAGGGCTGTTTAGTCTGGCAAGACGCGGTGTGAGGTCCGCGCCACCCCCTCCTGCCGCGGCCTGCCAGTGGCACCTGAGGGTGCCCCAATTCTCCCACATGGCCGGCTCAGGATAGCCACCTCTAGCCACCCCAGTGCGTGACGACATGCCCCCTTCCCTCTGCCTGCGATCGGTTGCCGCATGCCCTCTCCGACCACCACCGACATGACGCTCCGAAAGTTGTTTCTATGGGCCCCTAGACGTGCTCCGTTGGTCTGTTCTTGATGTCGTTATCTCCTATGTGCCTCCCGGATCACCGCCTCCATAGCCTGACCTTCTGTCTCACATTGTCGTTGAATTTGAAAAACCGTCCCTTAAGAACGCAATGAAAACAACAAGTGGCAGAGGGTCCGGGCCTTGTTGGTTTGGCCCGTGCCCTCCGCGTTAGTGTTTTAACACAAGGGAGGTAAATATTAATCACTTTCCAATAATAATGAACCATGTTCAAATCCCTTGAAACAACCTCCCACAAATTCAAGAGAGAGGAATAGAATAAAGGGAAAATTTGGAATTAAAAGACAACCCATACCACGTGATTCGTTAGGGATATCACAGTTGTTGGAGTTGGTCATCCGTCGACCTTCAGATCAATCCTACAATGAGCATCATCAATCCTCCATTCTCCATCGGTGGAAGGCATGGCAGAACTTCATCAGGGGTTTTTCGCTTGAGGAATCCATGCCAAAACCCCACCCCGAGCTCCATTTAAATTGGAGTGGGAAAGACGAGCAATGACTTGAGGAATTAATGATGTTCATAAATTTCCGTAATTAATACGTCATATTAATTGACATAATTAAGGTGTCTAATTAATTACACGAGGGGTTGTTACACAACAAAAGTGTAACTGTAGAATTAACACCCCATAATTAAAGGTCTGACCACCTCTATGGTCCCCGCCACTGCCACCCAATAGGTGGTAGGAGAAAGAAAAAGAAATAAAATAACAATTTATATTATTTTATTATTTCTTTAAATGTCACAAAAATTATCCCTTTTTCTCAACTAACTGTGGTTGAAGTGAATCTTCCCTTAAGATAATCATGTTGCTTCAGATTCAGCGGTGCTCTAGGATTTTAATTCCGAGCACCAAATCAAAAGATAGAAAATGCCGTCCGCGCGTTTGCTGATCATACAATAAAAAAAGTTCATAAATTATTAATAGTCACCCTCGACCTGCTCTAGTTGAGGTTAGGCTCTGCCTAAGAGAAACACTCCCTCACAAGCTCAACATTACTCTCAGATTTCCAATCTGATTTACCCTTTAGGAGTTATTGAAATTAACTATAAAATAATTGTTACTTAATTATTTTATTTGCGGCCAAAAAATAACTTCCACTATTGGCCCATGCTGGCCAAAGTTAGGATCTGCCAAAGGAAACAATACCCTTAAAAGTTCAGTGGTGGTCTCATATTTTTAATACAAGTCACCATTTGTGAGTTATAAGCATTTGAAAAATAAAATAAAATAATATCATTTTTTATTTATGGTCATTCCATTTTCAGATTTTCTCACCGGAGGCCTGCACCGACTAAATTTAAGTCGTGCCAAGGGTCAAACTTCCATCCTGAATGAAATGGTGCCCTTGGATTTTGGATCTGAACACCCATTTAAGAGTTATTACACTTTTTTAGTAAAACTAATCACACATGCTATTTTAATCTTAACACTTTTCTACGGATCATTCTGGGCACTCTGGGCATCAGAATTACGCGCCGTCATATTTCTAAGTCTAGAAATAATTCCATATATAAAAAAAAATTATACAAAATTTATGGTACATTACAACATTGAAGTTTCCAACCAAAGAATATCTTTGTGAAAATTTAAAAATAAGTGGGTATTTATCAAGGAATTAGATGAGGTTTTTAGTCATTGAGCATAATTTTATATCAGGTGAAATTAGATGTAAAAAGTTTATGATATCTATTTCAATTATTTGAAGTCCCTAGATAGACTTTATATATAGAAAAAATATCTAGATTAGTAAGAAGGAAAAATTTGAAAAATAAACCATAGAAACAATAAACAGATAGAGGAAGATCTTTCCAACTATTGGGTAATAAAATAAATAAGAAGTTTTTGTAAGAAGATAAAAAGTTAAGAAGTAAAAAAATTACAATGAAAACTACTTGATCCTATTGGTGATTGTTTATAAAAGTTTTTTAAAAAATAATTGTTAAATATATATCTATAAAGAATTCAAAAATGCTAGAATTTTAATAATAGTGCAATGCAAGTGTAAGGATACTCCTTGATTTCTATAAAAACATAAAAATGACTGTTTTCTAGAGGGTTGTGTGATATTGGATTATATCAAAACCATATAAAAGTCTATATAATCTTAATGAGTAGTGAACCTTGTAAAAGTTTTGTGTTCCTGTGGAATATGATTTTGTGTTTTGTTTTCTACAAAGTTACAATTCTTTAAGATAAGGTGAAGATTATTTCACAGGAAATAAATTGTAAAAGTAAAAGGACATTGATTCACCACTTCCCCTCTTAGTGATCACCCAAAACCTATTGAGTCCTTTTTTATGTAAAGTATTTAAATACAATTATATCATATTTTTATGATAAAGTATAGACAAAGTAGTGGGACTCAAAAAATCCAAGTAAATGAGAGATAATCTCAAGAATATGAATAGTGGTAATGTCAAAAATTAATGAATCTGAGATGCTAATATAGAGATATAAGTTTTAAGAAATCAAAATGGAAGAGGATATAAAAATTGATGCCTATTTAACTAGGGTGAATGAGATAATGATTCTTATCAAGGGGTTCGGTGATACTTTGGAAGAATCAACTATGGTTAAGAAGATGATTATAAATTTCCATGATAGATTTGATCCAAAGATATAATCATTTGAAGAGAAGTAATTATTATCTATATATGAGTTATATGAAACTCTACTCTACTATAAGAAGAGTAAAGATCCTGTTTTCATTAATAAATCCAAAAAATAAATGGAATCCAAATATTTTAATGCAATCAAGATCAAAGATTTAGAAGCTGAGTTAACTAGTGAATCAGAAGATGATAAGGGAAATGATGAAGAACACAATAGGATAATGAACCTTATCTATAAGAACATAAAAAAGGGAAGGATTAAGTAAAAAGGAAAAATTACACTAAAGTTATCTTCATGCGGTTTACTTAGACATTTTATAGCTGATATTCTATGAAATAAAAGTGGAAAGAATGAAGATGACGAGCTTCAAGAAAGACCATACGAAATGAAATGAAGAAGTAATTATAAAGAAGTTTAAAAATATGGTGGGATTATGAATATATTTTGAGAGATAAAAATAAGGAGAATGTTGAGTAAATAAGAGCAGGATTACTCCAATTAAAGTAGTAAATATAAAGAAAAAATTCCTAAAATGTATAATATTTTAATGTCTCATGTTTAAAGACACAGATAAATATGAATAAGGGAAGAAAAGTTAGAGAAAAAATTCATAAAAAATAAGCTAAAAACTGATCATGATGTGTTTCTTGAGAGGAATACAAAACATAATAAGGAAATAAAATCTCTAATAAAGTGGTTGTAAATTTGAAAAAAGATAATGATGAAATCCTTAAAAAATTAACAGATAATGTTGATTAAGTAAAACTTTTTAAATTAAAATTTTCTAAGAAATAAATAATTCTAAAAGATCCTGAGATGAAATTTACTTCTAAATAAGAAGTATTGAACATGTCTCAATATATGTGTCTGAGAAATCTTGTTGGAAACCTCAGGTAAAAACTACACATATGACCGAAAAAATGCCAGATTTTTTCATCTAATAGTGGAGGTTCTAAAATCCACTCTGGTAAATAATGGGCTAAGAGAAACTATGAAATGATCATTTATATATCCAATAAATTTGAAATAAGTTTGAGAAAAAAAAATATTTCTCTAAAATAAATACCCGAGGACTAAAAATGCACCAAGACAACACACTAGAAACTACAGATAGACTCAATAGTTTTATGTAAGAACTAGTTTCATAAGTCACTATTTATCTTTTTAGATTATTTGGGTATAAATATTATACATTCTCGTAAAATATTTCTCTCTCATGGTGTTATATAACTAGGTAATTGTGGGGGAGTTATCTAGTGAATAGAGGAGTCACGTCTAATAACACACAATCTATGTTTATAAATTTATCATAGTTACCTATAAAAAATATATTTGATTGATTATAAGATATATATGAGAGTTGTGAAAAAATTATATCAATTATCAGGTGTGTATATCCATAATATTGAGATATAATGAATAGGATGTTAAAGGAAACATGACTCTGAGAAGTAATAAAACATAAAATTAACTTATTGATGATGTTTCTCTCAAATCTTGGAAGAGGTGAAAATCATGGATACTTGATTGTGGATACTCATTTCACTTAACACAATACACCAATATCTTGAAAAATATTGAACTACATTATGGTGGTGTAATTACCTTTGGTAATGAAAAATCACTAAAAATAAAAGGAATTGGAGTGGTTGAAATTTAAGTGAAAAAATTGAAGTCAAAATATATTTTGATTTTGGATGGGATTAAACATAACATGATGAGCGTGAGATGAATTTTAAATGAACTAAATGAGATTATATTTAAAAAAAATACTTGTCTCATCCAAAATAAAAAATGTGTAAAAGTTGTCACTAGAGGTGAAATAAATATTGGTAACATTTTTCAAAGTGTAGATTCAATTAATTATTGATTTTTGAGATCAAAATATGAAAATAAATCATGGATTAAAATATTGGGCCACCTATTTCTAATAATTTAGAATGTTTTGGGAAGGAAATATGGTAATAATCTTGCATCATCTCAAGAGATAAATATAAGACATCTATGAAACCATCCAAAGGGGAAATATGACTCAAAGATGTCAAAAAGGGTAAAAATCCAATCCACTAGGCCACTTGAGATGATACATTCTAATTTTTGTGGGATAATGAGACAGAAATACACTTAAGGTGATATTTACTTCACCACATTCACTAATTATTTTTCTATAATGAGTAATGTGATGGCCATTAAATAGTAATAAAAATTTGGATATGTTTAAAGTTTTTAGTAGAACATTTGGGAAGGAATTAGGGATGTATATCAGGGATTCAAGGTATGATAATGGTAGGGAGTTTACAAGAAAATAATTTTAGTTTTACCATAAAAAATATATAATAAAACTTTAGGATAATACTCCTTAGACACCCTAAAATTATGTCGTAGTAGAGAGAATGTAAGAAAACTTGGCATAGATGGGATGAACCATGCTAGCAGAGTATTAAATCTTAAAGTTCTATTAGAAAAAAGATGTATTCATAGATGAACATATCCCAAAGATGTTTCCATTGAAACCATGCCTTAATATGAACTCTTAAGAGATGTTAAATAAGATTAAACCAACTGTGAAATAATGAAATGTGTTTGGTAGTCCATTTTTATGAAAGATCAAGAATAAGTATCCAGGAAATTTTTATAAGAAGGACATGGAAGGTATCATTATGGGTAATTTAGAAAATAGAAAAGTTTATAGATGATAGAACAATAAGATTCATAAATTAGTATACTATTATGATTTTAATATCATTGAGAATAAATTGAATATTAATTCATCAAATCAACAATTTTTTAATGTTTCCAATTAAGAAAATGATAAAATTTATAAGTAAAATAGTAAGGAATATGTGAAATGAACCAATTTTTGTTGACATTAACTTAGATATAAATAGTGATGAAGATGAGGTTTATCAAGTTTAAAATCATAAATATTATAAGCTCAATATGATTGTATAAAAATATAATATAATAGGAAACCATAATGATCTAGTTTATACTAGAAGGAGATCAATATTTGACAATAAAACTGCTCTTATCTCATAGATTATCCTCACTTAGTTGTTGAATCGATCAAACCAAAATTATGGGTCCAAGTTATTAATGATGAGTTGGATGATATTGAGAGAAATAAAACTTAGGAAATTTTCCCTTTGGAAAAGAGTTAAAAGTATGATTGGAACCAAATTTGTATTTAGGAACAAGCAAAACAATAATGGGGAAATATTAAGAATCAAGTATAGACTTTCGTGAAAGGGATGTACATTAGTTAAAGGAGTTTATTTTTAAGAAACCTTTACACTTATTTTAAAACTTGAGTCTATAAGTATGTTTCTAGAAGTTTTATCTCATAGTCAGTAAAAATATATCAGGTGGATGTAAAATATTACTTATTGAAATGAGATATGGAATAAGAAGTTTATATTGAGAATCCCTAAGGATTTATTATTAACATTGACAGAAAAAGAGTTTTCAAGATAAATATGACTCTTTATGAGTTAAAATTGGACCCTATATCATGATACCCTAAGATGTCTGGGTTCTTGAGAGATATGACGTTCACCAAGGGAAAATTTGACAAAAACCATTATATTAAATAAGTAGAGGAAATTTCTCTCAATTCAATTATATATGTTGATGAAATTATATTTGATGGTGATCAAGAGTGTTCTTATAAATAATTTTATAAAAAACAATAAATCATTTTAATATTTCTATACTGGGTGATTTGAGATATTTTTTAGGATTCCAAGTTATACAAAAGGAAGAATTTATTTTTATTTCCTAGGAAAAATAAGCAAGAGTATTTTTTAAGAAATTTGGAATGAAATATTCCATACCAGTTTCCACATGCATAAAAATTTGGATAAAGCTTGAAAAGATTAAAAAATGTGAAATTATGAATAAAAAAAGTTTATAAGGATGACTGACGGATTACACTATCATGTTGCATATAAACTAGATATTTTTTAGGCAATGATCTTGTTTTCTAGGTATAAATTTGATCCAAATGAATCAAATTTGATGGATTCGAAGAGATTTTATAGGTAAATTAAACGAACTATAAGTTTTGGAATTCTGTATAGGAAGGGTGAGAAGATGAATCTTATAAGATTCACTAATATAGATTGGGTAGGTTACTTTGATGATAGGAGGTCAAATTTATAAAGAATATCTATTTTCGAAGGTTGTTGTATAAGTTAGAACGTGAAAGAAATAAAAATATGTTATATTAAGAACCATAAAAGATGAATATGTGGCTAAAACAAATGATTATACTTAGATAAACAAAATTAAAGAATAACTTTCATATCTATGAGATAATATTGATAGAACTCTTATAGTTTAATATAAAAATTAACGTGCCATTCATCTCATAAAAAATATTACACAACATTGTCGGCCTAATAACATTGATACCATGTTTAGCTTTCGAAAAAGGGATTACAATGGAGATATAAAGATGTAATTTATTCTTATCAAAAGTCATGTTGTTAATATCTTCTCTAAGGCTATTCTTAATGAAATATTTGAGTTTTTAAGGCTAAACATGATTATTTAGACCTTCCTTCTCAATTGAGAGACTTTGGGAAATGCCCCAACTATGCTTGTATTTTTTTCCGAAGGGATAGATGATGTAAACAACTTTTTTACCTTGTATCATGAATCTAGAGCCATGATTATGAAAAAAATCGGAGACCAAACTTCATTAATTATTAGATTAAGGGGGATAACATCTTGTTCACTTGACAAAAAGTTTCCTATCACCGAGGGATGAAATTCTATAAAAACATTAATTTATCCAGTGATGTGGGGTTAGGTTTTTTCATCACTAAGAAGGGTTATGATTTTATATGATTTGTAGTGATTGGATGTGGTTGATAAAAAATTCAACGGGGGATATTATAGAACCCAATGGAATCGATTAAAAAGATTTTTTTTCTGTTGTAAAATATTTATAGAGATCAATGGAAGATGTTAAGAGTGAATTTCATAGGATTTACAATATTTTTGGGACAAGAAAAAGTTTATGGATTTGTTTTCAAAATATTTTTAGGAAATTATATTTTAATTCTAAGCTATGTAATTGTGAATAAAAATTAATTTGTTAATTCCATAAGAATCCATTCCATAAGATTTATTATACCTTTGGATTAGAGAGTTAATCTACTCTTTAGGGAATATAAATTGAGGTGTAAAATTAAAATAAATGAGATATCAGAGGATTGTAAGATTCACTTTATTAATATTCATTTAGTCTTAAGAATGTATACTTGCTAGAAATTTATTAAAGTTCTACATCATAAGATTCATTTTTACTCTTATAGAAAAGTCTTTTATAAATAATTCCATAAGGATGAGTTTAGTTTTATTATTTTAGGAATATATTAAAAACTAAATAAGAAAATATTTAGCTAAAATTAAAATCATTAAATATAACATGCTATTGGTTAAAGTATTGATTTTAGACATGTTTTTTGTATTTTTTAATATATATTCATAGATTAGATCATGAGGTGATATTCACGAGAATTTAAAATTTACATATTTGAAATTATTATTCACGATCAAAGTTTCTATTTTTCAAGAATCAATTGTCTAAAAAATATATCCATGAATGTCACAACCCTACCCGAAATCTTATAGTTTTGGTTATTTTTAATTTTATTTGATTATCTTGGTTTCTTAATGATTAAAAATTTATTAAAGTAAATTCAAAATAAAATAAAATAAAATAAATGGAAATTAATTTAATAACAATACTATTATTATTATGGTTAATAATAATATTATTATTAAGTTTATTATAATTATAATTATTTATTAAAATTTTATTTTATTTTATTTTATTTTATTTTATTTTATTTTATTTCATCATTTTCTCCCTTTTTTATCCCCCTCTTGTTCTTCCTTCCTGTGCGTCATACGTCACCTCCCTCTCCCTACATCGCGCCCCTTCCTCCCTCTCGCACGACCTGCCAATGGTCCTACTCCCCTCTCCAGTGAAACTCCCCTCCTTGCGGATTCCCTTAGATAGACCTCCCTTTGGGTGACCTCCCTCATTGTGAACTTATCTCCGCGTGACCCCCCTATCTGTGATGTTTTTGCTCGCACCGCCGCCTCCTGAGCTCCCTTTTCATTTTGAATTTCAACCGGTTTTCCACCAAATTCATGGTCCAATCTTTCATGGTATAGTTTTATCCATTGTTATCCCTCAATTTCCTGTCAATTTGAGATCACCCCATCGTCGTACTAAAATTTGGACAAACCCTAATGTGTTTGGATTTTTCTTTTGACTGACTCTTGTTATTTTGGGTTTGCTCTAGGTTCATTGCGGTGCAATTAGAATTCGATCAAAGTTATGCATCGAAATTCAATGTTTTGACACCAAAGGTAAGTTTTTCCACATATAATTATTGTTTGATGAATTAATTTTTCTTATTTAATTAATTTATCATATTCACTGATTAGTTTTCTTGGTGATAATATAGTTTTACTTGAGGTTTAGAATGATTTTGGTGTGTTTAGTAGTTTGTTTAGTTGATATTAATGTTTTGATTTTGTTAAAACCCTTGAAGAGACTCTCCTAGTGTTTTATAAACTTTGTTGTTGGTTTATTATGTCACACAAGGGAAGAGAATTCCGTTTTGTCATTTTATTGGTGTGCGTTTTTCCTTAGAAGATGTTTTTGAGTGGGCGTTTATGTTCAAAGTATTATGATACCACTTGGGGATATTTTATAAAATTCTTAAGTTGTTTATTAAATCTTATAAAGTGTGTGAAACACATTTGGATATTGTTTTGGTGTGCATATGTCTTCAAAGGTGGGTTTGTGTATGCCAATGGGTTTGGAGTGGACTTATTTTGTGTTTAAAGGGGGTTTCCTTCTAAAAAGGGGTGTTTTTGTTTTATAAATTGGGAATGGGGATTCCCTAGATTTATTTGGTTATGATTTTAAACATTTATTCCTTCTTTTGGAATTGTGTTTGAAATTTAAGATTGTTAGAAATGAATTTTCAGATGTTTATGAAATGGGTGAAGGCCCGATTGGCACTTGTGATGTGATATTGATTGCCCTTGTTGATCTCTCATATTGCAAATGACGATTATGGTTTATGTGATTGAATATTGTGTTATAATAAATTAGTTTGTTATTTATGAAGACCCTTGGTGTGTTATTTTGAAATGTTTTATAGGTTGTTTAAGTGTTTAATTTTTTATTAAATTGTCTGTGTAGTGCGTTGGACCTCGCTATGATGGTTTTTGGATGCGAGTGTTGAGGTATACTACATGTACATGTATATGGTAAGGAATATATATATATATATATATATATTCCCAATTTTTACATATTCCTTCATGGAGTAGGGAATATGTGCAATGCAACTATGGGTATATATATATATATATGTATAAATGCATGTGTGTGTATGCTCCAAGTGTCGGTTCGAGTGGTTGTCAACAATTAGCAACATGTTTGAGGTAGTTCCCTTATGCCTATGCCTTAAATTGAAATTTCATAATTTCTTTATTGTTTTAAAAATATGTTTTACATTTATGCTATATACACATGCTATGAAATCTGGTTTCGGTTTCTAGAAATGAGTATGCCTTTATTTTTAAAATTGAAATGTATTTATAATGCCATTGGTCTTAAATGACTTTTCTTGAAAATTGATTTCCTAAGTGGTTTTGAATTGGTAATGAGTATTTCCAAAGGTGTTTGACCTTTTTTTCGGTTTATTATAAAAAGTGTCCCCTTTATGTAATTAATCTCTTTTGGCACCATAAGAATGTTTAATAAAAAATAAAAAGCTCTCTTGAGGAACACCCCCTTTATTTTAAAAAATGATCTATTTGTTGAATGTGTTTTTATGTGCCTAACGTTGAGGCTTATGCATTGTGTGTTGTGAAAGAGGGGGGATATACTTAAGGAGGGAGAATGGTGGTGAGAGGTTGAATGAATTTTGGATAAACAAAGTTTTATGTATATATATGTTTTCTTGATAAAGAAAACTCACCACCACTTGAAATAGAGCACAATGGGAAACCTAGATATCTAGGTGGGTGGACCAAGACTAGTATGCTAGATTGCACGGCAGGGGTTCATCCTAGATTCGTTTTGCAGGATTGATGCAACAACACCAACTAAACATATGAACGACTGGGGGTTGTGTTTTATAAGCCGTAGTTACTAAGAGTCATGGTTTTTAAGCCATGTTTTCAGAGGGTTGTGGTTTCTAAGATACGTTTCACCGATGTACGATGTCTCTAGGGTCCCACTTGTGCTATCTACCTATAAGGATTGCCCATGCTGCTTGTTTATGACATGATGCTTGTGATGTAATTTTTTATTTTAGTTGTTTCATACTTGATGTCTTATTTTTGAAAAAAACATATTTTAATCTAAATTTATTTCCTTTCATTTGAAACGTTAATTCATGCTTGGAACCTATTTTGAAAATGTAGTGGGTAAGGAATTATTTACTTGAAAATGAAAACTCGTTAAATGAATTTAAAAAGAATGAACAGCATTATTTTATTATGTCCTATTTTAAAACTATAATGTTATGGATTTCATATAAAAGGAAAGGGAATAGGGCATTATTATATTTTGTGATTTCTACGGAGCATCTCAGTGCTCACGCCTACTTTAATTTTCAGTTGTAGGTTTTAGTCTTAGATTTCTTTTGGGAGTGAGTGTAGTTTATATTCCATGGTGACCCACGAGGTCACTTGTGGTATGTCACATTGCTTCATTTATTCCCTTTTCCAATACCAAGTTGTTCGCTTTATTTTCCTTTATTTATCTTCTTTTTCAGTTTATGATTATTTGTCTTTGTTATGGGCCAAATCATTCCCAACTAGTTTATTTTGTTTCCTCGCACTAGTTTTCATCCCATGGGGATCGGGAATTCCCTTCAACCCTTGTCACAGACTGGATCAGTTGAATAGTTCAGGGTCGACCAGGGTTGGTTCATGAAAATGAATCAAGGGAATTTTTTTATTTTATTTTAAAACTATTATTCACTTATTTTTTTGAATATGAAATAAGAAAATGGAAAATTGAAATTATTTGAGAATCAAGAAACATATACTATGAAAGGAGAGAAAACTAGTGTATTAAAAAAAGAGAAAGAAGAATATATAGATAAGAGTTGTATATGGTTTTATCATCTGAATGTTTGAAATCATAGGGGTGTTTGATCATCTAGAGGGTTTATTTTGAGAAAGAAAAAGGTCATAGTGTGCTTTCATTCTCTCATGTACATGTCAAGTATTCAAAAATCTTAATAAATAAGGCAGACTAGCATGTGTATTTATTTATATTCATTTTTATGTTAAAGACCAACCTTGAGGAAGAATATCTCATTCTCTAATATAGATACATCCTTAATTTAATTGAATATCTTGTTCTCACAAGGAGTAGAAGTTATTATTGGAGGACTATTGGTACCAATATAAACAATGAAAAATTATTGTTGTCTCTCTACAAATATTCAACAATGAATTCCACCATTATCATTTAAAAGTGTAGTAAACCTTGTAAAACTCAAATAAGAACACCAAACCTCTCTTATAATCACATCAAAATTATAGTGGTAGTCTAGGTCTTGTAACTCAAACCCAAACCTAGAAAGGATTAGGCACCAACATTGGGACTGAACCATATAAAAATCACCTGGTGCTCTGTTTTTTATATTAATATTTTATAATATGTGAGGGAGTGTTTAAAGTGAGTGTATCTCAAACTTAAAAAACAAAAAAGGTTTATTTCCAAAGAAAATTATAAAAACAATACCACTAACCTAGAAACTTTATATTCTATAATTTTACACCCACTAATTTTTTTCTAACATCCCTTTTTAAGATATGAGAATTGGATTTTCAAGTTCCATGGGTTTTTTAGGTAATTTTGGATTTTTTTATAGGAAGTTGTTCCATAGAGATACATGCTATGGAGTAGGGAATAAAGGCCGTAGTATGGATGACCTGGCTGTGACATAGGGTCATGGGGATTGATCTTCATAACTACTTCCATATTCAGAATAGCTAAACCGTGGTATAAGGGATGTGGTGTTTCCCCTATGTTCAGGTAATCCTTACGACATAGAGGTAGGAGGCTATAACATAATGGCCCAGGGGTAGGATTTGGTTGGTTCTTCCAAAGATGACACCCTTGTGGCATGGTGTGTTAGGAAACGTTGTAGAATATCCATATGGAAATTGGATCTATATCATGTTAAGGGATGGGTATCTAATACACCGTTTTAATTTAAGGGCTATTGCATGGTCCCAAGCCTTGCACTACAACCCCTTGTCTGATAGCCCATCCTATAGCATGGTCATATAGCCTACACCACGGTCTACTATTTTAATGGTTTTTTATAAATAGGTAGTCACCTATCCGAGAAACCACTTCTTGAAACCATATATCTTAGACTTTAGGTTCCCCAAATATCCCTATGAAGGACTTTGAATCACATCTTGATAGGATTCAAACCTAGGCTTTAAGAGATCAATCCTTGATATTTCCTCATCATTCCTGAGGTTTGTGTATATATACAATGTTTTCTAATCCTTAAAAAACAAGATATTCTTTTGTAAAATCCTCTCGGTTGTCATATAAAATAGTTTTAACTGAAAATACAATGGATTGGATTTGTGAAATCTATGTTTTGAAAGGTATTTTTTTAAAAATTATTTTGGACACACTATATGTGGATGAAATCCGCTGTTGGAAAATCTTATTTTCAAATAGGTTTTCAATCTTGGAATCCAAGATTCTTCACTACGAAATTAGTTCACAAATTTTAAGAAAGGTTTTGAAATGGTAATTATATTATTTTTAAAAGCATGAAACATTGTGGACCTTGGGTGCATTGGTAAATATACATGTCACTTTAGTGTGTATAATTCCACTAGAGGGTTTGTATCACTATAGTGTGTGAAATGACACTAGAGGTTTGGTATCAATTTAGTGTGTGTGTAATGACGCTAGAGTTTTTCCTGTTTTAGGATTATTCTTTATGTCAAGTATGCATACCTATGGTTTTGATCCCAAATGGTATACATTTCGGTTTATTTTTGGTTTTATCACATGATGGTATTTCAAGGTTGGATTTCTCAAATTATTATATTATTTTGTACCCATGAATGGGTTTTCTTGTGCTTACTCGATCTCTTAAATATTTGACATATCCTTGGATTGGAAGAATATAGATTTATTTTATGAAAACTAAAGGATAATTTTTTTTATAAAATGTTTTATTTGCTAGAAATGATTTATAAACTATTTTTTAAAATATAAAACTAATGTTTTCTTGGTATTATAATTCTTATAGATTTATTGGAGAAATCCTAATAAGACTTGTTCTCACACCCTACCTTTTCCATTAGGTGTTTGTAGATGTGTTTTTTTAGGACTTAAGTAAAGGTATGGGTGTCTTATAGTTAACAAGATTCTCTTGGATGCTGATGATTTCCACATAGGTCAGTTTGGTGGTGATGGATTGTCACATAGATCTTTTTTCATTGTCTTGTTTTGTCTCATTTTCATTTTTTCCATTTTTTGGTCTTAACAAAGTTTGTATCATAGATTTTTACTATTATTCCACTCAATACTCTATTTTTTATTTTTTACACATGAGCATCATTTTATTTTCTTTGGATCAGTCGATGTGGTAGACCTTCTTGGGTGAATTTTCTAATAGACCCAGGTTGGTTCATTAAAAATTGGTATCTGAGGGAATACCCATGTTGAAGTGTTTTGATACTACCTAGGTTTATTTCTGGGTGTTTGGTAGATAGAAGTTAGGATCTTCAGAATTTGGATAGTATATTTGGGAGGGTTTTTGGCTAGCTCACTTCTATGTCAAAACCTATGTTACCATGTCTGTATTGGGATTTTTTCAAAGTTAGGGACTTGGTGTTTGGGGTTATTTTAATTAACCAGATATGTGGTTTATTCAAATGAACAGATTCCTTTCATTTTTCTTTCTCTTTTAGTCATATAATCCATGATTTGTTTTAAAATTATTGATGTTTAAATGCATTGATATGGATCCTTGAAGTGGTATTATGATTTTGGAGTTACTGATAAGATGATTGTTTATTATATTCTATTTGTTAGACAATTTATCTAATAAGAGATATTATAAATATGATAATGGAAGCTATGAGAATTTTTTTGAAGGAAAATCCTCTAATGGACTCTTCTTTGGTGGAAGTCTTAATTTTCACTATTCAGGCACTGGTTCAAGTGGGTATTGTAAACTAGGGACAATTAGTGAATCATGACATGGAATTCACCAAGAAGAATCCACCCATATTACATGGTGACAAGGTACCCCATCAATCTATGGAGTGGATTCTGATGATCGATAGGATATTCCACATCATGAAAACCGCAGATTATGCTAATGAGGGGTTTTACAAATATATTCTGAACATATAAATAATAAGTTGGTGGGACTCTATAATGAAAGCTAAGTTTCATGTGTACATTACCTATAATTCTTTTAAGAAGATCTTCAATAAGAAGTTTTACCCTAAAATGTTGTGAGTTGAAAATAACTTGGAGTTTTTGACCCTTGAGGAGGGGGAGTGTATGGTTTTAGAGTATTCCAACCATTTCTTTGAGTTACTTCACCTAAAACCCTAGCATTCCACTAATGATTATATCAAGGCTAAGTGGTTTGATATGGGTATAAGGTTCAAAATTTGGTCGATGATAATTATCTTATGCCTTGCAATTTTTTTGGAAGTAGTCAATAAAATAGCTATGGAAGAGAAAGGCATATCTGGGAAAATAATCTTATATGGATCTTTAGTTAGTGTTGTGATTGGTTAGGGTGTATCTTCTAGATAGAAAAGGAAACACAAGAGTGCCTCATTTCCTTCAGGACGAGTTTTTGGAGTTTCACCTCGATAATAGCAGGTTTTTTGCTATTAGTGTGGAGATACTAGACATACCAAGCCTAATTTTATGAAGGATCCAAATAATTTTCATTATTTTGGACAAAATGGACATCTTATTAACCTTTATGGGGGTATATCATAGGGAATAAAGGCTAGATCAACTCTAACCAAGAGTTTTTAGGTACCTTATGATGCTTATGGGTGGTGGGTCTTATCCTGACAAAAAGGGGAATGTTTATGTGGATAATAAATACCTAGTAGGAGCTAAGACCAGATGTATTTATGCAATGGAGTATGTACTAGAGGAACCTGATGTAGGGTTGACTACTATTCAAGGTATGATGTTTATTTCATACTCTATGGTACTAGATTTATTTGATATAGTTTTTACTTATTATTTTAAATCATTAAAGTTTGTTTACGTTTTGGGATTGGATTTGGTTCTTATTACATTTTTGTTTAATATTTCCACACCTTTCTGAAATATGTTCAAACAAGGATTCAAGTGTCATGTGTTTTGGGTGGAGATAGGTGACATAAAAGTGGTGTGATATTTCTTGGATATTGATCTTGATATCTTCAAATGGATCATTGGCATAGATTATATGATCAAGGTTAAGGCCCATATCGACTGTTATCATCATAGAGTTTAGTTTCAATCTCCCCATGGGATCTCTCTTGTATTTTAAGGTGAGTGGGATTGTAAATTGGGAAGAACGAGGCCTATTGTTCTTTATTTTAGAGTAATATCATTCCAATTTTCAGAGATATTCCTTGATGCTACTATTTCAATTTTGATTATTCCACTTCATATAGTGGTGTTTTTATACCTTGAGGTTTTTCTGAACGATTTTTCTAGATTTCCACACTAGATAGAGGTCGAGTTCTTCATAGAACTACTCCCTAGAATGATTACCATTTCTATGTTATCATATTGTATGACACCTACTGAGTTGGTATAACTTATGGTTATTCTTACAAACCTTGAGGCTAAAGGATTTATTCATCCAAGTGTGTCACCTTTTGCCTCACCTATCCCATTTTCTAAAAAGGATGATGGGATCCTAAGGCTTTGTAATGATTATTGAAAGCTTAACAAGGTGAATATTGAGAATAAGTATCAATTGCCTAAGATTTATGATCTCTTTGATCATCAAAGGGTCTGATTGGTTTTCAAATATTGACCTTCGACTAGGGTAACAACAGTTGCGATTCTAGGAAAAATATGTACCTAAGACAATGTTTAGGAGCCAGTATGTCTATTTTGAGTTTTTGGTTATAACATTCATTCTCATCAATACTCATGTAGTATTTATGGTGTTGATGAACTAGAACTTTCATTTGTTCTTGTAATATTTTGTTTTTATGTTTTTGGATGATAATTTAGTGTACTCCAATTCATAGGAGGAGCAAAGTGATCATTTGAACATCGTTCTCAGAATCTTGAGAGAACATCTCTTGTATGTAATGTTTTCCAAAAGTGAATTGTGGATCCATGAGTTGAAATTTAACGGTTATTTTATATATTAGGTGAATCTCACTGGATATTGAAAATATTTAGGTGGTTAAGTATAGGGAGAAACCTAGAAATGTGCTTAAGATCTAGAGATTCAAGGGCTTGTATAGTTATTATAGGCGTGTTGTTATGGACTTATTAAATATTTCAACTCCAATGTCAGCTAAAACCTGTAAGAGTGTTAATTTTGAGTGGGGTGAAAAATGTTAGGGATATTTTTAGTAAATTATGGAATCGTTGAATTTATCACCAAATCTAATTCTTTAGAACCAATTTCAGGATATGATTTTTTATGCGATTCTTCTAGTATGGGTTTGGGGTGTGTCTTAATGCAGGGTAGATAGGTGGTGTCTAATGGCCCTCACCAGTTACACCCTCATGAGAATAACTACCCTACCGACGATCTTGATTTGGCTGTGATTATGCTTGCAATAAGAACATGGCATCACTATCTCTTTGAGTAGAAATTCATAATATATTATGATCATAAAAATCTGAAGTATATTTTCAGTAAAATGGATCAGAACTTGCGATGGAGATTCTGAGTTAAGTATATTTATAATTTTGATTATGATATTTATTATACTCTTAGGAAAGGAAGTATTTTTCTCTGATGCTTTGAGTGAAAAATTACCAACCTATGTCTTGAAGGAACCAGTGGAGGAGTGGTATTTGATGATTTTGTTTTCACAGATGAGATTTGGAGTGGAAGAGGATAAACTAAAGGTTATTTTATCTTTAGTATAGGTCGAATTATTTTTTAATGAGAGAGTTTATATTGATAAGGTCATAGAAACTGATTTAAAGTTTTTTAGTAAAATATTAAATGGTGTGGAGACCTTAAGAGAATGGTCTCGGTACCCTAATGGATATTTTTGAATTCAGAGTAGGTAACTTGTTTATTTATATTTGCGGTATGAATTAATGTATAGTAGAAACCAATCTTTTTGGTCCTTTAATGTTGGTACTACCAATATTTATCATGATTGGAGACATAGGTATTGGTGCCTTGGGATGAGATGGTCGATTTCAGTTTTCATATCATGGTGTCTTACTTGTTAGAGGATTACAGTGGAACACTAGAGACCATTTGGTATGTTGAAATATTTTCCCATTCTAATATGGAAGTGGGATGATATTTCCATAGAAGTAATCATTGGTTTACCATAGAATTATAGTGGGAATGATGCAATATGGGTGATCATTTATTGAGTAATGAAATCATCTCATTTACTCCCAATTAAGGATGCGATGTAGGTGGAACAACTTAGAGACTTTTATACTTTATAGGCTATGAAGATTCATGGGGTTACCTCTATGATTGTATCTGATAGGGACCCATGATTTACATCCATGTTTTGGATAGTTTTTTAAGAGGATATGGGTTCATAATTGAAATTGAGAATGACATACCATCCATAGAAGGATTGGTATACATAGAGGAATATTATGGTTCTTGAGGATATGTTCTGGTCATGTGTTCTTGATTTCAATGGTTCTTAGGAAATGAATTTTCCTCTAGTTTAATTTTCCAATAAAAATAGTTATCATGATTTGATTAAAATGGTTCCCTTTATAGCGATCTATGGGAAGCCATGTAGATCCGCCTTATACTGGGAAGCGTTTAGAGAGTGATCCTTGGTTGGGTCATTCCCTATTTAGGGGATGGAGGAAAGTGTGAAGTTGATCCAAAATATTTGTCCATGATATTGAGTCATTATAAATACTATGTGGACCATTTTACTCACCCACTAGAGTTTGAGGTTGGTGATCGATTTTTTCTTCTAGTTTCACCTTTATTTTGACACAGTCGGTTGGTAAAATAGGGTAAGTTTGTACCAAGGTTTGTAGACCCCTTTGATATAGTGGAGCTTATTATAAAGGTGGAATATTAGGTTCAATTTCTATATTATTTAGCATTGATCCAAAATGTGTTTTATGTTTCCCAGCTAAGGATATTTCAACCCGATATTTACCGTGTGGTTGAATGGGAGGATATTGATCTTAAAATAGAAACCAATATGGGTTGGAATCTAGAAGATATTATGAATTTTCATAATAAAGTACTACTTGATAAAATTATTCTCATAGTACTTGTACTAGGAAAGTTCATATAGGATAACCCTGAGATAAGGGAGCCTGAATTTTGGATGAACTAGAAGCAACCTTTTCTTTTTGCTAGTCCGGAGTCTTGAGTACTTTTTGGGGAAAAACATTTTATGGTGGGGAGAATTTTTACACCCACCATGTTTTTGTTAAGTTCTAATTTTAAGGGTTGATAATTGGATTTCTAAGTTATAGGTGTTTTAGAGGCAATTTTAGTGTTTTATATAGAAATTTGTGCTATTGAAAGGTATGTTGCAACATAGATCATTCAAGATATGATGTGGATGAGATAATTTCTATGTAGAGTCATAGGGATGAATTTTTAGAGCTACTTCCATATTCAGCATAGTTGTGCTATAGTACAAGGGATGTGGAATATCCCCTTTCTGGGTGATCCCTACGATGTGGAGGCAGGAGGTTGTGGGGTAATAGATAGAGGGTTGGATTTGTTTGGTTATTCCAAATCTGATACCCTTGTAGTGTAGTGTGTCAGGATGAGGCATAGAATATCCCCAAGGAAATAGGATCAATGACATGTGAAGGGACAAGGATCTTAGACACTATTTTAATAGAATGATTATGTCATGGTATAAGGCCTTGAACTGTAATCCCTCATCTAATAGCTCATCTTGTGGAATGATTTGGGAGGTTGCAATGTAGTATACTAATTTAAAGTCTTGATATAAATATCCAGACACACATATGAACATCAATTATTTAATCTTTTCCCATAGAATTTAAGCTCCTAAATAGATCTTTGAAGGCCTTTGAATCCCTTTTTGATTGGATTCAAACCCGGGATTTATATGATCAACCATTGGAATTTATTCATCATTATTTAGGTAGGTGTGTCTATTAAATTTTTTCCAATACTTGAATGACTGGATGTTATTGTGAAAATTCCTATATTTTTTCTAATGAAATTGATATAACTGATAATACAATGGATTGGATTTGTGAAATAAATATATTTAAAGGTATTGTTTTAAAAACAATATTGGGAAACTGATTAGCCACTAAATGTGGATAATATTAATTGTTAATATATATAATATTCATGTTCTTTATTATTAATAAACACCAGTTTAGTGCATTTTATACTTTGAACATTAATTCACATTTTTTTAATTCCTTCTTAAAATGAACTATTACATGGTACATTTTTGAAAAACATTTAAAATAACCAATGGTATTTATTTTGTTTTCATATTTTATTTTCAGGTCCCCCATGCTATAAGTAACAATTTCTACTTTGGAGCACTTGAAGATTCACATTATAAGACCACCAAAGTTTGCCTTGAATCAACAACATTATGGGAAATTTAAACTAGATAACAGCCCAATAAGGAGACTGTAGTAGCCACGAGCCAAGACCAAGAATTCTAAAAATTGAACTGAAGATAGAGAAAATCAAGGGGAACATTTCATTCAACAGTGTCTATAGATAATTCTGATGTTTTAATGGAGTTCTAAGTGGCCCAATTTGAAAATGTAATATTGTTTCAGATTCTGAGGCCTAGAAAAACAGCCCACAAAGTAAATCATATATCGAAAAAAATATTAATTTGGGCTAAAATTTTATAGAGAGTCGGGGGACATCCATATATTCATATTTTTCTTCTAAGTCCCACCATAATTCGGTCATTTCGATGCTCATTTGGAAACACCTATCAAAGGCATGCAAGTTGGCTTGGATTTTTTGTCAAGGGTGGAAAAGTCCACTCTCCCTCAACATTCCACCCACCTTGGCCTACCACCATTAATTGAGGAGACATTGAACGATGGGTTCTCGACCCAAGGCTTCCAAAATTCCTATTTAAGGTAGTGTTATTAGATGATTTTTGGATCTTTGATGCTTTCTTTCATTATAATGTTATGCTGTAATTTGGTTGTCTCAAGTTTCTCATTCAAATATATGTTGTTCTAATTCATCTTAGTTTCTTAAGAAATTTTTTCTTCTCATATTGTTATGTTCTTATTCATATCAATTTTATACCTTTGGCCCTTGGTGTGAATTTATTCACACCAAACCTAGTGAAATTATCACACAATAGCGAAGTGATCATTATTTCATTGTCTTTTCTTTACTTCATCAATTCTTCCCTCACGAGTCTACTTCCCACATCCATTGAAATCATAGAATCAATGGAGGGATAAACCACTTATGGGTTGATCCAAGGGAGTATCAAGGTTCTGTATTGGATGTTATTTATCACCCCATTAATGTTTAATAACTTCTTTTAATTGATATTTTTATTTGACGATTTCAAAACTTCTTTGTCCTTGTTGAATTTTAAGGCCATGTACTTAAAGAGATAATACGAAACTTTTCCTTGGAGTGATCATAAATTTGATCCTCTAAGTGTATATGTGATTTTTATTTTGGTGTGTTGGTGTTAAACTAGTAAGTGGTGAAGTTGTTTTATCTTCTTGAATAAACCCATCTCGAATATAAGAAATCAAAACCATTAAAAAATAATTTCATCAAATCCACCCCAATTGATAACCTAGGATCAAATCATTATTTTAAACTGAATTCACATAAGTATATTATAATTCATTAAAAACTATATAAAATAAACCCAATTTGGCCACTTCATATCCAAAAAAATCCATACAATGTATGGGTATGTAGGTTACTTCTTAGGTCTCGGAGGATTTGACAACCTAATCTAATCTACATGCGACCTCTTCACCCTAAAATCTTGTGTAAATTTGGGAGAGACCAGACACAATATGTGTGGATGCAATTCCATATGGATGGATTTTTATTTCATATGGTATTCCAAGCTTGGAAGCAGAGATTCTCCACTATAAATTTGTTTTAAAAATTTTGAGCAAGTTTTTTAAATGGGAATGATATTATTTTGAAAATCATGGTGTTTTAGGGACCTTGGGTACATTGGTAATAGACTTTTGACTTTAGTGTGTGTAATTCCAATAGAGGTTTTGTATGAGTTTATTGTGTGTGATTCCACTAGAGGTGTTATATCAATCTAGTGCATGTAATTACACTAGATGTTTTCCTAGTTTAGGTTTAATTTTATGTTGAGTATTTATATCCATAGGTTAGAGGCCAAATGGTGTTCTGTTTCATTTTTGATTAGTTTTATAACATGATTGTATTTCATTGTTAGATTTCTCACATGTTTATATTATTGTTTACCCATGGATGGGTTTTATTTTTCTCACCTACTCTCTTACATACTTGAAATATTCCTGTATTGTGTTAATATGGATTGAGTTTATGAAAATTAAAGTTTTTTTTTGTTTTATAAAATGTTTTATCTATTAGAAATTCTTTATATTTTTTTAAATCTAGAACTAATGTTTTCTTAATATTAGAATTTTTATAGATTCTTTGGTGAAATACTATTGGGAATTATGATCACACCCTACATTTTCCTTTGGGAAGATTGTAGATGTGGTTTTTCTATAATTAGGTAAAGGGAAGGATGTTTTGTAGTTCTCTAACTTATATTGGATGTTGATGATATCCACATGGGTCATTTTGGTGGTGATGGGTTATCACATGAAGTTTTAGTCATTGAATTATTTCATTTCATAATCTGCTTTCATCCATTTTTGGGATTGAAATTTTATATCTCAAGGATTATTATTATTATTTTTCTTGGAAATATTTTTTTTCTTCATTACACATGAGGCTCATTTACTTTTTTTGTACCACTCGATTTGGAGGACCCTCTTGGTTCAATTTTTTAGCAGAAACAGGTGGGTTCATCACACATAAGATGTAATTATTTAGGATACTTGAATAGGTTGGTAAAACTCTATGGGATTTACATATTAGGAATTAGTCTTATAGAAATATATTTTTCAATTTTGAAGGTTATGTGATACAAAATATATATTTTACAGGATTTCTAAATATACTGAAGTTCAAAATAAAAAGAATAATATATAGAGTTTGTATTTTTTATTCAAATTACATAAATTATTTGAATATAAAGTAGTTTATCAAGCTCAATAGGATCCAAATAAAAAATGTTTATAGTTATCTCATTTCTCTTATATGATAGGATATGTTGTTTGTTATCAAAGAGTGGATATGAATAATATGATATAATGAATTCGATTCACATGGTTTATGATCCCATAGATTTTATAACATGTTTTGAAAAGGTGATAAGGATAAAAATATTTTATTTAGGATAAAAGTGTTTTATCCAAATTTTTGTTAAAATATAAGGGAATGTGTTCCCACCACCCATCAACTGTATATTTTTTTACAATAAAGACTTATTTTTAGATATAAAAATATGCAAACAAAAAAATACCATATATGTCATGGAAACAATAGTTTATTTTTTTAAATATTCCCACTAAAAGGAAATAAGTATTATTTCGAAAAACAAAGGAGTTTTTATATATTAGCATGAAATTTTAAAGATAATATAGCGACTAAGAGGCTAGTGGGAGTATTTTTGAACTTATAGAATTTCAATGTTAACAAATAAAAATTTATACTAGTTTAAAATTAAAGTGGTTTCGCCATAAATATTATAAAGTATTATATTTAGTTACTATGAGAATATTAATATCACTATTTTATAAAGTATAATTCTAGTTTAATTTCAAATTTAATTTCACTTAATATCTTAATAGAATAATAGGGTATAAAGGTTGAGTAAAATGTAAAGCGGTGTATTTAGTTACCAAAACAAAGTGAATTTCAATTTATTCTAAAGGAGTTTAGGATGTACTAGTAAGTTATGATTTAAATAGTTACATTAATTACCACAATATCACAAGGGAAAATAATGAAAAAAATGGTTCAAAATATGATGATGTTAAACCTAGAAAGAGTTCCAAGTAGACAATATAAGTTGACATTATAACATTTGATGTTGTCAAGTTATGAAGTTTGAATATGTTCATGGATTTGAACATTATGAATATGATTCCTAAATCTCACCATTATTCAAAAAATTTTCTTTTAGATATTACTCACTAAAGAGTTTAGTGGGGGAGTTTTATTTGGTGGTTACATAGATATGTGATAGGAATTACATATAGATTTAATGAGTTAACAAAACCCTAATAAGTGTAGCAAACATAAGGATGATCTAGCAGTCTATCGTATATGATATGACAAAAAATTTCTTATATAGGATTTCTTTAGTATTCTTAAAAGAGTTTGAAGAATATATAATGTATCATATAAAAGGAAATATTCATTTTATCATTGTTTCATGTTAACTGTTTAAATGTATATATATATATACATTTTGTTAAATGTAATGATAATTGACCACTCAATGTATGACTTTTAATTACCCCTAACCAATGATTTCATGGATTATTATAGTTTTTGATGAAATTTTATGGAAAACATGAATATTCTTCTTATATGTAGATTCATAATATGCCCATGAGGCATAAAAAGTGTTTTTCTATGATGAATGACCCATGATGTATATCACACAGAGTTACATACACAATATATTTGGTATACTAGGGGTGTATCGATCATATTTAGAGGCCCCCAACCCAGGGATCTTGAAATACCTATCATGATAATTTTCATATTTTTATACCTTTCATACGAAAGCCTTGATGCTCATCTAATCATGGGGTGGTTGAGTATGCTGTTTATCTTGTTGTTTTCTATAGATAAACTAATATGGGGTTTTTACTGTCAAATGAAGAGTATGATTTCTAATATTTCAATTGATATAGATTAGGGAGTGTGAATCTACAATTAGATATTATATATGATATACTTATCAATTAATTTGAAGAAAATATGATGTGATCATCCATAAAGGTGAATTACATATGATGTATTCATTGAATTGGTAAGTCAATATTTAGAGAGTAGAGAGCATCTGAGTTTGATACATGGAATTGAAAAACTATGTGTCCCATGACCACTATATTTCTTATACAAAGTAAATGTATGATAATTCACCCTATCATGTGATTTTACTTGTGGTGTTTGTGTAAATACCCTAATTCCAGTAATATAGAGCTGGTGTCTACTTTATTAAATTGAAATTATATACAGGGAATCACAAAGTAGATACATACATGATTACCATATTACATTTGAAAAAAAATCAACATATTTCTTTTTGAGAATATCATTATTGCCTACAGTATATCCTTGTATATAGTTCTTAGTAAACTTTATGAATTATTAGGAAAGGAAATTAAATAAGGGTGAGTTGGAATGATCAATAAGGGTTACATACCTTCGAATATATCATATATAAATAAATTATGATAAATAAGGCATAATTCATATGGCGTGGTAAATATATGAACATACATTCCATTTAATCAATAACATGACTATCATCATTAGATAAGGAATAATCAATATGGTATGGTAAATAACTAAAAACACATACCCTTTAATCAATAAAATTAGAATGAAATGGATTCAAAGATAATATCATTTTGAAAATATCATGTATAATGGTAATAAAATTATCAACGAATGAAATGCTTAATTATTAGATATAATGATATAAAAAATCATGATTCCCCTACTTTTAATGCCTTTCAAATGATAGTTTAAAAATTATGGGTAAGTATACACAAGAAACCATTTGAATAAGGCTATCCAACTACTTCATCTCATGAGATTACCAATACATCGAAGGGTTATCTATAACCTAGCCCCACCCCTCAGTACATATCCAAATCATTCCTTATATATCGAATAATCATTTTAATTAATGAACAACAAGCCTTATCAAAAAATTTCTATATCGAGTAAGGAATAAATATTAACAATAATTTCCTTGGTCAATTATATACCTTTCAAAGTGAAATACCATATATAGAAATGATATATAATTTAAGTAATAAGTGGACCCATGATAAATAATATGGATATTTATGGTAAATTTATTGTCCAATTATGATAAGTAAGTGAATATTTTAGGGAAAACTTAATGATTTAAAAGTATAAATAAGAAAGAGAATGAAAATAATTTCCTTAGTCAAACTAATTGTAAAACATCCTGAGAAATAATTATTATTGTATTAATAAAATATATACCAAGTGAGTCATATTTAAAATAAAGGGTTGATTTCATTGATTAATAGAAATTCCATAATAATTCCATTAAAAAAATTCTTAAATAAAATAACCTTTTCAAATTAATTTTTTATAAATTAAAAAATAAAAAAATATATTGAAAGTATGTTTTTTTGGAAATAACCTTCGAAACCTATTAAAAAATCTTTAAAATAGTGAATGATCATGATTATAAAAAATTATACACATACCATTGTTGAAACTCTATTTTATGACATGGTTGAAAAGGGGAAAAGGGGGAAATACCCTAGAAAATGGAGGATAATGTAGATGAATAAAGACAAAGATCACAAGGACCCAAAATAGAAGCTCTGTCAAAGTACCACTAGGCACCATCGGCACGCAAGGTCTCCAAATGACCTACTTGTGTATACTGAATCCTTCCCCCAAGGCCCCATATTTTCCTATAAATAGGCCCATGGGGTCTTTATTTTTACAAAAATGCCAATTGGTTCTTTGATCTCCCTAGTGCTTCTCTCAAGTCATCCAAAACCTCCAATGTAGTTCTATAACACCTAAAGAAGAGGGAATTAAAGGGGAATAGTAGAACAAAATTCCTTTGAGGGTTTAAATTAAATAACACTTATGAAAGTCATTCACCCAACCCTTAATAAATGAAGATTAGTGCAAGGTCCCATTATTTAACTAGGGACATATGCAACTTACCTCCGGGAACACCTATGGAGACTCTTGAAGGCTTGATAATGGTTTCACCCAAGTGTAGTCTCTTAGGTGGTCTGTTCCCCAATGTGTTATTAGTTCACCCAGGCCTAGTTGTGTGGATCAACCCTCAGTGTGCCTCCTTGGTTCACCCTACCGTATATCCTGTGTGAGCCACTCATCAGGCCTTCTTCAAAGCCATCCATAATAGGCCCTCTCCTCCTTTGGATCCCTTTTTTGAGAGGGATCAAATCAAATCCTCCACCAAGACCTCCAGAATTACAAAAACATGGGAAAAGGTGAACCATTGTATATCCCATTTGGATTTTTAATTCTACAGTCTGAGGTTTCCCACACTTTTCCTACTATAGGGGCAGGATCCTCGGGCACTATTGGAAACCAAGGTTTTCCAAACAATTTAAAACCATTGGGAAAGGCTGCCAAATCATTGGTATATGTTATGACAATGGTTTGGAAAACTTTTGGGTGATAAGGCATGGGGATATCCTTATACCAATGGTTTCCTTGAAACCATTTGGTCAGACCTATAAAAAATTCAGCTTCCCTACGGTTTTGGCCAACTGTTGCAATACAGAAGTACCGATGGTTACAAACCATTGGTAAATATAAATCTATAACCTATACCAACGTTTTATAAACCATTGGTATATATGTTTAAAAATGGTTTTCCTCCAACCATTGGTATATATTATATGTAGAACCTATATACTAGTGGTTCAAGAACCGTTGGTATAGTGTTTTTCCAACAGTTTTATGTGAACTGTTGGTATAGAAGGTGTATTTATATTTATACCAATAGATTATAAACCATTGATATATATCACTCTAGGATTAAATTAGTAGCCTAGAAGCCTTCCCTAATTCCTGTACAAAATCCTTCCCTCTTGCCTCCCCTGTACAACCTCTATCGAATTACACAACAACCTATATCCCCTCTTGCCTCCCTAATGCTATATATATATAATTAAACACCTGAAGATAAAAAAAATAGGATATACAATAATTATCTAACACCTGAAAATACTGAATTCAGAAAAGCACTCATTCCCATGATACAATGTATATAATTCAAAAAAACAATCATGGGGGCTGTTCAGGGGGTGGGGTGTCCAAGGGGTGGGGGTTGTCCATGGGGGTGGGGGTGTCTGGGGGGGTGGGGGCTATCTAAGGGGGTGGGGGGTGTCCAGGGGGTGTCCAGGGGGGTGGGGGGATTTCCAAAGGGGTAGGGGGTGTCCAGGGGGGTGGGTGTGGGGTGTCTAAGGGGGCGAGGGTGTTCAGGGGATGGGGGTGTGAATCCCCTATTTTACATAAATTAGTATAGTTTTAGAAAGTTTCAAAAGGATAGGATGATAAAATATAGTGTAGTTAACTGAGTGTTTATGCAATGTCATCAAATATAATATATCATGGTTATGAAGATTATGCGTCAATTTAGTTTATGTGTTTGAGTAACCCTAAAATGTCATTAATTTTGAGACATCATGATTGGGATAATTAATCTATCACTATAGTGAGAAGGCCATGTAAGTTTTCTAGGAGTCAATGAAGGTTTGACTAACCCATTTCATGTGTGACATAGATCTATGAGATTTAATATGGTTTTCATTCATGTTATGAAAAACAAACGATGGGTGTTAAGGATTAGAGCAGTATTTTTTAGTGAATATCCAAATTGTTAGAATTGGTGACTCGATTACATGACAGTATCAAGTTTGGAATTGGGATAATGTTGGGGCATTGGATTCTTGTGGAAGGAATACATGTTTTTGAATATATATAGGTAGTTATTAGGAATGATATGATGTATGTTAATGAGTTAGTAAGGATTTGTGTCATCATGGCATGAGGATTAAGGGTGTTTTACTATATGAAGTTGTATGGATTAGTCGATATTTTTTCATCATAACATGAAATAAATTTAGGATGTCATTAGAAAGTGAAGTCTAGATAGAATCACTATTCATATAATACATGTAGGGGTATGCTTATGAATATGGGATGTGCATACGATAGTAGGTCCCTGTTCTAGGTTGATATATATGGGGATATCCTCCTATGGTCTCTGTATAAAAGGATTCTAGAAGGATCCCACCACCTTCCCGGGATCTTTTATTTCTAGAAATATGTGTTGTGGGAGAATGAATTCATCCTATGGTTGATGTCACTTTTAGATCATGTGATTCCTTACTCATCAAGATGACTAGACAAGGACCTAAACCAAAGAGGCCTCAAACCTATCCAAATCTCTAGAAGTGATGAATTCCTAGTGCTTATTGGTAAACTATGGAAGATGGAAAATTTGATGACTTGGGTTGGGTGGTTATCATTAATATAGAAAGGTTTATAATTTGGAAGCCTTCTAAGATATGTAATTAAATAGAAATATATAACCTCTAAGGGTCCCATGTCTCAAACTCTGGGTAAAGGCCTTTATGATGGATGTCTATCTAGTAAGTCGGAAATGAATTAGTTTATTAGTGGAAGTGTTGGTGAATTATATTAGTAAATTTGAAATTTTATATATGGAAATATTTATTATGAATCATTAGAACATTCCAGGTAGAATAAGGATATATGGTGTCTCGTGTTGATGGGTATGAATTTATCAAATCTTATGTTAATTTTAGTTCCTTGTTCAAACCATATGTTTAGAATATGAGTGGGGTTCGTAAAATTTCTCTAAATTATAGAGGGGTGAAGAGAAAGATATACAAATAAAACCTCTCTATATATTCACCATAAACCCCCAAATAAAATTATACTAATAATGTTATTGAGAGTCTTGTAGGTAATGCTAATTTTATATCCCAACAGGGGGATTCCTTGTACCCAGAATAGTTAAAGAAGTTACGTATGATAGGTATATTCCCTGATGGTTTGGGGGGAAATTTAGTTGTGTCAAAAATAAGTTGTACACTACTCCCTATTGTGTTCTAATTGAAAAAAAATCAATTTTAGTGAAAAAAATAAGTAGATGATTTTGTGGGTTGAAATGGGTACACAAGTGATGCTTCCCTCAATTTTAGTCACCATTGGGGTCATAATGGACTATTCCAATACCTTGATCTGATGACCCTGATGGGAAATTTGGAACATTAGTGTCCAGGTTTAATAACCCATCTATGGATGAAAGTGACAAAGAACCATAGAAAACATTTAAAGAAAAAAATCCTAGGAAAAGTATTTTCTAGTTAAAAAAGAGGTATAAAGGCCTATGAAGAGGGTATCTTTGAGGGGGTACTTTTCATTCTAGCTGCTGAGGAAATATGTAATGTATATAGACATTAAAACTTCATAGATTGGATCAACCATTATCCTTTTAAGTCTATGATGAGGTAAGTGGTCCCTTATATATAAAGCTATAAGGACATAATGGGAGTGTGGGAATATGTTCTTTGTTTTGGTGGTGTTAGTTTGTGGATAAGAATGTCGATGATATTGGAATAACTTAGTGCATAGAGAAATTCAAAAAATTTATCAATGACACTGTGTGGTACCCATTTTAATTTTAAACTAGTGATAGTTTTGAGAGGGACAATTATTGTGTTATTATTTAAGCATGTATTTATTGATACTGAGTTTCTATCCTCCACACTAATTTAATTTAGATCCCCTACCCACTTTCATAGCCCCACCTCCCCACCTCACCCCTAGCAGACTCCCAATGCATAGCTCTCCCCTGCACACCCCTCCCCACCTGAACACTTCACATACCCCCACCTACACCCCCCACCTGCACACCCCCCTCCCATCCACCCACTACACAACCCCCCCCCCCCACATTCACCCCCTACTTGCGTAACCCCCTCCCCCCCATCCCCACCTACACATCCCACCCCACCCCACCGCACCCCACCCCACCTATACATCCCCCCCACCTCACCCTGAAAATACTCCCTCTATACGCCCCCTCTCCCCGACCTACACACCCCCACTTACACAACCCACCCCCCACTTTACCCCCCTCCCCACCTACACACTGCACATCCCCCACCTTCACACCCCCTCCCCCCACCCACTACACAACCCCCCACCTCACCCCTAGTAGGCTCCCCCTGCACAGCCCCCTCTCCCCGACCTACACACCCCCACCTTCATATCCCACCCCAACTACACTCCCCCTCCCCACATGCACACTGCACATACCCCACCTGTACCCCCCATCTACACAACCCTCCCACACCCACTGCACCCCCACCTATACCACCCACTTACACAACCCCTCCTCCCCCACCCCCACCCGCACAACCCACCCCCACCCAACCTGTACATCCACCCCTCCCACCTCGCTCCCAGCAGACTCCCCCTACACAACTCCCCCACCCCCACCTACACAGCCCACCCCACCCCAGCTGCACAACCCCCACCTCACCCCCAACAGACTCCCCCCTACACCCCCTCCCCACTTACACACTACACATCCCCCAACCTATACACTCCCCTCCCCCACAAACTTGCATAACCCCCCCCCCCCCCTGTACCCCCACTTGCACAACCCCCCCTCTCCCCACCCCCACCCGCACAGTCCACCCCCACCCCCACTTGTACAAACAAACCCCCCACCTCACCCCCAATCGAATCCCCCTACACAACCCCCTCTCATCCACCTATACACCCCCACCTGCACAACCCACCAAACCATTACACAAAAAATTCAAAAAGTAATTGTTGGAACTCCCTTATCAAATAAAGAAATTAGTTTCCAAGGTAAAATTCCTGAAAATATGAATGTGAACATGACCAATGGGAGAAAATATAGTACCCCTACAACACTAATATTGTGTAACACACCTAAACAATTAGTGCTGGTAGTGGTTTGAGAAGAGAAAATCATTGTCTATGTGTAGAATGGAGTATTTTGAACATTCCAATTTCACATTCAACAAAAACCGAAAACCCTAAATGATGAGGGATTACAGTGGATGAGGAAATAAAATAAATGTGGTATATAAAAATCCAAAATAAATTTAGGCATAAGATGTAACTAAAACTCACCAATTTGAAGTGGAAACAACTATGATGGATATTTAGAAGAGGGGGGGGGGGGTTACCGGATGGGAAGAGAGCACCAATCTGGTAGGGAAACAATCAATCAAATATGGAAAGGGAAGTGGGGGCTCAAGAGTATTTGGGTAAAAACTATCCCAAAGATTTTAAAACACTATTGGAAAACCTCACTATACCTCAACTATTTTAAAAAACCATTGGTAAACATCACAATACCCCATTATATCCCAACTTTTTACATAAACCATTGGTAAAAATCCATATACCCCAATGGTTTCACAAAATGTTAGGAAAGACTACACTAAAGCACTATATCCCAATAGTTTTCAAAAACCATTGGAAGAAACTCTCTATCCCAATGGTTTAGACAAACCATTGGGAAAAGTGCGTTGGTATAATTATGATTTCCAGTAATGGTGGGAGTCTATAGATTTATAGTCATGAGGAACCTTACCCTAGGGATAGTGTTGATGAGTTCCCATTCTCAGATTCCTGGGATATGACCATGTCTATCCCTTATCCTCTCTGACACCTGCAACCTCCAATTCTCAGCAAGGATAATAAGGATCACACTTTCTTTTCCATTAAACATAGAATTAGATCATCATCCCACCGCCAAACATATTGTAGGGAAGCTATCCTGGTGTAAGCCTCTAGATATTATTATTGGAGGTTGTAGTCTTGTTCCTCTCTACCACCACATCCTTCACCTTAATTACTTCCTTCCTTGGACTCACATATAATCTAACCTAAAGATTGGGATGTGTCGTATCCTCAACCTCTTCCACCGTGCCCAATTCCCTTCAACCAGAAAAGGAGGAAAATTTTTTGGTTTTTCAAATATTCCACTTCCTCTTGTTTCTCACATCGATCATGACTCATATGGGATTTGATGTTAATGATTATCATGAAATCCACACCATCCACTTGAAGGAATAAACTACTAGAAATCTAACTCCTACCATAACTAGGATAGATAGGATGCCTATCTAAATACCAAGCTCATTGGAAATTCTCCCCAGAAGTTGGTCCCAATCATAACCCCACAATCCATCATGTGGTCCCCCTCCTTAGGTGTAAGTCCCAAATAATCTTCCAAATCACCATGTGATAATATATCACTCATTTTCATTTTCATAAGGCATCCTACTTAGGAATATTCCCAAACTTAATCCTCTATAAGGGATATACTCCCCTATGAGACATACCGAACTACATGGGATTTGATTCCCATACAAATGGGATACATAGGAAGCCTCCCGGAGGTTCAAATACAGCTCCTAAATCAAACTTGTTCTTTTTTGGGCCATATCCTAAATAGGGTATAATTAAACTTGGAAACTTAAATCCATTTTAGGTTCTTTGGACTGTTTCAGAATAAGTTTTACACTAAACTTTTACTAGGAACCTTCCGCATAAACATACTTCCCACATGACGTTAAACTATATGGTTGGGTCCTCATAACACAAACTTAAAAGGTATGATGTTCCCCATTTAGTTGCATCGAACTATTTGGGTTCTGATTCCTTTCACAGGGATACAGAGGAAGCCCATTTTTGGGATCGATCCCAACATCAAACAATTATCGTATACCTGGATGATGATAAACTCCATAGTGAAATTTGTCTTACTAGATGAAAGAAAACTCTATAGTGCCTCACTATGTGTATATAAAACTATAATAATCATAATAATGACCAAAGAATATCTAAGTAGTATATAAGAGGATACCATCAATGGAGAACCTCTGAAACTTACAGACATCTCTATTTATGATGAACCTCAGATACAAATGATTCTAAATTCTGCACATGGTAAAAATTGATTGTTAATCTTGGGATGAACCACATCATACTTGGTAATTAACAAAGGTTTCATGAACATATATTAAATATACAAGAGAGTCCCTAATTAGGAAATAAATCCACTTAAAAGGGTGTGATGAGCCCGACATCCCATCCTCTCGACCAATGTGAGTTATTAAGAATCATAGGTAAAAAAATATGATGATAAACTGCCTTTATATTATAGGTCCCCATGAATACAAAATAATTGAGTGTTTTGAGTTCTACAAAAAAACCCATTGGAAACTATTTGGAAATAGAAAACTATCACAGGGAGTAGAAATATGTTGGAAACAAATAACTATTGTGCCTCCTTCACAATATAAAAGGGTTTTAATGACCTCTCTCCATCATTCCATTTTGTTTCCCTGAAAAATCCCCATTTCCATTAGAAACAAAAAAATGGTGAACCAGATGTGAATCCTTAACCAAGATTATAGTGTCACCTACCGATTAGGCCCCTCTCATTCTCAAAAGAATTGAGGGAAAAATAGGGAAATCAGTCATGCATATTTTCACTCAAGCCAGGTGATACTTTTCCAAAGTTCATTATTTGTGTTTTTTGTATATACAATCACTTCCTTACAAGAACTCTCTTTAATCCAATGTCCTCCTTGAAGTTTTCACCAACAAATGAACCGACTGCTATTCAGAACAGTTTTTTTTTGTGCGAAGGACATCATCACCGACTCAACATCTTCAACACTGGGTCTCAAATTCATTAGACTATGAGTACCATAAAAATGGTATAATACTGACCTTGGAGGCTGCCTGATATGACCTCCAGCTCAGCCAACATCCCAAAGCATCTGGTCAATGATGACCGGTGGTCCTGAAGTAGATGATGTTGACCGCCATCTCCAACCATTTTGAGAGATTATCCATGGAATAAAAATACCAGTCTCTCCCATATTTCTATGTGGTGGATCAAGAGGCCACCTATGGCCTCATCCAAGATACATAGGTGTCCATTTATAAGGCTCCTAACAACAATCACCACCCTCAAAACAACAAAACAATAACCCTCAGAATGATGAGGGTGTTATCCTCAGTCGACCAGCCCAGGTTCATCAAACTCAGGCAGGCGAGATGGACCTCTAGGGAAAACAAGTAGTAAACAGGGAGAAACTTCATACCCTTTCCCCCTCTGGTGAATCCCACCAACCCAGTTTGCTAGAAAATAAGGAGGGGCACATACACCTGTCTCCCTCCATTCAGATAACCAATATAATTTCCTAGAATCATTCAAACAATCCCACCAACTAAATATAGTAGAAACATGAAATCAAGAACATACACCTGCCTACACCCACCAAGCCTGTCAGCAACCTCATCTGGAAACACATGGAGAAGTCAGTTAGAAAGTCTCGATGATAAGTAAAGGGAAAAATCAAGTCTCTTCCCCCGAATATGAGTATTGTTAATATCCACTGAGAGGAAATGGAGGAAAATAGTAGAAATATACACCTACTCCAGATACAGAATGGGAATATATCCCCAATCTAGTCACTAATGTCACCAATCATATCTTGGAAATGGTACAATCGTAGACATAAATTTATACCAACATCTTATATAATTTCTAGGATATCATTTCGGTGATAAGAGTAGTGTCTGAGGGATGGACACAGAAATACATCAACACAAATGGTGTAGCTCATTAGCATAACACCCCAAATAAGACACACACCTCTGCTCCCATCTAGGATTGTCAGGGGGAAAACTCCCACATATTATACAGGCAACATGACCGAGAACATACACCTGATCCAATCAAATGTAATTGTCCTATTCCAATTTCCACTCTATGGAAGGCACATACACCGACCCAATGTAAACACTTCTCCCAAAATTTATTCCCAATCACTCGTAAAAAGGAATCTAAAAATAATCCCCATCAAACATTATTGGAAAATCAAGAGCTGGTCTTTCGCCAGACATTGCTAGATTCTAGAGTTCATGAATCCTATAGATTTTTATCTATCGCGGCTCAATATCATACCCTCCCATTACCAAATTATGGGAGTAGCATTAGTAATCCTGAAGGTCCTCATTGGACACTTCAACATAATGGATTTATTGATGGTAATAATTCGGTCAATCTTGAGATACTATCTCTTGATGAGAGCCAAGATAACCCTCCCTATGACCAAAAGATAAATCATAAAGAGGGTCTTCCCCCTATTGTAATCTACCATTATGGTCCTCTTGATGATAGAGATCACTGAGAATGTTCTCTCTACAGTAGTGATTTAAATTTTTAAAATAATTGTCCAATTGAAAATATAGTGATGAGAAATCCCTCTTATCGTGAGACACATGCAAATACAAGGTTTTTCATGTCTGATGCCTTGTCACTGGAAGGTGAAATCTATTCTCAATAAGATGACAAACCAACAAATCCCAATGAATCCCATTTATTATTGTAAAAAAATTCAGAATCATCCACTCTAGTCGTACCAAGTGGAGGAACCTCTTGTGAAATATGAATAAAATTTTCTAAACAAGAGGAACCAACTAGAAAAAGACGACATACCAGTCATGTTTTATATTTTATCCACCTCTTAGTACAACATTCCATAGGTTTTAGTGGAATATTATATGCATGAAGTCCACCTCAACATATAGAAAACTCTTCATCACTTAAAAACTAAGGTATTACCTTGTGATGATTTTTAGACTCACATCAAGGAAATAGAAGGGTTGAAGTGCCAAATTGATTTTTAATATCTCATATATTCCCAACATCCCAAGATCTAGAACAACAAGGATCCCTTCAACATGTATGCATCAATTAGTTAATGAGGATGCAAAATCTAATCACATATACCTCATATGGTGTTAATATTAGAGGTTGGGGTGTACATGGAGCATTACATTTCACTATGATCTCAAGCCATCAAAGCCCGAAAAAGGTGGAATCATGAAATGTCACTACCCTAGGCTGGCTAAAACAAATGGAAACTATTCATGACTAAAGATTTTCTCAACAAGAACAGGTCCTGACCAACATTCTCTGATGTCAGGCCAGAAGAGAGTAGGCTATTGAGATAATTTCTCTTCAAGAATATAAGAACATTCAAAAGGATAAACTTTTATAAGATTTTAGTATTTATATTGAGAGAATGTTAGAAATAACACAACAATCTTCCAAAATGGATTATTTAATTGAGTGTTTAATAATGCACTCTTCCCATGTTTAGACCAGAATCTATAAAATTAGAAGAGTATTTGTGGTAATATCAACCACATGAGTTCGAGAACAAATCTAGCTCATAGTGTTAGGGTATTTTTTTAACCAACCCTTAGGATCATCCTATTAGAGCCAAAGGTTTGTTAAGGAAAAATAAGAATATCCTCAACCCTCAGAGCTGGGGGATCATTCAACTCAACAATCCCCTCCTCAGTGAGAATCAATCTTCTCCCAATTTGGGAAGATTTTGTAGAGTGAATCTACTCAATTTTTCCTATCTCTTGATTAGGTAAATTCACTTGTAACATGTAAAACTAAATTCACTAGAGATTCTCTTTGGATTACTATCCACCAAAAGGATTCCAAGGAACAAAAAAGAAGAGAACAAGGTCTCGTGGTGGGAACAAAAGAAAGGGATCTCACAGAGATTCCAATAGAAATCCTACAATACATTATGCACATATAAACATCATAAAAACTATCATTTAAGACCCTATATAACATAAATCTAGCTTAGAGGAATCATAAGGGGATGTTTTGGTTCAGAATATGGCTCACACTGAAACAAATGAAGGAGGTGAGTGTACCCGCAAATAGAGAGTTTCTAAAAATATGGGAAATCCCTCAAATCATACTCCTTTACCTACTCAAAAGGATCCCAATAAGAAAAATGGAAAGTGTCAGACTATGTCTCACCTTCCCCCCAGATAAGGACAATCCCTTTTTCTAGAGAAAAAATTTGTTCAGCAAGAGGAGGAAATGAGAGGGTTGAGAAAATTCAATGAAGAGTTACTCTAAGGTAGTCTTCCTACCTAATATGCTTTATAATAATACCCTCAACTCACACTTATAGTTGGTGCACCTCAACAAAGAGGGTTTTCTGCAACAACTAAAGCATATAGGGAACATCCTCTCAATATGGGACATCAACCACCAATATATTTGGACCTTGCAATAATAGATCTAGAATTCCCTCCATTGGGTACATATCCAAAACATGGGAAGACACATCCTTGAAGGCCTACCCCTATTGGTTACCCACAACAGATACCAGTGGTTCTTCCACTATTTTTCTTGCCATTTACCGCACCCTTTCTGGCTCTAGTCACTATACCTATTCAGGTCCCGGATCAACTAGAAATTCATATAATTATTATGAACACCATAGAGTCATTAACAACTCAGTTGGATGCTATAGAAGGATGGAGTACACTATTATATCTAGAAAAGAAGGATTACCCTGAATGGGTGGATCCTACCCCTCCTCTACCAATCTTTAGGAATCCTATACTTATGATTTTCAATGGCCCAATAGATCTAGAGTAATATTGATGCATTTCATCTCTCGTTGTGATCCAATGATGGGGACCCTTGAACAATAGGAATCAGTGTAACCTAGATTCTTCATGAAATCATTACAGAGCCAACCTTTATATAGTACACAAGTTTTCAGTCCTGATCGATTGCTGGATGGAAAAATATCTATAATAAGGTCTTCTTCTAGTTCAACTCAATGTTAGAGAAGATAATAGTCGTTAATCCTATGAACTGAAAGCAAAGGGATAATGAAAGTGTATCAGACTTCATTTCTCAATGGAAAGGATTGACTTACACCTTGAACCTAACAATAATTAAAAAAGAGTTGTTGCCTATCTATGTAGCAAATTTCTATGACAAGTTACACATATCATTGATCCATGTGAAATACATAGAAGGGTTTAGGGATCTGGCTTCAATTTCTCAATAGGTTTAAAACTCTATCGTAGAGGAAAAATCCAAGTCCAAAGTAATTCATTAACTTAAGGAAGGAGAATAGGAAAAAAATATGCCTCTATAGTTACACTTGAGCAGGCCCCTATACCCTCTCCTACCACAAAACCTGCACCATACCGTAGGACTCCACCTCTTGAGCATCAACATAAATGACTATCAAGATGATCAAAGAGATCAGATGTGGACATAATTTAAGGATATGAAAAACAATGTATATTCCTTTCAAAATGACCAAGTCCCTGGTTACTTTATCTCAGAATTGGAAAACAACTTAGTTTAGTTTCCAAATCCCATAAAGGCCGACAAAGAAGGTGATGAAGATCTCCCAAACTATTTACCCTCACATAAAATGTTGGGGCACCCCATCTATGAGTGTTTTATTATTAAAGACCTCCTAAAAAATATGTTAGAATCTCAGAATGTGAAACTAAAACAATTCACCATCACATGTAGAATGTGTTTCTTCTACCAATCCAAAAAAGAAAGATGAATGAAAGGAGGTTAATATCAAGAGTGTGTAAAATTTCGGTGACTAGATGGTCATAAAAATGATCAAAAAAACTCATGATATTCTCTAAGAATTGTTTAATCATCCAAATATTCCCTCGAACCCTTCCACTTTAGCAAAACTGGCTTTATCAAAAGGCCTATCCTCTAAAGGCTGATCCTCAAAAAAGCAACATAGCCAGAAGGTTATAGAGAAATCAGAAGAATTTGAGCTCATTTCAAGGAAAAAAATTTCCTTTCCCTTAGAAAACTTCATTCCAACCATCCCAAAAGCAGATAGACCACCCCACCAAACAATATAAAAAGATTCAACCCCAGGAACAATCTTCATTAGATGAGGAGTTGATATTTGATTCTATTAATGTTATTCACTTAATGGACCCCTTATCAAATGATGATTATGATTATAAACCTAATTTACTAACACCTGATTAGGGAACTAGATGAATATTCCATTGAGGTTGAAGATATAAGGGAATACATGGCTATGCTAGGATCCACCACATCAACCAAACCCCCGCTCGAACCATTTACACAGTTGAAAATCATGTGAAAGCTCTCCGGTGATCTCAATGGGATCAAGGTAGTTCTTCCTCCAAACATCATAGGATCTTCCGAAACATGATTATATTGGTAGATAGGTTAGTGGATTCACCATATCCTATTATATGAGTAGGACAGACTAGTCAACCCAATCCACCAAGAATAAGAACACTTTCAACTCTTATCTTAACAGACATCCCATCCACATCAGAAACATGAACTCCTAAAGTGTCTACAAAAGTGAATTGTAATTCATGAAAGAACATACCTACAGAACAAAAATATGATGTCTTGAAGAAATTATCTCATGTTATGACTAAGTTATAAATCTTGGATGCTCTGAGTTTATCAAAAGACTTCTGGGAAGCACTCATTGAGGAATTGTCAAGCCCTCAGGAATTTGAAGTTTTGGTCGCTGCTGTGGAATTATATCGTGTGGAGAATGATCCTAACAAATTCCATACGATCTTCTCCTTCACTAACCAAGATGAGGATGATATCATAAAAGGAAATGTCAGAGCCTTGTATATATCCGACTGGTTAAATGACTTTGATATCTGATGAGCCTTCATTGACAATGGCTCAGGAGTCAACCTCATCTTGATTCAGAAAATTCATCAACTGGGACTCAATGAATCTCACTTTTCTCCCACCATTATAATGTTACAAGGTTATTAAAATAATGAGCAAGTTCCTCTTAGAAAAACTACACTCATAACTGAATTCATAGATCTTGTATCTGATTGAGGGTTCATGGTTGTTTGTCAGGACACAACTTTCAATATTTTGCTGGGAAGACCATGGAAACATCATCAAGAAGCCATTTCTTCATCATACCACCAATGTATCAAATATTATATCAATAGTCAAATTGGGTAATTTAATGGTGAAAATTTCCCCTTCAAATCATTTGAAACATAATACATTGATGCAGGATTTTATCACAATGGAGACAAACAATCAATGGATAGTGATGACGCCCGAATAAATGACCCAAATGGCTAGAAGATGACCATATCTAACCCTTTTAATAATCTTAGTACAAATTATGTGCTACCTATTAATAAAATTGGAAGGATGGTCCATAATTCATGAATTTATTCATCATCTTTTGTAATGTCAGTAATGATAGTTGAGCCTAATGGCACTAAAGAAGTTATCAAACCTCCAAGTGATAACTAAAGGTTGAATGAAAATTTATTCATTCCATCCTAGGAGCTTCAACAAATCATGGTTCTATCAACTGAACTGGAAGAATCCATCATGAGTATAGGAGAAAGTGAAGAGACTCATCCTCAGTCCCTTATTTTCCGTTTAGGAATCCATGAAGGCTGCATTCCATCAAGTGATCCCAAAATGATTGCCACATCCTATGAATGTTCAAATGGAGACTACCCCCTTACCTCTGAGGAACCTGATTTATCACATCATCCGTAGGAAGAAGAAAAAGCTATTGATCATGAGGAAGGGGAAGAAGAAGAAGATCTTAGGGATTCTCCTCCAATATTCGAGGAAGGTATCTCCACCATCATGGATGAACTCAGAGAAATAAAACGGGGTACAAAAGAAGTTACACGTCCTATTCTAATTACTACATCCATGACTCTAGAAGAATATGAGGTATACACCTCCTCCCTAAATTACCATAGAAATGTGTTTTACTAGAATTAAAAAGAGATTCCAAGCATTGACCCCAAGGTGGCCACCCATCAATTGGGTTTTCCATTAGGTCATCAAAGATACAAGCAAACAACCAGGAGGATGCACCCAAACCACACCTCCAAGATTGAGGATAAAGTGAAAAAACTCATCAAGGATTATTTTATCTGAGAGTTACTTTACCAAAAATGGATATCCAAAATTATCCCTATGTAAAAAAAGAACATGAAAATTAGGGTTTTCATTGATTTTAGAGATCTCAATCAGTATTGTCCCAAATTCATTTCTTAGTTTCAATTACAGGACTCCTGATTGATGCAACACCAAGTTATCAGGCCCTCTCCATCATGGATGGTTATTCAGTGTACAACCAAATCTGTATGGCCCTAGAGGATGAAGATTCCAAATCTTTTAGATCCTCTCAGGGAGTATTTAGATATCAGGTAATTCCCTTTGGATTAAAGAATGTTGGTGCCACATACCAACATACCATACATCACATTTTTGAAACCTTCCTGTGGAAGTTTGTTGAATTCTACGTAGATGATCTAGTGGAACTAAAAAAATATCACTACATATTGGTGGTTTTTTAATATGGTGGTGGTTTAAACCGCCCACATATACTTATGTGATAGTTTAATTAAACCGCCTCTAAATTGGGTGTCGACATCCAAAACGTGGTAGTTTCTTCAATTTAGAGGTGGTTTCTAGAAAGTTTCAAATTAAAAATATTTAGCGATAGTTTTGGTGGTTTTATTAGTGATTTTATGTGAAAAAAAATTAATGTATTTAGCATCATTTTTAAATGCCTCTAATTTTTTCCATTTTTTTACATTCAAAACCACTGCTAAAACAACCAAAACAACCGCTAAAAAACATGCATTTATTTAGTGGAAGTTTTAACCACCACTGATAAGATAATATCAACCTATAGATATAGTTTAAACCACTAATAAATATGGTCTATTTGGTTAGTGGAGGTTTAAACTCCTGCTAAATTTAGATTTACAAATAATATTTTTTGTAGATTCTATAGCCACAGTACCAATATCTTAAAAAACAAACCATGTGCAGAGAACTTATAACAGAATAATATAAACCATCTAACAAAGTTTATTAGTCAACAATCAAACAATGTTTCATAAAACAATCATATACATAGAACATATAATAGATTAATCTAAACCATAGCATCTCAACCATCTAAAAATGTTTCATAGATCTAAATATAAGACTTTAAGATGTATAGAACCAATAATTAAGTTGTAATCCATAAAAATATATAGAAAAAACATATGATCTATAAGTATTTAAACTACCTAGCCTAAATTTGACCATCTTGGACCAGTATGTAAGGAGCATGATATTCTATCCCTTTACTGATAGGACTTCTTATTCTAATGATGGTCATCTACCATACTAATTTTTAAAACTAATTGTGGTTGGATTCTAGGTTTCATGGGATACAAAGAGATAGAAAAATCTCATATTATAGTCCCATCCCAAACAGTGAACAATTTTAGGACCTTCCCCTTGATAATGGGGTTGAATCTCTCTTATATATATGCTCACTCAATGTGCTCAAGAACATAGTGGTGTAGCTCCCAAAGTGTTGAAATCTACAAAATAATAACCTAATGTTCACCTCCACACTTTAGGTCTCCCTAAATTTGGATCCCCATCATCCTCTTAGTATTATTATCCCCTATAGTGATGGCGTGTGGCCAAAATATGCTCACCTACCATCTTGGGAACACACCTCAAAGGATCTATTGTGAGAAGTGATCATTCCCATGTTTCAAATGTGGTCAAAGGTTAACCCAACATTTGTGGCCCCTATATTTTAATGACACGACTACAGGGCTTGTGTCTCCAACATGAATAAAAAAATAAAATAAACAACATAATTGTTAGTCCAAAATACTAACATACACATCCTAACAAAACTCAATTTAAAATATAAAATATCTCCATCTTTTATAGGGAACATAGATTACTTCATACTCCACCAACTTCATACTCCACAAATTCTAGACTCACTACCTTACTAAATCATCAATCCATATCAAATTCCTAATATTTTATCAAACATGAAAAATCATGAAGATGTTAGGTAATGAAAATTTCAGGTGAATAATCTGTACCACACATGATACATGATACATGAACAAACCCTTTGTTTCCATATTTTTCCAACATATCAACAAGACCACTAATCACCGTCTGATGATATACGCTAGTTTTCAACCTCTCTATCTCCATATCTACTTCCTACTATAGGCACATGTAAGGAAATTATATTGAAAATTAAATAATATTGTATATTTATATTTAATCTTAAAACCAATAAATTTTTGAAAAATAAATGATTTTTAAGATGTGTGACTTACCTTCTCACCATCCATCATCAATGCAATATCACCAAGGAAAAATATGGTCATCTTCTGATATAAATCAACCAATGGTTTCTACAAAGAGGACATCTGAGACCCCTGTTCTTGAATTGGGTTTTTCATAGAAACATAATCTCTCTAAGCATCTAAACTACAACCAAGATAAGATATAACTTCAATACCTAATGGCCTGCTAAAGACTTTAGATGGTAAGGGTCCCAAACCCATCCTGAACACTCGACCAGGATGCTCTTTTCCAAGCACTTTTTCAACTAGGTCATCCTAGGAGACTTTTTAGGACTACACGAGATTGAAATCCCATAGTTTATTTATTTTTACCTATAAATAAAATATATGTCATATTAGAATAAATATATATTAACATAGTGACAAATGATAATAATTTATTATAATGAAAAATGAATTGATTTCCCAACTTCTTTATCAGTAACATTAACAAAACTCCCATCATATTTTTTATGACCATCCAACCACACTTCTTTTTAGGATGATTGGTTCCCTAAAATTTGTGGCTGCATTAAACAACGATAAAGAAACAATTTAATTTATCAAATAGATAATATTATCTTATAAATATTTAAACCAATGAAAATATGAATAGAGTCTATGGACTTCTAGAAATACTCTTTGACCCCGTAGTGTGATGCAAGATTTTATAAGCCTAGATTGATGTATTCTTCCACGAAAGATTCTAAAATAAATAAAATGTAATTTAATAGTAATGTATGAAATGCTATCTCTTTTTCATATACATGTATATATGTAAAATTATATTAATATAATAATATATATTTAAATACCATGTGCTTCTCATCACGATGTCTATCAATAAAAACATCCATTTCTCTCTAGGTACCCCATTGGGTCCCTTATACTACATCTATTGGGAACTCAATGAAATATCATTGAAATCTCCTCATAATATCCTTTTAAATTCTTCCCATTTCTTACCCAGATTTTTCAATGTACAATTTCATTCTGGAACATCAAAAACCATAAAGTGGAAAAATATATGTACAGAGAAATTAATTTTGAAAATATTAGAATTTAATAACATAAAAACCTTCAATTACCCCATAATGTATTAAAAATACATTTATTTGTGAATCAAAAACATCAATTTTCCAAGATGAAGGCATATGACTCCAATCATCACACGTAATCGAAAAGAAAACTGAATCTGAGGATAGCTGGCCTAGAATTTGGCCATGTAATCCTACAAATTCATCCTTAGGGACCCCATAGGAATCAAATGGGACAACTATTTTTAGTCTGGCCAGATTCTATACATTTTAAATTTTCAGATTTTTCTCTAAAGATGCATTTTTTTCTTTTATGAACAAATAGTTAGTATAAAAAAGTGTAATAAATTTATTAATTTTAAAATTAGTACCAATAATGGTAACCCACCAATATCCCTGTGATGAACTTGAAGTGGTGCCCTGTTACCTCACTACTGAGGCTTCTAAATGGGAAGGCGTCAACTGAGATACTGATGGGATGCTCACAGAGGGTGTGAGAGATGGTGAAGGGGGGAAAGTATATGGTGTCCCATATGTTGTAGGGAGGGTGACATATGGATCTTCATCTGTAAGTGTGGTCAATGGAACAGTATAACGCTTCCTCCTTAGCATTCCTATCATTTAATCAAATAAAATTAAATCTTGAACATATATTTCAAAAAATTTATACAGAAAAAAATTATAAATTACAATAGATTAATAGTAATAAAAAACAAAATATACATAACAATGATAAATAATGAATCATTTTAAATAAGGTTTTCTATTTCTTTCTTATTGTATCCCTTTGTATAGGCTTCTCTTGAGGATGCCATCCAAATATTTTTTGTATTTATAAAACATACACAAATTATAGAAAATGTTTTCTCAGACTAATATGAAGCATCAAATAAGGTTGTGTTCAACATGTTGAAATATAGTTTAAAAAGACTAAAAAAATACATGACACCCATTGTAAATGATGAAATGGTTGATAGGTGGAGTATCATATAAAAATGGTCAAATCCAAAAGGACTATTACCATAGTGTAAAGAAATTTTAAGGCCTAACAGTAAGATAGGATATATGGTGTATATGTAGTGGGAGGCAGTGTTGTATGTAACATATAAATAGAACTGGGTTTCACCATGAGACAACAATGAATACAATATTTCATACTCCATATTTTTATGTGGTTGGAGTAAGATGTAATATAAACAAATGAATTCCATATATAAGGGGATGTATGAAAAATATATTTTCCACATTTAATGATGGATATAAAACTATATAGGATAATACTATGATCTTTAGTGGAAATATAAATTCAATTATATTTATGTCATAATGAAAGTATTGTGTTTTAATAGGATGAACCGAGTTTTAGTGGTTTCATAAAACTATATATGCTGATGACCAAGTAATAGAGTAATATTTTTTATGAGTAATTGTTTATCAGTCATATTGGTCATCATTCCAAAGTAATAGTGTAGAGACCCTAAAATTGACATACATGGACATTACATTACTTTTGAGGAATACTTAATATATAACAAGAACCAACACTCAAGGACCGTAATATTTTAATGTCTTTGGAAACTCAGAACATAATCTTCTAATCGTGGTGAAAGATCTTCAACATCTCCCATAAATATCTTCCCATTTTCGTTTTCTTACCTAAAACCTTTCTTTAAATCCTGGGGAAAAGAAAACATATAAAAGTGTGAGCTCAAATTATCATTAAGGGTAAGTATGGAGAAAATAAAACAAATCATATACATTTGAACTTAAAAAGATGAACATAATGTTTAAACATCAAGATCTTGAGCAATGACATAAAACATGGTAGTACATAAGGAATAGATCATAAAGAAACATTAATCCTGATAAAATAGGATGAGATTAAAACATGTAATTGTGGTAACTACTAAGCACATGTTATGATTTCCATATTAGCCAAGGCATTGCTGCCAAGACCATCTTAGTAGAAAAAGTTCCTTTCTGAACCGATTTCAGTCCTCGTTCCAGTCCTGTATCACTGAACCGGATTAACATACCATTCAAAAAATCTCTATCTCATGAGATATAAATCTTTAACCAATGCATTGGAGGGAGATATAGGTCCCACCCATCTCATAATTAAATCATTCTTACTTGTGACACAAAATAAACATAAATCATTCATCATAACCCAAAGAAAAAAATGGGTTTCATAAACATCATCCCATCATAACATAATCCATATAAAACAAATGGATATCATTTCATAATAAGAAAAGTTATACCATGTAAATAATAGAGACATTATAATTGAAACATAAACATATGAAATAATTTCATCTTATATGTAAAATAGTTTTGACAAAACACTTGAAATGAATTCTTGAAGAAAATATCTTTTCTTCTTCAAAATCATTTTCTTTTCACAAAATGAAATGAAATTTTAAAAGAATAGGATTCTTTTGAAAATAGTCATGAAATATTGTAGAGTAAGCTTAATGAAAATGATGCATTATAAAACCGTAAAAATCTGTTTATGCCATATAAGTTAAAAAAACATTCTCCTTGTACTTTTGTCAGGAAAGTCAAAAAGTTCTTCGTGTGGTAAATAAAATTAAGATTCCTTTCATAACATGTGGTAAATTTAAAAATTTGGTAAAAAGGACTTTAAACATACATGAATTTTGTTTCTATAAAACATGGCCACAGTTGATAACAATAACCCCAGTAAATACTTACGAATAAACAATCTCGGAAAAAAACGAGATTGGAAAAGTTATCCCTTACCTTATGTCCAATTTCTTCTGTATGTGTCCGAGACTCCATTATAGTGGGTTTAAACATATTATTAACTTGTGAGAGAACCATAATAATATTTATTATATCATACATGCTTCACTTACGACTTTATATTATCCGTTCATTTGTCAATTCCATGTTAAAGCAGCGTTTTGGGTAAAATCATTTCGTTTATCGTTCGTGTTTTGACTTGTAATTATTAATATGATTACTTAGATCATGATTACTTAATTAAATAATATAAAAAATATATTTATATATAATATATATTCCAAATATACATATATATAATAGATCGATAAATGGAAATAAATACACCGTTCATGGAGATGGTATGCCATACGTACGCATAAACGTTGTTTTTCTTTTCCTTATTGAATTGAATGGAATTACGTAGATGAAATATATATACATATATATAAATACATAAATTAAGTAGCTTAATTATGTCATATATTTCATTATTATTCATTATATATACTTTATAATCATTCTTGAATGGTTAACATGGAGAATGAATCTCATCGCGTCGTGGAGACGGTAATCCGTACGTCGCATGAGCGATGATATCGTTCCCATAATTATTGAATGAAATTGGTGTGGATGATATAATATCTTATAATAAGTATGATGTTATAATAATCATATATAGTTATTTTTTACACCATTATACCCATCCAGGTAAGGTGGTGGTGGAAAAACTGATTACACCACGGCGTGGAGACAGTATTCTGTACGTACGCACGCGCGGCGATTTCATTTTCCGTAGGATGCATAGAAGGTGAAATAGAGTTGTTTCATATTTATAATAACATATCAGTATATTAGTGATACTGATTTTATTACTTTATAATGAAACAACTAAATAGATAGAAGTTGAACAAGAAAGAAACATGAAAGAATTGGTAGAAGAGATTACCTCTTCTTCGACGCGCCTCTTTTAAACTTCTTCTTAGGGCACAAGAGTTGGTATTTTGAGAAGACCAGAACCTCTATGATATAACTAAAGAGGTTGAAAAGATGAATTGTCAGGTTTTGGTTGATCTTAAAGGCTCAAAATGGTGTGAAGAGAAGAGGGAATGGGTGCCCTTTTTATAAGGGATGAGAGGGGCACCTTAGGAAAACATAAAATATTATTTTATAATAAAGTCATATTTGGTTTTTAATAGCTACAAATTAATTTATTTTGAATATAATGTGGGGATGGGTCTACATACTCTCAACCAACAGGTTTTAGACAATTTTATGTTACTATTTTGTCCTTATCATTTAGATTTAACTCTAAGTTAAATAATTTAACTTTTACCGTGTCTTTTTGTTTTCTTACACTATATGGTTAATAAACTTACTATGACAAGCCAAACGAACCCCAAGTGGTTAATTATTAATATATATATCCTTATCTCAGTAATTTGGCAGAAACTTTGATTTTTAGTAATAAAATAAAAATTAATAATATAATACTTGTTTTAAAAACTATTTTATGTCAATTTTGACACTATTTGGTACATGATTTTTGTGAAAATCATAACAACATGATTAGTACAAAAAGAGTTAATTAAATAAATACTAACATGTCATATTAACCTAGAAAATTAGTGTAATTCATAAAAAGTCTAAAATTACATTTATTTGGGTATTTATAACATTAATTATGTTAATATTTCATTAATAAGGTAATTACCGCATCATCATTTTGTCAAAAATAAATTAAATTATTTAATGTCTAAAAATTATAAATAAAATACCATTTTGTTGAAATCTTTTTATATTTCTAATTAATATTTACAATCGAATTTATCTTATGTATAACCCCATATTAAATATGTTTTAGTTATTAAACTTTGATTTTAAATATTTTAATTCTTCTTTAAATAAAATAGTAATAAATGTCCTAATCTAATCCAAGTTGACCTAAAGGGTAATATTTTATCCCTAAGGTTGTTTTTGGTCTAAATACACTTATCCAATAGAATTAGGACATGCGTTAGGGTAATAATAATATCATTTTTACCCTTAATTACCCTATTTACTTTTAACTGTGGTAAATAAAAGTAAAAAGTTACTATTCAGAAAAAATTATTTTTATCTTATTGAACCAAATTTTACTCCTTTATATTAATCATGTCTCTCAAATTTTCAAAATTCCACTCACAGAAGCGGTAAAATTAAGTTTTATGGAAATTTTTAAACTCTCCTGGGAGGTGGGTAAAAGATGGTGAAAAGTTTAATAAAATTTTTATATGTCTAAAATTATTATAAAATGACTCCAATGAATTACATTGAACATATATAGGTATTATGTATCAATTTTGACCTAAAATAAATTTAAATTAAATAAATAATTACTTATATAAAAAGTCAGTTTTTAAATAGTAACCCAGTGTTTTCACTATTCGTCAAAAATTGAATGTTTTCAGAAAAATACCAAAAATTCACCCTGGGCTAATTTTGATATTCTGAATCCAAAAATGAAGTCCATTTTAAAAAATAAAATTTCAAAAAGTGGGTTTTACTATTCATAACGGCTAGTTTATATAACATATCGTTGTTTAGTGAAACTCGGTATTGCGTACAACATACGCTATCATGGAAGGTCGTGATTGCGTGTAATGCAAGCCAAGTCAGGGATACGTGTAGTGCAAGATTCTTTTGGTGTAGCGTACAACACAAGACATCAATGAAATTAAAAAGAATATTTTTCAAAAAATCTCAGGGTGTTACATTCTACCCCCCTTAAAATGAATATCGCCCTCGAAATTCATCGGGGTTATAAATGGTTTACTACTTGATAGTTTCAATAGAAACCCACATCGTAAAAAGGAATACCAAAACTTATCTTTAAAAACTAAATTATGAAACATAATGGTTACCCAAATTAACTAATCACTGGGTTTCCGCGTAGGAGAACATAGGTGAAAATATGGATATGAAATAGAAACTTAACCATCAAGTTCTGATGGAGAGTGGTAGAGAACATAGCTATGAAAAAGACAAGAATCACAAAGCCATAAATTTGTGATGATCTAAGGTACCATTTGATTCATCAGATATGAGAGCACTTGGATAACATTTTTGGTTTTCAAGATCATTTCCCAAATGTTGAAGAATTTTTGAATTAAAATAAATACTTACTTGATTTTGGTACAATATCAATGTTGCTCGTGACTCTAACAATTTCCACTTCTTCTCTTAAAGAAATGAAGTTGAATTTGTCTTTCACGAAGTGTAAGCAGATCATGTGATAGAATTATGGGTCATTCCATCTGTCTCAAACAAAAGGTTAGAAAAAGTTACCAAATATACATCAGTCCATCTGTGGTGAGGTTAATATTATATGATTCAAAAAATGGACTTATACTTCATCTATCATACTACATAATAAAACTTATTTCTACTAACCAGGGACTTCCTGTAGGCCAGTGGTTGGAAATAAAGGCTTGTCGCACTTCGGTTGTGGGTTTGATTCCCACAGCTTTGTCCGACGTGATGGGTTGTCGCCCATCCTACAGGTTGTCCTTTTTCTAAAACTACATTATTATAACATCACATCAATCATATCGAAAAAGTTCTATCCTTAAACAGTACTAACTTATGTCCAACATAATCCATTCCAATCTTTAGGCTTATCTAAAATACTTCTGTCCAAGATCATAGTATAAAGAAAACAATTACTAGAAATGTCATCTACCGAGCATGTTAATAACATCATTTATCCCCCATATATCATACGATATATCTTTTTGGTCACATTCCAAACATGTGAATACCTTAATCATGTATTCTCTGAAAAAATGAATAATTATTGAACCTTAGTGAAAACATGAATGCTGTCAAAAGTTAACTCTTTCCACATACAAAAATCCAAAAATTTCTATATACTTAAACCATGATATCAGTCATGAGCTCATTTCATTTTCTCTTTATCCCTTCATTATGTTCATATCATCTTCCTTCCAAAAATATTTTAATCACTTTTCATGGTTACCAGTACCATATAATCATTGAAAACCACAATAAACCAACACATCGATATTCTAATATTCCACAATACTTTGAGATTCCACAACATTATTTCGGAATCCCATTACATAAACACATAATCATTCCACTACATCATTTTCATACTCAACATCACCAATAGTGATTGCATGTGACTTACCTTTATCATTTTCCTTAAGTGGTTGTTGATTTCAAGCATTATTAACCCTTGGATTAGGACATTGGTTAGTATAATTCCCCATTTCCTTGCACTTGAAGCATTGAAGTGTTGGTGGTGTGTTCTATACTGTCTTTTCTTTTTTCACATCATTAGAAACCCTTTTTCCATTACTTCGACACTCAGATACTCGATGAAGTTCTTTTCCAAACTTAAAACATTTTACAGCCCCTTTATGACAATATCCACCATGCTTCTTTGCACACTTTGAGCATAAAGAAACATTTATCTTCTTTTCACCATTATTCTGAGATTTCTCCTTGAACTCCATCTTCTATTTCTTGTCAAAACCATGAGATGGATATGTAACACCAACTTCTATTTCTACCTTGATAGCACAACACACAATTTCTTCACAGCTACTAAAGTCTCTTATAGCTAATTCCCTTCCAAGACTTGGTTTTAAGGCACTTAATAATCGTTCAAATTTACTTTTAAGTTTGGATGATAAATCCAGATTCATACCATGCAAGCCTTGTAAAATTCGCTTCATATATTCCAACAAATTCATCATCCATTTTCTTAAGATCAAGGAAATCCTTTTCCATCTTTGTTCGAAGAATACGAGGGAAGTACTTATTGAAAAATAATTTCTTGAATTCATCCCATTCCATGGATTCAATTTCATCTTAGGGCCTCGTATTATTAATTAGAGTCCACCATTGACCTGCTTCACCTTCTAAATGGTAAATAGCCAGAATGACTTTTTCATGTCTCGAACAGCGAATTATGGAAAATATCTTTTCAAGGGTATTGATCCATTTTTCAGCAACAAGTGGATCAGAAGACCCACTGAAAGAAGGTGGACTTTGCCTCATGAAGGACTCAATAGAATATTGTTCCTTTCTTTGCTCATTTTGAAGTCTAGAATGATTCATAGCTTGTGTAAGTATAGCAATAAAATTTTTCACTCCATATCCCATCACATTTGGTTGTTCAGGTGGAAAATCATTGCACTATCCATTACATTGATCAACATGGTTCCTTCAGGTTCCATCCATCGTCTAAAACCCAAAAAGAACAGTGTGAGAGGCAAAAATAATGCTAGGAAAACAACATAATAAAGGAGGGGTACCTTAAATATCTAAGATCTTAGGTTTAATTCTATGATTCTTACCATAATTATCGGACTATAACCTATACTTATACTTAACCTTAGGGACATCCCTAGACATACATTATAAATATCTCTAGGGATCTCACTAAAGTTTTTGCATCCTAGTTTCCAAAGGTTAACTAAACATTTCCTCTGATACCAACTGTATAGACCCCAGACTTGACGTACATGGACATTACATTACTTTTGTGGAATACTTAATACATAACAAGAACCAACACATAAGGACTGTAATATTTTAGTGTCTTTATAAACTCGGAACATAATCTTCTAATCATGGTGAAAGATCTTCAACATCTCCCATAAAGATCTTCCCCTTTTTGTTTTCTTACCTAAAACCTTTCTTTAAATACTAGGGAAAAGAAAACATATAAAAGGGTGATCTCAAATGCTCAGTAAGGGTAAGAATGGAGAAAATAAAACAAATCATATACATTTGAACTTGAAAGCATGAACATAATGTTTAAACATCAAGATCTTGAGCAATGACATAAAACATGGCAGTACGTAAGGAATAGATAATTAAGAAACATTAATCCTGATAAAATATCATTGGAATAAAACATGGAATGGTGTAAGCCATTAAGCACAAGTTATTATTTCCATAGTAGCCAAGGAATTGCTGTCAAGACCATCTTAGTGGACAAAGTCCCTTTCTGAATCGAGTTCACTCCTCGTTCCAGTCCTGTATCACTGAACTTGATTAACTTACCATTCCAGCCATGTCTATCTCATGAGATGTAAATATTTACCCAATGCATTGGAGGGAGATATAGGTCCCACCCATATCATAATGAAATCATTATTACTTGTTCCACAAAATAAACATAAATCATTCATCATAACCCAAAGAAAAAAATGGGTTTCATCAACGTCATCCCATCATAACATAATCCATATAAAACAAATGGATATAATTTCCTCATAAGAAAAGTGAAACCATGTAAATCATAGAGACATTATACTTGAAACATACACATATGAAATAATTTCATCTTATATGTAAAATAGTTTTGACAAAACACTGGAAATGAATTCTTGAGGAAAATATCCTTTCTTCTTCAAAATCATTTTCTTTTCACAAAATGACATGAAATTTTTAAAGAAAATGATTTTTTTGAAAATATTCATGAAATATTGTAGAGTAATATTAATGAAAATGAGGCGTTATAAAACCATAAAAATCCATTCATGCCGTATAAGTTAAAAAAACATTCTCCTCATACTTTTGTCAGACAAGTCAAAAAGTTCCTCGTGTGGTGAAAAAAAGTATGATTCATTTCATAACATGTGGTAAATTTAAAAATTTGGTAAAAAGGACTTTAAACATACATGAAAACATTTTTAGAAAACATGGGCATGGATGACAACAATAACCCCAATAAATACTTACGAATAAACAATCTCGGATAAAAACGAGATTGGAAAAGTTACCCCTTACCTTATGTCCAATTTCTTCCGTATGTGTCCAAGACTCCTTTATAGTAGGTTTAAAAATATTATTAACTTGTAACAGAACCATAATAATATTTATGATATCATATATGATTCACTTATGACTTTATATTATCCGTTCATTTGTCAATTCCATGTTAAAGCTGCGTTTTGTGTAAAATCGTTCCATTTATCGTCCGTGTTTTGACTTGTAATTATTAATATGATTTCTTAGATCATGATTACTTAATTACAGAATATAAAACATGATTTATATATAATATATATTCAGAATATACATATATATAATAGATCAATAAATGGAAAGAAATACACCGTTCATGGAAATGGTAGGTTGTACGTACGCATGAACGCTGTTTTTCGTTTCCTTATTGAATTGAATGGAATTAAGTAGTTGACATATATATATATATATAAATAAATTAAGTAGCTTTATTATGTCATATATTTCATTATTTTTCATTATATATACTTTATAATCATTCTTGAATGGTTAACATAAATAATGAATCTCATCGCGTCGTGGAGACGGTAATCCGTACGTACGCACGAGCGATGATATCATTCCCATAATTATTGAATGGAATTGGAGTGGATGATATAATATATTATAATCCGTATGATGTTATAATAATCATATATAGTTATTTTTTACACCATTATACCCATCCAAGTAAGGTGGTGGTGGAAAAACTGATTACACCTCGGCGTGGAGACGGTATTTTGTACATACGCACGCGCGGTGATTTCATTTTCCATAGGATGGATAGAAGGTAAAATAGAGTTGTTTAATATTTATAATAACATATAATTATATTATTTATACTGATGTTATTACTTTATAATGAAACAACTAAATAAGAAGAAGTTGAAGAAGAAAGAAACGTGAAAGAATCGGTAGAAGAGATTACCTCTTCTTCGACGTACCTCTTTTAAACTTATTCTTAGGGCACTAGAGTGGGTATTTTAAGAAGCCCATAACCTCGATGATACAACTAGAGAGATTGAGAAGAGTAATTTTTAGGGTTTGGCCAAACTTCAAGGCTCAAAAGGGTGTGAATAGAAGAGGGAAGGGGTGCCCTTTTATAAGGGAGGAGAGGGGAACCTTAGGAAAACTTAAAATATTATTTTATAACAAAGTCATATTAAGTTTTTATTAGCTCCCAATTGATTTATTTCAAAGATAAGGTGGTTATGGGTCGAAATACTCTCAACCAATATGTTTTAGACATGTTTAGGCTACTATTTTATCCTTATCATTTAGATTTAACTCTAAGTTAAATAATTTAACTTTTACCGTGTTTTTTTGTTTTCTTACACTATATGGTTAATAAACTTACTATAACAAGCCAAAAGAACCCCAAGTGGTTAATTATTAATATATATATTCTTATATAAGCCATTTGGTCTATATTTAGATTTTTAGGAATAAAATAACAATTAATAATATAATATGTGTTTTAAAAACTATTTTATGTCAATTTTGACACTATTTGGTACTTGATTTTTGTGAAAATTATAACAGAATGATTAGTTCAAAAAAAGCTAATTAAATCAATAATAACATGTCATATTAACCTATAAAATTAGTTTAATTCATAGAAAGTCTAAAATTACATTTATTTGGGTATTTATAACATCAATTATGTTAATATTTCATTAATAAGGTAATTACTACATCATCATTGTGTCATAAATAAATTAAATTATTTAATGTCTAAAAATCATAAATAAAATACTATTATGTATAAAATCTATTTATATTTCTAATTAATATTTATAGTCTAATTTATCTTATGTATAACCCTATATTAAAAATGTTTTAGTTATTAAAATTTGATTTTAACTATTTTAATTCTTCTTTAAATAAAATAATAATAAATGTCCTAATCTAATCCAAGTTGACCTAAAGAGTAATATTTTATCCCTAAGGTTTTTTTTGGTCGAACTAAACTTATCCAATATAATTAGTACATGTGTTAGGGTAATAATAATATCAGTTTTACCCTTAATTACCCTATTTACTTTTAACCGTGGTAAATAAAAGTAAAAAGTTACTATTCAACAAAAATTATTTTTATCTTATTGAACCACATTTTACTCCTTGATATTAACCGTGTCTCTCATATTTTCAAAATTCCACTCACAGAAGCGGTAAAATTAAGTTTTATGTAATTTTTCAAACTCTCTTAGGAGGTGGGTAAAAGACGGTGAAAAGTTCAATAAAATTTTTATATGTCTAGAATTATTATAAAATGACTCCAATGAATTAAATTTAAATTATATAGGTATTATGTATCAATTTTTACATAAAATAAATTTAAATAAAATAAATAATTATTTATATAAAAAGTTGGTTATTAAATAGTAACCGAGTGTTTTCACTATTCATCAGAAATTGAAAGTTTTCAGAAAAATACCAAAAATTCACCCAAGGCTAATTTCAATATTCTAAATCCAAAAATGAATTCCATTTTGAAAAATAAAATTTAAAAAATTGGGTATTACTATTCATAATAGCTAGTTTATAAAACATATCGTTATTTAGTGAAACTCGGTATTGCGTACAACATACGCTATCGTGGAAAGTCACGATTTCCTGTAATGCATGCCAAGTCAGGGATACGTGTAGTGAAAGCTCCTTTTGGTGTACCGTACAACACAAGACATTAATGAAATTAAAATTAATATTTTTCATAAAATCTTAGGGTGTTAAATTCTACCCCCGTTAAAATGAATATCGCCCTCGAAATTCTTCGGGGTTATAAATGGTTTACTACTTGAAAGTTTCAATAGAAACCCACATCATAAAAAGGAATACCAAAGCTTATATTTAAAAACTAAAGTATGAAACATAATGGTTACCCAATTTAACTAATCACTGGGTTTTCCACATAGGATAACATAGGTGAAAATATGGATATGAAATAGAAATCTGACCATCAAGTTCTGATGGAGAGTGGTAGAGAAAATAGCTATTAAAAAGGCAATAATCAGAAAGCTATAAATATTTGATGATCTAAGGTACCATCTGATTCATCAGATATGAGAGCACTAGGACAACATTTTTGGTTTTCAAGATCGTTTCCCAAACGTTGAATAATTTTTGAATTAAAATAAATACTTACCTGATTTTGGTACAATCTCAACGTTAGTATGCCTCGAACAATTTACACTTCATCTCTTAAAGAAATGAAGTTGAATTTTTCTTTCACGAAGTGTTAGCAGATCATGTGATAGAATGATGGGTCATTCCATCTATCTCAAACAAAAGGTTAGAAAAAGTTACCAAATATACATAAGTCCATCTATGGTGAGGTTAATCTTATATGATTCCAAAAATAGACTTAAACTTAATCTATCATACTATATAAAAAAACTAGTTTCTACTAACTAGGGACTTCCTGTAGGCCAGTGGTAGGAAATAAAGTCATGTCGCACTTCGGTAGTGGGTTCGATTCCCAAATCCTTGTCCGATGCGATGGGTTGTCGCCCTTCCTGCAGGTTGTCCTTTTTCTAAAACTACATTATTATAACATCGCATCAATCATATCAAAAAAGTTCTATCCTTAAACAGTACTAACTTATGTCCAACATAATCCATTCCAATCTTTAGGCTTATCTAAAATACTTCTGTCCAAGCTCATAGTATAAAGGAAACAATTACTAGAAATTTCATCTACCGAGCATGTTAATAACATCATTTATCCCCCATATATCATACGATATATCTTTTTGGTCACATTACAAACATGTGAATACCTTAATCATGTATTCTATGAAAAAATGAATACTTATTGAACCTTAGTGAAAACATTAATGCTGTCAAGAGTTAACTCTTTCCACATACCAAAATACCAAAATTTCTATATACTCAAACCATGATATCAGTCATGAGCTCATTTCATTTTCTCTTTATCCCTTCATTATGTTAATATCATCTTCCTTCCAAAAATATTTTAATCACTTTTCATAGTTACCAGTACCATATAATCCTTGAAAACCACAATAAACCAACACATAGATATTCTAATATTCCACAATACTTTGAGATTCCACAACATTATTTCGTAATCCCATTACATAAACACATGATCATTCAACTACATCATTGTCATACTCAACATCACCAATATTGATCGAATGTGAGTTCCTTTTATCCTTTTCCTTATGTGGTTGTTGATTTCGATCATCATTAACCCTTGGATTAGGACATTTGTTAGCATAATTCCCCATTTCCTTGCACTTGAAGCATTGAAGTGTTGGTGGTGCATTCTCTACAGTCTTTTCTTTATCCACATCATTAGCAACCCTTTTTCCATTACTTAGACACTCAGCTACTCGATGACCTTCCTTTCCACACTTAAAACATTTTCTAGCCCCTTTAATACAATCTCCACCATGCTTCTTTCCACACTTTGAGCATAAAGAAACATTAACTTCTTTTCACCATTATTTTGAGATTTCTCCTTGAACTTCATCTCTAGTTTCTTGTCAAATCCATGAGATGGATATGTAACACCATATTCCATTTCTACCTTGATAGAACAACACACAATTTCTTCATAGCTAATGAAGTCTCTTATAGCTAATGCCCTTCGAAGACTTGGTTTTAAGCCACTGAAGAATCGATCAACTTTACTTTCAGTTTGGATGATAAAGCCAGATGAATACCATGAAAGCCTTGTAAAATTCTCTTCGTATATACCAATAGATTCATCATCCGGTTTCTTAAGCTCAAGTAAATCCTTTTCCATCTTTGTTAAAAAAATATGAGGGAAGTACTTATTGGAAAATATGTTCTTGAACTCATCCCATTCCATGGATTCAATTTCATCTCGGGGCCTCATATTCTTAATTAGAGTCCACCATTGATCTGCTTCACTTTCTAAATGTTCAATATCCAGAATGAATTTTTCATGTCCCGAACAGCGAAGTATGGAAAATATCTTTTCAAGGGTACTGATCCATTTTTCAGCAACAAGTGGATCAGAAGACCCACTGAGAGAAGGTGGACGTTGCCTCATGAAGGACTCAATAGAATATTGTTCCTTTCTCTGCTCATTTGGAAGTCTAGAATGATTCATAGCTTGTGTAAGTATAGAAATAAAATTTTTCACTCTATATCCCATCACATTTGGTTGTTCAGGTGGACAATCATTTCATTTTCCATTACATTGATCAACACGGTTCCTTCGGGTTCCATCCATCATCTAAAACCCAAAAAGAACAGTGTGAGAGGAAAAAATAATTCTAGGAAAACAACATAATAAAGGAGGAGTACCTTAAATATGTAAGATATTATGTTTTATTCTATGAATTTTACTGTAATTCTAGGACTATAGTCTATACTTATACTTAACCTTATGGACATTCCTAGACATACCATATAAATATCTCTAGGGATCTCACTAAAGTTTTTGCATCCTAGTTTCCAAAGGTTAACTAAACCTTTCCTCTGATACCAACTGTAGAGACCCCACACTTGATGTAGATGGACATTACATTACTTTTTTGAAATACTTAATACATAACAAGAACCAACAGTCAAGGACCATAATAGTTTAGTGTCTTTGGAAAGTCAGAACATAATCTTCTAATCGTGGTGAAAGATCTTCAACATCTCCCATAAAGATCTTCCCCTTTTTGGTTTTCTTACCTAAATCCTTTGTTTAAATCCTGGGGAAAAGTAAAAATATAAAAGGGTGATCTCAAATGCTCAGTAAGGATAATCATGGAGAAAATAAAACAAATCATATACATTTGAACTTAAAAACATGAACATAATGTTTAAACATCAAGATCTTGAGCAATGACATAAAACATGGTAGTAGATAAATAATAAATCATAAATAAACATTAATCCTGATAAAATATCATGAGAATAAAACATGAAATGGTGGAAACCATTAATCACATGTTATGATTTCCATAGTAGTCAAGGAATTGCTGCCAAGACCATCTTAGTGGACACAATCCCTTTCTGAATCGAGTTCACTCATCGTTCCAGTCCTGTATCACTGAACCAAATTAACTTACCATTCGATCCATGTCTATCTCATGAGATATAAATCTTTAACTAATGCATTGTAGGGAGATATAGGTCTCACCCATCTCATAATTAAATCATTCTTACTTGTGACACAAAATAAACATAAATCATTCATCATAACCCAAAGAAAAAAATGGGTTTCATAAACGTCATCCCATCATAACATAATCCTTATAAAACAAATGGATATCATTTCATCATAATAAAAGTGAAACCATGTAAATCATAGAGACATTATACTTGAATCATACACATATGAAATAATTTCATATTAGATGTAAAATAGTTTTGACAAAACAATTGAAATGAATTCTTGAGGAAAATATACTTTCCTCTTCAAAATCATTTTCTTTTCACAAAATGAAATGAAATTTTAAAAGAAAAGTATTTTTTTAAAATAGTCATGAAATCTTGTAGAGTAATCTTAATGAAAATGAGGCGTTATAAAACCATAAAAATCCGTTCATGCCGTATAAGTTAAAAAAACATTCTCCTTGTACTTTTGTCAAAAAAGTCAAAAAGTTCCTCGTCTGGTGAACAAAAGTAAGATTCCTTTCATAACATTTGGTAAATTTCAAAATTTGGTAAAATGGACTTTAAACATACATGAATTTTTTTAGAAAACATGGGCTTGGATGATAACAATAACCCCAATAACTACTTACGAATAAAAAATCTCAGATAAAAACGAGATTGGAAAAGTTATCTCTTACCTTATGTCCAATTTCTTCTGTATGTGTCCGAGACTCCTTTATAGTGGGTTTAAACATATTATTAACTTTTAACAGAAACATAATAATATTTATGATATCATATATGATTAACTTATGACTTTATATTATCCGTTCATTTGTCAATTCCATGTTAAAGCAGCATTTTGGGTAAAATCGTTTAATTTATTGTCCATTTTTTGACTTGTAATTATTAATATGATTACTTAGATCATGATTACTTAATTACAGAATATAAAACATGATTTATGTATAATATATATTCAGAATATACATATATATATAATAGATAGATAAATGGAAAGAAATACACTGTTCATGGAGACGGTAGGCTGTACGTACGCATGAACGTTGTTTTTCGTTTCCTTATTGAATTGAATGGAATTTAGTATATGACATATATATATATAAATAAATTAAGCAGATTAATTATATAATATTATTCATTATTATTCATTATATATACTTTATAATCATTCTTGAATGGTTAACTTGGAGAATGAATCTCATCGCGTCGTGGAGATGGTAATCCGTACATACGCACGAGCGATGATATCATTCCCATAATTATTGATTGGAATTGGAGTGGATGGTATAATATCTTATAATCCATATGATGTTATAATAATCATATATAGTTATTTTTTACACCATTATACCCATCCAAGTAAAGTGGTGGTGGAAAAACTGATTACACCATGGCGTGGAGACGGTATTCTGTACGTACGCACGCGCGGTGATTTCATTATCCGTAGGATGGATAGAAGGTTAAATAGAGTTGTTTCATATTTATAATAACATATCATTGTATTATTGATACTGATGTTATTACTTTATAATTAAAAAACTAAATAAGAAGAAGTTGAAGAAGAAAGAAACTTGAAAGAATCGGTAGAAGAGATTACCTCTTCTTCGACGCACTTCTTTTAAAATTCTTCTTAGGGAACTAGAGTTGGTCTTTTGAGAATACCAGAACCTCTATGATATAACTAGAGAGGTTTAGAAGAGTAATTTTTAGGGTTTTTTCGAGCTTCAAGGCTCAAAAGGGTTTAAAGAGAAGAGGGAAGGGGTGCCCTTTTTATAAGGGAGGAGAGGGGCACCTTGGGAAAACTTAAAATATTATTTTATAATAAAGTCATATTTGGTTTTTAATAGCTCCAAATTGATTTATTTCGAATATAAGGTTGGTATGGGTCAAAATAATCTCAACCAATAGTTTTTAGACAAGTTTAGGTTACTATTTTATCCGTATTATTTAGATTTAACTCTAAGTTAAATAATTTAACTTTTACCGTGTCTTTTTTTTTCTTACACTATATGGTTAATAAACTTACGATAACAATTCAAAATAACCCCAAGTGGTTAATTATTAATATATATATCCTTATCTAAGTCATTTGGCCTATACTTAGATTTTTAAGAATAAAATAACAATTAATAATATAATATTTGTTTTAAAAACTATTTTATTTCAATTTTGAGACTATTTGGTACTTGATTTTTTTGAAAATCATAACAAAAAGATTAGTTCAAAAAACGTTAATTAAATAAATAATAACATGTCATATTAACCTAGAAAATTAGTTTAATTCATCAAAAGTCTAAAATTACATTTATTTGGGTATTTATAACATCAATTATGTAAATATTTCATTAATAAGGTAATTACTGCATCATCATTGTGTCATAAATAAATTAAATTATTTAATGTCTAAAAATTATAAATAAAATACCATTACGTAGAAAATCTTTTTATCTTTCTAATTATTATTTTTAGTCGAATTTATCTCATGTATAACCCTATATGAAAAAAAAATTAGTTATTAAACTTTGATTTTAACTATTTTAATTCTTCTTTAAATAAAATAATAATAAAAGTCCTAATCTAATCCAAGTGAACTTAAAGGGTAATTTTTTATCCCTAAGGTTGTTTTTAGTCAAACTACACATATCCAATAGAATTTGGACATGTGTTAGGGTAATAATAATATCATTTTTACCCTTAATTACCCTATTTACTTTTAACTGTGGTAAATAAAAGTAAAAAGTTACTGTTCACCAAAAATTATTTTTAACTTATTGAACCACATTTTACTCCTTGATATTAATCGTGTCTCTCAGATTTTTGAAATTCCACTCACAGAAGTGGTAAAATTAAGTTTTATGTAAATTTTTAAACTCTCCTAGGAGGTGGGTAAAATACGGTGAAAAGTTCAATAAAATTTTTATATGTCTAAAATTAATATAAAATGACTCTAATGAATTAAATTGAACTTATATAGGTATTATGTATCAATTTTGACCTAAAATAAATTTAAATAAAATAAATAATTATTTATATAAAAAGTCGGTTTTTAAATAGTAACCCAGTGTTTTCACTATTCATCAAAAATTGAATGTTTTCATAAAAATACCAAAAATTCACCCGCGACTGATTTTGATATTCTGAATCCAAAAATGAAGTCCATTTAAAAAAAAATTCAAAAAGTGGGTATTACTATTCATAATGTCTAGTTTATATAACATATCGTTGTTTAGTGAAACTCGGTATTGCGTACAACATACGTTATCGTGGAAGGTCACGATTGCGTGTAATGCAAGCCAAGTCAAGGATACGTGTAGTGCAAGCTCCTTTTGGGGTAGCGTACAACATAAGACATCAATGAAATTAAAAAGAATATTTTTCATAAAATCTCGGGGTGTTACAAATTGAGTAATATTTTTTTTGAGTAAACGTTTTCTGCCATTTTAGTCGACCATCATTAGCATATTAATTCATAAGTTCATAAATTCCTAATTTCAATTTATTTATTCCATAAACCTATCTTATTTTTATTGGTGTAGTTCCTCATAGGAAGAGCATTTATGTTGGTTTTAATCCCTCCAGTTTCATAAAAACCACTCTTGGGGGGATCAACTTAGGTCTAAGAATTTTGACGATAAACTATTTGCAGCACCATAGTCTATGGTCTATGACATTACACTTGGATTCACATTTCGAGAATTATGACATTTGACTATATGCAATCCTGTGGTCCAAGTATTGCGACCGTAAACTATAATAAACTTCTATTTTGACTAGTATGATTATAAACTACAAAATGAATGAGGGAAAAATGCATGTGAGGTTGAAAAACCAAAATGGAAACCTGAGTTTGAGTCAGAATCTCCCTGCCAGGTCACTCCCATTACTTGGGAAAGAATAAAGTGGTAGAACAAAGAGGAAAAAATCCAATAGGGACACACTAAGGACCCTTATAAAATCCTAGTTATTTTATTATATAATTTTAATAAGACATAGAGAATGAGGGAATCATATATGAATAAATATGAAATAATAAAAACCATTCCCTATGTATAGAGTTAATGGAAAAGAAACTACGATCATATAGACACATCAAAAAATGATATATAAATAATAAATGAGAAGATTCATATTTATACATTGCTAAATATCTCACATAAGGTTAATCATATATAGAAATAGGTTCAAAAATAGTAAATAAACAGATACCAGAGCCATGAAAATAGTATGCAATGTCAACTCTAATTTTTCTCTTCACACTCTTATTCTAAACTTTCTTTGACATCTACCATTTATCATTTAGACATTTCTTTTATATGAATCATGATATATAAGTTTTTCACAAACAATTAAATTTCACATATTTGGTGTGGGTATAAAATACTCAAATGATTTCCACCTATCTCTCCTGAACATCTTCAGTGGTATAATATTATATGCATATGTAAGCGTCGTGTAGTGTTTTATACCCTTATAAATATGTAATGATAAAAAAACAATCAATTTCATATACGTTGATGCAAAAAATATGTTTAAAACCACTATAATGCATCGACATTATTACTGGGAACCATATAACTCACACTTACATGCATTAGGTCACTCCTAGGTTAATTTTATGGACCAAATAGAATTTATAATGTAACCTTTTCTCAAAGTCCACCAAGGAGGGGAAATAACAAAACTAGTAAATTAAAGAAACATAATTTCATACTTAGGAATGAAGATTAATTTAAATCTCATATAATACTAGGGTACCCTCCTTCCATAACAATAATATAAGGGTAAAGTACCTTATATTATGAACATGTGTAACCTCCTTTCAAAATCATTGGACGTAGTAAATTTTTAACATGGAATTTGGTAGTCTAAATAGAGGTAAACAAAGAATCATAAAACATAGAATTATATCAAGACATATAAACATAGAATCATGTAAATGTAACATTTCTCTTTTATATAAAAAAACACTTAATAAAGTTGTAAATGAAAGCATACTATGGGTGGCGATAGGCGGTGAGGCAAGGGATGATAAGGAATGGCAAGGCGAGGTACGGTGAGGTGAGGCATGGAGAGGAGAGGTGCAACGAGGGCCAGTAATTGACAACGATGGGCGGAAATAGATGATGATGGGTGGAGGAAAGCGGTGATGAGGTTAAGGCTTTGAGGAGTCGGCGGGGTTGGGGGTCAGGGGTGTCGGGGGGGGGGGGGGTCAGAGGTGTCATGGGAGGGGAAAAGTGTTAGGTTTGTGAAAACTTTAACTATTTAGTGTTGATTTATAAAAAACTACTGCAAAATTATTAAAAAAATAGTGGTGGGTTACTAAACCACTGGAAAAAAACTGCTGTGAAATTATCTGTTTGGTGTAGCGTGGTCAAGTGACGACAACATTCTGACCACCTATCTGATCTAGAAATCCTCTTCAGAAATATTTGACTTCATAATCTGAATATGAACCCCATGAAATTTGTAGTCAGTGTAACCTCATGAAAATTTATTGGCTTCATCGTACACCATCATGGCATTGAAGTTGATCCTAAGAAGACTAAATCTATCCTTGTAATTTCACCTCCTCAAAATCTTAATTAGTTGAGAGGACTTCAAGGAAACTTGGCCTACATTCGGTGCTTCATATCCAACCTCATAGGAAAGTGTTTAACCTTCACCATATTGATGAATAAGGGGGTCAATTATAAATGGACCCATTAATGTAAAGAAACATTTGATTCCCTTAATAAATACCACTTGTTCCCATCGGTATTAATGACAACTGTGGATGGAAAACCACTCATTATATATTTGACTACCCTAGAACGATCAGTGAGTGATTTCCTCATGAAAAATAATGATGATGGGAATGAAAGAAACCTTTATTCTCTTATTAGAACCATGCTTGATACTGAGAATCATTATTCAAGTATCAATAAGAGCTACCTAAAATTAATATTTTTAGTTCAAAAGTTGATGCACTACCTACCACACCACAAGATCCATTTGGTTTTTCGCAATAACCTGATAAAATTTATCCTCAATATTTGTATACTAACAAGACATCTGTCATGGTGGACAGTTATTTTATATCAATTTGATATAAAATTTTTCCTCAAAAATAAGTAAATGGCTAGTCCTTGGAAAAATTCATTTTTGAGTACCCATTGGTAAAAGAGATGTCATTAAATACCAAAATTACTAATTAATAAATCTTTCATATTCAGGAAAGGTCCTGAATATGGGAAATGTAGTTGGACGGTGCTTCCAGGAGTCTAATGGGGAAGAGAATGTAAGTATCTAAGCTTAATAAAGTTGGGTTAGGAATTATGTTTATCTTCATAAAGAAGGAAGTGTTTCCATACTCCTTCATGTTATCATAAGGTGGTACCAACAATGCGGTAGAATATTAATCACTCATTCTAGGCCGATAAATGGAACTCTAATTACTGGGGAACCACCTAGAGGTGAAGGGTGATTCAAAATTGATAAGTAAGATGATCAACGGGGACTATTCCATTAGAAAAGATGAGATAATTCCCCTATGTGATTATGTTCTAGGTTTAATGGAATAATTTCCCTCAAATCCAAAATTTAATCATGTTTTGTGATCATATAATGCCTAGGAAGATACATTGTAAAATGTATCTACAGCTTTGCAGATCCAAATCAGGAAGAAAAAATCATTAATATTTCCCATTGTTGCATGGTTTCACCTTTTTTCAAGTCAAAACAAAGTAAATTAATTAAATCAGTCCCATTCTTGAGCCATATGGTCCTACCACTGAACAAAAAGTGCCTATAATGGACTACATACAAGATGAGGCACTTCTACTGGACAAATATAGAAGAGAGAATATCCATTGACAAGTGGCGAATTTTACTCTTATCGATAGATTAAATCACTAGAAAGTCCTCAACAAGTGAGTCTTTGATGGAATCCTTCTTAGAGGTATAGATAGAGAAGAGAATGCGACTGTTATCGAAGAAGTACATGCAGAATCCTATGATTATCACCAATCAGGGTATAGGATTTATGATCAGATTTGAAGTGTTGGATACTTTTGGCCTTCGATGATACTGGATCGCATAAAATTTACAATGAAGTTTCATTTCTGCCAAGTGCATACCAAATTCATCCATCAACCCCCAGAGTATCTATATATAGCTAAATAATCCTATCCATTTTCCACATGGGGAATAAATGTTGTTGGACCATATCCTCTATCTACGACTAAGTAGTTCAAGTACATCTTTATTTCTATTGATTTCTTATCCATATGGGATGAGGAAATACCCATCAAAGAAGTTAGATCCAAAAGTATTGTTATATTTTTCCTATCTAATATCATTACCAAATTTGGTGTCCCTCACACCATATTAATAGAAAATGGGAATAATTTCTATTCTGTTGAGGTGGAAAATATATATCAAGAATAAAATATCAAATCCAACCATTCATCCCACAATCATTCAACATCCAATGGATAGATAGAGGATTTTAACAAGACCATTTCAAAAATACTCTAGAAGATGGTGGATAAAGATAAGAAGTCTTGGCCTGAAAAGATATTGCATGAATTATAGGTTTATTAGACTAAAAATCATACTATAATACAAGACACCCCATAGTCATTATTTAACATAAAAAAATAAGACTTTCTCATTGAGGTTCAGTTTCCATCGCTCTATATTTCCATTTGTGACCAACTATCTGTAGATGAGTAGTCTCAAGAATGACTGGATTAATTGGAGTGAATAGATGAAATGAGACTTCATACCTTACATCACTTGAAGGTATATCAGAACTAAATATTAGGAGCCTTTAACAAGAAATAATTCCTTCCTTCATTCCTCCAAGGAGAATTGGTGTTGGTCCTTAGGACTCCAATGATATCAAGAAATAATCCTCCGAATCTTGATCCAAAGTGGGAAGAAAATTACTCCATACATATGGTCTAATCTAATGGAGGTTATTTCTTAATCTCAATGGATATAGAACTCCCTCAAACTCTAACCAATGAAAGGTTCTGGAAGAAGTACTTTGTGTAATCACATAGGGTTCATCATAGCTATTGGAAATTAAACTACATAATAACCTTTGCATCCATGTTTCATAATGCTAAACTATGTGGAGTCATTTTTCTTATCTCAAGAAGATAAAATGCATGGAATGATGTCCTAATTGCATGAAATAAAACTAAAAAACACCAGTTTTCCTCACCAAATGACATTAAACTATATGGTTAACGTCTCCCCCATTTGATGTTAATAAATCCCTAAAGTACCATGAGTAGATATTCCTTATGGTCCTTCAAAAAAAATGGGTAGCATCCATGTGTAAGAATCACTCACATCATTTTCACTCCATAGTGTCACTCAATCCCCATTTTTCCATGTGTTTGGAATAGACCAGTAGGTGAACTAAAAAAAGAACTACAAATGGCTTGATTCTCATTTCAATGAGATACATAGTGATGCCCAAATATCCTATCTCAGGTTTAGCCACAATATTTATATCCTTTCATGTTAGTTAATCTATATCCTCACCACATGACGTTAAACCATGTGAAATTCCAAGAACTACATGTTGATTGATTCTAATTCCAATGAGTTACATAGTGACGCCTAGATCTTAAATCTCGGGCCAAACCACGTCCATAAAGAAACAGTTTTCCCTTTTCCTATGTATGAACGAAATCTATACATGGAACTCTTCCAGAATGTATGAATTGATCCCTGTACTATCGGATTTCATGGGCCCAATAATTATTATATAAAATATTAAAACCCCTTACTCACATCCAAACCCAGTTGGTGTGGGGAACCAATTTCAAGAACTACTTGTGGCTTGGTTCTCATCCCGTTGAGATACATAGTGATTCCCAAATCTCCTATCTCCGGTCTAGCCATAATGTTTAAAAGAGACCATTCACTCCCCGTGTGCATGAATCAAACCTATATAGGTATCATTGAAAGAACTATGTGTGGATTGATTCTCGTCCTATTAAATTATATAGTGATGCCCTGATCTTCAATCTTCATCCTGTCACAATTTAAAATCCCCCACTCTCTATGTATAGATCAAACCTACATGGGGAGTCTAATCCAGAACTATGTATGGTCTGATTCTCATTTTCATGAGATACATAGTGACACCCAGTTCTCCTAACTTGGGTATAACTAAAATGTTCCCATAAATTCACGTTGTCTCTCCTCTATACTAACCACATAATGTTAAATTGAAAGGAATCTCAAGAACTACATATGGATTCATTCTCATCCTAATGAGATATGTATCGATGCCTAGATCCAATCCCATGGATTAGCCACAAAATAATTGAAATTCCTCTATCCTTAACTTGTGTTACCTTTGTATTGTAGATGAAACTTTTACCACTCATTATTTCTTACACCGAGCACAACTCAAGTTGAATTAGGAGTTTTGTAAAGGATTTCTCTGCATAAGTATGGTGTATCAATTCACCTTGAGGCTATTATGGACCTAGATACAAGACCATAAATGGAACACCCTACTTCCTTACCACATAATGATAAACTACAAAATTCTTCAAGAACTACGTGTGGCTTGATTCTCATCCATATGAGATACAAAGTGACGCCTAGATCATTAATCCTAGGCCCAACCGCAGCACAACATGGTAAATACCCTACTCTTCCATGTATGAGTTAGATCTATTTGAGGATATCTAATAAAAATTATAACTTTACGCATAAACCCGTACCAGTTAGACATATGAGATACTTGATTTTTGATCCAAAAATATATTTAGTGATTCTTAGGATCTACACCCTAGCCCAACCATAATATTTCTTTTCACATCAGAATCACCCATGTCCTTTCTATAAGATGTTAAACTTCACAATCAATTTCCTTGCCACATGAATTCAAACTACATGGTACCTCTTGAACTACGTATGGATTGATTCTCATCTTATTGAGATACATAGTGAATCCTAGGACTTAAAACCTAGCCCGATCAATGGGGTAAAAGAAAATCCCCCTCTCCCTCATACAATCAAAAAACTATACAGGATATTTTATTTTGGGTCCTCTCGTTAGAGAACCCACCAAGGAATCAAGAGATGTTCCCATTCTACATACAAATACAATATGTGGAAGGGACTCCAAACTCATGTCTAGTATCAATAAAAATCGTTTTTTAGGAATTGAAAAATTCCCCTTTTCACATGTCACCCCCCATATCTTGAATAATTTCAGATATTCATAAGATTTCCTCAGATTTTGGTGGGAGAATGTTTGATAGCTGAGAGCACCTTTACCTGACCATGAAGTACACACCCTGATTTTCCTTGCATAAGTTTCCCCTATAACAAGCCTATCATCCAAAGGATGCCAGTATTTGGCTATCTAGTACATTCCCCAATTGGCCTTTCATAAAGAAGCCCTCATAATGGGTCTCTCAAATAGAGGTAATTTATCCCTTAGGAGAAGCATCCTCTGTCCCTTTAATCTTTCAACTTTAATATGTTGGAACCCACAATTTAAAATGAGTGGTCATCCTCTGCATATTTGTCCCACATCCTTTCTCCCTACCTAATAGTCTTCATGACCATGGTTTAAATTTCCCTATCATATTTTAAATTCAGAATGGAATAATAATTATCTATTGGACCACATAGAATCCATTATTTCCATAATTTTATAGTCTTAGTCATATGAATTATATGTTTAGGAACCATACTTTTTACGCTAGCGTCAAAACTCTGTAGAGAATCCATATCCCCGTTTTTTTGGAAATTCCAACTTGAAATACCCCTTTTGTATTTAGGTACTTTCTCCAGAAACGAAAATTTGTTCTTAGTAAGATCCAAATCTCCATAAACTTTCATCAGCTTTTAATTATAGAATGTAAAAATTATCGAGAGATTATTTTCTTGACAATGCAGTATACACCCCATTTTCCCTTGTATAAGCTTCCCACATAATGGGTCTATCATCCAAATGATGCCATTTTTTTCTATACAGCACATTCCCTAGTTGTCATTGTATAAAACAACCCCATAACGAGTTTTTCAACCTGTGGTAACATTTTTCTTTGGTGATACCTCCTCTAATTTCATAATCCCTTTTTCCCATACCACCCTTTGGATTTGATAATCCCTAAATCACATCTTACAAATTTCTCCTTCCGTGCATGAATATATTATCAAATTCCTAGATAGATTTCCAATAATGAGAGAATCATCAATCCTCCATTCAATACAAGAGAACTTAAATTAAATCCCTTGTAATGTCCTTGCTACATGACTTTAAAAATGCACACCATAATATCCTTGTTGCACAAATTTAACTGCACAACATAATGTCTTTACAAGATGACTTTAAACTTCATGATACTATCATCCTTTTTCCAAAAGAGAACTTGTCCCCCTAACATTGGTTATCTAAAAAAATGTATCCTCTTTCACATATAAATTTTTTGTAGGAGTGGTTTCTCATTCGTGGCCTGTGCCAACATAGATTTTCCTTTAATTTCAAACATCTTACCTTGGGAAAACTACCCCTTGTGGTATTCAAAAATATAAATATCCATAAAATTCCTTCACCCAAAAGAATTAAAATTTCAAACTTCTTGGAAAATCCTTTACCTGAATATGTAGTATGTACCCCTATTTTTCATTCATAAGTCACACGCATAATAGGCCTTCCAGCCAAAGGATTCCATTACATGATGATACAGTACACACCCTAGTCGTCCTTTCATAAAACATCCCTTATAATGGTTTTTTAAACCAGGGGTAATTTCATTATCAAGAAAGACCTATTATATTTTCAAATACCATGTTTTATATTTTGGAAACATATAATCATGTCTCAAGATTCCCCTCAGAAGTATTTAAATAATATTAGAACATTCCTAGTTACCAATCCTTGTTCGGGTTATCATCTCAAAATTCATGGTTATAGTTGTTTTACCTAAAACACCATCCCTTTTAGTATAAAATGCATGAATTTAAACTTCAAAAAAAAATCATAGTACTCACAATGTTGAAAACCCACAAAGGGAACTGTAGACAAAAGTTGAGTCTCATCTCGCTAGACCTACACTCTGTATGTTTTTGGAAATATCAAGCAATTAAAAGTTGAAATGAAGAAATCTTGTTAGGATGAAAACCCAAAAAAAGGAGGCCTAAGAATAATTTAAGTCTCACCCTCTAAGTTGCTTTTATATTATGTATAGAAAAAAATTAGTGTGATAACAAAAAATGTACAAAGTTTGTAGGGTTTTACATATGACCTTAAAAATTGTCAAACTATGCTCATTGGGCCTCTTGGATTAAACAATATCACACCCCCATACCTATCATTGTAATTATTATTATCTATTATAAAGATCCCATGATATGAAAAATCATATTTGTTGATATGATTACAAGAAATAGGTAGGGGTGAAGGCTAGAATGAATGAAAGAAAAATTATTTTCATTTATAAGAATAAAATCCCCTAGTGGAACATCCAAAAATTGGAATCTCTCTTTCATATATTACAAGATACCTTTAACCCAACTCTTTATATATTGAATGACCTCCTAATCCCCATAAACTTCTTTTTGAAGCTCATTTAGTTGACCAGCTTCAGTCACCTCAGCCAGATAATATGCTTCCATTGTAGCCGTAAGGGAAGTAAAACCTTCCATTTGGTCTTCCACCAATGAATGTAAGAGCGATTCAAGTTCCCATTAAGTTTTATTTAATTATTGGTTAAGGCATGACCCTTGAATAATCTTCTTTTTGATCTATAACTTGACTTCAACTAATTTTTTGTTGTGATTGGCCTTCGTTTGGGAGAATGAAGCTAAGAAGTCATCTATGTTAGAAAGTAGTTTGGACTTTATGAGATATTTTCAATGATTATGCTCTTATTCCCACCTAAAAATTGTCTCCTTCAGAGAAGCATATATTAGATGGTAATCAAACCCACTAAATACCAACATGCCAAATAGAACTAAAAGCCATTGGTTTTGCAAAGGCAGGTCCTCAAGGGGTGTCTTAGATATTATATTCTATATATACTTATAGGCCTTGTGATGTGAAATGTGGAGAGTGTTATACAAATATGAATCTGATTAAAAGTCACTATTATTAGGAGAGATGTACTTTAGGATCAATGTAGTCAAATAAGTGCCTTACTATGATCCCTCCTGAATAGTGAATGCCTCACCTTCTAGTGTTGGTTGGTTTTATGTAGAATATTTACTACCAGATATATCCATATAAGTTAGTAATTATAAATTATGAATTATAATAATTTTTATATTTAAAAAATAGCTAGAATAAGGTGTAATCATAATATTTGGTGATCCTTAACCAATAGAAAGTCAGCAGCCTGGGAGGATTCCTCCCAAACATTCTCAGCTTATACAATGTGGGATGAAACCTACTGATGATGGGAACTACCCTGGGTCTTCCCAGAATCTTTCATATGAGGCTCAAGAATATTTCCCTTTTCAATATTCACCTAAGCTGGCCCCCCCTCAATAGTGTGATAGAGATTTACATCGATTACTTCTCCATGAACTATCACATTAACAGTTTCCATGGATGGAGATGCACATTCTAACTAGTCATGATTTGGGTATCAATCATAAAAAGGTTTATGAGATGGAGAATAAAGAATCACGTTCATTTTATTCTTTATATAGTGCCAAAAAATCTTCTAATTTTGTAGGAATATTAACACATTCCGGTATTTTATCAAAATTCATTCCATGATTTATCATGGATTCTATTGAAATTTTAAGCCTTGTGTTAATCTCAACCATGGGAACACTTGGAGCAGTTGGTTCAGGACCCTCCCCCAATGACTTGAGATTCAGAATAGCCTCTTCAGTGATAGTTGTAGGGTCATCATTAGTCATCATATGATTCTCTAGTGCATGAGATGAATCTAGAATATTGAAGTAATGAAAATTAGTCATTAGCATGTGAAATATTATGAAACACCTCTAAAATACAATATTCTTTTCCCCACTCCACAGTGGTTGGAACAATGACAGGAGTAGATGATGCACCCTCAACCCACACTACTGCTTCAGTTGAGGGAGCCCTTTCACTATTAAGAAATTTCTCTCGGTCTGAAGCACCCTCCTCAACTCTAAGAGGATCATTTGTAAGTCCCTAAAGAGAGAAAATGGAAGTATTTCCTACAATCCAAGAAAGCTTATACATTTTTTATAGGAAGATATGAATGAAACCAAGGTGAATTAAAACTGCTATCAAGGCATTTATCCATGTATTTCACCTATTCTTTATCTTCTTCAAAGGAGGGATAACATCAACCTTCCAAAAAGTAGGTATAATAGGTTGTAATTCTCCAACAATCTCAACCTCCATGGCCTATCATCCTGGAGATACCTCTCTTGAATACGGGGGTGACTCAGTAACATTTATTAGAGTACCACTAGGGCTATTTCATGGAAATGGAACCTCAATTGATTTTTCCCTTGAATCATTGAAAATTAAGATGGTATTCCATTTTAGTAATGATTCCTTGATTGAAATATAATGTAAAAGTAGAAAAGAGGCTGAGGTGAAGATAACTTTTTTCATCGAGGTTGAAAAATTTACTCTATTCATCATAAGGTGAATGATTGATCCCTTAAACAATGCCACGTTCTATCATAACCACCACTCAACTCATGGAAGGAACCTTATTTTTAGTTTCATACTATCATATATGGGTTTTCACTTTAGCATGATTATCCTCAAAGAAAATACCAGGTGAGGCTATGAGGTATCCTTTCCCCAAAATGTGCAGTCTAACACGTAGGAGTTCCTACATAATTTCAGTATCAAAATACCAATCCAACAATGTTTGGACTACCTATGGTTATACATATTCAAAATAAATTCTAGCCTAATTTGATGATAATCCCACATCATTATATTTCATAATATTCCTAACCCTTTCTGTCACATAAGTTGGATGAGAAAATAGAATACCAGACTCCTATTGGAGATGGAGACTATACCACCTCGGTGTGGTTTCAATTGGTAAATTTGGTGCATACTTGTGGATTTTGGTGGGTGGATTATATCTTGCATGAGGTCGTTTCATTGAGATGGGAAAATCGTCATCCTCACTCTCTAACTTAGATGATGCAACCTCTTAAAAAGATGAAGCACCTTCCAAACTAGAAGGATATTTTCTACTATGTCTCTTTACCCCAACCTAAGGAAAAACCTTATCTAGCAACCCTTCAGAGCATGATATGATCAGAGCTTCATCATACCATTTGGAAAATATTCTATCTACATCTACAAAAGGTAGGTTTATCAACACCTTCATCAAATCCACAACTGTGAGCATCCATAGCTGTCGTGCTACCATTGGATGCTTTTCCAATATGATGTGAACCAGTGGGGATACAATTATTTTTTACAGTTACTTGAGCTGGCATAAAAATTGGTAAGAAACATAGGCCACATATCTGATATCACCATTGATCATAGCCGCTAACACACCATCCCTAAAGGCTATCATATATGGACTTAACTCAATGTTGGCATTCCCATAATCAATAAATCTTTCTGTGGGTATATTCTAGCAGGGAAATAAGATGAACTACATAAATAAACTCAATCTTCTTTGAATTTAATGGTGTTTCAAAGGCATGGGTGGAATACCAGACACATCTTAGACATATGGTAAAAAATTGATCTTGAGGACCTTGATACCACCTTGCACAGAATAAGTTCTGAAATGAGCCGAAATCACACCCCAAAAAACCAATAATGGTCCCACAATTCTAAAAGGATATTTACCTGCATGAATATGCAGCAGACTGATATGGATTTTTTCTAAAATAGGGGTAGACAACCTAGCTAACTTCTTCTCTACCAGTTTGGATGCTACAAGAAATGTTCCTAACCTTATAACTCCTTTGGAATCATGAACATGAAGTAGATAGATACTGAGACACATGTCTATAAAACCCGCAATACATGTCTTAGTAGGAACTTTGGGCTTGAATTAATATCCCCACTTTTCAAATTATTCCTTTTACAATTTCCTACATAAGGTACCAGTCACACATCTCTTCACCACCTAAGGTCATCTCATCGGACACTTGTAAGCTAGACCTTCCCCCTTTTTCCTCAAGAAAATATCCATCCATGTCTCTAGATGAATACCCCTTTTGTGTGGGTATTTCACTTCTTGATATCATGAGCTATTTTAAATATCTCATTCTCTAATGTCAGTGTCCTATTAGTGTCATTCCATGTTTCCCTTAGGGAGATGAATTCATCATACCTATCTCTAGGATAGGAACCCTGAAGATCTTGTGAACATCCCACAAACTGATGCCCACTTCTTGAAGCGTCAGATGGAAATAATCCATCTGTAGACTCCACCATCTCAATGACATAGAAAAAAACTCACTATTATTATATACATAGGTATTACAAACCCACATGACCTTATAAATTCCAAAGCATTACATATCTCTTTTAAACTCTGCACAGGTTTGATGCACCTAGTATTCCCACAAACTCATCACAGCGTAAGTTCTTTACGCGACCGACCTACCCTTGACCTACTTTTGTGAACTAGAGCCTTCATACAAGGTCCTATATTTTCTTATAAATAGGACATTTTTTCTTCATTTGTATGAACAGGTTTTCTCGATTTCCAATTATTGGCCTGATGAACCGAGTGCTTCTCTCAAGTCCTCCAAAACCATATAGGTAGTTCTCCAACACCAATAGAAGAGGGATTTAAGGGGGAATAATGAAACTTAAGTCCTTGTAGGGTTTAAAGTAAACAAAACCTGTGAAAGGAAATATTCCAACCCTTAATCATAAAATACTAGTGTGAGGTACCCGTCATTAACCATGGACATACATGAATTTACTTATGGAACACCTATGGAGGTGCTTAAAGGATTCAACAAGATCTTACCCAAGTTTAGTTGCCCAGATGTTCTATCACCCCAAATTCTATCAATTTTACTAGGATTACCTATGCAGAGAACCCCTGCACAATACTCCTTAGTTCTCCCTACCTTCTATAATGTGTGTTCCATTCATCGCGAATTCTTTGAATCCATCCACGGTAGGTCCTGTCCTCATTTGGATCCCTTGTGTGATATGGATCAAATCAAAGCCACAACAAAGACCTCCTAACTTACAAAACCATTGTAAGAATATGGTTTTTGTGGAGAAAAACTTTGGAATATTCTTGATGATATTCCAGGGCAGCGCCTTCAGACGGCGTGCGATTCCGAGCCCCGGAGCGGCCGAAATTAAATTTTCGGTGCGTTCACACTGGAACCGCTAAATAAATGGGATAGCTCCTAAACAGAGTTCCGGATTAGAGATCTGAGTGTACGGATGGGTCCGAAAATGGGTGTTTACCCTAGGAACGACATAAAACTTGTCGGTGCGGGACGTTTGGACCCCTCGCCCGCGTCTGGAACGTTAAACAGATTAATTAATTAATTAATTAATTTGTTTAATGTTGAAACGCAGGTATCTTTTAAACGGAGGATCAGATTGGAAAACCGAGGTCACTGTTGAGTTCAGAGCATACTGTTTACCCTAGGAGGGGTATAGGTTTCGCGGGCGCGGTCCATTTGTGAAAAATGGCTCAAGGGGCGTTTTCGTAATTTGCGGGCTTCTAGCGCTAGGTTTAATAACTCTTGAATGGGGTCTCGGATTAAAATTTTGAGACCACCGTTGTGCTCGATAGGTGGTGTTTACCCTATGGGAAGTTTAATTTTGACCTCACCAAAGGTTTCAGATGCGGGGAAAATTATGGGTTTAATTAATTAAAATTATTTTTAATTTATTTAAACCCTCATCCCCTACCCATTACCCTTGTCCACTCCCTGGTGCAGGCAGCCCCTCCTCTCCATCTCCCCCTCCTCATACGGCTAGGCAACTCCGGAAAGGTGACGGCGCGGCGGCGGATCGCTCGTAAAGCATTGGGAAACGCCCTTGCAGGTAGGGTTTTGTCGTTTGCATTTTCTATTCCCGTACCTATTTCGAGCACGGATTTTTGTATCAAATCTCTGTCGAATTATCAAACAAATCCCATGAATGAAAAGTATATTTTATTCTCTTTCCGATGCTTGTTTTGGATTTGAAATCGGGGTTCGGAGGCGTTCGCAATTGTTCGCCGAAGTGTGCGGGAATTCGGGGACTCCGTCGAGTGAGGGCGGCGGAGCGCGGCGACCGGGTGTGTTCAAGTGGCGGCGGTCGGCGTGGCTTCTCGGTGTGAGGCTTCTCGGTCGGGCGAGCGGCCAGCGGAGATGGCCGGGTGTGCGAGGGCGACGGTGGGACGGCTTCAGGGCGACGGCAAGCGGAGGCGGCCAGGCGGCTCCGGCGTAGGGCAGAGGCAGGGCCACGGGGTGCGCGACCCCGCGTGCGGCGCGACCGCGACCCGCATGTCACGGGTCGCTGCTAGGGAAAGGAGACCGGCCTTGATTTCTGGTCGAGGGTGCTGGCCGCGGCCATCTGGCCGCGGAGGACTGAACCGGGCACGCGGCCGAGCCGCGGGCCGGCTGAGGGCGGACCGGCCGGACCGGGCCGGTCCGGGCCTAGGGAGTGCCCCCCCCCCCTCTTTGAATTTCTGACGCCCGTAACTTTGGTTACGGGTGTCCGTTTTGCGTGCCGTCTACGGCGGCATGGACCTTACGTCGAGACGGAAGTTATGGGGTGGTTTTGAGAGTTTTAAATTCCGATATGAGAGGCTCGGGGGCACGACACGTGTGTAGAGCAGCTTAGCGGGCCTTCCGGGAATCTTGTTTTGGACGGCACGGACGCGTCCGACATCCAATATAAGCACCGTCAGCGGCGTTGGAACCCTGGAGTCGAGGCGCAGGTTTCCAGGGTGGTTTCAGGTGTTGAGGAAAAAGTTGATGCGCGGGCCCCACGACCCATCTTTTGAGCTATGTGCAGCTTTTAGTGACTTTTTCCTCGGACGTCCGTTCGGGGCGTGCGAGGAGTCGATGTTGGGTGTTTTTCCGAGGACAACACGTTGGCGCAGTCTGCCCACTGTAATTCCGCACGATGGTGCGGGCCCCGCGAGGGCCGTTTCGGGAGTTGACGGTGATTTCCAGCTTTATCACCGGATGACCGTTTTGGACAAGTGAATAGTCCATCTTGTGTTCTTTTACGAGAGGATCACAATGGTGCAATCCGTTCGTTGAGTTTCGGGACTGGGATGCGGGTCCCATGTGGCACCGCTCGTGTGCGGTGCGTCGGGATGCACCTTTTTCTCCGGATATCTGTTGCACTCAAGTGAGTAGTTCTTTTGACATGTTTTCCCTAGGGGATCGCAATGGTGCGATGCGCCCGACTGTTATCGGGGCCGAGGATCGGGATCACGGGACGCCGTTCGGGCGTGAGGCAGTGTTGGTGACTTTTTCATCGGATATCCATTGGAGGTGAGTAAGTAGTCGATATCGCATGTTTTTCTGCGAGGATTACAACGGTGCAATCTGTTTGGTTGTGTAGATCCTCTTGCGTGATCTCATTGAATGTGGAGCATGGAAGGTGCTCCAGTGGTGGTTCACCCTACTTTATCTGTAGTGGACCCTTGGCGTGTGATCGCGCACTCTTGGGAGAGTGATGTAAATGATTCACAAGATGTGGATGGTCGTGCCTGGGCCTTTGAGGTGGATTTGTTACGTCATGCCTTCGCGTTGACGTTGGGTGCTGTGTGCACGATAGCCTTTGGGATGGAATGAGTTATACTCCGGGAGTATACAGGAGCGCTTGGAGGTACGTGTGGTTGTTTGTACCTGAGGATAGTTGTGCGCTCAGTTGGGGTTAACATGGGGCCACACGTCGTGTGGGCCCCACGTGCATTCCATGATCTGTTTTACGTACTTCGACCTCTCGCGATGTAGAGGGTCCCTCTGTGTGTTTGTTTGACCAACAGGGTGGAGTTTTCCCCTAGCTATGTGCTCGGTTGTTGACCAGCAGGGTTGAGTGGTCTTCTCCTGGTTTCGTTCTCGATGGGTCAGCCAGGAGTGGTGCTAGTGGCACCCCGTGATGGAACAGGCGTTGAACCTCTTTTGGGAGAGTGGTTCTGGAGTTGGGTGGTTGCGCGATACCCACTCCGTGTTCGGTTGGCAAGTATTGTACCCTCCTATAGAGATGGACAGAGAAGTTCTGAGTTTTACCATCCAGCGGGGCTGGGAAGTGGGTTACTCATCGACTTCTTTGGGTTTACCCTCTAGCAGGGCTGGGCAGTGGGTTGATCACTGACTTCTAGGGTCTACCCTCCAGTAGAGACTGGTCAGTGGGTCACCCTACGCTCTTAGGGTCTACCCTCCAGCAGAGACTGGGCAGTGGGTCACCCGATGCTCTTAGGGTCTACCCTCCAGCAGAGACTGGGCCGTGGGTCACCCGACGCTCTTAGGGTCTACCCTCCAGCAGAGACTGGGCAGTGGGTCACCCGGTGACCTCTTTGAGCCTACCCTCAAGCAGGACTGGGCAGTGTGTCGCCCGTCGTCTAGTTCAAGGCCTACCCTCCAGCAAGGCTGGGCAGTGGGTCGCTTGTCGACTTATTCCAGGTCTACCATCCTGTGGGGCTGGGCAGTGGGTCGCCTGATGATGTATTATGCTTTACCCTCCAGCGGGGCTGGGCAGTGGGTCGCCTGACGATGTATTATGGTTTACCCTCTAGCAGGGCTGGGCAGTGGGTCACCTGATATCTAGTTATGAATTACCCTCCAACAGGGCTGGGCAGTGGGGACACCGATTGGCATTCCAGACTCAGTCCCCTCGACTAGGCTACTTTGTGGCTTTCCTCCGTGATTACCGGAGCGGGACCCTTGGTTATACGGGTCAGTGTTGTGACGACTCGACTTTGAGGAGACCTCTCGACTGTAGGGTAGTGACGAGGTGTGGTTCAACTTTCCCTAGAACTCTCAAGTTTGAGGGTCACTTTCCCCACCGAGATGCATTCTTGTGACGCGATCTAAAACCGTGTGGGCGAGTCAGTGCCGCCCAAAGCAGATAGTGTCAAGGTGTGGTGATTGAGCCCCTTGGCTTGCGGTTCAGGGCAGACGTGCGGGATGCTGGGCATCGATGATGGGGTTATGTCTGGGACTGTTGGCTACTCTTTTCTTGGGCTGAGCTATGGGATGAATATTCCCTTACGAGCTTGTTCGGGTTTCTTGTTGAGCATACAGATATGAATATACCTTGTTTCTGATACCCACTTCTTGGGTTTGGTTACTCTCCTTCCAGGAGAGGCGAAGACGCACGAGGTATGCCACGTGCTTTCCGTGTCTAGCTTCTCATGGTTGGACGAGTCTAATCTCTTGCTATAGGTAGCGAAGACTCGACAGGAAGTTCATCTTCTCACCATTTCTAGCACTTTGTGTCTGGATGAGTCTACCTTCTCCCATCTTGTTGGGTTGAGCTGGACTCTTTACTGCACTCTTGGTTGCACTTCTCTACTTTTCTCTATTCGCTCTACTGCTCACCCTTTGTTACCTCCTTTGTTTCTCCCTCGAGCCTTCGGGGTATCCTAATGAGTATTTTTATACTCACCCATGCTTGGGCTATGCCCGCACTTGGTGTTCCCTTGCAGACGACGGACAGGTGGAGCGTGACTTCAGTGGAGCGTAGGAGCTTGGGAGCTTAGACCGTGTGTGGTGGTCGTGGCCGGGTTCCAGGTGGGAGACCCGTCAGATGTTTCTTTTTGTTTACCTTTTGTCGGGTTATGGAACTTGTTGGTTGGGCGCGTGTTTTTCGCCTTTTCTTTTCAGTATAATTTCAGATTTATTTGTACTTGTAGAGGTCGATTCACTTTGTGGTATATATATAGCAGTTGGCCTTTCCTTTTCTTTGCTTTCCTTTACTTTTACTCTGCACTTGGGTGTTTGCAGTTCCATGAACAAACTAGCTGTAAACTGTTCAGAAATAGAAAACTATCACAGGGAGATAAAATCTATAAAAAATAACTATGGTATCTTTTCCAAAATATAAAAGGGAAAAATTGAACTATCTCCTTATAAAAATTCCATTTCTCTTAAAAAATCCAATTTCTATTGGAAACATCCTTACATGTTAAAATAAAGATTCCTTTCAGATTTTTGGTAAAAGAAAAACATGCCTTGTTTCAAAAAGGACAACAAGATTCATTTAAAAATTTATATAAATTTAAACATGGTAAAAAATGAATTTTAAAAATAATTTTAATAAAATTAAAATCATTTTTTAAAACATTCTTAGAAAACATGGTTTTTGAAGGAAAAGGATTTTCGACCAAAGATAGAAATGAAGTCAGATTTTATTAAAAACATTTTCTCAACAATTTTAAGTACCATAGAGAAGAATATGGTAATATTACTTGATAAAATAATTAATAAGTAGAGGAGAATAAAATTAAAGTGGTTTATTAGAAAATTATCAGATAATTTCCTTTAAATAATATTCTAAGTATAAAAAATCCCGATTCAAATGTGATTGAAACATAAATATCTTACACCTTTGGTAAATTTTGAATCATAAGCCCCATGAAATATATAACATAAAATGAAACATTAAATACCATAAAGTTAAAATTATTAATTATATAAAATATCAAAAGGGTTATTATATACACCATATAAAGGAATAAGTGGTGAATATGGCGCATGTCTCACATAAGTAAAAGTAAAATGAGAAACCATTACTTTAGGTACAGTTTCTTTTGTACATGTTATAAAGTGTTTTATAATAAATATATATTTGTTATAAATATATTAATAAACTATACTCATATATTTAATACCATATATTATTTATTTATAGTCCTATATCACCTGTTTGTTAACATTTCTTTGTTAAAATTATTGTTTCAAGTGATAATTGCTTCATTTTTCATATATATTTTGGTTCAATAATTTTAGTCCTCTTACTTTTATCATGGTTTCATAATATCTATAATTTTAATAAATATTGAAATATCATATATATTCATTATATATGTAATTAGAGTAATCTATTAAATTTAGAGACAGAAAATGGATTACACCGTTCACGGAGACGGTAAGTCGCACGTACGCATGAATCCTGTTTCTATTTTTTCTCAACGGATGGAAAAATTAAAATAAATTTTAATTAAATATTATAGAATCATTTTTATGTTATATATATATATATATTATTAATAAAATCCATCCTTATTACTATCTTTGTACAAATAAAATGAAAAAAATCTCACATCGCTCTGTGGAGGCGGTAGTCCACAAGTACACATAAGTGACATTATTGTTTTCCAATGGATTGGAAGTTAAGAATTTATATGTGATATTATTTTTAAATAAGTATTTTTAGTTCATAAATATAATATATATTAATTAATTTTAAACTTATTATCTTCCAGGTAAAGCATAAGAGAAAAATGAATCACATCACTTCTTGAGGTGGTAGTCCACCGTAAACACGAGCAACATTATCATATCCCCCATGGAATGGAAAGTATGCTGGTATATGTGATATAATAATTAAAAATTATAATAATATCATAAATATAATATACATTTTTTGAATCCATAATTATGTCCATCCTTGAAAGGTAATGATGGAAAAGAAATTACATTGGTTCATGAGGTGGTAGTCCCTTGTACACATAATCGATGATTTCATTTCCCATTTTATGGAATTGGATATGGATATGGGTTATGCCATTAATATAATAAAAAATTATTTTATATAGTATAATTTTTTATTATATTATAATAGTTTAATTTTATTTTTATGATTTATAAGAATAAATAAAAATATACGGCCATTGAAGAATTTTACCTCTTCTTCAGAGAGCTTCATTGGGTTTATATCTAAATCGTTATTAGGATGGATTAATAATAAAACTAAGTCATGAAGGATGTGGGGAGGTAATTAAGGAATATATATATATATATATATATATATATATATATATTCTGAATAAAAGGGTTTTAGAAGCGTGAAGATGAGAGGATAGTGGGTGGATTTTTTTTAGTGGGGGGATGACACACATTGAAGTTTTTAAATGATAAAGTGACAACTATATTTTTATCATTAAACAAATACTAAAAAATTGGTCATTATCAAATATTATAGTTATAATTCTCTAAATATTTCCATAAAATGGTTTTTGGACATGTTTTAGAACATTTTAACACTTATCTTTTTAGTTTAACCCCCGATAAACTGATTTTTACCTTAACTTGGAAAATAATTTTTTACTATTTCACAATTTATTACAGAAAAAAATTAAGGTGATATTTTTAGATAATATATATTATTCTAATTAAAAATATTGAATCATTTTTTCCTAAATTAAATTCACAAAAGTGTCAGAATTCAATTTAAAATTAATCCCCCAAACGTGTCGAAATCATGGGTTTTTTTAAAGAAAATATTTCAAACAAATTATAGGTTTTTATATAAAAATTCAATATGAAATTGATTAAAAGGGAATAAATTAGTTAAATAGTAATATAATTTAAATAAATTTACTTTAAATTAACTATAAAATATAATTTTACCCTATAAATTATTTAAATTATAAAGAAAGATTCAATATAAATTTGTATTTTTCAGTATTCATCAAAAAAATAATCTTCCTTGAAAAATAATACAAATTAACGCAAATATAATTTTTAAAATTATATTTCAAAAATAAATCTTATTTTTTATAATAAATTTAAAATTTTGGTAATAATTAATTTTAAAATATGTGCGCATAACACGATGAAGCTGCCTTTTAGAAAAATAATTTTTTCAAAAAACACTTTCTTCAAATGATTTATATTTTATTTAAAATCAATAGATAAAAAAAGTATTCTTTTATTCATTAATAAACCATATATTATTTTTTATTACTATTCATACCAATTAATTTAATGGATATTCTATAAAGGTATACTATATTTTGGTTCATTTAGACTCAGAGTTTCGTGTTCTAAATGATATCGAAGAGATCAAATATATTTAGAAATAAATTTATCACAAAGTGTCAGGGTATAACATTTTCATATAATATTAGTGCTTCATGAAATATAAACTATCAAACCTAAATTTTTTTCTGTTAAAATCTATGGGTATTAAATTCTCCCAACCTTTAATAAATTTCATCCTTACAATTTTAAATTTCTATTAGAATTTAAGCTATTTCTATTAAAAAATTACTTAATGGAAAACCCACATTATTTAAAGGGTTAAAAATATTTTTCTCTTAAAATAGGTAAATATAAATACGAAAGGTCATCTAGAAGAAAAAATAACAAGGTTTCCATGTAGAAGAACATAGGTGGGATGTCAAGCTGTGGACAAAGAATAAAATCACAATTCCCAAATAACGAGAGATGGTGATAGTGGCCATTGATCAGAAGAATGTGAATAATCAAGATAAAGTAAACAAAAAAAAATCCATAAATATGTGATAAGTAAATGTACCAATGATTTATTATATATTAATTTATTAGGATAATATTTTTGTTTTATAATTTTTTTCTTAAAGTTGAGGAATTATCTGACTACCTAAAAATATATGGTAATACTCTTACTTGATATCATTATATTTCACAGGAACAATTTCATCCTTTGGTTGTGAATCGATCAATTTTTAATTTATCTATTATTCTAATAAACGAATATCAAAATGAATCTTTATTCTTGAAGAACTGAAATTAACTTTTAACAGGTTGTAAGACCTATAAAAGAGTGACAACTATTTCTTCTTATTTCAAAATATTTTCCAAAAACAATATGGTGAGCATACGTTATCCAATATAATATATTAATCTCTAAACCTCAATAGTAACACCATTGGTTCATCATTAATATTTATTCACCAAATCATTTAATTAAAAAAATTAACATATTAAACAGAACATCACATAGGTCGATAGTAAGCACCAAACCCTTATCATCCTTTAATTGTGGGTTTAAGCTTCACAACCTTTTCTAGATGTAATAACTTGTCATTTTACTAAACCAATATTAATATAATTACTATAATGTTCCTATATTATTATTACCCATGATCACTATAACATTAAAGATAATATAAACCTTAAAGGTTACCAATACCTTTAATATTAATTCAAAAAAATTGTAAAGGAATTATTACTCAAATAACTCTTTCATATACTAAACCAATGGGTTGTATTCCCATTAATGTTTTCCAAAAATATCCTTAATCTTGGTTGAATACCAATACATAAAATGTAAAAATGTTTGTTTAGTACTTTTAACTTATGATTAAACTTAAAATCATAAAACCAGTATAGTATCCATAACTATTAAGTTAATGAAGACATATTTTATTATAAAATTTATCACAATACTTATATGTTTTATGATTCCTATAACTAAGATACCATTTTTAAGAAATACATCTAAAATTTATTTCTTGAATCCAAATACATAAATACTTCATATATTTTATTTGAATATAAGTCCTTCCTTGGTATAGGGGTTAATCTTTTGAAAATAGAATTGACTCAGATAATGCTAAGGGTCCCCACATTTAAGACAAAAAACTATAAATACATCCATTAGGTGATTTTTTTCTTCCATAATCCAATTAATTCTTCATCAAAAAATTCATTGCTTTATGCCCTTTTTTCACATATAAAACATTTTCTTTTTTCCATTGCGACACTTTCCCGAGGGTCTCTTTACACATTTATGACATGAAGGAAATTGAATCTTATTTCATCCATGGTTTCCATCACTCAATCTCTTTTTGAACTCTGTCATTATCTTCATTTGTGAATTAGAGAGTTGTTTAAGGTATAATATGTTAATCATATTTTGGGATAAATATTAGGCATAATTGTGATTTATTTGACTCCATTCATTACCCCATTTGGTTCATCATTATCACCACTTTTTCTTTCATCTAAAATGTTAATATGATTACTTTAGGTTAAAACCATTGAATAAAACAAAATAGAATAGTATGAGAAACAACCATCACAGTTGGAAACTACACAATCATGAAGAATCATTTTTATAATGTCTAAATATTTAGACATTATTTTCAATCTAAGACACCTCAGGTTTAGCCTGGGTCATTCATTATCATCATCTATTCAAATCTATTATAATGGGTTAAAAAAAATGATAATTATCTAAAGTATATCCATCCAAAGTTTCAAAATAGTTACACATTATGGACTATTTTCATTTGCTAAGTAATTCTCGAGTCCATCCCAACATGCATTTTTTGGAGTTATTACCCATAATAATATCTATTCTAGAACCACATATACTTGCATTATCTTGACATGGATAAATTTTAATAAAAAACAACATAGTCTCTACCATACCAAAACATTAATATTTTCTTATATACTTATCATCAATGTATATCAAAGGGTTATGTTCTATAATTTATGTTTTCCTTAATCTAGTTTTAAAGTTTTCTTATAAACTTTCTCAAATACCATCTATATATATCCCAACCCTAGAAACATAGAGTTGGTGTATACATTATTATATTGGAATAAGGAATACAATCCCGAGGTTCTGAATAGTTTTCTAGTCTTGGTGAAATATATAAAAATATTATTCTAATATTAAATTTATAAAAAATTAGAAAATAATATTTTTTGAGAATATCTTTATTTTCTCTAGAATATTCTTCTAAATCATTCACAGTACACGTCTTGGATTCCTTGGAAATGAAAAAAAGGGTGAATTCAAATTCATAGTAAGGGTTATGTACATGGTAAGATATCATGAGTAAATAAATAGTAATCAATATGGAAATGTAAGTATCTAAACATAAATTCAATTTAATAAATGACATGAAAATCATGATTAGATAAGGAATAATCATAATGGAAGTGTAATGATTGGAAACACATTTAATTTAATTAATAAACTAATAATGAAATTCATATACAGATAATATCATTATGAAAATATCAAGGATAATAGTAACTTAATTCTTAATTAAGGGAATTATTAATTATTGGACATCCTAATCTCAATCATCATGATACCTCTATCGTCAAAACCTTTCATAAGATAGTTTAAAACTGATGGGTAGATATACAGTAAAAACCCATCTAAATAAGGTTACCCAACTAATTCATGTCATAAGAATACCAATGAATTAAGGATATATTTATAACCAGGCCCCACCTTTGACTGGATGTCCAAATAATTCTTCATATATTGAATAATCTATTTAATTCATGAAGAATATGCCTAATCAAAAAATTTCTATATCAAGTAAGGAATATAGATTAAAAATAATTTCCTTAGTAAATTATATAACTTTAAAAGGAAAATAATATATATATAAATGACATACCTTTTATGAAATAAGTATAAATATGATGAATAATATGGATATTTTGGGGAAATGTAATGTCCAATCAAGACAAACAAGTGAATATTTGAAAATAAAGTTAATGATTACAAAAATTAATCAAGAAAGAGAATGAGAATAATTTCCCCGGTCAAATTGATTGTAAACCATCTAAAGAAATAAAATTTTTGGTATAAAGACAATATATTCCCAGTGCATTATAAGTAAAATAAATTTTTTATTTCATTTATGAATATAAATACAATAAAAATGTCCTTAATAACTTTCTTAATGAAAATAACATTTTCACATTGAAAATATTTTTTAAATAAAATTTCACAAATTATTCTGAAAATATTTTTATTTTAAAATAATATTTTAAACTTATAAGGTAATATTTAAAACATTTAGTGTTCATGACGAATGTAAATATTTTACATGCTGTACATGTAAAAAAAATATTTCTTTCACTTTTTTAGTAAAATAAAAACTGAGCTTATTTGGAAAATTACATGAAGATTACTTTAAATTTTTTTTAAAAAATTCAAACATGGGTGAAAATTTATTTAATAAATCATTTTGATAATGTTAAAAAAATTTAATTTTTTTATAAAACATTTTTTTGGGAGAAAAATGATTTTCAATCAAAGAGTAAAATGAAGTAAGATTTTATTTAAAAAACTTTCTGAATAATTTTAAGTACCAAAGAGAGAAATATGGTACTATTACTTGAAAACTTCATAAATAACTAAAGGAGAAGAAAACTAATGGGTTTAATTAGGAAATTATTAAATAATTTTATTAAATGGAAATTCAAGTATAAATAATCCTCATTAAAATTAGATTGAAATATAAATCTCATACCCATTTGGTAAATTTTGAATCGTAAGACGCATAAAAAAAATCAAATGAAACATTAAATAAAATTAATAGAAATAGATTCATGATATAAAATAAAAAAAGTGAAATTATATACACCACACAAAGTAATAAGTGGTTAATATGAAATTTATCTTAAGAAAGTAAAAGTTAAATGAGAAATCATTACCTTAGGTCTAATTTCATTCATACATATTTTAATATCCTATATAATATATATATATGTTTATTATACATATATTATAGAAATATTATCATATATCTAATACCTTATAGTATTTACTTATAGTCTTTTATCACCTGTTTATTAACTTTCCTTTGTTAAACTTACTATTCTAGGTGATAATTGCTTCGTTTTTCATGTATGTTTTAGTTGAGTAACTTTGATTATTTTACTTTGATCATAGTTTTATAGTAAATATACTATTTAAAATCATTTAAATATCATATATATTTATTATATATGTAATTTGTGTAATATATAAAAGTTATAGATAGAAAATTTAGTACAAGGTTCATGGAGATGGTAAGCAACACATACACTTGAACACTATTTTTATTTTTCATGAAGGATGGAACAAAAGGAGAATAAATGTTAATTAACTATTAAATAATAATAATTTCGTTATATATATAATTTATATCAATCATATTTGTAACACCACAAGGTTTTCAAAATAAATATTGAATGCATGAAACACTGAGTCCCTACAAAACAACACATTTTATTATCTAACCATTAAACACAAATTTCCCTCTACTATGTTTTGAATTTAGAAAAAGGGTCATCTAAAGTTGTGATCAGTAATTCATTTGGAGTCTGATAGAGCCAACTTAATTTTTTGGTTGAATAGTAAAATACCCCTATGAATAGTAACATACCCTTCTGAATAGTAATGAATATTAAATTGGACAAGAAAATAGAAACTTCACCCATTAATGTATAAATACAATTTAGATAACTTAAAAGTAGGAAACCGATCATAGTATAAGTGTTGTTTTTTTTATGTCATAAATATTTTTATTACAATTTTATGATTAATTTCATAACTTAAAGTAGAAATTTATTTTCATAAAATGTAATCTTAAATTTTTACTTTATTTTACTATGGTTATAAGATAATTTTTTGGGACCTTGATTAATTGCTCATGGTGTTATAAAACGAGTTACAGTTCTAAAGTTGTTTTTTTGGAAAAATTATGATTTTCTTAAAAATTAAATTAAAATTATTTAAAAATTTATTTTTAAAAAATGGATTTTATTTTTTAATTCTACACATCAAAAAATTGTTGGGTTAGATTTTTGGGATTTTTCTATAATACTTGAATTTTTTATGAATAGTAAAAATACACTTTTGAGTTTTCGGTATGTTTAATGACATCATAATGATGTAATAATTAAAATTAAATTCTGTTAAAAATTTGTACAGTAAAATATGATATGAGGTGTTCCATGTGGCTAATACCATGGGAATATGCCATGGGAAAGCCCATGGTTTTGCAAAAACCACTAACGGGGTGTCATTTTAAATTAATAAAAAAAACTCCCTCTTATTTATTATAAATACACACTCATTCCTTCATTTTATTTCTTTCCAAAATCATAATCCTAGAATATCTGGTGGTTTTACCTCACTAATAGCACTCCAAAAGTGTCCTCAATCCCCTAAGGTCCCAACCTTCAAGTCTTAGGAGTTACTCTACAAGGTAAGAGAATTATCAACTACTCTTTTCCATTCAAGTTATCTTTTATGTGGTATGTATTTCAGGATTTCATACCATGTTATTATGTTCATATTATTTTGTCCCTATAATATTTTATGATTCTTAAATGGATGAGTTACCCTTGTCCCCTCTTTGTTTTTTAATGTTTTCTAAAACCATGTTGCATAGCCATTATGCTCTAGAATTTTCTTCTGAAAATATATCTCTTTTTTCAAGCACTGTTATTATGTTATTATATTTTAATTTAAATTGTATTATGTTGGGTACATCATTAAATATTTTACTTACAGTACATATTATGTAATAATGATGAGGTACAATTTTTTCTCTCAAAATAATATTTTATAAAAGTTTAAGCAACGCCGTTAGACTGCCAAATTTTCATAAGGGTTTTCCACGAGAACCTCTATTTTCATTCAGGTTACTTTTATTGTCTAATTTCCTCTATGGAATTCTTGTGAATTATTATTTTCTTCTCATAAATTATGTGTGAATTTTATATATATGTTTACTCACCATAATCATTCTTTATTTTATGGGGATTTAAATGTTTAAAAAGGAACTTTCAAAATTATTTTTGAAATACCATCCCGATTCAAGGGGATTTCTCACATTCTTAATTATTTTCAAGATAAATCTACAATGTGTTTATAGTAACCATTATCTTTCAAAAATTAATCATTTTATTATGAAAATACCTACTTACTTCATTTCTGGTTTTATTCAAATACTTTTCCTAAAGAACTCTTCTTTTAAAAATAAAAGTGTATTTATCTCAAGAATTACTCATTGATTTTATAAGAGTATTTTCATCTGTTTCGGAACTCTTATTTATTATCATGTATTATTGGGATTAATATTGTATGATATCATATAAAATATTCAATTTGATATTTTATGACTTGTTTTATTGTGGATGTGTTATCCTAAAACCATTCACCAATTTACTCTAGTTGGTTAGTGATTAAGATTAATGTTCGGGGAAAGTTATTTACATTTCACATGTTAGTTTCAATATGAATGTATTTGTTTTAGTGTTTATCCCCGTTAAAATTAGGAATACATTGGATATAGTAAGTTTCGGTTGGGGCCCTCTATTTCCCCTCGGTGCATCGATAGGTCTCATGAGACAATCTACGGTCTTGGCACAAGGCCTTGACAAAATGATTATTTATGGTCCTGGAACGAGGCCTTGGCAGTACAATTATGATATACTGCATTATGAATTACCTCATTATGAAAATAGTATTGATGGTTCATGTGGTTATTCTACTAGTAGAATACCCATGATTTTGTTTTATTATTTCATTATTTAATCATCTCATATTCCGGTGATAATGTGTTCAAGTTTATTATTTGTAAAGGCATGTGTTTTCCATTATTCACTATACCTAATGTTTATGTTATCTTCTACTATATTTCTTACACTTAATGAGCATTTGAGCTCACCCCTTTGTTATGCTTCATTTTCTCAGGACATGAATAATTTTATTATGAATAACATACTGAAATATCCTAGGAGTTATGGATTTTTTTTATGAAATTTCTATGTTGTTTTTTGTTTGAAGTTGTAATGATGATCTTATGTATATATCTTGTTTCCAATACTACGAAACTAATCAGTACTTCGGGATGCATATTCATTGTTTATATGCCAATATAATTAAATAATTCCATGGCTCTAGGCAACTGGGGTTGGGTCATTACAGTTGGTATTAGAGGATGTTTAGTAGAGAACATAGAAACTAGATTTAGAAAATGTAGATTAGGGAAGAAATCCCTAAGATAGTCTTTGAGGATAATCATAATAGGACATCTTGGTATTTTGGTAAGGAATTTATTATGTGGATATTTCTATCAAATATATCCATGTTTGGATAATACAAGTGGACATAGTTCTTGGAAAAATGTACCTAGGAGTGAAAACTCCAAAAAGGAGTATTGATCTTGACCTGGGGTATCCTGATACAAAAAAATGGACTTTACTACACACCTATTTTGACACTCCTTGGGGATATGCTTAGGATAATTCAAATTTTCATTATAATACATTATAAAGGATTTAAATTTTAATTTTTCCTCAAAGAAACCATGTTTATGATTATGAGATTACTTATGTATATAATTTCAATTTATCCTAAGTATTTTTCTACATTGAGATTATACATTATGATTAATACCCTAATCTAGTGTATTTAATTATTTAGAAATGGTTCCTAGTGTAAGGAATGGAAACCTCATCAACGTGTGTGGCCCATGTAGGGATTTCACTCTGGTGCAAGATAATGATTTTGGGTCTGGTGTTGTGACTGGTGCTGAGAAACTTATAACTATACTGGGAAAATTGACTCTGGTAATGAATAATAAACTTACCCATATAGAGCATCCAGACCCACCACGTGGAGGCGATTTGTTATATCACTTTATGTGACAAAAATATCCATCATTCAATGGGGCTACAAAACCATTTTTTGTTGAGTAGTGGATAAGTTTTATAGAGAAGATATTTATCACTTTGGGATGTAACTAAAGAGAGAAGGTCATCATGGCAGTTTATAGTCTATCTGGACATGCAGATTAGTGGTAGTCATTAATCCAAAACAAAAATAAAGAGTAAGAGATAAAAGAGATGGAATTTTGGAACTTTAAGGAAACATTCCTATATAAATACTTTCCTCATGAACAATAATTGGATATGGAAAGGAAATTATTTAATCTGAGGTAGAAGGAGGATAAAAATGTTGCTAAGTATGCAGGAAACTATACAAGGTTGGAAAGGCATGTTGTGGACTACATACATAATCCAAGGAGAAACATTTATTTGGTTCTTTGACGGTTTAAAACCATTCATCCAAAGGGCACTAGTCTCCCAATATTTCTCATCATATGAAGATATAGTCTCAAGTACTATCAAGATAGAAATGAAATTTTCCAAGTCTTATGACTTTATGGGAAAGAAAGAGAAGAAGATGGATGATGAAAAATATGGAAAAGTAAATAAGAAAAGGGGGAAGAAGGGAATATTTGACCTTCCATCCTATAGTAATTATGGGAAGAAACACCCTAGCACTTACCTGAAGGGAATTAGAGTCTGTTACAAGTGTGGAGAAAAATGCCACCTATATCGAGATTGTAAGGGGAAGAAAGAATCTACAAATTTTCAATGCAAAAATTTCAGGGAGATGATACATTATTCACAATAATTTCCTAATAATCAGAGAAAAGTTCCCCAAAGAAGGCCAACGGAGAAAGGTTAAGGTTATGCGGTCAAAATTGTAGAGGTTGAAGTTCCTAACGAAGTTATGGAAGGTAATTTAATCATTTTATCAAACTTATACAATGATTTATTTGATTATGGATCATAACATTCTTTCATATCTTACTAGATTTACAAGAAAATAAGATATTTTCTATTTGATTTAATAAGGGAGTTGTTAGTCAAAAATCTTAAGGGAAGTATCATTGCAACAAAGTTGTGTTAGGAAATCCCCATTATGGAATATAAATGTGCTTTATCTACTGATTTTATTGTCATACCTATGATTGAATGTGATATAATCCTTAGTATATATTAGCTTTCAAGCCATGATGTGAAAAAATTTTACAATAAGAAAGAGGTTTCAATTTTTTAGGATGATGTGGAATCTATTATCTTTAAGGTAGAAACATCACCATCTGATTATCATCTAGATTCACCCCTAGTAGATCTATTGAATTAAATTATTGTGTAGGAAGGGAATGCAATAACTATGGATGAGGAAAAGAATGTTCATATAGAGGATGAACCTATTGTGCAAGAATATGTTGATGTCTTTCCAGAGGATTTACTCAGACATCCTCCAGAGTAGGAAATTGAGTTTTCCATTGACCTAATTCCTAGTTTAAGGCCCATATCAAATACCAATTATAGAATGGCCACTGTGGAATTAGTTAAACTAAAGAGACAACTATAGTAATTGAGTGATAAAGGATTTATTCTACCTAGAACTTCTCTATGGGGAGCCCATATTCTTTTTGTTAAGAATAAATACAGATCTATGAGGTTGTGCATTGAATATAGGGAGATCAATGCTTTAATAATAAAGAACATTTATCCCCTACCTTGAATTGAATATTTATTTGATCAACTTCATAGAGCTCAATATTTTTCAAAGATTTTCCTTTGATCTGGATATCATCAGTTTCTTTTGAAGAGGAAAGACATTCCAAAAACAACATTTCTAAGTAGGTATGGGCATTACGAGTTTACAGTAAGGCCTTTTGGACTTACTAATGTAACCTTTGTTTTCATGGATCTAATTAACAATGTTTTTGAGGAATATCCTGATGACTTTGTAATGGTTTTTATAGATTATATATTGGTATACTATAAAAGCTATGAATATCATGAAAATAACTTACACACCATTTTGAAGTCTATGAGAAGAAATTAATTATATGAAATGTTTAACAAGTGTGAATTTTGGCTTCAATCAGTTACCTTTCTTGGAATGATTGTCTTGAAAGATAGAATATCTATTAATCCTATGAATAAAAAGGGTATGAAAGAATATCCTACTCCAATGAACTTAACTAAGGTACGAAGTTTTATTAGTTTAATAGGTTATTATCGCCATTTTTTCAGAAAATCTCCCATATAGCCAACCCAATGACCAAGCTTACATGTAAAGGGGTTAAGTTCGTATGGAAAAAAGAATGTGAGTACTATTTCAGATAATTGAAGTGGAGATTAGTGAATTCTCTAATCCTAACCCTATCATCAGAGAATGAAGGGTTTGTTATCTATAGAGATGTATGAAAGAAAGGACTTGGTTGTGTCTTTATGCTGAATGATAGAGTTATTGACTATGCATTAGGGTAGTTAAAAATTAATAAAGAAAACTACCCCACTCATGATATTGAGTTAGCAGTAGTAATATTTTCTCTGAAGATATAGAGACATTATCTCGATGGGGAAAATGTGAGATATATACCGATCAAAAGAGTCTAAATTATATATTCTCACAGAAATAACTCAACATGAGGAAATAAAGATGGTTCTAACTACTCAAGGATTATTATTTCACTATACACTACCTCCTAGGAAAGAAAAACAAGCTCGAAAAAGAATTGAGTAGGAAGGATCATGAAGTTCTCAACAAAATGAATATTGACAAGGTTACTTTGTACAAGGATCTATTGAGGATGGATATAGTGGTTATCAAAGGAGAAACATCACCACTTTTTAAATGGTTTCCCAAACATCTTTATTCGAAAGGAGTAAAATCCCTCAACCTAATGATGAGAACCTGCAAAAAAAATTAATGATGTCAAATTGGGGAAGTTGGCTGACTTCGTATGCGAAGATGAAATTCTAAAAATTGGGAAGAGAATTTGTATTCCAGAAATACTAGAGATAAAAAGGGAGTTATTGTATGATGGAAATAGTTAAAATTTCTCCGTACATCCTGGAAACACTATGATGTATAGATATTTTAAGGAACATTTCTGGTGAGATAACATGAAGAGGGAAATTGCGGATTATTTATCAAGATGTTTATTATATCAACAAGCGAAGGATGAAATGTAACATCCAAAGGAGTCATGAAACCTATGACTATTCCTATGTTGAAATGTGATGACATCACCATGTATTTTGTCCCTGGATTACCTAAAACTCTGAGGAATAATGATGCGATATGGGTAATTATAGAACGACTTATGAAATCTGCACATTTCCTTACTACAAGGGAAGATTTTACACTCGAGCACCTAGAAAGAATCTATAACAATGAAGCTGTGACACTTTATAGAGAACCTCTATCAATAGTGTCTGACTGTGACCCATTATTTACATCAAAATTTTGGAAAAGCTTATAGAAAGCATTGGATACCAAACTTTGATTGAGTACTGCTTACCACCCACAAACTGATAGGCAATTAGAGAGGATGATCCAGACCTTAGAGGACATGTTAAGATCATTTTCACTTGACTTTCAAGTTATGGACAGAATTATTTTACTTTAGTGGAGTTTTCCTGTAATAATAACTTCTATTCAAGTATTCAAATGGCACCATATGAATCATTTTATGGGAAGATTTGTCATACACCAGAATGTTAGGATGAAATTAGTGAAAGGAAGCTTGGGGGAATAGAGCTTGAAGAGGAAACAATAGTGAAGGTAAAGACTATTCAAAATAATATCTAAAAATATCAAAGTAGGCAAAATATCTATGCTGATAATTAATGGAAGGATCTATAATTTCAATTGGATGATCATGTTTTCTTGAAAGTATCTCCATTTATCGGTGTTATAATATTTGAGAAGAAAGGGAAATTGAGCTCGAGGTATATTGATCATTTTGAAATTATCTAGAGAATTGGAGATAATTCATATCGTTTAGCTATGCTGCTTAGCCTATCCAAAGTACACAATGCGTTCCATGTCTTATTGTAGAGAAAGTACTTTCCAGACCCAATGCATGTCCTCACTTCTGAAGGTTTAAAATTGGAACATAATCTATCTTATTGAGAAGATCCTATCTGGATTCTGGACACTAAATAAAAAGTGTTGAGGAATCAGATTACTCATCTTGTATAGATATTTTGGAGGAATCATAAAATCGAAGAGGCAATATGGGATCCTGAAGGGCTTATGAGGAAGACCTTCCCAAATTTTTTGTGAGGTAATATTCTGTGAATTTAAAGGATGAAAGTTTTATAAGGAGGGAAGAATGCAACACCCTAATGTTTTGAAATTAAATATTGAATGCATGAAACAATGAGTCCCTACAAAACAACAAATTTTATAATCTAGCTGTTAAACATAACTTTTCCTCTACTATGTTTTGATTTTCAAAAAATGATCATCTAGAGTTGCGACCAGTGTGTCATTTGTATTATAATAGAACCAACATAATTTTTTTGGTGAATAGTAACATACCCTTGTGAATAGTAAAATACCATTTTGAATATTAATGAATTGAAATGAATAGTAAATCGAAAAAATACAAACTTCACCCATGAATTTATAAAAACATTTAGATATCTTAAAAGTAAAAAAACACTTATAGTAAGTATTGCTATTTTTGTATGTCATAAATATTTTAATTAAAATTTTATGATCAATTTAATAATTTAAAAGGGAAATTTATTTTCATAAAATGTAATCATAAATTTTTACTTTATTTTCATATGGTTATAAGATAATTTTATATGACCGTGATTAATTTCTCAAGGTGTTATAAAACAAGTTATAGTTTTAATGTTTTTTTGAAATAAATTATGACTTTATTTAAAAATAAAATTAAAAATATTTAGAAAGTTATTTTCCAAAAATGGATTTCATTTTTTAATTATATATTTCAAAAAATGTTTGGGGTGAATTTTTGGAAATTTTCTACAATACTTCAATTTTTCGTGTATAGTAAAATTACAGTTTTGAGTTTTCGGTATGTTTAATGATATGATAATGATGTAATAATTAAAATAAAATACTATTAAACTTATGTAAAGTAAAATATGATATGAGGTGTCTCATGTGGCTAATACCATGGTCAAGGAAAAGGTTTTGCAAAAACCACTAACGAGGTGTCCTTTTAAATTAATAAAAATATCTCTCTCATTTACTATAAATACCCACTCATCACTTTGTTTTATTTCTTTAGAAAATAATAATCCTAAAAGGTCAAGTATTTTTACCTCCATAAGATCCATCCCAAAGTTTACTCAATCCCCCAAGGTCCCAACCTTCAGGTCTTAGGAGTTACTCTACCAAGTAATAGAATTCTCAACTTGTCTTTTCCATTAAAGTTATCTTTTATGTTGTATGTATTTCAGGTTTTCATACAATGATATTATTTCCATATTATTTTGTCACTATAATATTTTATGATTATTTTATGAATGGTTGAACCATTTCTCCTCTTTTTTTTAATTTTTTCTAAAACCATTTTGCATAGCAGTTATGTTGCTGAATTTTCATCTTAAAATATATCTCTTTTTCAAGAACTAATATTATGTTATTATATTTTAATTTAAATCATATAATGTTGGGATATGTCATTTCATTTTCCCATTTCGGTCCATATTATTTAATAATTACTAGGTATCATTTTTTCTCTCATTAAAATATTTTATAAAATTTTAAGCAATGCCGTTAGGATGCCGAATTTTCGTAAGGGGTTTCCACCCGAACATCCATTTTCATTCGGGACACTTTTGTTGTATAAAGACCTCTATGAATTTTTTTTTTTATTATTTACTCATAAATTTGTGTTAGTGTTCTATATATGTTTAACAACTATAACTATTCCTTATTTTATTGGGATTTACACATTTTAAAAGGAAATTTCAAAATTATTTCTAAAATACAAGCCTGATTAAAGGGGATTTATCAAATTCTTACCTATTATCAAGGGAACAATATATAATATTTTTATAAACCATTATATTTTTAAAATAAATAATTTTATTATGAAAATAGTATCTTACTTTAGTTCTGGTTTTATACAAATACTTTTCCAAAATGACTCTTCTTTTGAAAATAATAGAGTATTTATCTCAAGAATTACCCAATGATTTTAAAAGAGTATTTTCATCTATTTCAACACACTTGTTGATTCTTATGTATTATTTGGATTGATATTTTATGATATCATCTTCCATATTTAATTTTATGGTTTATGACTAGTTTGATTTTTGATGTTTTATCCTAAAAACATTCACCAATTTACTTTTAATTGTTAGTGTTTAGGATTAATGTATGGGGAAAGTTATTTAAATTTCATATGTGAGTTTCAATATGAATGTATATGTTGTTTATATTTATCACCATTCATATTAGGATTTAATTAGACATAGTAAGTGTTGGGTGGGGACTTCCATATCCTCACATTGTATCAGTTTCTCTCATGAGACAAACTACTATCATGGCACAAGGCCTTGACCAGATGATTATTTATGGTCTTGGAATGAGGCCTTAACGGTATGGTTATGATGGCCTACATTATGAATTCCCTCATCATGAAAATACTATTTTTGGTTCATGTGGTTATTCTACTAGTACAATACCCATGATTATGTTTTATTATGCCATTATTTACTCGGCTCATATTTCTGCCATTATGTGTTCAAGTTTACTATTTGTAAAGGCATGTGTTTTAAATTATTAACCATGCACAATGTTTATGTTACCTTTTTCTATATTGATTAATCTCAATGAGTGTTTGAGCTCACCCCTTTCTTATGTTTCATTTTTTCAGGATATGGAGAATTTTATTATGAATGACATGCTGAAATTACCTAGGAGTTATGGATATTTTCGAATAAATTTATATGTTGTTTTTCATTTAATGTTATAATGTTGAACTTATGTATTTATATTTTTTCCAATAATACTAAACTACACCATCCTTTGGGATGCATATTCCTTGTTTGTATGCCAATGTAATTAAATTAGTCACCAGATCCAGTGGTTCCTTACAGTTGGTATCAGGGGACATTTAGTAGAGAAATTTGAAACTAGATTTAGAAAATGTAAATTAGGGAACACATACCTAAGATAGTCTTTGAGGATAAACATACAAGGACATCCTGGTATTTTGGTAAGGAATTTATTATGTGGATATTTATAGAAAAACCATCCATGCATAGATACTATAAGTGGACATGGTTCTTGAACAGATGTATATAGGAGGGAAAAGTTCGAAAAGGAGTATCGGGATTGTCCCGGGGTATTCTGGTACACAATAAAGAGCCTTACTGCGTATCTGGTTTGACACTCCTGGGGTATTTTCTTAGGATAATTCTCATTTTCTTTACAATCCATTTCAAAGGATTCAAATGTAATTTTTCCTAAAAGAAAACATGTTTATGATTATGAGATTACCTATTTATATAATTTCAATTTAGGCTAAGTATTTTCTACGTTGAGATGACATATTATGATTCATACCCTAATCTAGTGTATGCCATTATTTAGAAATGGTTCCCAGTGGAAGGAATGGAAACTCCATGAACATGGATTCCCCATGTAGAGATTTCCCTCCGATGGAAGATATTGATGTTGGATATGGTGTTGTGATTAGTGCTGAGAAACTTATAACTATACTAGGATAGCTAAATCAGGTTATAAATAATAGTCTTACCCGTATGAAGCATTCAGATCCACGATAAGGAGGAGCTACGTTAGATCTCTTTATGAGACAACCTCCTCCATCATTCAGTGGGAATAAAAATCCATTTGTAGCTGAGAAGGGGATAAGTTCCCCAGAGAAGATATTTCTTGGTTTGGGATGTAACTAAATAGAGAAGGTCATCATGGCAGTTTATCATCTATCTGGATATGTAGATCAATAGTGGTCATTATTACAAAATAAAAAGGATGATAAAGAGATAGAAGAGATGGAATGGAGGTACTTTAAGGAAATATTCCCAGATAAATACTTTCCTTGTGAACAACAAGCAGATATGGAAATGTAATTCTTGAATCTGAGGCAGAAGGAAGATGAAAATGTTTCCAAGTATGAATCCAACTTTACAAGGGTGTAAAGGCATGCTAAAGACTACAGACATAATACAAGGGAAAAAACTGATCAATTATTTGATGGTTTAAAACTATTCCTTCGAAGGGAACCAGTCTCCCAAAGTTTCTCATCATATAAAGATATTGTCTCAAGTGCTATCAAGATGGAAAAAGAATTTTCTAGGTCTTATGACTTTAAGGGAAAACAAAAGACAAAGTGGGATAATTAAAACTATATAAATTTAAAGAAGGAAATGAGTAATAAGGGAAGAGTTGACATTCCATATTATAGTAATTGTGGGAAGTAACACCCAGGAACTTTCTTGAAGGTAATGGAAGTCTGTTACAAGTGCAGAGAAAAAGGACAGCAATCTCGAGATTGTAAGGGGAAGAAAGAAGCTACTGATGTTTAATGCTACAATTTCAGGGAGATGGGAAGTTATGCACATGAATGTCCTTATCATTAGGGAAACATTCCCTAAAGAAGGCCAAGGGTACAAGGTCAAGCTTATATAGTCACAACTGCCGAGGTTGAAGTTCCTACCGAAGTGGTGGAATGTACTTTAATAATTTTATCAAAATTAGAAAATACTTTATTTGATTCTGGATCATCCGATTCTTTTGTATCTTCCTAGTTTTCTAAAAAAAAAAAGATATTTCCAATTTGATTTAATAAGGGATTTTTCAATCAAAACTCCAATTATAAGTATCACTGTTACAATGTTGTGTCATGAAATCCTCATTATAGAAAATAAACATGCTTTATTTGCTGATTTTATTGTCATACCCATGATTTAATTTGATATAATCCTTAGTATGGACTGGATTTTGAAGCATTATGTGAAAATTTATTGTATGAAGAAGAAGGTTACAATTTATGAGGATGATGTGGAATCCCTTATCATTAGGTTAGAAACATAACCATTTGATTCTCATCTAGATCCACCCCCATTAGCTCAACTGAATTAAATTATTGGGGAGGAATGGAATGTAATAACTAGGCATGAGGAAAAGAATGTTCAAATAGAGGATGTACCTATTGTGAAAGAATATGTTCATGTTTTTCTAGAGGATTTACCCAGACATCCTTCAGAGCGGGAAATTGAGTTTTCCATTAACTGAATTCCTGGTTCAAAGACCATATCAAAGTCCCCTTATAGAATAGAAACTATGGAATTAGAGGAATTAAAGAAAAAACTAGAAGAATTGAGTGATAAGAGGTTTATTTTCCCTAGTGATTCTCCATGGAGATCCCATATTCTTTTCATCAAGAAGATGGGACTATGAGGTTGTACATTGACTATAAGGAGATCAATTCTATAACGATAAAGAAAAAGTATCTGTTACCTCAAATTGATGATTTATTTGATCAACTTCTTTGAGGTCAATATTTTTTGAAGATTGACCTTCAATCTGGATATCACTAGTTGTTTGTGAGGAAGGAAGACATTCAAAAAATAGTGTTGTGGATATAATGAATAGAGTTTTCAAGGAATATCTTGATGAATTTTTGGTGGTATTTATTGATGATATATCAGTATACTTTAAAATCTTTGAAGATCATGAAAATCACTTGCGGACCATTCTGAAGACTCTGAAAAGAAATGAATTATATGGGAATTTTAGATAGTGTGAATTTTGGCTTCAATCTATTTCCTTTGTTGGCCACATTATCTCTAAAGATGGAATATCATCTGATCCTATGAAGAAAAAGGTTGTGTAATAATGTCATACTCCAATGAACATAGTTGAGGTACAAAATTTTATTGGTTTTGTAGGTTAAAATAGTTGTTTCATTGGAAACTTCACCTATTTATCCAACCCAATAACCAAGATTTCATGTAAAGGGGTAAAGTTCATATAGAAAGAATAATGTGGGGACTATTTTAGATAATTGAAGAGAAGATCAGAGAATTCTTTGATCCTAAACCTACCATTAGAGAATGATGGGTTTGTGATCTATAGCGACACATCAAAGAAAGTACATGGTTGTGTCCTTATGAAGAAAGATAGTGTTATTGCCTATTCATCAAGATAGTAAAAAATCCGTGAACAAAAATATCCCACTCATGATCTTTTGTTAGGAGTGGTAATTTTTTCTCTGAAGACATGGATACATTATCTCTATTAAAAAAATGCGAGATATATACAGATCACCGGAGTCTGAAGTATATATTCTCATAGAAAGATATAAATATGAGGAAACAACGATGGGTCGAACTAATCAAGGATTATGATTGTTTTGTACACTACCACCCTAGAAATGTAAACAAGGTATTTGATGCATTGAGTAAGATGGATCATGGAGTTATCAACAAAATAAGGATTGACAAGGATCCTTTGTATATGGATCTAGTGAGGATGGATATGGGGATTATCAAAGAAGGTGAAACATCACTACATTTTCAAATTGTTTACGAACCATATTTATTAAAAATGATTAAAATAACTTATCGTGATGATGATATCCTACAAAAGAAAATTAATGATGTGAAGGAGGGGAAGTTGGCTGACTTCGTATAGGAAGATGGAATTCTGAAATTTGGGAAGAGACATTGTCTTCCAGAAATACCCAAGCTAAAAAGGGAGTTATTGGATGATTCCCACAGTTCAAATTTCACCATACATCCTCGTATCACTTATATATATAGGGATTTTAAAGAATATTTCTTGTGGGATAACATGAAGAGGGAAATTGCGGATTATGTATCAAGATTTTTAGTCTGTCAACAAATGAAGGCCGAAAGGAAACATCCAAAAAGAGACATGTAACCTCTAACTATTCCTATGTGGAAATGGGATGACATCACCTTGGAATTTATCACTGGTTTACCTATAACTCTAAAGAAGAATGATGCGATATGGGTAATTGTAAACCGAAATACGAAATATACACATTTTCTCGCTATAAGGGAGGATTTTCCAAAGGAGCGTCTAATAAGACTCTATATCAATAAACTTGTGAGACTTCATGGAGCACCTCCTTCAATTGTGTCTAATCATGACCCACTATTTATGTCAAAATTATGGAAAATTCTTCAAAAATCACTGGATACCGAACATCAATTGAGAACCTCTTACCACTCACAGACTAACAGGAAATTAGAGAGGATGATCCAATCCTTAGAGGGAATGTTGAGATCATTTTCACTTGAATTTCAAGGTATATTGAATTAGTATTTTCCTTTAGTGATGTTTTCCTATAATAATAGCTTCCTTTTAAGTATTCAAATGGCACCATATGAAGCATTGTATTGGAAGAGATGGAATACACCAACATGTTAGGATGAAGTTGGTTAAAGTAAGCTTGTGGGCCTAGAGCATGTAGAGGAAACAACAGTGAAGGTAAAGACTATTCAAGTTCATGTCAAAATACCTCAATAAAGACAAAAGATCTATGACGATAATCGACAGAAGGATCTATAATTTCAAGTGGGTGATCATGTTTTCTTGAAAGTATCTCTATGGAAGGGTGTTATAAGATTTGGGAAGAAAGGGAAATTGAGCCCTAGGTAAATTGGGCCTTTTGAAATTTTGGAGAGAATTGGAGCTGTTTAATATCATTTGGATATGCCACCTAGCGTATCCAAAGTACAAAATGGGTTCCATGTCTCATTGCTAAGAAAATACTTTCCAGACCCAATGTATGTCCTCACTTCTGAAGTTATAGAATTGGAACCAAATCTATCTTACTGTGAAGAGCCCATCTGGATTTTGGACACTAAAGAACAAGTGTGGATGAATTAGATGAATCTTCTTGTAAAGATACTTTGGTGGACTCATAAAATCAAAGAGGCAATAAGGGATCCTGATGAGATTATGAGGAAGACCTACACAAATAGTTTTGTGAGGTAATATTATATGAATTTCGAGGGTGAAATTTATGTAAGAAGGGGAGAATGTATCACCCCAAGGTTTTGAAAACAAACATTGAATGCCTGAAACACTAAGTCCTTACAAATCAACACATTTTATAATCTAGCTGTTAAACAAAAATTTACCTCTACTATGTTTTGAATTTCTTAAAAACAGTCATCTAGAGTTGCGATCAGTAAGTCATTTGGAGTTTGATAGAAACAACTTAATTTTGTGCTGAATAGTACCATACCCTTATGAATAATAACATAACCTTCTGAATAGTAATGAATAGTAATGAATATTAAATTGGACAAAAAAATATAAACTTCACCCATGAATGTATAAATACAATTTAGACATCTTAAAAGTGAAAAAATGATCATAGTATAAGTATTGGTATTTTTTTGTCATAAATTTTTTAATTGCTATATTATGATTAATATAATAATTTAAAATGGAAATTTATTTTCATAAAAGGTAATCATAAATTGTTAATTTATTTTCCTATGGCTATAAGATAATTTTATGGGACCTTGATTAATTTTTAAGGTGTTATAAAATGAGTTATAGTTTGAAAGTTGTTTTTTCTGGAATAAATTATGATTTTTTTTAAAAATAAAATTAAAAATATTAATAAAATTATTTTTCAAAAATGGATTTAATTTTTGAATTCTACACGTTGAAAAATGGTTGTGGTGAATTTTTGGTATTTCTCTAAAATACTTGAATTTTTCAAGAATAGTAAAAATATAGTTTTGAGTTTTCTACATGTTTAATGACATCATAATGTTGTAACATTTAAAATAAAATTATGGTCAACTTGTGTATAGTAAAAAATTATGTGAGGTGTTCCAACTGTCTAATACAATGAGAAAATACCATGGGAAAACCCATGGTTTTGCAAAAACCACTAACGAGGTATCCTTTTAAATTAATAAAAAACTCCTTCTCATTTACTATAAATACCCACTCATTACTTCATTTTATTTCATTCAAAAATAAGACTACTCTAAGGTCGGGTATTTTTACCTCCCTAAAAGCCATCCTAAAGTGTCCTCAATCCCCCAAGGTCCCAACCTTCAAGTCTTAGGAGTTACTTTACTAGATGAGATAATTCTCAACTTCTCTTTTCCATTCGAGTTATCTTTTATGTGGTATGTATTTCTGGTTTTCATACCATGTTATTATTTACATATTATTTTATCCCTATAATATTTTATGATTATTTTATGAATGGGTTAACCCTGTATCATCTCTTTTTTTAATTTTTTCTAAAACCATGTTGCATAGACGTTATGCTGCCGGATTTTTGTCTCAATATCTCTCTCTTTTTCAAGCTCTCTTATTATGTTATTATATTTTAATTCAAATTTTCTTATGTTGGGATATGAAATTCCATATTCCCCCTAATTTATATATTATTTAATAATTTTTGGTAAAAATTTTTCTCTCAGCAGAATATTTTATAAAATTTTAAGCAATGCCGTTAGACTGTGAAATTTTCGTAAAGGTTTTCCACCCAGTACTTCATTTTCATTCGGGTCACTTTTATTGTCTAATTACCTCTATAAAATTATTGTTTATTATTATATACTCCTAATAAATTCTTTAATAGTATTCTATATATGTTTACCAACTATAATTTTTCCTTATTTTATGGGGAGTTACATGTTTTAAAAGGAATGTTGAAAATTATTTTTGAAATACAAGCCCGATTCAAGGGGATTTCTAAAAGTATTACCGATTTTCAAGGAAAATATATAATATATTTTTAGAAACCATTATGCTTCTAAAATAACTCATTTTATTATGAAAATACAATATTACTTACGTTATGGATTTATACAAATACTTTTCCAAAAGAACTCTTCTTTTCAAAATAAAAGAGTATTTATCTAAAGAATTACTCAACGATTTTATAAGAGTATTTTCGTATGTTTCAACACTCTTGTGGGTTATTATTTATTATTGGTATTAATATTTTATGATATAATGTACCATATTTAATTGGATGGTTTATGAATTGTTTGATTTTAGATGTTCGATCCTAAAACCATTCACAATATTACTCTGAATAGTTAGTGTTTAAGCTTAATGTTTGGGGAAAGTTATTTACATTATATATATATGTTTCAAAATAAGAGTATATGTTTTTAGGTTCATTACCATTAATATTATTAATTCATTAGACATAGTATGTGTAGGGTGGGGCCCTCTATATCCCCTCAATGCATCAGTAGGTCTAATGAGACAAACTACAGTCTTGACACAAGGCCTTGAAAAAATGATTATTTATGGTCTTAGCACGAGGCCTTGACGATTTGGTTATGATGTCCCACATTATACATTCCCTAATTATGAAAATAGTATTTATGGTTCATTTGGCTATTCTAATAGTAGAATATCCATGATTATGTTTTATTATGAAATTATTTACTCAGCTTATATTCCGGTCATACTGTGTTCAGGTTTATTATTTCTAAAGGCTTGTGTTTTCAATTATTCACCCTGGAAAATGTTTATGTTATCTCATTATGTATTTCTTACTATTACTAAGAATTTGAACTTTCCCTTTTATTATGTTTCATTTTCTCAAGACATGAATAATTTTATTATGAATGACATGATGAAATAACCTAGGAGTTATGGATATTGTCACTGAAATTTCAATGTTGTTTTTCATTTCAAGTTTTAATATTGAACTTATGTATGTATCTTGTTTCTAATACTACTAAAATACTTAGTCTTTTAGAATGACACTAGTGCAGAAAACGTTTTTTACGTCGGTTATTTTTTATTATTTACGTCGGTTTTTAGGCGACGTTAATACGGACGACGTTATAAATAACGTTTTTTACGTCAGTTATTTAAAACCGACGTAATATCCCTTACATCACGGTGGTTATCACGTCGGTTCATATAATAACCGACGTGATAAATATGCGCGGGGGGCTTTATCACGTCGGTTATTACCTAAACCGACGTGATAAAACGCCTGGGATATCGTTTATCACGTCGGTTATGTCATAACCGACGTGATAAACCCTTCCCCTGGCCTATTATAACGTCGGTTATTTAGGAAACCGACGTGATAAAAAGGCCTGGGAAACGTTTTAGCACGTCGGTTATTCAATAACCGACGTGGTAAATCGATTCCCAGGCCTTTTATCACGTCGGTTATATTAAGAACCGACGTGATAAAATCCCCGGGAACGGTTTATCACGTCGGTTCTAGAAAAAACCGACGTGATAAACCCCTACCGATTTATTTACCACGTCGGTTATTTTATAACCGACGTGAAAGAAATTATTATTTTTTAAATAATTGCACTGCTCTCACCAAAAAGCAACCAGAAACCAAACAAAAATAGCCATGCCAGCCCTCCCCGAAGCCCCAACTGAACCCCACCCTCATCTATACCCACCTAACAACCTGGCCA